>OY743092.1:14189180-14826430 GCA_963555665.1 Dircenna loreta
TGCCAGCGACCTTGACCAGATCGTTGGACCATCTTGCAGGGGCCTATCCACACACCGTCTTCCGGAACGTGGTCGCCACTTAAGGAATTTACGGCTACTAACTAAAAAAAAAAAATTATGAGCTGTGCTGTATTTTGCCGTTATTCTAAAAAAGAAAAGAAATTGTGTAAAAAAAAAATTCACGCATAAGCTTGCTAGATAAAGATTTGATTAATTACAATATAAAATACGATGGCATTAGCATCTCACATAATATTGTCACAAGTAATTGAGTTTATACCATACCTTATTGATTTAAAAAAATAGTTAATTAATTCATATTTTTATGAGGTTGAAAAATTTATGGATGATTATATTTTCGTATAACTGTTATAGTTGTAACGTACTGAATAGCTCTCAACTCGTTATTGCATTTTAAATGCTTCACAGAAAATGTTTCGGATTTTTCACTGCAAACTATTCGTGAAATAAGAATATAATGCTACTAATTTAGTAGCTGAAATGTCAATAAGTGAAAATAGAAAACAATAAAAATGAGTTCGTTTAAGAATAATTCATGGTATTGAAATCAAGTAGATCAAGATTATTATTAACCAATGAGAATTTTGAATTGACACTGGCATACTTACATAGAAATGTGTCAGATATTTTATATTAATGGCCGCTAAAGTTTAGCTGTAAGATAGCTGCATTTTTGTTGCAGAATAACAATGCCACTATAAAATCACGTGGACTTTACTGTCGAGCCCATATAAAAATTTCGAGAGCAATTAAACAATGAAAATAAAATCATATTTATTTATGTACCATCTTTAAAACTAACCTTAAATCGTGACCAAAAAATTCGTTGGATACTTCTTTATATTAACAAAATATATTTTAAAATCGCTCAAATTCCAGTCTTTTAAATACTGAAGTACGGTATTTAGAACTACTAAAAAAGTATATTAAAATATAAAAAAATACAGTATGTATGTAGAAAAATAAAAAATCCAGACAACCTGGGAATCGGGAAGTTATAATATTTAAAAAACGAGTTAGAAATATGTACGACGTTCGTAATTTATTTTGTTTTATGAATTCCCAATCTGAAACTTAATTTATAACAACGTTTTGACAAAGAGCTTTGAATTACTTTAACAAGTTCATACTTCTCATTTCTAACAAAAGCTTCTGAATAATTCTTTAATGTTTTTCCGTTAGGATGAATTGACTAATAATGGAAATTTGAAAATGAGTTTTTATTATAACCATATAATAATACTTTAATTTAGTAAATGTAGTATTAGAGACCGCTCAGTGGCCGAAATCTTATCGTAATTTGAAGCTTTAATGTTTATGTTGGAATCTTCGATATTCAATACTCTTAGGATCTTGAATTTATTGATACATATTTTTTTTAATTGTAACTCTAGCGATTATTTTACTTATGTTTTGTTTGAGATTCATATTGTCAACGTAAAAAAAGTAATAGTGTGCGTAATAATTCGCATTTTAGTGTATTTATTTATTTTTCTGGTGGCACTTTTTTATTTTTTTTTAATTTAGAAGCGTTTAACTTGAGCTATAAATTTAAAAAACAAAAATGTATCAATAAAATGTTCATATAGTACAGACTGGATAGACAGATACATAAACGATCAGAAACCATAGCCAAATGGCAATCGTTCGCTGTTTATTCTTATTAAATGTATGGCCGTTACCGGATGTGTAGCGTTAACTAATGTCAAACCCATACATTAGTCATTCTTTGAGTGTAATTTGTCAAATTCTTATCAAATTAATGGTTTTTATCATTTGGCTAAAGACCTTTAGAATGTTGTATAGATAAACAAAGAAAAATGTAATATTGTAGTTTTTCTTGGTATAAAAACTCAAAGAGAGTATACTACACCTTATGCTTTTTTTAGAATTACACTCGCAATATAAAAAAAAGATAAATAAAGTATTGGTATTTATGTTGTAGACTGTACATTTTAAGTAATCAAATTGTATTGTAATTTTGCTCTGAATGCATATCTTTTGTACTCGCCATGAGATAACCGAGTTTGGTGGTCACGCTACTTCACTTTAGATATTATTACAAAACTGAAGAAACTGAAAGATATCTAGTATATTATTATTGTTAGCTGTAAGGAAACTTAACAATATATTTCTTAATATACAGTAGAAAAATTTAAAAATTTACATAAGCTTGCATTCTATATTTATTAAAAAAAAAACTTTACTTTTTAATAATTTTCAAATATATTTACTACTGGTAACTTAGGTTATTAGCATTAAAATTTGAGAATCACTAGTAAATTTGGTCGCTTTTATAGGTAGTACGTTAAATATACTAGAAATAATATATAAAATTATTGTTTTTTAACAAAAAATCGTAATATTTTTTAAGGTAAAATGTTAAAAAAGCAAGCTTTTATTTACTTTTTAGAACCGAATTTATTAAAAATAAACATTTTAAACCTTTCAAAGAGCTTACTATTAGCATTAGTAACGTTATATGAATGACCCTTATTTCGTTTTTTGCATAGTCCGTAGTTATTATTAAAAATGTAAATGTTTTTTCACATAAATTTTTTTGTTATTCTTACCCATGATTTGAACATTTATATATTTTATAAAAATACTTTAAAGAACAACAATTTCATGAAAATTAAACATTCAATAATTGAAGTCTTCGCCTTTGTTGCCATTTTAATGGAAGTTAATTGATTCATTTTGTCCAAAAATCTTAGGGACGGGATCAACTGCTTAAAGACTATTGTCATTACCTTATCGAAATTATAACTTTTCTCTTTAAAAGTTATCAAAAGTTTTTCGACGCGTCAGCAAGAGTAACTTTTGATATAATAATTACTTTGAAGGAAATCAATGGCTTTCTATAATTTCCAAATTAAATATGTAATAAATACACCATTTTCAATCTAAGTTTTAGAGCATTGAAAACAAAAGATTTAAAAAATTAATCATAAATTACAAACATATAGAAATAATAGAATGATTATACATATTGGCAATTTACTATAATCACCTATGTTATAAATTGTAATAGGCAGTGCGGAATGCTCTCTCTCTTATGAAAAAAAATCTCTATAGGTGGAGAAGATCAATCTTTAAGTGTGTTTGTTGAAACAACATAATATAAATCCTAATATTGCCAGTATATTAACACAAATAAGAATATGATTTAATCAATAGCCATTTCCTTGATGTAATGATCAACTATATGAAAAATAACATTGATTTAAGCCAAAACCAAAAAAAGGCCAAGAATTGATCCTTGAAGAAAACCCATATTCTTTTATCCTCACAAGCGTACAATATGAATTACAGGGCAATCTCTGCCAGTCAGCAATTTATAAAAATAAAATGATATATAACAGATTTAGATTTAAAGGCTGAAAGTATATTCAATAAAAACATTTTAATCACTTAAACCTGATAGATTCCTACTGTAACTCTTTCGAAACATTTATTTTCACCCTGAGCCTAAGGTTATAGAAATTGAAATTTACTATTTATGATTGAATATTTTTTAATAGTTTCTTGATTACCAAGCAGTCGCGGTTCACTTTTCTAGCAGATTGCAAATGTTACATTCATCAATACCAACATTGCATTGTCATCTTGATAGACTGCAATTGCCCCAGCCGTGAGTACAAGTCAATCTATTGTTCGTGTAAAAACCATCCTGCAACAAAGATTAAATGCTGTATTCTATAGTGACTGAGTATCCCCATTGCTATTTTATTGCCGTGCAATAAATAACAATTCTTATTTCCGAGATAATATTAATCGATTAATAATTAAATATTAATCGATTTATTGCATGTGAACATTCTGAGGAGTTCGATAATTATTTTCGTTCTATTTGCTATGCAGCGGAGCACTTGAATTTCAAATTTATGCAGGACTTTAGAACTTAAATTAGAATCAAACGGCGTATTTGCACTTCACTTTGCTGTCACGGGTTTTAGATTTATCACTTTTAAATGTTATTTGTGATACTGTAAAAAGTGTTTACATTATTTAAGACTAGCAACGACTAAGACTAGCTTTCATTTAATAAGCCTTTAAAAATACCACCTTTAAAATATTAAATTTAACTGAAACTTTGATATTATTAATATGGGAACTATTTATTTTTAAAGCGTGGGTGAATATTATTTAAAATACATAAACTTACAGCAAATAACATGTTGTTGAATGTGCTACATATTGACATATATTTTATATTGATATCGCTGCCTAGTTATTTGTATTCTTTAAATAGTATATAACAATGTCTGTATAGCCATTGGTTCAAATTAGAGAATTTTAGATTAAAAAAACAATGAGACATCTAGGATTGGATACTATGTCTATGTTATCATTAATTATTAATGTTTTATACTAATTTTTGCTTTTGAATATGTTAATAACTTTAGTTATTTAATGTTACTACATTAAATTAATTAGAATATTTTTAGTATTAAATTAATTTATATACGACATTAATTTACATAGCATTACATATAGTATATTAAATAAATATATATTTCTATATTATATTTTGGAGGACATCACAGGTTAAAAACACCGGCATGAGAAAATACGTGTGCTATCAAAATATGGGTATGTTAAAATTGTGATCCATATTTACGATAACATTATATGATTGTGAATAATACCGTTCGTGATGTGAATAAGTCGATGGTAGTTTCGCAAGAACAATTCGTATATCGTAATTATTTATAAACAAAAATAATTATTTTAACTCTATACATAGTATAATATAACGGGTTAATCTTCTTTCCCTAATCTTCTTTCCCTAATCTATTAATAAGGCTTCCCAGAGGTAAAAATTGATGTATACAACTTTCTTTGGCAAGCACAATATACCTTTTTTTACGTACTTTCATGATAAACATAACAATGAAAAAAAAAGAAGTAATTATATTTTGATACGGTCGGATACACAGACATTTTGGTGAATTCATTTATTGATTAAAATATTTTCAAATTTAAAGTCAATAAGTTCTATAATTTTATTTTACACACCGTGTTGTAATATATCTGTTAGAAGCAATTGTAACTTTACAATCTATCTTTGCACAAAGTTTAATTATGAATAGAATCGAGACAATCTTCCAGAGATAATGCAATCGGCGTCGTGTTAGGATTAATTGCATTTTGGGAAATGTGGGAAATTTCTGTGTATTTTATAAATTGTTTTGTTAAAATACCTTCCAATGGTTTTTATAAAATATATGTAACAATAATATGACTATACAATTTGAATATATTTATACATATCTAGTTACAAGTCTAAAAAAAAAACAACTTGAGATGGCGGCTTCTAAATAGATCTTAATTATTCTTTATAGAAAGATAAACATTTTATAATATGTACGGAAAAGTTACGCAAGTTTGAGATAATAATGATTTTGTCAAATTGAATATATACATCTTTGTTATAAAATACAACTATAGGAACAAGTTAGAACTATAAAATAATATTTATACAAATAGTTTATATTATAAACAAAAATAAAATAAATAAAAGGGTAGACGAAACACACACCCGCCACAGTCCCACAGTCCCACAGTGCCACAGTCCCGCCGCGGTTCGAATGATTGTCGACGGAACGTGGGTTGACATTTTAAATTAGCGAGGCTTATCAAGCGTAAGTCTATCAATGTGCATATATGGGACCTTCATCTGTAGGGTTCTAAGTATGATGTTGGATATTATAAGGTAATAGTAGTAGCGAAGAAGACATGGACAGAGTTAACAAATAAATGGAAATATTATATTGCAAAAGAATTGAGTCTCCACTGAAACAATATATGATAGAAAAGCGTGGAAGACATTGTAAAATTCAGCCGTCACCAAGTAATCTGGATAAGGGTAGGTGGTTGATTCAGTTCTTTTATTTAGTCGTCATGTTATTACCAGTTCTAAAAAAAAAGACCTATGTATTTTATGGTTCCAGTTTCACTGAAACAATGTTGCAATATTGGAGAGGCATTAAATTAAATCTATGGTACATATCCTATCCCTATCCTGTCCTTGTTCTTATCCTATAAGTCCTTGCTTGTTCGTACAATTTCTATCATGACAGACATTCGATTGTGATAGATATCATCTAGGTAATATAGATACAGCTGCGACCATTACTATAGATAAATGAAAATATATATATTTCTATACAATTACTATGGATTATTTCATGTCTGCAACCCGCTGTGGCTACTACAGATACGTAGTTTTAAATACCTCTATATATGCTTTAAGTTTAAAATATTTGTTACAGCTGGGAGTGGAGTTATTATAAGGAACTCTATAAGGATTTATTATATTAATTTTATTATTAACGCTTATAAAGTATAAAGGATAAGTTATTATTTTTAACCAACTGTCCACAAGTATATTGTACGTTTAAAGTATATTGTAAGTATAATGGAGTATATTTATGAGTTGGAATTTGTTTTTCTTCTAGAAAAATCATGTATTTTTTTAAAAGGTTGTAGCAGTGAATTATTTTTAATTTAAATATTTCTAATAACTTTCAATAATTGCTACTTTTCCTACACTGTGTAAGTTGTAAATTCACTTACACAGTGTAGGAAGTACCTCTTTTTCGAATAGATTTTTTTATATATTATCGTCTAAAATGTTAGAAGGCGAGTAACTTATTTTAAACTATTTGAATTTTGGTGGAACATGAGGTAAGGTATGACGTTTATTTTATGGTTTTTTTTTTCCATATCTTATTGTACATTCTTATAGTTTTGTACTTTATCGTGTTGTTGTTTCAGCAATTAATAACCTATTATTTTATTTTTGAACTTATCGAAACTATGAAAGTTTTATATGTATAAACCACAATTTGTACGGTGCACGCCATTTAAACTTTCACGTCAGAGTTATTTATGAAAAACCCTTGACCTTTTATCATTCCAATATACTCGTTATTATAGTTTCAGGTCGTTATGAAAACTGTATTACAGTTATTTGTTTTAACATTTAAGTTTGAAATTTAAAGTTTCATGGATTTTTTTCCTTCATATATCGTCAGAGACTTAATTGAATATTAACATTACAATATACGAGTCTTATAAAACATTTGAAGATCAGTATCTGTGTACTTTGAGAAACAATTTTATTTATTTAAATATGGGTCATGTTCAAACGCTACCATACCATTATTTGAGTATATAACTGTATTTAGTCAAACGGAATGGCTCTGGATATCAAATTGATTTATCACGCTGGAGACAGGGAATACTTGAAATTATATAAGAAATATGACAAAAGTAATAATATTTATATATTTATCATATTAAAAAGAACTTGTTATTATTTTACTGTTATTTTAATTTTAATATGTATGAATACTACTTTTATTAAATATTGAATTGAGTGAAATGTTCACTGTCAGGCCAATGTCAAATTCAAAATCGAAGGTCGGAATTCATTTTCTCGTTTTTGATGAACCAATTCGTAACATAACTAAGACACTTTAGTTCACACAAGATGATTCAAAATCAAAGTACAAATATCATAGAATACATTTTTGAATTATCCTTTCAAATTTATCAAACTGTTCAAAAGTGTCACAGACAGATTTGGTATTCTATATTTTTTAAATGTTTCTTTAACTTAAGCAAACACATATTCAACAAAATAATATTCAGCTATTTTATTATTTTTCTGGATATCGGTTTGATTTTAAATGATAGAAATATATTTATATATTTATTTTTATTTTTCACATCAGAATTGAAAGTGAATGAAAATTTTTGTAATAAAAATAAAATTGTGTAGCATTTTATTATATCTTTAAACAATGCAAGCATTATAATATAATGAGGAAGTTTGTTCAGGCAAATAACAAAAGCGATCTGTTATTTCGTGACTGACAAATTACAAACAATTTACTACAAAAATGTATTCAGTATTCTTTTATGTTTATAGAAATTTGATATTTTGCAAAATACATATAAACGTTTTGATAGCCCTCCCTTGGCGTTTACTGTAGTAGTTAAAAAGTTTTGAAGATACCAAATGAAGGAGAAATGTCAGAGTGCGAGGATAAAACTTTTTATTTTGATTTATTTTGTTTGCAAAACCGAGTAATATTTTTTAACACCAATTTGTTTTTACGAACGATTGAAGTGGTTGGTCAAAAAATATCTTTTATACTATGAAAATCTAATTGTATTGTCTCAATTTATTGCTTTTGGACCAACAATGGTGATTCAGATTAATATCGATGGTTTTATAAGATGATAAAATGTTTTAGTGAAAGATGCCAATTTGTTTTAATCACCTTTTTGGGTATTATCCGAATTATTATTATCCGAATTCCGACCGAAGAATTTTATGTTTATTTTTCTAAACGTTTCGAACGACGATTCATTTTGCAGAACCGCTTACAATCGCACCATGGAAAAATAACCTGATAAACCAGAGGATGTCACGAATGAGCCACTACCCGATCGATGAATCGATGAGCGAACCCATGGAGGTTCAAGATGCTGTAACATCTACTTTAGCAAAGCCATTCGCGCAGCTAATAATCGCTATTTCAAAATCGAAAGCACAAAAACAACGTGAGTACAGACAGCGTACCGCAGCATCTAGAACTGCTGCTCAAGCGGCTGTTACGAATAATCAAAAAACGAAAGACAAGACAACAACAGATCACACCAAGCTGCTAACTGTTTTTATGCGTACAAATAAATGTAACTTGATCAATTCCATTGTGATTTCATTTACCTCCTTCCATACAAAATATATATCAAAGAAATGAAATTAAAATTTTCTTTTGAAAAGTGCAACCATTCCATCAGTATTTTCTTATGACCTTATTACGTTTAACTATCGTCAGTAAATCGAGTTTACAGACAACCGATTTTTAAGAAAAAATATACCAGCCTTAATTGTTTTGGTTTTTATAAATAAATAATGACGGTTTATTGGTCATTTATTTATGAAATTATTAATCCGCGGAAATGTTTCGATGTTTACTTATTCTCGTTTTATGAATAGAATTTGTCATAAATGAAACAAGTGTCCAAAAAGCTATTTTATTGTCAGTATGTTCTATAATGACTTTTCATATATAAAACACGAGAAAAATACAAATGGATGAACTCCATTACCCCAAACTCATTAGTTTCAGTATCTTAAAATGTATTAGGTTTAAACATATTTTCTGACTTACTATTCTTCGTAGAAAAATATTTGGTATAAATTCGAAAATGTTAATTATTTTTTGATAATTGTGAAGATATTTTATATTAACGCAAACATCTAACATATCTCGCTTATTGTTCCCGACTTAAACGTTCTATAAGAGCATAATTGGACAGGACTAGTTCATGAGCAGAGACAAAATTTCGAATCATCAATAGTTGCTGCATCAGATCATACTGCTGACGTCCAGACTGCTGAACTAGCATCCGACTCTAAGTGGACGTTTTCCGGAGCTGTTATATATTGTATTACTATAATTACTCCTATGGCTTGGTGATTTTTAAACAAAATTACGAGTATAGTAATATGAAAAACAAAATAAATCTTTATTTTGTTTTGTTACTATATTTCTTTTTTAGAAGGCAAGACTCATAATTTATAAAAATAATGAACATTATTTTGTACTATTACTTTTAATATAATTTTTAATTAGTTATTGGTTTTAATAAATTAAAATTATAGTACCTTAAAAAAACAGTCTTGAAAATATACTACAAAAAACTCATCATATATATATATATATATATATATATTATTATTATTATTTGACCCTTATGAATAAAATTATTATTTTAGTATAAGCGTTATTTCTGGAGCCGTTATTTCTGGATATTTTAATGTTTAAACAAATAAAATACAACAAATGGCGTGTGAATTAAGTTGTCTTGATTTAATCATAGAATATATTGGTCTTGATTTAATCATAGAATATACTCGCTTAAGTGATTTATTCTTTGAAGTCACAGAAAGTCGTGTGCAATAATTATATAAACGCTTTGTTCCATCAAGTTTTACTATAATATTAAGTTTCATTGGCGGCGAGATCATTTACCTTTTCGTATTTCAGTACTTAAATTGTGTGGCTTTACAACTATTTATAATAATTGCATTGAGTTTTTTTCATTTTCAACATTCTTTCAATTTATTCTTTCAATATATTATGCCAAAAAATGCTTATTTCTAGAAAAATTCAAGAATTCAAGAAATTGATGGCATCTAATGAAATAAATGAATGAAAGAATGAGAGAATGAATTCAATGAATAAATGAAATGGAAACGTTAGTACAAAACCTTTTTAATATATAATAATTACATGTCAGGGTATAATTTGTTATAGTTAAATTAAATAATTCGATGTATTTGTATTTTAAAACTTGTTACAATAATATTCAACTAAATTCTTTTAAAAATACATTTATTAATCTTGATGGTCGATGTATTGCTATACATTACTTATGATACAATAATTTGCTAATAGTTATCCTAAACACGAAGCACAATTAAATATTGTTTACAATACTCCTTTCAAATTAAAGTCATTTTAAAAAAGCTTCTATATATAAAGTGCGTTACGTTCAAATTATAAAAGTTTGATAACTGTCAATTCATTGCAAGGTAAATGCTAGAGTAAGGAATAATAAGATAACATTTGACAGTTATAAATTATACGATCTCTTTTAGTTTTCATTGTACAAATAATTTTAAATTGTATTACAGAAGTTTACAAAGACAAACTAAGATAAAATATCTCTAAAATATATTTATTAAAAATTATGTAACATTTACGAGACATTATTATATTTAAATTAAGAGATATAAAAATAATATTTGCTTGAATAAATGTAAAAAATATTTTCATAAAAAATATTCAATCATTTTTATTGGCCTCACTTTTGAAAACCGGGAATAAAAAATGTTGAAATGTAAAAAAGTAACATGAGCTCGTATGTTTAAATTGAATGCAATTAAAATATTAAATGCATAAAAATACTCTTACCCTAGTTCTTCATAAAGACAAACAAAAATACTGAGAAGGTGTTTGTATTGAATCAATATAATAATATTTCTACAATACCAAAACTAGTGGTAGTTTTGGTATTGTTAAAATAATTGAAGTATCTTCACCGCGGATACTTCAGCTTCAAATTGTAGCGTTGCATTTTTCATGAGCCCGAATATTGGATAAAATGTTGAATTAATTATTCAGATGGCGTCCCCACATTTCTGCTATTCAAAGCCGCAATAATAAATTACAGTGAGGAAATGAAGACTATGGTCAGTAAACGGTAAGTAGAACTTACGCACGTTCATATATTTATCTGAATGAACTTAAGAGAAAAAAGATTGAATTAATTATTACTAAGTTATTGGTTAGTCAGTCAGTATCAGGTCTTAGTGTTAATCTGAATGGTATCAGACCTCGCAAATAGTAAGCTTGAATTTCAACTAAGATAAATTGAGCTTCGTTAATCTCCGTTTATCTTTTCTTTGTTAATTATATAGTACAGCTAAAACATTTGTGTTCACGGTTGTTTAAGAATAAATCATAAATCATAAATGTTTAAATATTTAATAAAACAGACTATTATAAAATTATACATTAAAAAGATAATAAAGCTGAACAATACATCGACAGTTAATCTATAGAAAGCATTGGTAACATTTTATGTAATTTGTATTATTACCTAAATAAAGATGTATGATAATATAATTTCTGATATATTTTATAATCTATAGATATTAATGGAGTAACATATTCCGGTGTTCGATGTTCCCATTTCCATTTGTAATGTGGTTCAAAGTTGCTTTGAAGTTCGTGATCGAAGCAAGACCAGTGTTAAGATTTGATTTAATACCTCAAATATATTAATTAATATTTGTAACATTTGTAATTAAATTAGTTAAAATATAATTATAACAGAAGTAAATTGTGATAATATTATGAAAATAGTGATAATTATTACAATATTAATTAGACTTAAGTGTATTTCAGAAATACTTAAGATATTTCAAGAACCTATTCAGATGAATTAATAGTCTCCACTTTATTCCTCTTTGCGGCTATCAGTTTGTAATATATAATTTGACTTTACTACAACTTTTCTTGTAATATTATGTATTTTTATTATTATTTTAAGGGAGTTGATAGATGAACTGACATTCAATATAATTTTGAACAGCTGACAAAATTATGGTAAAGCTAGTTATTGTTCTCGATCTTTCCTCATGGACTACTAAAGAGCGTCAGTCAATGAAGTCAAAACAATTTAACCTTTTACCTGTTTGTCTATGTACGATTATATATTATGTAGAAAATAAAGATTCACGAGCAAAATTTTTAAATATTATATCTTCAGTTATATATATTATATATATTTATATATATAGTGGACCTATCAGAAATTTTTCTGCCTTTAAAATTCAACCAATAAAAGAAAAGCCAACCAATAAATCTGCGGCTTTAAACATAGTTTTAATTATATGAGAATATATTTTGTTACAAAAATCGAGTTTTTTTTTATTTTAGTGTCATATAAACACTTACGAATAGAACTCATTAAAATGTAAAACCTCTTTTGAATTTTTAAAAATGCTTATTCAAAAATATTGTATAATTAATTTTGTAAAAACAGGACACCAATTGAATTTTGTATATTTTAATGAAGATAACAATTATAAAATCTTAGATCAATTTATGTTTGAAATATTTAAGAGTAAGCTTAAATTATTAAACTTTAGAATTTTAATAGAATTAAATAATAAACATGCCAGCTGAGTTTTCACTAGCTCTGCTTATATCTGAACAACTTTCCGAGTTGGTAAGCTTTGAAAACGGACCTAATATTTTGTTATTCATATAAATCCTTACTTAAAAACATGTAAAATCTGTTACAATTTGTACCAATTTACAAAATTAGCCTCCAAGTGAAGACGTCGTGTTTGCGTTTCTCGCAGACAGTCAAATTGAAAATTCGATAGTTCACATACAAAGAGCTTTTTCCTCTATCGGACTTTATATAACACTACAATTTAGCTAAAGGGTGCTTTGTGTTTCAAAACGGAGAAATGAACAAACGACTCCCGCTTTTGATCTTTAGGTAAAACTCTTATGAAACAATAAAATATAGAGTTACAATATCTTTAGTTATCTCTTATGAAACAAGGAATTCTTATCTCATTATTTAAATAAAAATATATTATAGGAATATACGCAATTTGTTCTCTGTTCGGTATTTTTTGGTGAAAACTAACATAAGAATCTATACAAATAAATGTCGGTTTATGATTTCAAAAGAAAAGCTTATATAAAAAAAACAATCACACTCCATAACAATAACAACGTAATGATTAATAAATTCAATTTAAGACCACGGAAAGCGGTTAATGAATATCTTCTCAAGCATTTTCTTCAAGAGGTTTCTTTCCAAAGATAATAAATAGTACTTGTAACCCCTGTAGACGGGAAATCCAGAGATTAAAAACGAAAGCATTTAATGTACTCAGCTTATCTACTGCCACAAGTTGTAAAAATCAGTAAAAGAAACTCAAAAGTTAAAAGAGAAACAGTAGTGTTCCTAGAAAAGGAAAAATGCGACAGAAAATAAAAGTGTATTTTATGTAACGAAATATGAAGTTTTATAATTTTATAATTTACCTGTTGCCAACGACTTTGTTCGCGAGGACTTCAGAACACAGAGCTCGTAAGAAACTCCTTCAATTGAGCTGTTTTGATCAACTTTATTTACAAAATAGCTCACTAGGAAAACCCCTATAATTATTTTAAGGCGATAATTAAATATAGTGTAGCCTAGATCCAACGAGAAAGTTATTTCTATATATTGGTGAAGGAAATTTTAGGTTCAGATAAGTTACTTTAAAGATTACATCCAAAAAATTTATATATATAAAACTCTTTCGTTACTGACAGACAACGCATAACTACTGAACACAAGAAACTGAATTTTTTCATTTATGTTCCTTGGAAAGTGTTGAACAGCACTAAAAGAGGATGTTTGGAAATTTTATGGAATGTAAGTTGTGACTGTCCATTAATAAACAAATAATAAAATCACAATAAAATAAATATATAAATTGAAATATAAAATATCAAATCTTTCAAGTTGGATTAAACTTCACTCGATGTGCAAATTTGATTAAAATGGGTTTAGTAGTTTAGGATTCCAACTTAATATATATATATATATATATATATAAACTTACTTATACATATTCAGTTATCTACTACATAAAACAATTTATTTATTGCATTATATATTATATTAAGGTAAAATGCAATTTAAATTCTATGTTCGTTATTTCTCTGTCATATATGATTAAATTCCACGCAGTTGTAAAATTAACCGAAAAAGCGCTAGCCTGCATATTCTACTGATTGCAATCAGTCTTATTATACTAAATACATAACATGCATAAAAGAATACACTCTAATAATGACTATATTGAATTAGTGGAATTGGTGATTAGTTAAAAGTAATTTTTGATATAAATTTATCCTTTTAGAATATTATTATTTACTACCCGAATTTTTAAGTATATAAAACGAACTATCTTTAATTTTCAGTATATTAGTAAGTCAAAAACTTATGTAAATAAATATTATAACAATGTGTTACTTATATTTGAAAGCTTATTCAATTTATTCAGAGTTACAAAGTAACATCCAAGAACTACTGAATATTTGCATAAATTTGCAGAGAGACTACTTATAACTTCGAAAGTTTTATTAGATAGAAATGTTTTATGAAATTGTTTTTGTTGACTTATGCGTTGTTTGTTTGATTGACCTTGTACTGGACATATTTTGTTTATTCAGAATTACTTTTACTGCAATGAAATAAAATTGTTCATTCTTCACACAACGATTAATTACAAACCGCTGAAATAGGCTTTTAGTATTTGCATTTAATTTACAGAATAAAAAAGTAAATTTTAGTTATTATGTAAATGAAACGCAACTTCCATTAAGTTACAAATTTATTTGAAATAATACTTGGTCTTACAAAAACTTGTTATGAACGCATTGCGATTATTACGTCTGTTGTTATCTGTGATAGCATTGTGTTGCCTTTGTACGAATGAATAATAAATTAACGAAGTAAAAGTTACAGAAAATGTCATTATAAATGCAAAAAATAAGTACAAAAACGTAAATCGTATCGATGAATAATTGCCGGTCAGTAGTAATTCACTATAATTTCAGTATACATTGTTGAACGTATTATATTTATAATGGCACCATAAATACTAGTACATTATAATAACAGTACTAACGACAAGTTAATCGTTTAATCCGGCTTCGGTTTAATTGGCTTTGGAAAATTTAGTTTCTGAAATAATGATTAATATGATAATATTTAATATGAATTATTTTGAGATTTGGGTTTTATATCTTTATTTCAATTTTTTTAACACGAACGAAATCACTTCTTAGGTAAAGGGTATCACAATTCATATGGAATTCAAATTTTAATGACAGTATTTTAAGAAAAAAAAAACAGAAACAGGTCAGTGTATCTGCACTAAAAGATAAATTCAGTTAGTTTCAATAATTCAACTCTAAAGGATGGGAGCCAGAAAAGCATGAATTTTATTTAAATAATAAATAAATAAATATATTTTAATAAATTTATTTTTTGATGAGTTCAAAAAAAAAAGTCAAAGAATGTCATAAAATAAATAAATAGCTTTGTTAATTTATTATTAATTCGTATTACATTTACCATCCTTGAAAAAGACCCTTTAATTGGTTTGAGGAAAAGTTAGAAAGTTTTTATTTCATCTCACCTAATCAAAATTCCACAACTCAGAAAATGTTAAAAGTTATCGTTTTATGACTTCCATCTTTAACTTGGCGTAAAATAAAAAGTTCTTGTTTAACAATTATAACTGTCGTGATGTAGTGGAACTTTCCGGACTTCATACTTCAAAAATATTTCGTTTTCTTTCAGTATTATGTAAAAAAACATAATAATAACTACTATATTAGAAGTAATTGACACACATCGTTATTCACTGCTTTTAGTTACATATTTTGTTAAGTTGCTTTGGTCCATTTTTCAAAGCAAAGCTTTGTCAGCGACACAATAGGTTTCATGGAAAAGCTTACATTAATTTTTGTGTTTGGAATAATATTAGCAACCATTTACGATTGTATTTAGGCTTTTTAATCACAAAAATGGTAGCAAAGTAAGCCTTGAAGGTATAATAACCTTTGTAAAGTCAATTCCAAAAAAAGTAATATTTTTTTTTTTGTTTTAGATTTATTTATATTTTGCATAATGCTTTATACGACCATAAACAAATATACCATTAAGATTAATTCGAAAAAAAAAATCCCCGTTTGTGAGTTGGTGAGTGCATATGATTCGAGAGAGTTGATATTATTTAATTATTATGTTCGTTTGTTTCGTTCATTCGGAATCTTCACGTTCACCGATCGCGTTTATTATTCGATCCGACTGAATACTTTACAATTATATAAAATTTGTGTTCGTTTTTTTTTTTTGGATTTCTTAGGAAATCCATTGTACTCGTTTGGGCAGTACATATACTAAAATTTGGATAAAGAGAACTTTTCACATGACCCTTCCCCTTAGTGGGGGCGGATGTAAATTAGATTCCAGACGTTAAAGAAAAAGCTTACGCTCGGGCTACGGGATATGGGCTTCAAAAACACTGATAAGGTAGGAACGCTGCTGGTTGGATAGGGCTCGGCCAGAGTAAAGTTAAATATTGTACAACCAACGCTACTTGACATTGTTATTAATATTACTTCGGGATATCTTATGGCAAATTATAACAGCATATTTTTTAATATAAAATAGCGTTTCAATATTTTTCATAATAGTTATGGGCGCCTTTTTTAAATTGATGTAGTATGTTTTATGTCTTTGTTACTTGAACTAAAATTAAATGAACACAATCTTGAATAGCGGGAACTACTGAATAAGAGACGTGCAGAGTTAGAAAATATAAATATAATAAATGAATTACGTAACTTTCTTATTATACTTGCTTGATTGACACCAAATCCCAAGACAAGGATTTTTTTAATAAACATTACGCTTAACTTTTGCGAACTGCAAAGGGTACAAAAGAACATAAAGCCAATATTTATTCTCTCTTTATAACCCTAACACTCCCTCAAGATCACATTAACTTAAATAAGCTAAGCTCCTAAAGAATTTTCTTCTCAATTACGCGTATAAATGGTTTATCAATTTAAAAACTTTGAACACCGGAGACTTTTTAATAAAAAACTTTTTATTTTTATGAGGTGGTGGTGACTCTTAAAGTAAGGTACGTTTAAAAATATTATTTTGTTTATGTTTCCAAATGGGATAAAACTATTTTGTTCGTGACTAAATTGATGAACATTTCTTAACTTTTCAATCAACAATATTATATTTTATTTATTACTTACATTTTTACAAAATCTGTTAAATTCAGTTATAAATCTTATTATTATAATAATATTTGGATCAAAGTAGGTAATAAAAGTCACTATTTATACACTGGTCCAGTTTCGGATGGCGAATTCCTTTTGAACATCTGAACTTAAAATACTTCAAACATGGAATGATAATAAAATGGAACAGCTAATAGGTATAATCATGCTGTATAATAATGTTCACGTTGTATAATAATATTCATGTTGCATAATAAACTAATAGCTGGAGATCCTCATAATATGATGAGGTCTATAGTTTTATAAAAACCCTAAAGTACCGGCTCAAGCTATTTTTCATTGAATTAAATAATAAAGTGATTAAAAGGAATATTGTATTATTAAAAACATAGTTACATAGATTTATTTGAGTTATTATTTTAACTAGATAAGGTTGCTTCAAAACAAAAATACACTCTTAAAGCTATAACTCTAAAATGGTCCAACAGATGAATTACACCAATAATAACAAATAATTACAGCTATATTCGATAATATATATGTCGTCATTAAAATAATTATAAATTAATAAATCAAGTGGATTGATTGATTTATTTATTATTATTTTAACAACCACTATAGATATGATTTAATTCATCAATACGAGTATCAATTTTAATAAGCACATGTATATAAATATACCCTTTTTGATAAAACATACAAAATCTCCGCTATATATAATGCGTATATCATATGTGATATAATGATAAATATTATATATTTTACGAGAACAAATCATATTGCAGCTACAAGCCTAAAAATAATAAGCTGGCTTTTAAAGTAGAGCCAGAGTTATATCCAACTATTTTCCTCCTTTATGCCAAAGATTAATATTTTGTAATATGTTATGAGAATTAGATAAAAATAAATTGGTTATATACATCTCTTTTAGAGCTTGCAATCATAGAAACAAGTCAGAAATATAAAACAATGTTTATAATGTCAAATTATTAGAAACAGGATAGAAAAAACCAAGTGAATTGTCGTGGTGTATTTTGCATTTACATGAATAAATAGTTAGTTGAATGCCACGTCGTATTTGTGTGTACAGTGCCGCCGCGCGTCGATTGATTGTCACTGGAACGTGGGTTGACGTTTTGAATTAGTAAGGCTCATCAGCTTGGGTCTACCTTTATGACACATAAAAGACGCTTACCTGTAGATTTCTAAACATGAAGTTTCATATTACAAGGACGACCGAACAAGATGTCGATGGAGTGTAAAAAACTAACAATTCCATCATAAAGTCAAGTCGCTACTGAAATTACTTATGAGAAAAAAGACGGAAGCGTAGAAGATATTTTCATACTGTGCGCGACACCAAATAATTTAGATAAGGGCAGGTGATTATGATGTGACAGTCAGACAGTTACAAAATAATATGAGACTCATGTTTATTTTGAGATGGTATGGTATATTGGGATATTAATAGCAGATGTGGCTAAAATTGTTGCCATACTCCATTTCTCCATACTCTACTGTACTGCTTCTTTATATCAGCACTCGAAAAGTTTTGAACTATAAGTGATTAATTAAAAATTAAAAATTACAATTCCTTATAGGTTCTTGCTTGTTCGTTCTGTTCTTTAAGACAAAATTTCGATGGAGATATCTTCCGGATAAACTAGATACAGATTTGACCACTATTACTTGAAATATGTATTTTTGAACAATTATTATAAATAAACTGTTGTCTGTAATTGTCTGTGGATATCACGGAAAGGCACAACTTCATATAAACCTAACCTACGCTCTAAATATGTGTTACATAAATGGAGTTATATAAAGTACTCGTATATATCAATTATATTTTATTATTAATGGTGACTAGAAAATATATCAATATAATGTAGAAAAAAAAACAATTTGGTTGTAGAACTTTTCTCGACATTAATAATTGAATAAGGGTATTATAATAAAGCTGTAAATAAAATACGACGAAAATGTTTAAGTCGTTAAATTATAATAGGTTTAATTTTTTGAACCTATCAGAACTAGGATAGCTTTACAGATTTAAACTTCAATTCGTAGGATTGTACGTTGCCCGCTATTTAAACTTTCGTTGCCAGTGTTATTTATGAAAAACCATTGAACTTTTATCGTTTGAATATACTCCTTATTACAGTTCCGTGTAGTTATAAAATTGTATCGTAGTTATTCGTTTCGACATTTAAGTCTGATATTTAGTTAGATCTGGTTTAAAGGATTTTTTCTCAATTATATACGCCTCAGAATTTTAATTCAATATTAAAATATGTATATATTTTCGTTAAAAACTAGACCCTGTTTATATTTTTGTCATTATCTTCTTATGTCTTCCTAATACCTAAAATGGCTTGACCAATTTTCTTGTAAATTAATGTTAGAAAATGTGATTATGCAATGATAGACAGTGAATATTCGTAAACTTTAGCTCGTATGAAAATACATTTTTTTAAATAATTATTTTCTTACTTTTTTTATAGACATATTTATGTTTCTATCCATCTATGTGTATGTGATAGTGTTTTCGTGGCTTCAACTCTTTTTTGACTCCACTTGAGGTTGCAAGAACTGCTACCAACACTTTAACCTTTGTAGTTATAGGTAAATTTTCTTAGTTTTTTTGTAATAATAATGGAATAAGGAAAAAGAAAATACAAACGTTTATTATTATGCAATACAGCTAAAAATTTTAAAGGCATAAGACATAAGTTGAATTATACTCTAAACATTTCTTGTGGTATACTGAGGCAATAAAGTTCACTTTATAGATATATCGTAGAATTTTAGACGAATAATTACAAGTTATGGCTTACTCGTTAAAATTGGGAGGGAAACCGGTTTGTAGTCAAAGAAATTTAGTAGCTGTTATTTTAAAAATATAATATTTTTTATATATTATAAAATAACCACATGTAAAGTTGTAAAATTGTAAAAAGACATGATCCACGTATTGACAAAATTATAACCATATAATTATTAATATGTTACCCGGCATACTGGTATAAGCTTAACTACTCGTATATTAATAAGATATCGTACCGTCACTTTCGAGAAAGGATCACAGGTCACGTACTCAGTTATCACAGTATAAATATTAGCTCAGCGAGACTCCAATAAAGATTGTATCCAAAATGATATTCAGTACAAAAATTGTCACAGTATCGGCACGAACGAGCTCCTATCTTTATATATAATGAAGGCGGCGATCTCGATTGAGATCGTGATTCTGCATTAAGGCTAGAGAAGAATTGGACAATGATATTGTAAGGAGTGAAAGCTTCACTATTTTGCCAATATCCAAGATAAAAAAGCTGGGAATTCATTTGCTAATTTGTTGATGAAAATTCAAAATATAACTTATATATTTTAGTTCCCATAAAGTGATTCAAAGACAAATTATGATTTCCATAGAATAAATATTTGTATTTTGTCCCTTTTTTGTTTGGTATTCGATATTTCTTAAGTGTTTTGTATAAGATTATTTATTTGTGTTTTGGCAAAACATGTGTGGTATAATAAGATACAAATGCTTGAAATATATATATTTTTTACTTTTCACATAAGATATCAAATTGAATGAAAATATTTATGTTTACGAAATTTTATTCGAACATTTATCTGAATGAAAATGTAAGAAATTATGACATATTTTATTGCATTTCTAAACGGTGCAAGCATCGTAATGTAATGGTGTAGTTTTTTCGAAGTAAACAACAGCAATTTTATAGTTATTTTACGTGACTGACAAATTACAAATCATTTGCTACAAAAATGTGTTCAGCTTTCTTTTATGTTTATAGAAATATGATATATAAAAAAATACGCTAACTTCTAGCCTATTAATATGTAAGAAAAGAAGTGTCTTTGTATGTAATAATTTAATTGCAAAGAATACATTGAATCACAATATGTAATATATAAACGTATATATTAAATGATTTTTTAGCCAATTACTTCTGCAGGACTTCTTTAACGTTTTACTTGTTAAAAAAAAACTGACGAATATAATAAAAAAGAAATATCAGATCATGAGGCTGTGACTATATTTTATTTTATATGTTTGATTTGCATAACCGAGTAATATTTTTCTACACGCCACCCTTTCTTACGAATGATTAGCGACCGACCTGGGTCCATACCTTTTCCATTAAGAATATTCGATTGTTTAGCTTCAAGTTCTTGCTTTTGGGTCATTAGCTGCTTGCTGGCTTAGATTAACATTTTAGAGAACGATGCCCTGTCAACCATTGCATGCCACGACGCCTTTTTAACCGTTATTATCCACTTTTTGTGCGTGAATCAGTTTTATGCTGCTTTAAAGCTTATATACTCTAACAGGTATGTTGTAAATTTGAAAATATTTATCATAAAACGATATATTTTTTAGATAACAGCACAGGCTAAATTGTTAGACCGTCTAGCTAATGGCACAATCTCGAAAAGTATAAAATAAAAGACAAATATGTAAAAAAGACAAAGTTTTTACCTATTTTAAGGAAGTACTATTTTTAGAAACATAGATATAAATCCTGTGACACAATTTTTATTAAAGCAGTACATGATTTTCTTATTGGATTAAGGCTCTTTGGACACATACGTACGTACGTACGTAATTAAGTAAGTGAGTTAACGCGATCCACACCGCGTTGTGATTTTTTTATAGTTCATCTATTTTGAGTTTATGCTCATTAAGCATATTTTCCGTTGTCTCATACTTATTATTAATAATACTTAATATAGTTGGCAAGTGGGCTATATATGATTGTAATAATTGTATCTGTCTAATATCCCTCATTTGAACTTTCTACAAGTACAAAAATTAACTCTTTTCAATTAAATAGTTTTATTATTAATAAATTATTAATATTAAGTTTGCTACTATGGCAATCATCTAACCTTTATGTGGTAAATGTGTCATTAGTTAAATTATAAGGGTTGCAGCATTAATCAACTGAGGAGCAATGCCCATTAACTTTTCGAACAAGCTATGAGTGTAAAGTAGGGTTGTGCTGTGGGCGGAATCCTCCTGCTCGGAGATTTATTGTTAGGCATCTCTCAACTTCAGCTCCAGGGTAGTGGTGTGCCGACAACCTTGCTAGTTATCAACACTACACTCATCATAGTATACGGAAGCGTATGTATGTATGTAGCAAATTAGGCCCCCCTTCGATATCATTATAACTAACGTGTAATGTTGACAGTTGAGACTTGGCTTTGTCGTAAGTTAGCTTGGCTTAGTTCATTCTCGTTAACAAACCTTTCGTTGCTTAGTGGAGTATAAAAATCCTTGCTCACCTTTATTTATTGTAATACCAGTTGGAGTTCATTCATGGCGTAAAGTGCTAATTTTAAAATATATACTTCTGCTAATTTACAACTGCAATAACTACCCAAAACGAATCAACGGAGCTTGCAGTCACAAATATCAAATCAAGGTAGATCTTGAGAAAGTTTTCCTATAACATCAACCATATATACACTGCTTAGGTATTAATATGTCGAATTTTTTTGTAAATGTTAATCTTATGTAAAAAAAAAATAGAATGTCATTAATGACAATAGCTAACTAACACATTAAATGGTCTGAGTAATGGAGTAAGTACTCCTACGATTCACGAGAAATCCGTCAACATATGATCTAGAAATCTAATAGACCATACTCGATTCTGGACCCATCTGGACAACATGTTTCGCTGGATTTCGTGCGGTGCAAATTCAAACACCCAAGAATTATTGCTTTGTCCTTGCCATGGTCATGGCAATCAGAAAATAATAAAATAATATCAGTGAGTCTGGTAATATTTTTTCTAAATATTACCTGAATTATAATAAATAATTAATCTACATGGTTGAGTCATCTTTTAAGTTATTTATATATCACAAATTTATTTTAAATTCAGTTAGTAATTGTTTGCTGATAGTTGTGTGAGTGTTTAATGTTAGGGGTACCTACCAGTTAATATGATTACGACCGTGTGTGTCGTTTATCTCATATTCCTGACACAGTTTATATTTGGAAGTGGTTTTTAACTACGATAGCGTTTAAACCATTATATATTCATATATTTGAATATATTTTCATGATAACAAAAGAAATATAAACAAAGCCTATAAATAAACTAACAACAAGGGCTATGTATTAGTATATTACACAATAAATTATTTGTTTTTTCTTTTGTATTTAGGTAATACATCAATTGCAAAATAAGTATTTTCTACGCATCCAAGATCAGCTGCGGATTTACATATATGACATATGTGGGAAAATGATTAAACCACGTTATATAAGAGTTGAACTTGTGCGATTTGTGTTAATTTAATTTGAGTTAGAGAACGTTTTCAATATATATTTGTCATGTTATGGCTCCAGTAGCTATGTCAGAATAAAAACAAAAAAAAGTTACAAAGCGGAAAAAGAAGAATACTGATGAATAGCAAAAAAAAATAATTTGCCCGAAAGATAAAAGGTCATTTAAAGGAACTAAAAATAGTTTTTAAAACTTTTCACATTGCTAATAGGTATATTGAGTAGTACTGTTGATCTAAATAGCTTATATAAAAAAGTTGACCTCATTTGTTTCTTGAACTAGAATAAGTAAATTTTATTATTACAAGATGATTCTCTAGATGACCACGAAACTGACTCTGGAAATGTCGAGTACTTCGATACTTGGCGAGGTGCTTAGGGGAGATCTATAAAATGGTATCTCCTTTGTGGTAAATACACAAGTCTCCCCAGAAGACATGAAACTAAACAAAATTCAATTTAAACCATTTAGAAACTTTCTATAGGGAGATTTCAATACAATACATAAGTTTCTTTCGGTACTTTTCAACGTTTTTAGGAGAGAATCTTGCAAGGCCGGTAGCAACTGCTTTCCCGGTGATGTCATTGGCATAATGTGAAATGTTGGAAATAGGCGCCATATCACTGATATGCAGAAAGAATATTGGGGGACATCAGTGTTCATAGGTTTGGGGTCGTGCAAAATCCTCATATTGTTGTTTCTGTTTTATAATTCATTTGTTAATCTCTTTTAATGGTTATGGGTATTCCCGACCATTCTCCAAGCAGAGGTGAACGAAATCATAATTAACATTTAAATGCAAATTACAAAAGGCCAACCTAACAATGCTTTTAAGAGTTGGTCATAGACTAAATTATCGTTTCCAAAATTACCGACTACTCTGTATTTATTCTAAATACTCAGGTAAGTGATTTATTTAATGTATCACCGTAGGCTTACTGTATGCACCTTGTCATGTATTAGTTATTTTATTACAATAATATTTTTTAACGTAATACAAAAAATTGTCGATTTTTTATAATGTATTTCATACAAATATGGAATACTAAAAAAAATCTTTATATAAAACATGTCATATACAATATATTTATTTTATGTCAATCTCTAACGTGGTAGCGGGGCACCGTTTGCGCTTTGACAATAGAATTCATTAGCGTACCCACGTCGGATACAATGCTGAATCCCCTCTAAACTTTGTTGAAGGAGTCGAAAACATTCGACGAATACGATAGTTATAAAAAAAACTTCGTCACTATTATCAAAAATATTTACCGATAGCAATATATCTTCAATACTTTCAAATACTATAATAATCAAATAAAATAAAGTGTTATTTTCTAAATTACTTTTGAAATGATATAGTAGTTAAAACAAACAAAATATTTTTTTAAAATTTGAAAGAATAACTCACCTACTTGACCTGAACTTTGATTCTCCTGTGTGAGCGATATCTAAGACAAAGACAAATTTAATGTATGTGATAAGATTTAAAACTAAAAAGGATTGAAACGGAAATTGCTTTCTTTGATACTTTAACATTTTATGAATAAATGGTTATTCATAGGTTTGTTTTTAAAGTAAAATATTCTTAGGGTTTGCTAGTTTTTTTTGCACGGGTTTGATTATTATGATAATAAAATTGCGTTAGAATCTATATAGTGTAAAAGTCACCATCTCTATTATTATTAATTAATTTTACACACTATTCATGACTTAATTAACTTTTTATTGCGTTCTGAATATCCAACCAATCGCTGTAACATTTTATATTATTTTGAATATAACTGTAAAGTTTATCAATAATAATACAATTTAGTGTCATTTTAACTGACTACAATTTCGTAAATCCTGAAGTCCCATCAATGTTTTGTTCAAATTAAAAGCAGCCTGAAACAAAGTGGAATATCACCTCCTAGCATGTGTGAAAAATCTTATTATTTTTTATATCCATGTTAATTTTTATAACACTTCGTATTTTTTGTAATAAATATACCATTTTAAACCTTTTGGTTGTGTGTATATTTTCAATGTTATTTTAAGAAAGAGAATGTTTAATTGATCTAGAGGGGAAGCTGAGTTGACAGAGTGACGGACTGCCAGACAGAGGTCCCAAGCTCGAGTCCTAACCCTATTGATGAATTTGTCATTAAATATTTATTAAAAATGTAATGAATACATAAGCTCAACATACCTGTTATAAATATTTAAAATTTGGAATAAAAAGCTGAAAAAATATTTAATGGACAAGACTAATTATAATAGCATTCTACTTTCTTTCCGTCAAAGAACATGTACGGGTGAACTCATAAATACATTTATTAATTAAAACAAGTTTTTAATTTGTATTTAGATCTTAATTTCGACTCTTATACTTGAGGAGTGAAAAGTTAGTTCCTTACTGCAATTTGGCTAAAGTATATCAGTAGCGTTGATAAGCTATGATCTAAGTCGTGACAAGCTCCCCAATGTAATGATATCGTCAGCTTGTTTGTAGTTATTGTTAGTTCTCTAAAACATTGAAAGTTAAATGCAACACAATACGCATTCTATGAAAATAAAATCAGCCCAAGACTTTGTTACGGATAAGTACGGTCAGACAGAAACTTCTAGTCTGACCCATCGTATTCTTTCGGCCATTTGACACGCAATTTTATGAGCACGTTTCAATAAAATGTAATTCATGGATGCTGTAAATGTAGATATGGAATGACATATACATAATGTTTTATATTTAGAGGCGAAGTACTCGAAGACTTTTAGTTTAACTTAGTTTGTTTGTTTGTTAGCAATAGCTTGGCAACACCTATTTTGATAAATAAATATATTTGTTTTTTAAAAATGTTGCGAGTTGGACAATTATTTTTTCAAATATAAACTTAATTAGAGCAGTCCATTGAACCGATTTACAAATCCTATTCCTTTATTGGTTCTATAGAAATGGATAATCTATTCTTTTTTTTATAAAGACTTCTAATTATACTCCAAAGAAGACGTTCAATTAACTGAAGAATGATTTCTATTAATACTGAAGCGTCATTTAAGACGGATAACTTTATTTCGTTGTGATGTTTTTTTCTTTTAAATTTGAAAAGATGAAGAAGGTTTTTAATTTAAATTATAATCTTATAAATTTTTGACTTTGTGTATAATAAAAAATAAGCTTTGTCTCCAGTTTATCTGGATTTTTTGAAATCCTGAATAATGTTTACGTTATAAAATGTATTTTAAATATTAAAAAAAAAACCTTGTATACTTCAGATATTGCGGCTAAGAGAGTTTCATCCTGGCAATAGAATTTAACGACCCTCATTTTAAGAAGATTTCTTTTCAGGTATTATATATTAATCCTTATGAATAAATCATAAGGTTGAAAATAAAAATGTATTTTTTGTTTTGCATTTCTTTAAATTTCCCAGTCTTATTTTCAAGATCTAATATAAAATAAGCGGAGAATTGCCAGTTCTAGCGGTATGCGATATTTTAAGGGTTAATAACGTTGTTGATGTTATTTCAGTATATTTTTACTTTTTTTTTTTTTTTTGTTTTAATTCAACGTATTTGCTTTTTCAGTTTATGGAACTGAACTGTAATTAGGAATATGTGGCCACAAGTGTTTTTCATATATATATATATATATATATATATAACTCTTTCTCGAAATTGGATCTTACTATTTTAATTTTATTTTTTATTGCATACCCATCACGTCACATGTAATGGGTATGCGATAGTGTGAATGCGTGTGATGCTGGTCCAGGCAATCTTAAGAGTTGGAACTCACTGACTTCAGTATCTGTTGATTAATTGGCCTTGATCTTTTACGGTACCATGTGCTGTTGTTTATTGTTGTTAAAAATTCACCGATGCAGTGTTGCGAGTATTTTTATTGGCGTGTCCGTAGTCTACCTTTCCGTCCAGATAATAGTGAATGTGGTGAGGGGAGGGGAGGAAGGAAGGGCGTAAAAGGATTTCATAGATATAACATATTATTTGACACTAACTTAGTGAGTAAGCAAGAGCTTAAAATTACGAAATTTTAGCTCCAAAATTTAATATCGTAAAATATCATCATCGATTTACAGCAATATATATATATATATATATATATATATATATATATTTTGCAACGAATAATACAATGTGGAAGTAAATCTTACAATAACAATAGAATTCTTTTCACACACAGGTATATTCTACCATTTTAGTTAACTGCCTTTTGTGTATATTTCCTTTCTATGGAATAGCTGGGTGCTTTTGAAATATGTTAATATTCCAGCTTTAAAATACGTAAAATTATCATACAAAAGAGAATAATGTTGATCCAGTTGACACTGTTGAAATATTATGGTTTCGTTATGTAAAAATGACCTTATAAATGCTTATATTAAAAACTTCGGATGATATTTTCAATAATAATTAGTTTTATGATAAAATAAACCTTAATCTTATAAAAATAAGTAATGTTACGAACATAATCTTGTAATTTTAAAAATACTAGAGATTTAAGTTATATTTCAATAAGGTAAATATTAGTTTTCCTTATAATATTACTTGAGTGGATTTATTTGTAAATTAATAAAATACATTCATATGGAGTTGTTAAAATTGAATTAAAAATTTACATAAATCGTTGCTTTTATTAATATTATTTGTCATTAAAAAATTTTATGTAGTAGAGCGATGTATAAATTGGAACTGACATTATATCATATTTCACTTTGACAACTCTCAGAGCGCGTTTTTCAAAGCCGTATAAGAGTCAGTCTAATAAGACTAATTAAAGTACCGTTCATGTTTCTTAAATAGCAAAGTTTGCTATATGCAAGCTGGTGAAGGTTGAATATAATTTGTTAGATAAATATTTAGTTTACTTCGAATTCTATATTAACATTTTAGTTATAAATATGTAATAAAAAACGTTTATTTATTAATACGAAAAGATACAAAACACTAATTACTCAGATCAAGATAAAAATTTGAAGAAAAAAAAAATTATCTATAGACTCAAATATTTTTCTTGTTTATATCAATTTCATTGATCAAATTATCGCATTCTTGTTAAAATTTTGAATTCTTTAGTTGCAACAATGGTAATAAAGAAAACGTAAATGCGAAAGAAAAATTTAAGATCGCGTGCTGCCAAGTTGACTTAAAGAATACTATTCTACTAAGTTTTGTCAGGGCCGGGAATAAAAAATAGATAGGTATTTATAAGATTTTTCACCAGTTTTAGTCATAGGTCGTAGGTTATGTGGCTGCCACAATGATATGGAATATGGAAGGTATTATATTTTGTTATGGATTTTCAGATAGAGCTGATTTGAATGAAACGATAATTTAAAATAAATTTAGTTTGAAACTAGTCGTTTTTTCCAAGGTGCCTCACTGACAAGAAAATATTTGTGCATTATATTTTTTGTCTCATACCACGCACAATAATATCAATACTTACATTATCTACTCTGGTGCGACCTTTTTTATCCAGAAACCTAAGCTGGAGTGCATTCACATGTCATGAATATGTTTCTTCCCAATAAGGTTTAACACAGTAAGTAATTAATGCAATATTAATTAAAATAAATAGTTTATCTCAAACGTTGACAAAAAAATGTTTAACAAAATGGTTATTTTTAAATTAATATTATTTTTATTATGTTTAAAAAAATATCTACATAATAAAGTATCATGAAATTTAAAATTATAATGGTATGGTGAGCTACGAAACGTTATTAAATAAACTTTTGGACTGCGTTTATACTCATGATAAACTGCCTTTTATTATCCAAATATTTTCAACGAATGTCATGCAAACTTTATACATTTAGACAGATAGGAAAATGTAATGAAATGCCGCAAGTTATATGTAACCTTCATGAATGTATGATACTTTCATTGTGGCTAGTTTGTTATGAAAGAAAAAAACAGAATGAAATGAATGTTTAACAATATACCTAAATTGTAATTACGACATACGCGTATATTTTATATTATACATAATTTTTGCACACAGCTATTAAGTATAATATAACTATTTATTATAGAAATATTATCAAATAGTTTTTTAGAAGCGATTGTATCATCAACTGCATTTATACAAACTTGCACTTAAACAGCATAGAGTTTTGCGTATGTGTAAAGTTGTATAAATTTACCACATGAAAGGTTCTTTGAAAGTTCCACTAGAAAGTTTGTACTACTTGGTAGATTTAGCAGTACTGTGAAACGTTGAAAACTTCCACGTCATTAAATATCAAAATATAGTGATTTTATAACTAACTGTAATAATAAATTTTCTTGTGAAACCTATAATTTAGGGCCAAGGAGATGTTGCTTTGGGAAAAAATAATCAATTTGAGGTTATTGGGGGGTTGAAATATCTTTCTCTTTTAATTAATTTATCAACAGCCCATAAAATCCAACGATTTAGAAGTTTGTCATTCAATTTTTATTTATACAAATGACGCTTTGATTACTTTACTTTGAGGAGATTGTCTCGATTCCGTTCATAAGTAAACCACAAACAATGCAGTTGACGTTATTGTCATAGGAATTGATATTAATTACGTAGCCACAGGTAGCTTGCAGTGTAAAATTACGATTTGCAACTATATATTTATCATGAATTAAAATCTAAATAATTTTCTTAATAATAATTGAAAAAATGTTTTGTAAATAAATGTATTTTTCCCAAAATTATATATCCCGGGTTAACAAGTACATGTGCTTGCAAACGAATCGAATAATTTCATTTTTTCGACATGTATTTAATTCCAAATCGAGTACGTCAAATAAAAAAGGAATAAAACCTTTTGTAAACATTTCAAGTAAAATGTTCCATCGATAATTATATATAAAAGATGCTACAAGCGAATTAACCACAAGATTGTTTATATATATCAATAATAAGCGTTATCAATTTAAAATAGAAATAAATAACAATAAGATTCCTCTCTCATACTAGAAAATGTAATTTCAGTTTTGTTTCAGGATGTGTTATGCAAATAGGACATTGATAAAATTTCAGTACTGGGGAAATTATAGTATATCAAGATGACAATGTATATTGTGATATTATTGATAGACGTTACAGCTGTATGAAATATTTAAAACACAACAGTGATTGGTTGCAAATTTAGATCGCAATAAAAAGTTTGAGTCATAAATGGTGTATCTTGTGTGTTAAATGAATTGATGAGAATTTCCCAAAACTGCAATCAATTAAAAATGACAATAATTCAATAGTACTGATTGAGTTAAATCAATTTAAAAAAATGTATGACTAATAATAAAATAAGGCTAAGGCGCTTGTTAGTTGTTTAATACAACATGTTAATCTAGCAAACTAATAATCAGATTAAAAAGAAATGCTTTTAAACTTTGAAATTATCTATAAACATATTTATACAACATACTTATATAATAAATATTATGAAAAATTAGTCGCCTTCCTCTCAATAAATAATGCAAACAATATTTGAACAATTACAATTTATCGACCATTTCATTTCGACTCTCACACAGGCTCAGTGTATATGCTAAGCACAACAGCCCAGTACATAATTTAAGTACATACGCTTATAAGCTAAGCAGATAATCTAAATAAATAAGCGGAGTACTAAAGTTTAGTACGTAAGCCTCAAACATTAGTTTGATATATTAATAGTTATTCTTAATAAAACTGCTCCTCTGCAGAAGATACTTTAAGATTCCTCAAGACCCTGGGTATAAGCAAACCTCGACATTTGGACAGTTTTTCTTTTGAGAACGTCAATTATCAATTTGACCGATCCATTCACTCTGTTAACGCTGCTCGAATGTTGCTTTGGTCCAATGATTTTAAGTACAAAATTAATTTTAATGTGCACAGGTGCCTCTAGAGGCACATAATACGACTCAATCATTAAGAATGCGTTCTGAGCGCTTGGCAAACGACAAAACGCGTTCTAACCGTTTGACAATTACCAAAACGCGTTGCGAGCGTTTAAAAGCAGCCAAAACGCGTTTTGCGCATTTGAAGACTACTAGAACGCGATGTGGCCGTTTTTTCCGTCTTCCGTCCGTCCGTTCGTATGATGTTTTTATTTTCAATAGCATCCCGAATAATTATTAAAATATAACGGTCTTGCTTAGCGATAATTTGTGGTTTCCCAAATTTAATAAAATGATTGGGTTTGTATACGGTATGTTCAGACAGTACTGTCTTTGATGTACGTCTATTTTGGATATACGAGATGTGTTCCCAAACTATTGTACCTACGTTACTATTTGTTTGACCAATGTGTGATTGAACCCACATTCTAAGAATATCAAACAGTCTATTTTAAATACTCCAGAATGTTGTAGAAGAATATTACTTATAATTAATTTTAAGAATTCGCTTACTTTCTGATGAGCTCTATAAATAGTTCAAAAATAGAAATTATTTGACCTTGAGGAATGTCTTTATTATAATATTATTTCTTTTTTTGGCTTTAATAATTACCCTATACTTAAAATAATAATTAATATAATCATAATTGTAGGGAAAAAAATACTCTAGAGCTATTTAAATACTGTGTTCGTTCTTTAATTTAATTGAAAAACGAATCAAATTGGTCTCGATACGTGTTCACTGCGATACTAGCATATAACAAAAGTTCATATAAATGTATCACTAATTTCACTCTTTTTGAATATTTTAGCATAAAATCTTGTAAATCAAAATTATTAATATTTATATTCAAGTTTGAATATTTTTACTTTAGTGTTTAGTGTTTAACATTATTGTTTTATTCAGAATAGTTTTCAGTTAATCTGAAGATACCTTAATAAAATATCCTGTTCCGATTACATAAAGTTCTGAAATATTTGATTTATATTTCTTTGTTATTACTTTGCAATTTAGTATTGTACATAAATTTAACGGTTATTATCATTGCGAAATATCTAAATAGCCATGAATTATTATGGGTATGCGCAACACAGATAAATCATTATTCGTTACTTTAATCATTATATATTTTGCACAGTTTAGGGTCATTTTCAATTCATCCTGGTTTGTAAAGATATAAATATCATCAGGTATGTTCACAAATCAATTAATTAATTATCTAAATTGAAATAGGTAAGTTTAATTATTACTTAAACATATGTAAATACTTGATGGCATTCAAATTTATATTTATAAATAAAATATTTTCTATTGTTGTCTCTGTAAGTATGATTCAAAACAAATGTTTTAACAATAGAAAATATTTTATAAAAGTTATATATGAACCCATTTGGGGAGTAGGGGGGGGGGGGAGGGATAAAAAAAAGTTGTGCACTTAATTTATTTAAGTCAAAGAATAAAAGTATATCTTGTTTTTTTATTGAGTAGTATTTTTTTTAGAATAAGATAAGTAGGTATCTGATGTTATCTACTAGTTCTGATAATATGTGATTTGAACTGTAAATATAAAAATGCAGTATCTGAGTTTTTGGAAATCAAAAAAAATCATCGGGGTGGGTAGCGAAACGGTAGGACAATTGATAAAGCAACGGGTCGCGTGTTTGAATAACTAAATAGTCTAAGCACTAGTTATTAATAATTATTAATAAGTAGTACTTAGACTATCTATTTGTAAAAAAAACCCTTATAAAGTTATATAATAAGCCCAGTAAAAAGTTTATGATTTAGTTAGTAACTGTAGCAATATGGTGAAACGTTATTATTTATTAAGTTTCATCCCATTAAAAAATAAATTAGTGTATCCATAGGTGATTAGATTGAAAACATTTAACTTACAAAATGAGGTAGGCGAGGTGCTCCATTACTGAAATTTGTTTACTTTATCTTGAACGTGGAATTTAAGTAAACAATGTTTTTACGAGATAATTGATAATCGAACAGTTTATATACATAATTTCTTACATAAAATATATTAAGACACATTAATTAGTTATGTGATTTAAAAAAAAACAAATAAGTCATGTATTTTGTAATTATTCGTTATTTGATGTTTTAGCACGGTTGCATGTGCCATTAAGACAATAAATGTTTATTACTGAGTAAACTAGACAGTTTACTTAGTAATAAACATTTATTACTGTGATTTGAATAGCCATGTGAACTCGAAATCTTATATACTAAATGTAGGTTTAAAGGAAAGTGTATACTATACCCATTAATATATTCACGACACGTGAAATACAACGATTTAGTAGTTACATAGAGATTTACCCAGAATGCAATTAACACACAGGTGTCGTCGATTGCCTTCCGAAGATTGTCTCTATTCCGTTCATAATTAAACTACATTCAAACAAGGACCGATTAATGTTAGAATTGCTACTGACATACACGCTACGACACGTAAGGTAAAATTACTAGCAGCTACAAGACTACCAACTACAAGATGTGAAATTACAGCGCTAGAAAAGGACAGCATAACCAAGGAAAACGATATTTTTCTAGTATGTAACTGACACTAAAGCAAAAGGAGAATTGTCATGCCTGCGATCAGTCAAAAAGACTTCTTCCAAATTTTTTGCAGATTTTTTTGCAAATTTTGCAAATATGCTTGACATATTTTTGATTTCAAATCATTAGGATGAAATACATGTAGATGATGATCAATAAATAATTTTTGTTCATTAAATTCATTTAAAATACAAGAATTGTTTTTATCATCCTAAAAAAAAAAAAATCTCTAAATTAATAAATCTAAAATTACTAACGAAGAACCAATCCAAATTTACAGAATGATAACCTAATATAGATGGAGAGGTTTATTTAATCTCGAGTAATTTGTGTTCGCGACTGCATGACAAATAGGAATAGAGAGAATAATTATAGGTGCCATTTATTTTAATAAAATATCTTCATACTTAATTGTGGCTGTTCTTATCTGTGGCTATTCCATCTTTAATTACCTAATATACTAGTATAGTAATAAAATAAATACGGATGATCCTTCTAGTATTAATATTAATTCAACGGTTTAATATTGTATACAATTGTTATGTCATTTTAGTCATAAATTCATTTAAATATATAGTAGAATTTTTGCACAAAGCTATTTCTGTAATAATAATAAGCTATATATAACTAGCTTTTATACTAAGCTATATATAAAAATAATATTTTATATTATACGTTTTCAAATAAACGAAAGTACTTGAAACTTGTAACTTTGTAGTTCTGGTGGAAATTAAGCAAAAATTAATGGCAATGTAAATCTATACTAATACAATAAATCTGAAATAGGCTTTTTTAAAAGATGCATTATATATCGTATTTATTGAGAAAGGTTATTTAGTATATAATAAATATAAAGAACATACAATTATAATATAATACATATAAAATCAGTAGGTTTGTTCTAAATAAAAAAGTGGGACGACCCTGCGTCCCAAACCAATGAATTTGCTGGCGACCGCTAGTTTCAAAATAAATGTTATATCAATATTATGGCGAAATCAAAGACTAAATAGCTTGTAGCCGTTAAGAAATTGTAACTTTAGTTACATAAAGATAGCAGCTAAACATTAATATTTGAGGTTATACATTCACTTGAATATATGTTGATTCTACGAATTTAATCCTTAAAAAAAAATACTATAATTTTTACTACCTTACTAATCGTAGTTAATCAATAGTTATTAATGCAGCAAAAATAGCAATCAGTGAGATTTTTTTAATTGAAAACAAAGCTATAAATAACCAAATAATTCTACATTTCTAAAAGAAAACAGTTTTCGTTTCAATCCTTTTAGTTTTAAATCTTGTCATACACATCAAAAAGTAAATCATTAATTAATTAGTTTAATACATATTACATTATTAAAATAACTAATGCAAGAGAACGCTAAGGTATACGTCACATTACACTTGTCACTTACCAGATTACTAAAAAGGCTCATTTTATCAAAGTCGGTAGTTCGGACGGTATAATTTAGTCCATGACCGTCTTATAAAATACCATTTGTAATTTCACTAAAAGGGACCGTGTTGGGTCGAATGAGCATTTATATGTTTAATGTAATTTCGCTCACCTATGATTAGGGAATGGTCGATAAAAATTACCATTCACCATTAAAAAAAGGATAAGCCATTAATTGAAAAACAAATAACAATATGCCAGTGCATGCATGTCTGTTTTTTTTAAATATCGGCGTAGCAAAGGAGCAAATGGCCCTCCTTACTATGGGAACCGGCTACTCAAGTAATTTGAAATGCACAAAAAGGCGACGATTCATTAATGTTGAGAGTTTCAGTTTTGCGTCCTTGGCCATCCTAACCTTAAAAAGGTACAAATATGACCCAACTAACCGCAGGTCTATTGTCATTACGTCCCTGCTCTTCTAAATAATAGAGTGTATTACACACCGCCAGCACCTGGCCTAATAAATATATACATTCTGGTTTTTGCCACGGTCGATCAGCGGTTGGGCGGATTTATGATTTTCGATATGAAATGGGTGCCTAGAAGAAGAGCACTCTTGTGCAATAAAGCTCTTGTGCATCCAGTGATATTGCAAAAGACCATGAGTAACGGTGACACAATCAGATGACTCAGGCCCGTTAACCCTTCTTTAAGTGTAAAAGAAAAATAAATATAAATATTTGTTTAAGAAAAGAACGTATTGAGCTTATGTTACAACTAATTTGACATGATAGAGGATTACCCCAGCATCCGATCCTCACAAAGCCGGGTTGTGTCTCGCCGGAGATTGAATAAATGACATATTCCCAGTCAAATCATTCTTCAACATTTTAAAATAACAGCATTTCACAATATAGTGTGGAATGCTGTTATTTTAAATTCACAACATTTCACAAAATTTACTTATTCTAGTTAGGAGCCAAAAGGTGTTAACTATTTTTATTGAAGTTATTTAGATAAACGGCATTAAAATATTTATTAAATATAAATTTTAACAGCAATTTGAAAAGTAATTTTAAAGACTTGTCAATATTTTTAGTTCTATTAAATCACCTATCTTTTATTTTTTACGAATTTGTTTCTTTAGTGGTTTTGTTCTTTGTAGTTTTTTTTTTAATAATTCCAACAAGTACTTTGTTTCAAGTTTCATACAAGCTAAAACTCAAATCAAAATTATTATTTAAATGAACCTGTAACTGATCTTGGGTGCGGTGTAAATACTTATTTTATAATTTATACATTGCTAAGTTCAATACAAAATACAATTAATTGACTATAATATATACGAATAAATAGTTTTGTCGTTAGTTCATCTATAGGCTATTTTTTATTTTATTACACAAATTATGAATTTGAATAATTTAATGGTTATTATTGTAGTTAAAAATTACTTACAAATATAATCTGTATTAGGACCTTCATATTGGATAAATAACACACAGGGTCGTAATGTTATTCCATTTGTAATCGCACGACTCGCAATCAAAAAATGACTAACTGAATTAAATACAATTATGGAATGTATAAAAGTATAAAGTATAAAATAATAACAAAATGTTTCCTAAATTATATATATTATATAGATTTTGAAATTTATTAATAAAAAAAAATACATTTTAAATGCGATTATATAATAAGAGCAAACAATGCATAATGCAATATAAACGTGGCAAATGCCATGACCCAAAGTTAAGCCCAAAGCAAAAATTCGATTCGAGTCGATCCGAATTCGTTTCGATTCGAGCTTTTGTTCGAATTTGCGTTCGCGCGCTGTATGTAATCCAATGAAACGTGTTTTTTTGTTGGTACAGAATCGAGTATGGTCTAGTAGATTTCTAGAACATATGTGGATTTCTCGTAAATAATACCATTGCATAGGGTATGTTTAGTTCTTTTATAAATAAGTATAAAACAATCCCAGAAATCCCAGGATTGTGTTCTGCTGGAATTCATATTTTTATTATGTTTCTTAAACGTAATATAATTAAAGTGTAATTTGACACGGTTTTATAAAATTATTTTATTTTTAATTTTAATCACCTAAAGTAGGCTGTTAAAAAAAGTCTAACCAATGAAATTTGGATTATAAAATGGTCTTGCAAATATAACAGCAACGTTACATTTATTCTTCTTTACATACGTATGTATATTGTTTGGTAATTGTATATGAAATGAACGATGAATCGGACATGTACATACAAGGCTTATTCATTGTTCATTTCATTCATTCATTCATTTCCATTTGTAAAATACCATCACCGTTATTACAAAAACATTTATTTTTTTTTATATACACAAAACAATTTTCAATGTTAACTATAAATATATATATAAAGTAACGGCTACCTAGTAAGTTTAAACTTAGTACGAGTTAAAAGACTAAGCAAACGTTTAGTGTGTTTGAATTCTTCCATTTCTGTTTTTCTTATATCTTATCATAAAGAAACTCCAATACCTTGTACTTTTGTATTTTTTTCAATTCTAAATAAAATTCTGTTAATCATGATATACGTAATCTCAACATGCACCAACAATCGAAACATTAATTATTATGCTTATAACTAGAAAAGTTCAATCATTTTCATGAAAACTTTTTTACTAACAAGTAACAATTTTACAGTTTAAGTCGATTATCACCATATGAATCATCGATATTATTGAAACCAATAAATAGCTGATGGTCGAAAAGCAAGAAAATGGAACTCGACGATCGATTTTTTTAATGGAAAAGTTATGGATTTAACCTTGAGTATTTTTTTAGTGGCGTAAAAAAGTGTTAAAAAATATTATTCGGTCAAGTAAATATAATATAGTCATAGCCTCGCAACCTCACATTCCTTCTTGATTAGTTTTCTTCAGTAAGTAAATGAAATAAATGTTCTATAGAAATTATAACTCAATGTATTAATTTAAAAAAAACCAATAATTTATAATACATGTTATATTAGTTATATTAATGGGATGGGAGTAAAAGTATTTTGTAAAGTATTATATTTCTATACATAAAAAAAAATATTAATACATTTTTTAGCAAACACTACAGATAATTTGTTAGGTGAAATAAAGTATAAATTTTGTTATTGAAGTTTGTTCCAACTTCATCATTACATTACAATGCTTCTTGCATTGTTGAAAAATACAATAAAATATAACAAAGTTTTCGAGTTTCACCTTTATATTTTCATTTCCAGAAATAATAGATTAATTTTTTAATTGGGTATATTTTCATTCATTTTGAAATCTTATGTGGTATGTAAAAAATAATTCTTCTATTATCTAAACGATATCCAGAATAATTATTCCGTGGCAGAAGATTTTTTTTAAAATATGTTTATCTATAAAATAAAAAATGAACTTGTACAAAATACTTAAGAAACATAGAATACGAAATCTACATGTGACACTTTTGAACAGATTGGAATGGTTCAAGACGTTTTTATTATGAAAATTGCTTGTATGATAATACGGTAACTAAAACGTCTTAGTAATATTACGAATTGGTACATCAACAAAATATGAGCTCATGAATTCCAATCTGTATTAATAATTGTATAATATCTAATGATCTAAAATTTGACATTGAACAGACAGTGAACCTTTCACTCCTCTCAATATAACTGTCAGGCTTCTCCAACTGCCAGGCTTCTCCAACCTTAATGCAGAATCACGAACTTCAATGATTTAATAGAGATCTTCAACGTTAAAATGTATATATATAGATAGAAGCTTGTTCATGCCGATACAATTTTTGTACTGAAATTCACTCTGGATACAATCTTTATTGGAGTCTCGCTGAGCTAATGTTTATACTGTGATAACTGAGTACGTGACCTGTGATCCTTTCTCGAAAGTGACGGTACAAGATTGTGGAAATATAGTGAAGCTTATACAATTCTACGTAGTAATATATGAATGAGTATATGGTTCTAATAAGTTATATAAAGTATTGTTAATACGTGGTTAATGTGTATTTACTAATTCAACAACTTTATTTATTTTCAACTCAATATATAGACTCAGACAAAACCTTCGGATTTCTATACTTATATGTATAGATACATACACAAAATGATTTAAGACATTCTTAGATGAAACTACGCTTCCTAGAGGTCATGAGTCCCGCTCGTAACGATAATTTTCATTTTATATTTTGCTTTTGATTTTCATTATATAAAATGGATATAGTAGAGACGGTTAACGTATCATTTACATTTAGAGTAGATTATATTTAGGGTATTTGTATGTATGTAGGGTATAAATATTATATTTCAGTCATTGGTCACCTATTTATATATCAATAGACAATACAGATCAGACAAGAACATTGTAATGGAATTTTTAATATTCTTAGTATTGTTGTAGTTTTGAACTAAGCATTAAAAAGATTAAAGTTAGTAGAGTATAGTAGACATACAATGTTTATTACAATAATGATATTTTGATTCAAATAAGTATGTATCTTAAGTACCTAAATGTAATATTCATTTTTATAAAAAAATAAGATCAAAGTAAATTAGAGCAGATTGGTGAATATGATGAATATACCAATATTATTAATTTCGAAATATTTCTTATATAATATTTCAAGTATTCCCTGTCTCTAGCGTTATATTTTAATGGGATATCTAGAGCCATTCCGTTTGAATGAATTCAATAATATACTCAATATGATGAGAGGGTAGCGTTAGAACGTGACCTATAACCCGTATCGAAATATCTAATATTATTCTCAAAATACACAGATAACATTTATGATATGTTTTATAACATATTATATTTTTAATATTCAATTACAACTCTTAGGCACACCTAAGAATTATACACACATGGATTAAAAAATTTGTGTTCTCTGTAATATCGGTTTACGGGCTATAATTTTACGTGATAACGATAAGGAAATTTTTTATGAAAAATAGCAAGCTTTTATTAACAAAATTAAATTGCTATCATTGAATTAGGATCATTTTGTATTATATAAGGTATTATTTTTAAATAAAACTCTTACAATAAATTAACATTTATTTGCACTCTTAAATTATTTTTTTCCCTTTATTATACAGATTATAATAAAGTAACAATGTGTTCTTAATAGTTTGTTAAGCATTTTTATACATGTGTGATATGTAAGATCCTCCAATCTGCGTTATTCTGTTAAATATAGGACGATGATTTTTTGTTATAATAAACACTGGAAACTATATTAACGTTTCATCTTACTTTATAGATAGTGCACGTGTTCATCAGCCGAGGTGGCTGATGAAATCGAAGAAGGTTAAATGTGTTACCCTAAAAATAAAAAAAATATTACATTTGGACTTCAAATCTGTCATTTTTATATGATTGTTCATTGGGTTTTCTCATTTTGGCGCCAAAACATTGTACAATATTTTGCGATATTAAAATGGAGTGGGGTGATAAAGAGAACCGAATCGCTGTGATTGCATTACACAAAATAGGTATGGTAGGTAAAATTACCGTATTTATGCTCAAAGCTCTAAGGAAGCTTCCCAATTACTCGACAGAATGCAACGTGGACATTATACGACTTCAGTGATGGTTTCGTGGGGTTTTAGCTATGAAGGATGTGACTGAGCCATATTTTTGTGAAAAAGGTATCAAAACATCGGCACAAGTATATCAAAATATCATTCTTGAGAAGGTAGTTAAGCCCCTTAAAATCACCATGTTTAAAAACCAAGTATGGTCCTTCCAGCAAGACTCGGCAACGGGGCATAAAGCTCGTACCCCGCAGTCTTGGTTGGAAGTGAACGTTTCGGACTTCATCAGACCTGAAGACTAGCTGGATTATAATTTATGGTCAATTTTAGAGAGTACAGTTTGCTCTAAGCGCCATGATAATTTGGAGTCCCTAAAACAATCTATGCGATTGGCAGTGCAGAATTTTCCCATGGAAAGAGTGCGTGGCCAGACTTAGTATATATATATATATATATATATATAACTATATAATTTGTCACTTCAAACTTATTTTACTTACTTTCAATTTCAAACTTACCTTTTAACATTTTAATTTGTTAAAGTTTGTAAATACATAGTCAGGTTTAAATATGGGCGGATTTTGACCCATAAGAAAAGATCAAAAACAAGATAAATCTTAAATAGAGTGCAGATTGATGACACCTAAGATTTACTACATGTAAACGCTTGTATGTAAATGCTTATCTCGCATGTAAATGCTTATCTCGTTGGACAAAGCTCTCGTATAATGATGATATTACTTCACGTACAAGTAAGTTCGTTTAATCATTGTTGTAGTTTGTATATTGAAGATGTAGCATGACAAGTCATGACGAGTACAAAAGACCTGTGTATGTAGAGCAAAGTTACAATACAATTGTATTGCTTCTAACTCTATTGAAATGTATTAATATACTATGATAATGTTTATGCTGTGGACTCATTGTTTATATTGCGAATTTCATTGTAATATAGCGTAATATAGCGTTTATATTTTTATATGTAATATAGCATATATGTAATATATATATATGTAATATATATATAATATTTTATATGTAATATGTATATTTATATGTAATATAGCGTAAGCGTAAGGTATTTTATGCATTTAGGAAATATTTTTGCATTTTTTTACCTATTAAAATTGGAACATTACATTTTCTTTTCTTATTCCTTACCACTTATTAGCGTGCCATAGCTAAATGTTAAAAACTATTTATTTGATTCGGACCTCGTATTCGTTTATCTTTACTAACTGCTGTCCGATCTGTCACATATAGACCATTTATTGTCCAATTCTTATGATTTTGATAACAAGCTTCCTTAAATTAGGAGCTCATAAACGCTTATAAAAACGGTGGTTACAAATAATACATAAAAGTACTCAATGAGCTTGGTTCTGTACAGGTTTTTAATTTTTTTTTTCGTCCAGGATTTCATTTCATTGTCCTCTTTTTGAAAAAAAATATATTATTTTATTATTAAAAGCTACGGAGCTATCATAACCCCAAGTTTGTTAATTATAAGTGTAGCGGCATATTCGACATTTTATTGGAAATATCATATAATACACTAAAGTATAAAGCTGTGCGACGTATTTATTTTGTCGTAATATTTATAGTGCCGTGTGTTACTTAATTGTGACCGTATTAATTAGAATCCGCTGACCTGGATCCAGGTGCTTTTATAAGCGAGACTCTGTTAAATATTTTCAGTCCTTGTGGAATAAAAAATCACCTCATCAAAGTGTATACTGACTTTTTATTTCCATTTTTACCATCGTACTAGTTTTTTATATCCTCTATAGAAACAGAACTAAACATGTAGTAAATAAAATCTATAATTATTAATCATGTGTTTTTAATTTCAGCACAGTTAAAGTTTATATGGAGGGCAGATTTTTTTTTTAATTATTCAATAAATTCATGAACAAATACTTGTTGAACTTTAAATACAATATTACACACACATTGAAAAAATACTACACACACACTATTTTATTGTTTACGTTAACACTGTCCATGTCAAGTATATTTCAGTCGGATGTCAAATAATCGCAAAAAGAATAAAAAACTATATGTATATATATGCAAAAAGTCCAGATTCTAAACATTAAACCGCTGAGAGACTACTATTGAAATGAATGAATGGGAATGAAATTCATTTCCAAGCTTCCATTATTAGTGGATTCAACAAAATGGAAAAATGCTAAAAAAATATAACGAAGGTTTTGTCATAAATCAGAACTAAGAACCTTTTAAAATAGTTGAAATTTTGTTCCCAAAACATTGTTTTATATAATAAACTAACTAAAATTATTACTAAGAAATACGCAACGATAAAAAACATTTCTGAGAACTCAATTCAAAAATCATAACAATGTAAGAAGATAAACAAATATTACCAACTCGTTTTTATTAAAAAAAAATACATTATAACTTCTCGATTCCGAGGGTTATGTTTTCTTGAATTATTTTTTCTCATTCTCATTTTCTCGCTTTAGCAGGATTTTTCTAGCTTTGGTAAAACATTTGAGCAGGGTCAAGTAAAGTACTCCAGTATTTCGAGGACTGGAATTAGAGTGATATTAAGAAATATTTTACATATAAAAGATGAAGAGAAGAGTATACTCATTCTTCTTCATTTAAGTTTTAATTTTAAGTGGAAATATGATCATTATATTATTAATATTAAATAAATAGGATCTTATATTAATTATTTATCTTGTGTATGCAAACGATCAATGTTTATCGACAATTCGATTTACCTGGTACCATTTTTAAGATAAAAGGCAAAGGGAAGATTTGGCTCATAATTCACAATTGGGCAAATACTTTGGCCTACAAGTAAATCTATTAAGAACGCTATTTATCATTAGTAGAAGTGGCAAATTGTTATCAAATACCTCAGATAAGCAACTACACCAGATTAAAATGTATGTAGGTTATTCTTTATAATTAAAAATTTAAAAATCTTAGAGCACTCTTCGTTTACACTTTACCTTGGTTTCCTCGGATTAAAGAGATGATTAGAAATATTTTTAAAACTATAGGATCTCTAAGGAGATTACCAAATTTGTTATCAAAGTTGAATCTCTTTCACAATTTTTATTTGTCCTAATTTTAGACTATGTTATGTATAATTTTAGACTATGTTTGCCATCTTGTTCAGAGATAAACATTACATACAATAGATTTGAAAAAATGCCACAACCAAAATTAATGTTAGAAAATGTATATAAATATATATAGCCACGATAAGCTTATTTTTTTAATAAAAATAATTATAAAATAAGAATTTATGAAATCGTCTATCATTTACTTCATCATAATGAAGTAAATCATTTACACTTTGTTGATATTTATAGATATTTTTAAACGTGTTTAGCCATATTTTTATGGATTTTTATTTTTTATTTTTAAATAACTTTTAAATAAAAACATCATCAACACAGCGAATCTGCGACTTATAGAAAAACCTCCCGTCATTTTGTGAATTGAACCCTACTGTTGCAACTCGACGCGATGAATTTAGCATTCTATATAAAATCGTCTTTATTTGGACAGCGGCAACATCTATTAGGCTTACTTCGAATAACCTAATTAATGTTTTAAATCTTAAGGTGTAAAATAACATTTATATAAACATTAATATAAAATATACAAATACGTTTAAAATCATACAAGGTAAGTACTTGTTTAGATTTTCAATTAAAAAGTGTAAAGTAAAGTAAAAAGGGTTTAGTTTCCTTTCAAATCGTATTTATAATTGAAAATTTTAAAATCCTATTTAACTTTTGAACGAAGAACTTTCCATTTAAACTTCTAAAATGTCATTTTATAAAAAGAAACATTTAAAAATAAAATAATCTAATTTACTTCAATATCGATGAGGCAGATTAATTAAAATAGTGAAATGAAAATATAAATTACTATTATTGTAAAATTTTGTTCGAAAATAGTATATTGTTAGTCAAAAATATATTTTTTACATTTTTTTTTCTAAAAATTAATTACTACATATTTTTAGCATATTTCGTATTACACAGTCTTACAATTTTAGGTGTTATCATTTTATAAGTTAAAAGTATAATAAATCATCATAAGATTGCATTCTTTCAAGCACGTTATGTACTTAGTACAAAAGACTGACTGCTCTCAGTGGAATACGCTGGGTCTTCGGCTCGGTTCGGATCTTCGGTTGATTTAACAAGTGCATAGAAATTTATCATAATGGAAAAAAAAATAACGACCAGAAAGTGTAAAAAAATATTTTGGTAAAAAAGTTATATATTATAAAATTATACATATTCACATTTCGTTACATAATATACATTTTTTTTGTCCAACTTTTCCCTTTCTAAGATAATATCCTGTGGCAGCAGATAAGCAAGCTGGGCAGATTAATTGCTTTCTCTCTGGATTTCCTGGATTCTCTGGATTTCCCTTATACAAAGACTATATGTACTGTTATTTTTAGAAATAAACCTCTTAAAGAAAATGCCATAGAAAATAAGGAGCTCATCAATCGGTGGTACCGGTTTTCCGTGGTATTTACCTCAAATGAAATTTTTAATTACTATTGTTACAAAGTGAAACTCTTTTTTTTTTAAGCTTTTATTTTTACGACTCGCTATCTTATCATATTATATAAATATGTAGCTTCGCTTTTTTTAAGATATTAGAATAATAAATTTTAATAAAGAAAAATACATAAAAAAGTTATAACTCTTTTAAAAAAATACTAATCACAATAATATATTAGATAAAAATTTGTAGTGTGCTGATATTCTTTATAACAAACTTGTAGAGCTACGACGTTGAACCAATCTTAAAACATTAAATGCTTTATAATTTATCTGAAATTACTTAAATCAAAGTATTTCTGAAATAAACTTTCTGTTTTCATGAGGTCACAATTTACACAGCATTTTCACAATTTACTACCCGTTTTACAAATATTTGCGTTAATATAAAATATCTACACAAAAATTCCAAAAAAAAAAAATGTTTATATTTATAAAAATATTTTTAAATTTTAACTTTAAGTAATGGCTAATTACAAAAATCACTACTTTACGTTGAGACATTAAATATTAGTTTCTGTTGTTAGAATTTATCTTCTTGTGTGTTTTTCGAATGTAAAGTGTAATGTCACTCGATAGTTGAAGTTTATTCGTAAAATGGCGAAAAGTCAAACCTATACTGTTATCTAAGAACTTTTTCATCTTCAACGTATTCAATTATCTTAAGTAAAAATTAATTTCTATATAATTAAATTTAAAAGCATATTTGACATCAAAATAGCAGCTGAAAAAATTATAGTCTACCTATAATTTATTATTTTAAGTAATACTATTAATTTTAAAATTTAAAAATATTAGGCTAACCCTATTACCTTGAACAATAGCTGTTGATCTATCAGGGTGCATAAAGAATAATAATAGAATTCAGAAAAAGAGTAATTGAAAGTAATGTTAAGGTAACAGTTTAAGGTTTAGAAAAATTAAAAAAAAAATATTATAAAGAAGAAGAAATAACACGAAAAGTCTCGGTTGTATATAATTAATGACATTACACTGAAAAACTATTACCAAATTACAAAGTGCCAAAAAATTACCAAATTGTGGCATTAGCCGTAAAGAACCTGTCAAATATATAAATAACTACTTTGCTAACATTGAATCGAACTTTTTGAACGTCAAATTTTTATGGAGAAAAATATCTCAATCTCCTCATTCATATTACCGTACATACATATTAAATAGTCACGGAAGGGACTGTTTAATTAACCAAAAACCATATTTAAATTTTAAATAAATATGGAATTAAAAATAAACCAATACGGACAGGGATTCGATCCCGCGGTCTCCAGGATGGTTTCCCAAATATGCTTAGTATCGTTTTATATGTACATGTTTAAATATATGGTATATTATATTTGGTTATAGATATTTTCAAGCAAAAAAACCATTTCGTACGACACCTGACCAGACTATTGAACTGGCATCTGAATTCTGGCATTTTTTGCCAAGACTTTCAAGTCATTAGTTATTACAGTTTTTAAGAGTGCGATTAAACTTTCTGTAATTAACTATAAACGTATTTCTATATTGCCCCGAAGTTAATTAATTTTTTTTTTAAAAAAACACCCTATCAGTAAACCTTTTTCAAAAAATCCGTGACTAAATGACTTTTGAGTATTAATTACTATGAAACAGAAAGCTGTTAAGGGAGTCTTGGCAAAAGTAATTGGCACAAAAAATATATAAATAATAACTCAATGTTTTCATTGCAAAAAAATAATATATTAGATACCTGAAGATACTTATTTCCGAACATGTTAATATTAGTAGAAGGGAAAAAAAACGTATTTGGTAATAAAACATTTTTATATATACAAAAGAATACTGAAAAAATCATATTTCTATAAACAAAAGAAACATTTCTGTAGCAAATTGTTTGTAATTTGTCAGTCAGGTGAAATAGCGGATCGCCTTTGTTGTTTGCTTCGAAAAAACTTCGTCATTACATTACGATGCATTGTATTTTTACAATAAAGTATGACACAAATTACAGTACTATTGCAATTTTATTCATAAAAATGTTCGGATATGATTTCCTAAGAATAAATATTTCCATTCAATTTGAAATATTATGTGAAATATAATATTTTATTTGTATCTTTAAGTTTCAGTATCGAGTTTAATATCAGCTTAAAATCAAAACGATATCCAGAATAAAATAAAGACTTTTTTTTGGAAAAGATATTGTACAATACACATTTTTTGCCAAAACACAAATATGTAGATAAACTTACTCAATTAAAAAAATATTTAATAGCGAATAATATAAATATTTAATACACATTTAAAAAAATATTTAATACCGAATCTGTCTGTGACAATTTTGAACGGTTTGTCTTTATCGCGAAAGATAAATTTGGGAGTGTAGCGGAGTCACTGGGATATGAAAGCCATATAATGATGATTTAAACAATTTAATTTCAGTATTGACTTAAAGTTTATATATATATATTACAAATCCTTTCATTTGGAAAACCACATCACAAGCTCATCTTATTTTAATTTACACCAAGAGCAGTCAAGCCATTTAAATTATAGGAAGACAGAATGAAAAAAATAGTAAAATTTGGGTCCATAAGTTGTTAAACCGAATTATTAGCAAAATGTAGAGAAAAAAGATTTTCAATACATTTTTTGAAATGTATTGACAATCTTTTTGCTCTACATTTTGCTACATATAGAACTTTCTGGTTTTTAAAGTAGTTTCGATAGTGGAAAATTCTATAATTTCTATAATTTTAAAACTTGCTAAAGCTCTCCTTTCCTTATCTTAAATTACGCCGTTTTTTCCTATAACAATAAAAGCTGAAATGCTATAAAATTCCCTTCCAGTTGAAATACGGTTAATATTACGGTAAATATTACGGTTTTCAAAAGCCGTAATAAGAAATACTATCGCTGTAAAATACATTAATTACCTTATTTGTATTCAAAAACTGTATATGTATACTTTATCTGTGTTTTATTTAAATATTGACTTGTAACTTACTATATTAACTGTCAAATTCGTTAATTTCATGAGTGTGGGTGACCTGGAAAAGTTCACCTTAGTTATAAGGTCGCCTATTATTTTACTGTTTTTTTTTTACTTTTTAGTATTTTTTTAATTAAGTGTGAATGTAATGTGTGTAAATGTAATCTGCTATTTAGATTCTTTTAAATATAATTAATTAACAAATATTATTACTTTCGCAATAATTCTTATGACATTTCAAGTATTCCCTGTAGGCAGCTTGATCTATCAATGAGAGGAAATCCAGAACTATTCCGTTTGAATAAATTCAATAATTTACTCAATATGATGAGACGGTAGCGTTGGAACGTGACCCATGACCCATATACCTTACCCATATACCTAATACTACCAATCAAAATACGCGGATACCATTTATTATATGTTTTATAATATTTTATTATTTAGTATAAAAAAATCCTCCGAACCAGACCTCACTAATAATAAAACGAATAAAAACGAATAATTTTAAAGACTAAATACAACGCACTTTTAATAACAACACTGAAATGAACTGAGTATTTTCGTTTTATTAAAGTATCGTATTATAAAAGTTCAATGGTTCTTCGTAAATACCACTAACATGAAGTTTAAATTGCATGTAACGTAGAATTCTACAAATTTTAGTTTTAATATATAATGCGCCCATAGTTCTGATTAGTTCAAACCATTTATAATTTAACGAATTAAATATTTTTGTTGTTTATAGTAAGCAGCTTTATAAATATACATCAATTCAATAAATGACAAAAAAAGTTGTCATGCATTATTTTTTTTATATAATTATAATTATGAAACGTAGCGAACAGTCTGTGCTAGATGTCTAAAAGCAAGATAACATGTTAATTGCTGAAACAATAGCAGATTCACATTTTGGAGCAAAACAATAATGTTTACTTTTGTTTGCCAAAATATCTGGCAATCGAAACCTTTGTTGCTAAATCGGCCATGATTAAACATGGTAAAATACACCATTAAATAATGAGCGGTATATTCAACCGAAATTCAAACAGTTTAAAATAGCTTTGTCTCTTGTCTCGTGTTTGATGTTAATACTGAAATTGTTGTATTCGACCCGAGGTAGCATGTAAACTTCCGCTTTTACACAATGCAGGAAGCTCAGGAGGAAAATAAATATAATTATATTGTAAAATCGGAAAATAACAAATCAATTTACTAGATGAAACTAAAATGAAAGCTAATCACTACACATAACTACAAAGTAAAGAATTAAAGTATTTATTTATTATTTCAAAAATAAATACTTTTTAAAATGAAAAACGATATCAACGAATAAATAATTACAAATTTTTGAACAGTCCACCAATAATAATAAGTTCCTTGATATCTTTCATGCTTTAATAGCAAAATTTATATCATAAATACTTATTATACCTCCATTCCCAGCTGAGACAAATAATAGCGTGGACATTACGAGGGTGTAAACGGCAACATATTTATAGTATACACAGATAAACAGTTTTTAGTCAATTTATTATATATATATATATATATATATATATATTATGTGTTGTGTATTACGATATGGTTTTAATAATAATTCGTCAATTGATTACTTATTTCGTCACTTCTCTAATACGAAACAGTCGGTTTGTTAAAAGTAATTGGTCAAAAAAAAAGTAAGTGGTGGTGTGTGTTATAAAAGTGAGGTTTAATTTAGCGCAATATACAAGGGAAATGTAACAGTGTCAGTGCATTTATTTTACTACATTGTCAATATGAACCCTGTAACACTGAGTCTATATGATAATAACCCTATAGATCCGCCATTGCTGGCGCCGCAATTTATTTACCTCTATCAAAGATAATAAGGGTCAAAACTGTATATATTTTATCTAAAAAATATCTATCACAATCGAATGCTTATCATGTCATGTCATGTCATGTCATAGACAAATCCTTCTCCCTTGTCTACTGATTTTGTTTATAGCAACTCAAAACAACCTATCCATAGGTAATAAAGGACTACTATTCCAACAAAGTTGCCGTGTGATCTTTACTTTAAACAGGTCTTACTTCCAATGCCTTCCAACATTGGCCTATAAAGTCTAGTATAGTATGCTTGCAAGGGTGTCGGTCAAAGATAAGTCCAGTCGCGACTACCCTGCCACTTTTCATCCTGAAAGAGGGTTCTGTAGTATTAGGGCCGCTGTTAGTATACAGGGACAGGTCTTACTCCCTTCCTCTTCTATTTATCATGTATGTAGATCATCACCCACCTGCTCTTATTTAGATTATTTGGTGAGGTCTCAATAACAGAATGTCTTCTACATTTTTTTCATACGCCATCTATATACAGACTTAATTTTTTGCCCAATAATTTTTGCCTTTATTTTTCATACTCCGTCATTCAGTGACACAAGAAGACATTCTACAGTCACCGTTTTATAAATGTCCTAAATAGAGATAGACTCTTGCTTGACAAGTCAATACGTCAACCCACGTTCTGTCTACAATCAATCGAATCGCGGCAGCATTGTCTCAACATGTATACAAGAGACTTGGCATTCAGCCAAGTAATTATTCAGGTAAATGCCAATACACTACGGCAACTCACTTTATTTGGTCTACCTTTTTCTAATTGGTTTGCATTATAAACATTTTTATCATTACATAAAGAATAAATATAATTGAATATTTATAATAATAAGATCTACTTTGATACATCCTATTTTTTTAGGCTTGTAACTGCGATATGATTTGGGCGTATATTATTTATATAATACCATTATTTACATGTATTTTATATAAGCTTAAGCTTAGCTTATTATATGGTAAGCTAGTATGATAAGCTTTATTGTATGGTGGTGTAAAAAGGTCTCGATATGGCAGTGAAAAAGTATTTTTATTCTACTGTGTAACATCATGGGGTAGATCCCCAAAAACTCATATTATTCATTTAATTTCAATAACACCCAACTTAACAAACAAATTATATTTTACCAGTAAACAAAATATTTCAATCAAAACACTGGACACATACTCGTACATACCCACAATTGTCACATAAAACTTAAACAATATTTCATACATAAATTTCAGTGCTACCTAGGTCCAATGTTGTACAATAAAAAAATAAAATATTCATACTCTACTTAACAATTTTAAATTTAACAAAATGATAACGATAAATATAGCTTAAATCAAATACTATGACTAAATGTGTATTATGTCAGTTGCCTGATAAAAAATGCTATGTTCCGTCTCAACGGTTTGGGACTACGAAACTTATTTGATAATAAGATATACAAATGTATTTAAGACATTTGGTATTTTGAACAAAACGATGCTTAAGTTATACAGATATTTCCAAGAATGCAATTAAGAAAAACGCGACGTCGATTGCATTACGTTCGGAATTATATTATCTCTATTCCGTTCATTATTACGATTACGTGTACACAAGGACCTATTGACGTTGAAAATGATACTGACATACATGTTACGACACTAGCGGACAAACTTCTAGAATAATGGAAATAAAATAAAATACTAATCGAGTAACAAATCGTAGTGTTAGAGTGAGGTAGATAAATTATTTTCGAAAAAATATATATTTATAAGAAGAGAGAAGTTAATATAACATTTTTTTTAATATCGTTGCTGTTATTCTTAATAGCAACAATGATAAAAAAATTGTTAAAAAGAGTTAATATAATATTGCATTCGTATAAATCTTTTATAAAGTTGTCGTAATTTCAATTATGTTTTAATTAATAAATGTATTCACCGAAATTTATGTGTCACGAGTTTACACGTTCATATTTTTGCAAACGAAGCGAATAATTTCGTTGTAACGAAACAAAAGGGGAATACGATTATTTTTACACCTTACTTTAGTATCGTTCATTTAAAAAAACCGTTTTTATTAAATACACCGAATAAACATACTTATACAATGTTTAATTTAGAATTAAGGTTTTGCCTTGATCATGATTTCGTATTAAAATAAGTTTAAAAATCTAAAACAGCTTATTGACTATTTCATAAAAAATATATATTTTAATAAAAGTATGTTTTGCCTACCAAGAAAAAAAGTAAACTTTACCCATATTTTTTATCTTTTTTTATTTTTTATAAGAAAAAAGATTAACCTGTTATATTTATTTTGCTTACATTTTTCATTAATTAATAAACACCATACACGAATTTTACTTGCAAAACTACCAAAAACTTACGGACGTCACGTACGGCAAAATTCAAATTATATCGTAATTATGGATCACAATTTTAACATACCTATTTGTAAGCGACGTTGTCCGTTCTTATCCTTTTTTTAAGCTGTGATATCCTTCAACATTGATATCGTCCAAGAAACTTTTTTGCTGAATTCGAGAACTATGACGTTATTAATGCTATAATATTAAAATACATTTCCGTCTATATTATTTGCCTAGGCTAGCTTAATAATAGGTAAAGGTAATAATATTTTATTAATTTGTAAAAAAATCATAAGTTGATGTAAATCAATCTAAAGGCATATATATAATAAATAATATCCCATCCTCAAAATATAATTCATTTAAAGATATTAAATTATTTAATTCGCACCAAGCCAGGAAGCAATATCAATATGAATATTGAAATGAATTTATTGTAGATAAGTATTGTGATAAATAAATATTATAAATATTTATCGATAAATAAACTAACATTCAAAAATAATACTAACATACGTTTATATACGTTTTTATACATACGTATAGCAGTATTATATGTCTTGCAACTCCAAAATATATAATATATATATTTCTGAACGTTTCTGAATATTTACGTATCTTGAGTGTAATTCCGATATGCTTTAAAAACAAACAGTTCCCTTATCAATGAAATCAGAGTTTCAGTTGAATATAATATATTAAAAACATGTTATTTTTCAAATTCCGATCAAATGAAGGAAGTATGTATTATTTCTATCTGTTATATCTTACGAGTCCGCTTTAAAGTCGACAGGATCTACTAAAGCTTTAACACACACAGCTCGATCAGCTTCAGTTAAAATAAGAATTAGCTTTCAGAGGTTTAAATGTTTACACGTAAAATTTAACACTATGAAACAACTAATAATATTTTATGAATTTCTTAAACGGTTAATAATTTTTCATTAATACTCAGTCACGAATATATAGTTTTACTCCATTTAAATAAAAAATAATTTTTATTTTTATTATTGTTTAAGCTAACACAATCAATACAAAAAAATAGATATCTTTCTACATTTAAATTAGAAAGATATCTATTGTATCACAATACAAAGTTTATATTAAAAAGTTGCAATGTTCAAAGTAATAAAATTGTAAAACTGAAATTTATACGAGAAGAAAATTCATTAGAGGCTTAGCTTGTTTAAGTTAATGCGATCCTGGGGGAGTGTGGTAGGTTTATAACGAAACAATAAATATTGGCGTTACGTTCTTTTGTAGCCCTTGGGGACTTTCATCTTAATGTTTTTTGAAAATTTTCGTGTTTTGTGCCTTGTCAATAAATAGGGGACGGTGACAGCCGGAAATACGATATCAAAATATTTGATACACCTTTTATAAATAACTGAAAATACGCAATTTATTTATTTTATTGGTATGTTTTTGTCTGATTCTCATAATTTTTTTTAATTCTAGTGTAAAAGACATATAATATATAATATTTCAGTTTCATATAATACACAAAATAATATTTAAATCTTTCTTTTCCTAGGATATGCATTGTTCAAAGAAATCTATTCAGTTAATAATAATGGTACGAATATCAAGTAGCGTTAGTTGTTAAATACTTGACAGTTAAACTATACATATACTAGATATATTTTTCATTATCTTCTAACTCGATCGAAATATATTACTATACAGTAATAAAATTTATATTGTGCTTTCATTGTTTATATTGCGAGTGTCATTTTAATATACATAATGTTTGCACTCTTCGTGCGTTATTATTTTCAAAGAAACGAATACATAACATTTTTATTTTCTTCTCCTAAAAAAATAGCGCTCCTAGTCAAACTAAAAACTCTAAAAACTTTACACTTGATCCTCTATTTCTGTTTGTATATCTGTCTGTTACATGTCAACTATTTATTGTCGAAATATCTTATCAGACATGGAAACAGATGATAATTAATATTAATAATAATTCATGTTAATAATCAAATGGATTTCTACTGTACTTATATGTTTTAAAATATATTTATTTCAGCACCTAGGATTTCATACATATATCCTCTTTGGAATGAATATTTTTTTAAATACTGCGGAACCACCACAACCACTAGATTGTTAATAATAAATGAAGAAAAATATTTAATAGGAAATATTGTAAACAAACAGTAAAATAAAAAATCTGTGTAGTATTAATTCTTTCGTAATATTTATACTGCCGTATGTTCATTAATTATGACCGTATTAATTACAATCCGTTGACCTGGATCCAGGTGCTTTGATAAACGAGACTGTTGAAAATTTTCAGTCCAGTGAAATTTCAGTGGAATTAAAAAATCAACACATCAAAGGATATATATATTGGCTTTTAAATATGTCATATTAAATGTAGTACCATATTTTTTATACATCTACACAAACGTTCTTATCATGAGTATGATGTAAATGAAAACTTAGATTAATAAAAACGTGAAGCAAATTCTTTGATTCCCTTTATTCAATATAAGAGCACTCGCAGGAGTAATAATTATGGCTAATTTGTTATTTAGTTGCAGAGAAGTGCATGAAACCAACTTTTAATTCAATTAATTAATGAAAAAAGCATTACACACTATTTCATTGTTTACTTTGTCAATATTAAGTATTTATAAGTCAGATTTTAAAAAGTGGTGAAATAAAAAAAACCAAACAAATGCTTAAAGTCCAGATCCTTAAAAATATTAACACTTAAAATTACGCTTGAATTTCAGCCGCTGGGAAACATCTAGTAAGTATTAATTAAAAAAATAATTTCAGAAGCCTTTGTCATGAACGGTAGTTAAAAAATGTAAAAGTAATTGAAAGCTCGTTGTTCAAACATTATTTTAAATGCTAATGTAACGAAATGTATCATTAAGGAACATGCTACGGAAAAAATATTAATGGGAAGTCAATTCATAAAACAAAGAATGTACGGAGATAGATATAAAATCGTTTATTTTTTTTTTTAAGTGTTGTAACTTCTTTAGTACGTCCTTAGTCAGCAAAAGAAGTATTTTGTGTTCGTGATTTAAATAAAACTGTAAAGATGGTACATACATATATAGGATGTATTATTTATTTTGTAGTTGTTTTTCTCAATATCTTTAGAAGAACAGCATATTAACATCCATTTCATTTCAGTTACGGAACAAATAAAATGGAAGCTATCCTGCACCTAGGCTGGATCACTAATAACTAAAATACATTACACATGCCTTTGTAAATACCAGTCACAATTCAAAAATTTAATTGTTTATTAACAATCTGGATACTATATCTGAATACTTGATTTCAATAACAATAATTCTCAAAAGAAAGCAAAAGCAACTTTTTAGTTTTCACAGTTTTAAATACTCTTTAAATGCACTAATTCTTAATCTTTACCACGTATCCTAAAGCTTTATTAACATTTCTGTTACTATAAGTAGTTGAGTTATATTTTTTATTCATCAAAAATGAATATTTTTTATGAATAAAAAATATAACTCAATTTGCCGCAGTTATTAATGCTAAGCATTTTCAGTGAAGCGTTAAACAGACAAAAACGAGTCAAATACCAGAGTCGAGAGTTATTCAGTATGTTAGTTCAGTTATCAACTATGACTGTTAAAAAAGTAAACTACGGTTGTTAATAATCATCCAAAAGTGAAAAATATATTTTAAATTTGCTCAATTACTTGCATGCTGAGTAAAATGTTAATTTGTTCGTATTTTAAACTTTAATAAATCAGATCTTTATCTAAAAGGATTATGCGTGAAAAATGTTTAACAGCCCTTCCGTTAGAAAATAGAAAAACAATACACGAACCGTTTCTAATGTTTACTTGAACTTAAGGGTATAGAATCAAAATGCTGTCCTTTTATAAATAATCGTATTTCAATATTAGAAAAAAAAAATAGATATCAACCTTTAGTTCTTTTAATTATTCGACTATGTTAGTCATTTAGGTAACAAAATATGTTACTTAATAATACTTTACAGTATAAAAGGAAACTTAGCTTAAATTAATTAGTAGTACAAATACTGTTATTATATGTTCGTTGTCGTACTGTTGTTAATATGTTCGTTCTCTCATTACATGCAAATTTGCGTTCGTACATATTTTCTACTTGTTCTTATTTGAATAACTTCTCGTCTACTTATCCTTATTTGAATAACTTTAATCCTTAATTAGACAAGTAAATTAAATCAGTACAATTATGAATATTTTTATACGTATTCATTACGTATTCTTGTATATTTACAACTATATGATATTCAAAGTATCCTTACTCTTTGAAGAATTTGACGAATTGAATAACAAAATTAGACGTATCTTTGACTATTTATGTATTAGGAAAAATTTGGAAATAAAAAAGATATAAAATGTTGGTACTATTGTCAGTTTCCTGTAGTAATTTTATATCGAATAGTAATTATATTGATACGACATCAATAAATGTATTCTTATTTTGGATACATTTATTCACGATACAACAATATGAACGAAATCGCTTCTTAGATACGATATTCCATACGTTATTAAAGTCTTGATTTCAATGTTTTCAGAAAGTAATTATAACCCTTTTTTTTAAAGGATAAATGCTGTTAGCCTTGCAGCTATGAAAACTTTACTGGAGGCGTTGGTTGACTATGCGCTGTACTCACCCTTCGGGCCTGAAGGGCCTAGGGGAACTGTTCATCGCAAGGGTGTCTAGAAACGGTCGGGCCTCGGCTTAACGTTAACGCCGAGGCATTTAGTATATGTTGGTTGGTTAGAACCTCGCCTTTGCCCGTGAAGGTGTGTGTGTATGTTTTTGTATAGAAATGTTATCTATACGTCTGTTGTCAGTCGTTATAAAGTCACCTGGGTCTTTTCTTTCGATAAAGAAGCCATAACTGGCCGTTTCTACCATCAGTGAATTCACGTGATTCTCGGCCTTAGCTCTCAGAGAGTTGTTCAAAGTGCTATCGTTGGGAGGTCTAAATAGAACTCGAACAACTGTACGTGTAACTGTTCTAAGAACTAATAGATTTTGACAGATTCAAAAACTCAACTTTTATAAATGAGGCAAAAAAGCATGAATCTTTTGTTAAAATATTGTAAATTGTATTGTGGTACTTATAATAATAAAAATATATTTTTTGACGAGTTCTATGAAATTTAAAGGAATAGCAAAAAAGCAATAAATTGATTGTTAAATTTGTGTTATATTTATCGTCTTTGAAAGTAGACCCTTTAATTGGTTTGATGAAAAGTTAAAAAGTTTTTATGTCATCACTTCTGTCATCAAAATTTCACAACTCGGAAATTTCTTGCCATGATATCCGCAATGTAATCATTTTATGACTGCCGTCTTTAGCTATTAGCTCGGAGTAATATAAAACGTACTTGTATAGTATAGTTAACTATCATAAAAGTCGTGATGTAGGATCTTTCTGGACTTCACACTTCATTCAATAATATTCCGTTTTCCATCAATAATGCCCATATCGGTTTAAATTGATTGTACATTTATTAAAAAAAATACGGGCAGGAATCCGAACCCGTGACCTTTGGGAAGCCGTGCCGTAACTCTACCAATAGAGCTGCCGTATCGCTTCCAGACTCCATGCACTTAGCATTCTATACATATTCGTCTGTATCCTGGCGGTGATAACATCTATTAGGGTTCTTTCAAAAATCCTAACTAATTTTAACTTTGTAGTACATAAATAGATAAACATTGAAGAAATTTTTAGTTCTTTTTGAAGAATTTATTAGTTTTCAGAACAGTTACACTGTTCTAGTTATGTTTAATTTCTGAAAATATTGAAATCAAGATTTTAATAAGGTATGGAACATCGTCTATAAGAAGTGATTTTGTTCACGTTTTTGTATCATGAATATATGTACCAAACTTCTTTGTCCATAATGATAAGAAACCCATACCTTAATTACAATTCCTTTTCATTTAAATGAATATTTAAATTACTCGGTACAATTTATTTCCATTTAAATGAATTAAAAAATAACAGATTATGCATTATTATTTCAAAAACATTATCTTCAAGCAAACTAAACCAACCCCGGTTTAAACAATAAAGTTGTCATAATTACTGCGATTATAATGGAGTTGGATTTATAGCTTGGATTTATGGTTGTTACTGAAATAATTGTGAATAACGAGTGACCGGCAGTTTTTATCGATATCGATGTTCGAACAGTAATGTTAGTTTACGTTTTTGAACTCAAAATATATGTTTATGGATATTTTTCGTATTACATTTATATTCAATGATAATTTCTTTAATAACTTTAATTAACTATTCATTAGTAGGTACAAATACAAAACAGCGCTGTCATTTTCACAATAACAAATGTATTTATAGGAATATTCTAGTGCGTTCATAACAGGGCTTTGTAAGACTGTAACGTAGCTTTTACTAGATATAGTTACTAATTAATGGAAGTTGCGTTTCGTTTACATAATAACCAATATTTACCATTTTACGCTGTATTTTTACATGCTAATTCTAAAAGCCTATTTCAGCGGTTTATGATTAATCGTTAGATGTGAAGTTTATGGGCAATGATGTTTCATTGCTTTAAAAGTAATTTTTAATGAATTACTTTTAAAGCAATGAATTATTATACAACAAAAGTATTCAATTATTATTATAAATAATTGAATACTTTTGTTGATAACCTACTGAATAAGAGCGGTACAAACTTTCAAGCAGACAATCATATATTGACTTCTTACATGTAAGTCAATATAAGTTATATGTATAATTTCAATAAATAATTATTTCAAATGTTGATATATTTTTAAATATATAATTAGCACACATTTTCAATAATCTTCAAAATAATTAATACTCACATACGAGTATTATGTTTATATATTTCCTAGTGAAGCTTCATAAGTCGCTTCTTATTTGACTTGCAACCCTAACGGGGACATTTGAGAACTTTATAACGAGTTTACACAACTCCTACACTTCTTGTTGCTACTTGATGATTTCCTTGCCTATAAAAGATACAGGAACCAAGCTAAAGTTTTCTTACAAATGAAGTGTTTATTTGAAGCAAATTATTAATCTTTGATGTTTGTTAAATCTCAAGAAATATATTATACCTGTTACGTATACTGTATACGTTGATATTTAAATATTTTTTTTAGTGAATTTAATTTAGAATACCAAGCAGCCAGTGAAATCTTGATCGCCAAAGTCACTTATATAAAAGTATGATACAATCATTATGAGATTGCATTTGATGATTATCTCCATAGTAGAATATATTGATTGCTATAAGTAGAATTTATTGTCTTCGCTTCGACAGTTAATTTTACAAGTACGTACAAAGACGGTAAATTGCGATTGACGCTGTTCAAATGCTGTTTCATAAATAGTTTACTCAAAAAGTTACATATTAATCAATTATACGTGTATATGTTTTGTTACTTAACTTTTATTATATATAGCAATTTCTAAGACAATATTACTGTCTCTCGCTTTACTATTAGGCGTCAAGTTTCTTTTACTTTTCTTTTCAACCTGTGGGGGGAGATAAGCTGGCTGAGTAGATTAATTGCTTTCGTTGTTAATTCCCGGATTTCCCGTCCACATGGATTACAAGTAGTGTTCTTAAGAAACCTCCAAATAAAAATGCTATAGAAGATATATACTCATTAACCGTCTTCCATGGTCTAACTGGTGGTCGTGGTCTAACTAAATTGAATTAGTCCATTAGTATAATTGTTACAGAGCTTAGTTGTGTTTTTTTGCTTTGTTTTGAAATCATAAACATAAATTAACTTCAGTAGATTTTTATGTATAAAAATAAATACTTTAGAAGGAAGAAATTGGGTGTATCCCTGGAATATACTTGTCAAATAATGAGATGATATTTTTTTGTTTGGAAAGAGGTAGATTTTTTTATAAGAGTTGTATAATCTACGCGAGACTCGTTTATTCATTTCTCCATTTTGAAACATGAAGCGCCTTTAGCATAATTGTAGTGTTGGAGTCTGATATAGGAAAAATCTCTTTGTATGCGAGCTATAAAATTTTCAAGGTGACTGTCTGCGAGACATTTGCAAACACGCCGTAGAAGTGTCAAGTAAATTCATCTGAGGCAATCTAATGATTTGGTATGAATTGTTACATTTTTATTACGTATGTAACAAAAGATTTATTAAAAAACAAGTTATTTTTGGTTATGCGTTTTTTTTACAAAATATTTGTTTCGATGTCAAAGCTACTTCCTGCTAGGAATGTTATTTTCCAGACAAATGAAGAGTTCTTGAAAACTTCCAAGTTCAAAATATAAAAAAGCGTTGTTTCATTGTTTCACAATCGTGTGGCACATAACTTTTGCTGTACTATAATTTTCATGAAAAGGTACAGGATGCCCCGTTGGGGGGCATCTGTACCAGATCTGTGTATCTGTTTCAGAATTCACCCCCACCCTCTGCAAAATCTAGATACTAAAAAGAATAGCATTCACTAATAACACCAGTACCCATAGACTTCCTTGCAAGTAACATGTAAATAATAAACAACTCTTTAATTTCAATGATTTATATGAAACATTTTATCAAAGTATGGTTAAAAAAGTAATATTTAAAAGCTCATTAAAAGTTATACCGGAAACAATTAATTTTTGTTGATTTCTATTTTGATAAGCATTTTGTTGACATGGGTGATATTTAACGAATTGAAAAATCGATGAAAAATAACCGAACTGAATAAAAATAATAAGAAATATCTGTAAAGACACACAATGTTTAACACAATTTAATCATCGAAATTTATGGAGGTAAATGATCTCGCCGTATATGAAACCTAATATTTTGTTAAACCTTACTGTATCAAAGCCATTAAATATTTAACTTAATATTTTTAGCACACGATTTTATGTGACTGTATCGAATAAATTATGTAAGCAAGTACATATTTTCTGATTAAATCAGAACAAGTTTATTCACACGCCATTTTTTGTTTATTATTTGTTGAGGCAAAAATGTTCAAATCTACTATCAGCAGCATCTACGTTTATCCTTATTCTTATAATAAATAAATAAAAAAATAAATATAAATATATATATATATATATATATATATATATATATATATATATGTATAAAAGCCATAAAAGACAAATATCAGAATAAAGTACTAGAGAATAAAATTATCTATAAATTTTCACTATTAACTAAGAAAATTGTTTATTGTAGCTTTTAGAATTAGCGCATAAAAGTTAATTATAAAGCTCATAATAAATCATTCTCCTTTGCCTTTGCAATTAACGCTTAAACTAAAATAAAAATTTAATTCCCCAACGTTCAATTCATAAATGAAAGAACGAGTTTGCTGTTTTTACAAGATTGGTTTTTTGAGAAGCTACAAATGCTTTAATTTAATGAACCAACTAATTAATAAAAATATCATAAATTAAGTTAACTTATAAAGTTATTTATTAGACGAGTTAATTTAAAGTTATGAGTATTATAAGTGCTATTATTCTCCATGGCACAGAAGTTACTGAGCGCTAAATGTGTATAATATAATTTTACTTCATAATAAATTTATATATATATATATATATTATTGTATAAATATACATACATATATATTTACATATTTTATTCCTATAAATTATACAATCCAGATGTGATATTTTTAGCTTTGGAATACAGCTTTTTATCAACTTTTTTATACATGATAGGGATTTATTTTGAAAAATTTGTCAAAACATTTTCGATTTAAAAAAAAATATTAAGAATATTTCTAAACTGTTTGAGTAAAAGTTTCTACAATGTTATTGAGGAATTTGTTCAGTTATTTATTAAGATACAAATTTTTATCAGAGCGTAGTGTTCAAAAGTTAGGTAAATTTATTTATTAAACAGCTTGACGGCCACTGAGACATCACTGATAGAAAAGATGACATACTTTAATCTTATTTCACGCAACTACTTAAGTTTATTGAGATAAATATATGTACGGGTCTATGTGTGTGTGTGTTTGTGTATTTGTCTAGGTGTGTGTATGTGTGTGTTTATACTTATTACTTACGTCTTTTAGACCATCTTTTCATACAACTAATGAATTGAATGTCTCACGTTCAGGTATATAATATAGTCCTTTATCCTCACCGTAATGAATTATAAGTCCTTTAAATAACAAAAACACGGGAACACCATCTGAACAATTAAATCAACAATTCATTTAATATTCGGGCTTATTTTTTTGTAATAAAACACATCCTTATTATTTCCGTAACTTACAATATAATATAACATTAAACGAAATAATCATGAGGCATTTCGAAGTTAGTGACTCAATTGCTCATAGACAACGGAACGTTAGCATAAATCTCAAACAATCCCTTGACTGGAAACCTCGGCAGCTTAGTTTCCTTTATCAAGCTCTATGAAACACTACAAATGCTAAAGCTGATTGACAGAAAATCTTTATTCAACTTCCACAAAATATACATTTGCATGTTTATAGGATAGAGTCATGCTAATGTTTGTAATCTAAACATAATGCCTAATTTACTCCATTATTTTATTTTCTCGTCTAATTATTATAAAATATTTTCAGTTCAAGGACTGTCTGTTACTTGTCTGGAACGATACTCAAATAGATTGTTACAAACTATTACACTAATAAAATTATGTTACAATCATGTTATGTTTATAACTCTTAAAGTTACTTCTTCAAGAACTTTTGTAATACATATAACGTATAACTTCTTCTTCTTGTATTTTTATTGATATAAATTATATTAGTATAGATTATATAATATATTTAGCTTCGCAATCGAAGTCATCTTAGTTAACATTTTAACATGTATCATACCTACATCTTTATAATTTTTTGGATGGATGGATTTTATACTTCAATTTGGGTAATTGCTAATTGTGTTGAATGACAAATAAGTAAGAGATAAATATATTTTTCTATATTCTTCAATTACGTACATATGTAAAATATTATTCATGATATTTTTACCTCTAACTCATGATAACTACGACTCTTAAAGCAAAGTATCATTGCACTTAGAAATAACATATTTGTAGTGTTGAAACGAAATTCAAACATAAAAGGTCATTCATAAAATAAAGTAATCATAAATATAGTAAATATAAGCCAACATAATTCAAATTAGTTAAGTTTGAATGCTTGTACATTCATTTGAAATATGTACTGCAGTATACGTATTCATTTAATAAATATCTTAATAATAAAAATTCTTAAAATAAACATTCATCATTTCAGACAATCAAATCATATTTATTGAATAAATTATTTCATTGTTTTCGTAAAAATGGTAATTCTATTATTTTATTTAGCGTCTCCATTGTTAAGAAAAACTCAAATAAACATCAAACGATTACTTTTTTAATTATTGTCAATAAAATATATTTCAATACCGGAAACCGTATATTGAATGGGTCCCAAAATAGTGTTTGACTGTAAAAATAAGAAATATATTCCAAAATGTTTGTTATTGTTTGGATTTCCCTTATTAACAATAATTAAATAATAAAGAAAAACCAAGAGAGCTTATTTCCGTAAACGTCATTTAAATATCTTAATTAATCCCATCACAAAAAAAATACCATTCAAATATAAGGAGAGAGCAACCTTTTCCAGTTTTACGGTAAACGGTTATTTGGGAAAATAGTTTTTCAGTAGATCTTACAAAATATTTTTGTATATAATTATGTCAAAATAAAATATAAAATAATAATAATATTCTGTTAAATTACGCCTCAAGTATTTTAAGATTTATCAAAAAATATAATGTTCTAAATACTATTACCATTTATTTATACTTTAATGTTTTTATCGGTTTTAAGTCATTTAAAAACTCGTTTCTCACTGAGTTTTTAAATGAAGCTCTCATCAATGTACTGGACAATGGAATGCCCAGCTTAAGGATATATAATATATATACTTTTTATTATACATGATTCATATTATTTATACATGAAAGAGCAAAGTTGCAGATACCTCTAACAAATTTTAATTAATTAAGGTAACAAAATTATTTTCAACTGTATAAGACATCGTAAATATTTTTTTTACAATGTCTTAAAATGGTTTTTACCCGACACTGTTTTTAATATTAATAAAATATAATATTTGTTTTCCATTATTTTCTTCGTCCGGATAAGCTAAAAAGTAAGGTATTGAAATCTAGTTTCAATTGGTTTCAGTCTAGGTTGTAGTTAACTTCCATATTAATTACTACACCCCATGTTTTTATAAATGTCTGATCAATGTCATAGATTGGACAGGAGAATGACGTACGAGTTTAGTACCATAACTATTTACTTGCTTCGATATAAAATACAATAATGATTTTATTTACTTTTATTTTTTCTTACTTATTATTATATTATATTTCTGTACCCTTCTTTGGCTTGTTCCATAAGAGGGCTACATAATATGTCCTAAACAATACACTGTCTCTTTACATAATTTTTTAATACAGCTTTCTAGTAAGGGTTCGTGCAGATTACCTAATAATATAATAATACACAAGGTATATTTATACACATAAAAACTCATCTGAAACTTTTAAATAACCTTCTTATAACGAGAAAATCGGGATAACTAATTCATGATTACTTTGAACTAATAGAAAATATAGAGTTACATTTTTGTTTACAAAACTTTGTAAGGAAGTTTGGTGAAGGCAAATAATGAAAGCGAAGCGTTATTTCGCGTGACTGTCAATTTACAAACATCTTTATATTAAAATATATGAAGGATTACTTTTATATTTACATCATATTTTTTATTATAAAATGTAACAACGTATAACAGATGAAGGAATTATACATACACAGGTAAGTACCAATGTAAGTACATACATAATTTTAGAGTTTAATGCAATTTTACCAATATATATGTATTACGAACAAACGGAGTACAAATATAGTAAAAATAGATATAATAAAAAAAGAGATTCATATTTTTAAAACAGTATGTGAAATTCAAATATCAATCTCCTCATACTTTTGTACTGAGTAACAAAATTAACTATTATTGTACAGTTGATGAGTTCTGTGAAAGTGTCGTACTTAAGAGTTTCAATTGAATGCATGACTGAAATCTTCTGCCTCAATGCATTTCAATAGTTGATGTAACACTACAAGAAGAATATAATATTTTCCATCTTATGTACTCGTAGGTTCTTTACTTCTGTATCTTGAACGTTTATTGAAATTTCTGTTTTATACACCCCAATACTTTCACGTATATATTGCATCTTTTCTGCAAGAGTTTTTGAAATGGAGGAGAGCGTCAAATACTAGTAGCAATAAAATGGGTTTAAAATTAAAATTTTATGCAAGTAATTTTAAAAACTTATATTTATATTTTATTAATAACTTCTTTTTATTTATTGATATGTGCATGAGAAATGAAATCCAATGATTTAGAAGTTACATAGACGTTTCCCAGAATGGAATTACAACAAGTGCATCATTGATTACATTACATTTGAGAGAATTTGTCGATTCCGTTCACAATCAAACTACGTGCAAAAACAAGGACCGATTCTTGTTAGACATGCTACTTATAAACATTTTACGACAAATAGTGTAAAGTTATTCGTTACACCTACTATTTTCTCAAGCATAAAAGTTAAAATAAATTTTAAATAAAAATCGGTTAACAATTCTAAAATATATATCACAAAACTAGAGCAGTTTTAATTAAGGAATGTGATATTGTGAATGTGAAACAACTTTTTTTACTGATATGTTCCAGATATTTTTGGAAAATAATAATAAAGCATTGCATTTAAAAATTCTTTTGCCTGTGCGTCTCTTAGGCACGTGTTTTGAAAAACGTAACGAATAATTAGGAGAATATTACATATCTCTTCACATGTAATATGTTTATAAATGTAATATACCCTTTCAATATACTCTAATGGAGAATATGTAAAAGAAATATAAATAAACTAAAGTTCAGTATGGCGGGTGACGTATGTTATCGTCGACTGTATAATAATAATTAAATATTTAGAAGATACTTAAATACTTATGAGTTCTTCATTCGTGTGAAATCATTTAAAACTAACACATTTAAGGTTCCATAACATTCGTAAAGTTATAGCTAATAAATAACTGCAGCGAAACAATGGAATGCCAGTAATCATTTAGTAATTACAGTGGAATAACTAGACAACTAGTTTATAGTTTGTAATTAGATAAAAATGAATGTATGAAGTAGATTTATAGTGTTTATTTATAGGAATACATTTTTATATGTTCTCAATTAATACCTGGCACCTAACCTGGTACCTAACCTCAAAAATCTAGGGTTTGCCATTTATTTATTGGCGTTGAAGTTTATAGATTTACAGTTTTTGAATCATGTCTGCCAACAAAAAATGTCTTACCTTCCTTAAAATATATATTTATAATAAAAAGTATCCTATGTCCTTTTTTATACCCATAAAAATATGTGTACAAAGTTTCATGAGAATCGGTTGAGTAGTTTTGGCGGTCATGCCAAACAAACAAACTTGCATTCACATTTATAACAATATTATAATATAGTATTAATGATGTGTGATTTTTGTAATTTCAGAATCATGAATAACAACATGCGATAGATATATTAACTAACATTTTTTAACTGAATTTTTCAAGTAAATATATTGTTATAATTGTTATACATTACAACTACAAATAAATGTAAAATAAAATATAAGTTGAATTGTCAACAAAACATTTGTTCTTATTTCGGGCAGTAAAAGTCACTGGGTCTACAAAATGCTTTTTATACGTCGCTCGTAAAGTTTCGGACTAACAATTACGAGCTACGCTTTCATTCGTAAAATTCCGAAGAAAAACTAATTTAGTACGTTCAAAAAACTGTATATGAAATTATAGTTAGTTTGGAACAAGTTCACTTTGTAATATTATTTTGTATGTTTAAAAAGCTGTGTATGAAATATTAATATTTCATGTAATTATTATGAGTTCGTTAGTTTTACAGGTTACTTTTTTGAAAGGAAAAAGAAAAGCATTTAAATTCAGATTTTTTTATTTTTGATTAAAAAAATGCGGCATTAAACATCTTAGTTTTATTATGAATTAAATTATGAACTTAAAATAAAATTACTTCCGATTCATTCGATGATAGATCTAGGCTTATCTAGGCTTATCTTTGACACTACAGTGAACCCAGTTAAGTGTTCAAACAAGTTTCCAAGGCTAAACATGTTTATAGACAATTTCAAATATGAAATTTGGTTGTGGCGTCTACGAATATTATTATATACTGTAAAAAATAATTTGTTGAGATCATAAAAGCCATCGAAACCTGTGCAAAAAACTCTATGAATGCTCTTAAACCCTTTGTGGATTTAAAATTGTTCACTATTCTTTAAACACATTTTACTTTAATAAGTAAGAATAAATTGGACCGGCAAAAATTCTTGGAATGAAAAAATATCTATATATTATTATATATAGAGATTAGAGTCAATTGACCATAACATATTATATGGCTTTAATATTTCATTTCATGTAAACATATAGGTCCATAATATTTTCATACAACAATGGATGCATCTAAACAATATAAAACAGACGTAATTATTTATGTTCACTACGAAAAAGGAAAAAAATATCAACAAAAACTTTATTAGCATTCAAGTTTCCAGTTGAATTCAGAATGTTAATATACATTAGAAATGTCTAATCTGGGAGTCTACAGGCAAACTTAACCTCGGATTTAATTTTCAATTGGAACTCCTTTGTCATTTTGCGAAGCAATTTATTTAACTGTTTATAGTATGAGTTCAAAAAGTGCCTGCAACATTTTTTTTCTACTGTTACTACAACGATATTGTATTATAAATAATATAAAAAAATATTATAGTACTTACTTAACGCATTTAAGTTGGTAATATAATATTTTAGTACTATATGTTTCTATTGTATTTCAGTTTTCAGTTACCTTTTTTCAAACGCCATAAGCTTTTCACCTAAAAATCCATTGTTATTTTAATGTGAGTGTGGATGCTTCGGTAATCCACCCTCATATGATAATATTTTTACTACATTGTAGTAGTTAGTTTTGAAAATATAGCCGTCGTTTATTTTATTGTATATTTCTCATCGTATGTCCATTAAAACGTTTGTATTAAATTTTGTTATTTATTTTACAAATTGTAACAAATTGTAGCTTTTACTAGATTTTAATTCAAAATCTGCTATTTTTTTATCCCGCTTAAGTATATGAAAAAGGTTGAAGCTTTCAGCAACATTAAAGAAGTTATTGTAAACTTGTATAAAACATTTATAAAAATATACATTTCACATGATATTAGATCCATTATCCTTTTATTTTTACGGTGTAATAAACGAAATTGGTATTTGGTTTTGGGGTAATTTTTAACAAATAATTTCCAAAACAGAAGTCTACAAAATGACACTTAGCATATAAATGCTCAGTCGTACCGACACAGTCTCTTTAGCGAAATTACAAGAGCCGCCTTAAAAGTCAGTGAATTAGTTGGGAGTAATCACATAGTTTTTAACGTTTCACCGTTTTGGTGAAGTTAAAAAACCTTTGTAATGAAATTGTTATAGTTCTAGAACAATTTCAATACAAAAATTTTTGTTACATATGTTTATTTTATAAAACTTCTCATATACGCCAAATTTTACGCTGTCAAGGGTAGTTCAATTTGTAAAGCGACACGAAGATTTCCCAGAGGTGGGAAGTTTGAAACCTTATCGATAAATTTTTCATTGTGAGTATATTCTATAAAATGTTATTAGAGCATTTAAAATACCATTAATAATAGTATAGTATTATAGGTGTGTTTTGATGGAATGGACAATATACGCTACCGCAATGAAAAAAAAGTATGATGAAATAGAAAAAAAAATGTTTTAATTGATAAATTAATAAATTCCTAATGTATCTAGAGCTTGATTGACTTTTATTTAAAATACGCAGATGACTGCATAGTTATAAATATGCTATGTATTTACAAACTTTGTTATACATAAGAAAACAATATTTGGATTAATTATTATATCTATAATTTTTTTATATATCAATTTGATCGTATAAGTACGCACAATATTAATATTCTATTGGTTTAAATTGCTTTTAGAATTCATTGTTTAATATTGTAGATTCTTTTTCTTATCATTTTAAAATGGATTGATGGAGTGGGTTCCTGTTCGGTTGAAAAAAAAAAGTGAACGTTTAAAAAAATAAACGTGTAAAATGGTGAATTTGTGTTATGGGCTAGCACTTTACACCAATCACTCCTACCAAAACTGTAGGAAATAATAATTCTCCGATTTATATTTTGGCTGCTGTATTCACGTAAATTGTTCGGAATTAATCTTAGTAGTTTCGAACCCATACCGGGTTTTTACTCATTACTTCAAGCATGGCGGACTCCAACACACCACAAATACCAAAAACAGATCTTTTGTATGTTTGAATATCCAAAATATAATTGATATGTTAATGAAAATGTTGAACATGGCGGTCTCGGGAAACACCAGCGTTATTTAAAGTCAAGAGAAAAAAAATATCTAAATAATAGAGTTGGAATTTACAATATCGTGAAATTATGAAAGAAAATTATGACAAAGCTTACATTTTTACTAAAGTTCAAAAGTATTTCAATTTATTACCAAATCCCATTACTACGACGATAAAAGACATTTTTTAATGCGTTAAAAATGAATAAGCCTCTAACCGACACATCATTTTTATTAAAATTAATACATCAAATATGGTTTGCAAAATTTTTAAGTACAACAAAAACAACAATATTTAACTCTTAATTAACACCGGCCCACGACCTATTTTATCTTAGATGGGTGACTTTGACACGACAGTGAACCTTTCACTCCATCATCAATTTGTAAGTCTACTCTTACAGCTTGTTTGCTTTTACGGGGCTCGTTCACGCCGATACTGTTATAACTTTGTAACGAAACTCATTTTGGATAAAATCGTTATTGGACTCTCGCTGAGATAATATTTGTACTGTGATAACTCAGTACGTGACTGTGATCCTTTCTCCGATTTAATTAATATAAAGGGTGTTTACTGGCTACATACTGTTCTGGGGATAGTTTATATTATACTATAATATTTTTTGTGTGTTATTTTGACAAATAAAAAAAATACATTTACTTTTTTGTATTTTGTTATTTTACAACAAGAAAGTTAGCTAAAAACAAATAATGACAACAAATCGTTGATTCGCGTGTCTGACAAATTTCAAACTACTAACTACAAAAATTCCTTTTACTTTATATCCTAATTTTATAACAAATTATAATAACGTTTAATAGATATCAAATTAAAATACATGTCAATATAAGATTACGTATTTTTACAGTTTTAATGTTATTTAACTTATATTTATGGTTTGTATGAAAAAAAAATAGTATGAGAATTTTCGACGATAAAAATATCCTAATTTTATGAGGTAATGTTTCATCTCCTGATGCTGCTTTTAGAGTTGCTGAAAAGGGTTTGCCAATTAGGAGTGATAAGTTCTAAGAAAATCTGAGAATGTTCATTTCATACTCTTTTACGTCATGCTTAAGTATCGTGAGGTCTTACAATTAACATAAAAGTATTCATTCACAGCGTGAACGTAAAAGACCACCTAGTAACATTTGTTTTGCATTATCACTTTTACGTATAAACTTTTTCATATTAATATTTCTCAGAGAAACTGGTTGATATTGTCCAAATTAAAAAAAAGATTGTTCTTATTTTAAATAATGCACTTATTATACACTATCACCACTAACTTTTACATTTACTAAGTTAAATTTTGAGGTATTGTTATTCTGCAAGTTTACAAATTAATATTACCCAAGGTGTCATGGAATACCAAAAATCTAATTCAAATACCGCAAACAAATGTTTTATAAAAAATGTAACGCAAACTTATATAGATTAAGAGCTTTCTAACTAAAATAAGAAGTCTTAATATATTTACGTGTTTTCTTCAAATTAAGATCAGGTGGGATTCTCACTTTTGTTTCAAGTTATTTATTATATTAATATATAATATAATTATATAATTGACAACGGTTTTAAAAAATCATATGACAAGCCAGCTTCTTTCGCCAGCTCTTCGAAGGTCAGTGGCAATTAATTTTCCGAGCTGGTGGTAGCTTTGACAATGAAAAAAATATTTTGTATATTTATTGAAAATAAGTTTATTTTCAATAAAGATTTTTGAATTGATTTCGATTTTGATTTACGTCTCAATAAAAAGTTGCCAAAAATTGTAAAAAAAATAATTTGAACAAACAATGCAGCATTTTAATTATAATGCTTTTGTTTATAAAAAAATATACAGCCGGGTAAATATAAATATAATATATAGCTCGTGAGCCTTTTTAAGATATTGTATTTTTAAAATAAATAAAATAAGAAATTTTATGTATTCTTCAACATTTGCACAATGTTCAAAATATATAGTTGTAGGTTTTTTAAACTTTTATATTTGAAGTTAGTCTACTGTCGATCTTCTGTCAAAAAATTTATGTATAAATATATAGTTTAAAAAAAAACTCAAATATAAATAATCATTAAAGTCACTGGTAGTTTTCAATTCTTTCCTAAAAACGGCAAACGTGGACAAATATGAGTGGTTTTTGCGGTAATTCCTTCCTGAGCATTCCAAAGTAGAGGTATGCGGAGTCATTATTTATATTATATAAATGCTCACTCGAGCGGACATAATACCTTTTATGGGAATTTCAGACAGACATCTCGAAAGGTGTTGCAAAAGTTGGATAAAAACTCAATTATACTTTAAAAAACTACCGAATAGTTTGATTAAATGAGCCTTTTTTGGTTCTGTTCTCTTTTTTTAAGAGTAATCAAAATCAAATGATAACAAATATTTACTTTATATTATATTATATTCAGGCACAAAATTGTTACATTTGACCATAATTGTTATAATTTAATTATTTGCAAAAAGTCTGCTAAAACAATAACACTAACATTCTCTTCTAGCTTGCTCTCAAATAAACAAAGTGTTCTCTGAGTAAGCCTTTCTTTAATTGTTACAAGTTTATATATACTTTTATAAAGGTAAAACATATTTTTAGTAACACATATTTAGTTTAAAAAGGAGTAATAGTATATTCCTTAAAAATGTCTCACAGAAATTGCTTTTCTTTTACCCTAAATGAAGCTTAATTTAATAAAGAATAAATACATTGGAACTTTTTAACTAAACGATAAAATATTTTTATATTTTAACGACACTTAAGAAAATAATCCAAATTGGTTTAATTTAGAATCAATCAAAGTTTTTTTTTTACAATAACAGTATAAAAAATTAACAGTTAATTAACAGTAAATTAAAATTAACAATTAACATTTGATAAACCGGAACTAGAGGTTTTTTCTTCCTTAAAAGTTCCCAAGCGGTATTATTATAAATAATGTGTCTTTAAAACTTGTTAAAAAGAGCCTAACAATACGAGCTAAAGTTTCTTAAATGCCACTAAAAAGAAATAACAACCGATTAAAAAATAATTAATTCCGTATCTTCTTTTTGGACAGTTGAATTGTTAATCATTTTGATTTTTTGATTTTGATATCCATTAGAATCTCATATTTGACACAAAAATAGAACGCTCTTTTGTTATTTCACAATGAACATTCAATCGAATAAATCTTCAGATTCAAATGAATGAGACTCAAAAACTTATTATAAATGACTAATGAGCTGTTCTAAAACAGCTGCGTACGTATTTAGACGTCCAGCGATTGACTGGTGAATAATACTTAAAAATTATATTGAACAAAATATCTCACAAGATTTACATACAAAGTTTTCTATTGAAATTCTGATTATATTACTGTTTTTGTGAATTGATAGACATCACACATTATTGAAAATTAAAAAAAAATACTTGTAAAGCTATTATAGTTATGATTCAACCCAATTATTTGATCGATTTTATTTTAAAAGTGTACTCGTTATTATATAGTTAATAATATTTTTGACTAGTTTTATAAGTATAGTTTCTAGTTTATATGATTTGTATTTTGTAATATAAACAACTGTTATTATATTTTTATATCGATGAGATAGCGCAAGAAGCGTTAGTAAATAAATAACGCAGGAATCAAAGATATTGTTGACACAAAAGCGATTGTACATAAGACATTAGCAGTTGTATAAAATAAAAGTAAAAAATAATAATAAGTAATATACTTCTTCTGTCAGAATATATATAATATTAATAGTTTATAATTATGTATTTTTTAAACGGCTTTCAATTCGTAACAAGTTAAATAAATAACTATTTCTCCTGATGAAAGAAACCGTAGCTTAAGTGCGAATAGAAATAGTTCACGAATATGTTTATAGTTATGTATTCCGTGACTCACACTCAAAAGTAAAAATTAATATAAATATATAGATCACAATTTATTTTGACCCGAATATTATTATTTTCCGCTATTATTATTCTCATCAGCATTCCCCACCGTGGCGACGGAAGTTGCACGTATGTCATGGAAACGGCATAATAAATAATTTTAGTAAACTTCGTACAACAGAATGAAAATGTAACTTATGATAAAATAGCAATTTATTACACAACGTATCAAAAACCTAAAAAGTTTTATATATATTCAAAAGTAAAGTTTTTAATAAAAATATAAGCTTTATAGTCTACTTATAATAATTTGGACAACTGGTACTTGATAGGACAAAAAATATATTTAAAAGCATTAACATTTAGGGGACACCAGGTACACAAGTAATATTTTTTACGTTCACCTTTGTTTTTGTTTACGTGTTATTATTTTGGTAAAATTAATATTGCTATTTATAAACTCCTTTCATGTTTTTTTTAGCATTTCCATATTTTTGTGTTTATGTACCAATCGCAGGGTTTAAAAAATACATTAATTGGTATTTTTGACTACGTTAGCAGACCGAATACGCCAATTTATAGGTTAAAAGTAACATGTTAAAGGTGGTAATAAATATGATAAGACATTTTAAATTAATAGATTATTTTTTAGAAAAATCAGTTACTATTATTTGTAATCCTGTCTTCATATATTTATAACACGGAGAGAAATTAAATTAACACAACGTAACTTTGTAACACATAACTGAAACCTTCATGTGATATGAGGTTTATTCGTCTGTTGCTGTAGCATACCATCACTTCTTTTTTTTCTCATAAAATATGCAGCTCTCGAACTCAAACACCACAAAGCAGGGAACGATTCGTTCAATCCATCCGCTTTCAGACACTTTCTTACTTTAGGTGGTATACCATTTCATACACATACATATCTTACATATATTTACATATATATATATATATATATATATACATTACTTACATACATATAATTAAATTTTGAATTATAGTGTGACATGTTTGCTTTGGTATAAAAAAGTTCTTCAACTTATTGAAAATAAATGTTATAAAGTAGTAAAAAAAGTAGCTCTTTGATTCAAAGTAATATAAGATAAGCGTATGGCCAAAAATAATTGCAAGTATGTAATGTAAGACTGAGACGTAGGTAGTGTTAGGACAATGAAGAAATGGAAGGAAGTTGTAAACGCAAACTTTCGTGGTCGTGTTGTCACAAGCGGCGGCTTGAATATCCTATTTGATGAGTCGTTAATATTAGCGATAAATGAAACAAATAAATATTTTTTTTTTCAGGTTCTAACTAATAATGATTGTCAATATCTTAAAATGATGACACTAAAATAACCATAACATCTTAATAAAAAAATAATTATATTACAATTTACAATTCTTTTACGAAACCAGATAACAATACAAGATGTTATTTACTGTTTTAACCTTAATATTATGAAAATTTAACGAAAATTTTACTATACTATATTTATAAATTGAATTATAATAATATATTTCTTATATTTTATTCTTAATTATAATTATTTCTTATATTATATTTTATTTTAATTCTTATCCTAGAAGAAAAGAGAGATAAGGTTATATTTGGTAATGCACAAAAATAAGTTTGTTATATACTTTTGAAAGATAAATTAATTAATTATAAAAGGAAAGCTTCGGTCACACTTTCTCATCAACGCTCAGACCAAGGGCCTAGAGAGCTATATATATAATTTTGCATCACTAACACGAGTTTGAAATTTGTTTGGATTGTTATTTGCGGTGGATAGAATTAAATTTTCATTTATTTTTCTTACAGAAAAAACATGAAACAGTTATTTTTAATATTTACAGCTTAAAGAGGCCTGATTTATAATAAGGCATAAAAACTCGTTCAACCTAAGACGGCATAAGCGGGAATGACGTTAGGTGAAGCTGATTAAATATAGGGAAAAATAATTTGTAAAATAAGTCATTATTATAACCATAAATTAACTTGAATACAAATGGAAATTAAAAACAAGTGATTAAAACCTTTGAAAAACTTTTAAAATTCAAATTGACCTCTTTCAAGTGAAAATTGAAGAAGTAGTAAAATTATACTTTTCTTTCTTTTCTTTTTGATTTTATAACTCACTTTTTTAAATACAGCCATAATAAGCATATTAAGTAATGAAGTTATGACTTATAAGAAATATTTGATAAAACTGTAAATAAAATCATCTTTTTTAAAATTGTTTTTTAAAAAAATAATTATATTATTCATATGCAAATAGGATTTGAGACCAAAATGTGTAAATTAAAAATTAAAAATTAAAAAGTATAAACTTAGACATATATATTTTTAGTCTGATACAATAATAATATCCTTAACCACTGCGTTACCTTTTTATTATATACTTTTTATGAAAAAAAAAATTACTTTTAAAGTGAAAAAAAAAAGTTACGTGGTTGATTTTATTTTAGATTTCTGTCATTAGTAAATAAAAGCTATAGTTAGTAAAAGGAAACAGATCTTTATATTTGATGTTCGGTCTGAGTTGGTTTCATAACAAATAATTTATTTAGTATTTGAAATTAAAATAGCCATCGACCTGAAATTATTTTTAATCAAACCGTACTAAGAACGATATTGTTCCACGTTATTTTATGAACTTCATCTCGGCGGAAAGACCTATCTTCTAACAAAGCTTTGATCACAGTTTTATTGTTATAGGTAAGTGTATTTTACTCGGGGGTTGATTAAATTGTTAAAGAGCTTGTTTAACGGGCTCTCGAATATAAACTGAATTAGTAAAGTACTTAAGATGGAAAAACATACAAATAGCTTTTCCTTTAAAAGTCTTCTGGGTCGTTATCGCCCTACGAATTGTTACGGCGATTTCCCGACCACTGCTACGGCGTTTTTTAGAAAAAGAAACTCTTTTATGTCCTAAATAAAATAACGACAATGCTATCTCATAAACTATATAAATTACTATAAACTATATAGCTATATAAATATATTAAGTTTTTGAATAGATTATTTAAATTAATATTTTGTGTATATATATATATATATTTACGGACATGTGTGTATTATGCATTGTGTGTATTGTATTTTAGTGTACCTATATTATATTAAATATGTATATATTATATGTTTTGTATGATATTTTTTTTATACATATATTATCTATGTATGCATACTCATTAATTTTATTTAAGTACCAAAGTATAATTAGTATAAAGTTTCACAAACTAAATTAAATAAAAAGGCCGAATAAAACAAAAAAGGCCCAAAGTAAAATTGCAATTGCTACGCATGATCTCATTAATTCATTATAATAATTTTAACTATCTTGGGAAGCTATATTTAATACTATTGAGAACAATTCAACTCTACTTGACTTGAGCCTGGCGCTGATTGTTTTTTATATATTTTCCACTTTGAATTACTACGACGCTGAATTTTCACTTGTGACGTTTGTGAAAAACATCAAATGAAAGTGTCAGGAGGTTCTATTTTGAAACCACATTTATATAAATAAGGCATTCTGTAAAGATACGATTACTTAAAATTAAAACTACGAGGGTTCCAAACAGGCCCTGGTCTGTCAAAAACCAGACAACAAAGCAAAGGTATTTATTTATTGTTATCAGAGATTCAAAAACATCTTTATGTAGTGAACAATTTACGAACAACTAGAATTGTCACAATTATTTTATTTAATTCAAATTGTCGAAGTAAACTAAACTGTGACTCGCAAGAGGAACGGTCACCGCCAGCGTCACTTCATATTATAATCTACTAACAGTTTTCTCAGCCTCTCAGATTTTATGGATCGCTTGAACGGAAAGACCTCTTTTGCAACGTAAAGACCTCTTTTGCAGCATAAAGACCTCTTTTGCAACATAAATATATTAACAACATCTGATTCTTTAAGTGTAATTATGGGAAAAATACTATGCCTTTGGACATGATACTGTGACAAATAGTATGGAGGGTTACTGTTATTTTAAAATTATCACTGCAACTACATATTTAAATTTTTCTCTGTTTTGATGTAAGCTTGTGTGTGATACTTTCACAAAGTGCAAGTGCAGTGCACAAAATTTTTGAAAGTAAACTTAAAAATTTTGTAACCGTAAGTATAAATTATGGTATATCTATGAAGAATTATTCATGACATACAATTATTAAATGTCAAAACTTTGTTAGCTTATAATGAAAACAGCGAAAAACTAAATGCTTGAACTTATCTGTTTTCAACGAGTTGCAACAATTTACTACTCTCCTGAAACAAAACAACGTGTATATTTTATTCATTGCTCATTTATATATCGCATTTCATTCTGATTCGTCTATGGAAAAAAAATCGGAATCGGATTTAGAGAAAGGAGTTCAATTTAGGTATGTACCAAAAAGTATATAACAACTAAACTCTATGATTTCTTAATAACTAAAAAGTCTTAATTTACTGCTCTTATTAAGCCTCAATCATTTATCTTGAAAAATTAAAATCTTATTAAGACTCTTGATGTGGGTTTTCTTGCTTTAAATATAACGATTGTAATTTACCTGGTAAACTTACTTTAACCTCAAGCTATTATATATTCGGTCGAAATAAACAAATAATAATAAGAAACTAATTATTTTTATTTATAAAGACAAGACATTAGTATGATTCAGTTCAATACCATAATATTTTAATATTATGTACACAAAAAAAGAGTAAAAGAAATAACAACATTCATATAAATTTATGACCTCAAAAGTAAAGACAAAGTAAAGGTGTTTGTTCGTTTATTAAAATAAATATATCGAATTATCTTAACATATTATTTTATAGCACTAAAAAAAAAGGTACAACTCAATAAATAAGTACGCAATAATAAAGAGACGGGAAGTTATAGTGAAGATTAAGTGAAGTTGCAACGCTTTTGTCAGGTTGTCTCTTCTACAATTTAGACGTTAGTTGAAAACTTTAGCAGAAAATTGACTTAAAAACTAACTATAGCAATAATAATTCAACTGATTTTAAATTACAAAAAACTCCATCATATCTTGTTTATTAAAAAATACTGAAACATAATAAATTAAATGTAGCTGACATTATTTATTTAGACATAATTCGGTTATTTGAATTTAGGATAAGAGCTTTCCTTGGAAACGTTTCTTTTCGGTTGGTAATTAAAGTTTCATTGGAGACAATATAAGTCCCTACATACCTTATAGACCGCAGCGATTTCCATTGCTGCGATCTATTTAAAACAAACTACGGGTTGCTGAAAATAATAACACAGCTAGAATAACAATTTTACTATTAAAGAGTAAGGCAGTACAATAAAAATTATCTAAATTATGATTATGAATGTTATATTTGGTTTGTAACAGTTTCAAAGAGTCTTAATCGTATGCTTCCTTCAAATTAAATAACAAGAACATTATTTGATTAATTTTAAATTAAGAATATGGCATTATTAGAATTGTATGGCTACAAATATTTTAAACGGACTGGAACGAAATTTTTAAAGCTTTTGAAAGGAATATTAACCGTTATGACCAGTAAAATTCTCTTTAGAGTAATATCAGCTTAAGTCAGTATAACACTAAACTAAAAAAAAAATATATCCAACCAAAATCTTTGCATTTATTTGACTATAAGAATTCGTTTTATATATTAGTTGTGTTATTTACGAGTATATGTTTATAAATGCACTATAAATATATAATTGGAAACTGTTAAAATAACTTTTCAGAAGTTTTATTTTAATTTTTCAGTTATTTTCTATATTTATAAATTAATAGTAATTATTATCGATGTTTTCTGCAATAGATTTTTTTTATTATAACCATATCTAATGTCAGTCCAAGTAACTCCAAGACAGGGCGTCTTGGAGTAGATATTCTCCATAGGTCCTATATAACAGTTTTGATTGTTTTATTATGCGTTTTTAAATCTCGTGTATTTGTTCCCAAGTGTTTATGAATTTTAACTTTATAAGCAAATAGCATTATTTAAAAGTGACAATCATGAGAATGCTTGAAAAATCTCAATTGGTCTTCATAATATAATGATATTTTTTAATTTCATACTACTTATTTCAGTGAGCCTGTTTTAAACTATTTCGTTAATTCTTTGTACGCCTGAGATAGGTACAAATATTAACTTCTAACTTATAACACACCGTTCACTTTACTTACAAATGTTAGTAATGAATAAAACTGAAGAGTATTAATTATATTTCTCCATAATATTCGGAGTGGGGCATCCATTTAACTTTATATTTTAATTTTAATATTTTTATTGTTATTTAAATGTATAATAAAAGCGAAAGATCACTCAAATAATAATTTTAAATTCTGCAAAAGCTACAATTTCACCGAAAAGCATCCATATTCCACTTAAAATGTAGGCTTGTGGGAGTGTTCTAAGAGGCTTATAGTCTATGAAATCTTGTATAGCAATTTATGAATTGTTCAAATACTTATGAATATATTCCGCACCGATTTTTGTCAACTTAATAGTTCCACGATAATATGTAAGTTTTTGTTTAAACTGAATATTATATAGACTATGTTCATCCGGAAGGTTCAATGTAAAATAACTAACATTTCATTATTATTATTATTATTATTTTAAATACGTCTAATTGAACCATATATATCCCTTTAATATTAAAATATAAAATGCTTAACGTTGCGAAACATTTTTGGAAACAATTTCTAACATTAAAGATATTTTTCGTTCCAACTTTTCAGACCATACAGCTTTATATGTTTACAGCGTCTGCTTACAAATTTTGCCAATGAATAAAACTGACAACAATTTTAATGAACGGAAACTTATTCAAGCAATACTATACTACATTTGTTGTAATTGTGAAATGTTTTGTAGTATTGTGATTCTAAACAGTCATGAAAATGCAAGAGATGCTGATACTATTTAGTTTAAAAGAATAGGTTATATTTAGTTTAAAAGAATATATTTAATTATAAAATATTCACAATAAAATTGAATCTTGAAAACAGTTTTAGGTCTAATATAATCTCAAAAAATCATAACAAAAATTAAAGTACCAGTACCTATCCGGACGTATAAGAAGATAAAAGCAAAGTTGACAGTAGTAAATGTTAAAATGCACATAAAAAATATTGTAAAGCGTAATTAATGGAATAAAAATACTAGAAAAATATATGTGGTGCCAGAATTGCATCATTAAAAATCATATTTTTTAATAAAGACAGAAGTTTAAAAAAATAAAATAACACAAAACGGACGTATAGAACAAAAGTGAGCCGAACGTTAAATTTGGAATAATTGCTACAATATATTGTATACACGATATCTCAATGGTCTATTATTACTATTTGAATTGTGTTTGGGAGCTAATATTATTTTATACTCTGACACACTATTTCAACAAGAGCGTAGCTCTATTTCGGAGTATTGTTGTTAGCTTTTAATTAACACTTACATTAGGTAATTAGGTTTAGAAATAATAGCATAGTAAACGAAAAAATTCACGGTAAACTAAGAGACGGTAAGTAACATTTATGATATAAATATGAAGAATAGTTCTTATTTTAAACATTTGATTGCACTTTTACAAAGGTTTTTACAATAAATACAGAAATTCCATTATTGTATTTTACGCAGCAAGTTCTGTAAATTGGAAAACTTTGATTGCTAGGAATTGAGCCGCTCGCTAAGCAACTAGTTTTCCGCTGTTTGTAGCGAACTTCAACTTATATCTACATATCTGAAACTACGTGTCATTTATTGCATTAATATGTTTCATTTTGTTTAGATTTGTATATGAAAATCTGTCTAGGATTAAGGCAATAGGCTTAGATTGAAGATTGTCCGAAGAATTTTATACGATAAGATTTTACAATTTATTAAACAGTTCTTTTAATTCTTTTGAATTAAAAATATTTTACTTATCTTGGAAAACTAAAAATCTTATTTAGATTATTTCTATGAGCTTGTTTCTTACGACTATATATATTTACGTTTTTATTTTACTAGTTGAACTAAGTTTAATACTTACTACTGCTTTTTATTGTTTCTTTATGTAATTACTAAAATATATAAGATTTCTGTTAATGTTTTCACTACTTGGATGTTAAATATTGTATTTAATGTGATAATAATATTTTTCATACATAAATATAGAATGGAAATAACCGACACGAGCAGGTATTTGAACCCACGACCTCTGGGAAAACGTCCCGTCGCTCTAATAATTGAGCTACCGTATCGCTTTAGTTTTCATTCTATATATTTTTTATTTCAAGTAAGCTTAACATGGCTATAAAGGTTTATAGATAGTTTGAAACATGAATATTAATTAGTTAACAATTAAAAGATTGTGATTACAAAAACTGCAATCATGAGTCGGTTAAATGATAAATAATATTTAAAATAAGTCACAAAAAAAGTGTTCTTTGTTGTGTATTTAAGATTTTTGACTTATGGTCAGCATAATACTATTTTATTTTTTTTTCTTCAAAGAACTTATATTTTGTACATATTCTTCAAGAATATATTTTTAATGTGCAGAATAATCTATCTTATCTACCTTAGATTAGTTTGTCAGGTTAAAGTACATAAAATGAGTATTTTACGAGCGACTCTGATTTACGTGGCAGTAAATGTTGGGGCATTTACGTACTATCAGCAACATTATTATTTAACGGCCGTGTTCACACTTATGACACATTGGCTTTAAAAATATTTTAAAATAATACTTTTATATTATATATTTTTTATTTTTGTACCCTTGTAGACTTTTTTAATAAAGTCAAAAGAAAATATTATAAGTAATGAAATGTCTATCAAGACTTACATTTTTTCACCCACATCATGATCTAAAATCTATTGCGTAGTTTTCACGGTTTTGTCGACATAGAACATCGAAATTTTTATTTACACCGTAAACACACAATTGAAATAACAAGTTTAAAATTTATTTTATGAAATTATTGAATAAATGAAATATTTAATGAATCGCAGATTTGATTGGAATTTGACATATTTATCATTGTAAATAAGTTATTAAATATGTTTACATTTGACCGAGTGCTTTATATAAGTACCCCTTCAATAACTACTAAATATCCCGATACATCTATGCCCCAACAAATTTCTCATACACGTATGGTTGAGTAATGTGGAAGGACGAAAAGCATGTACCGAGAAGAGTCTTGTGTATAAATGTGGTTTGTCATAAGCGGCGAGGGCAAGGGAAAAGGACATGGAGTGTGCACTAAGACGACATATGATAGAAAATCGTAAAAGAAATTGGCGTAGTCTTCTCTCTTTGGCACTAGTGACAAGATATTAAGTTTGTAATTTAAAATGTTGGTAAAATATAATCTCGTATTTTCCTAATAGCATAATAATTGTGTTTTATCCCCGGAATCTTTGGGTAACTATCGAGATAGGAGCGTAGCGTGTTTGCCTAAAATACTTATTAGTAAAAGTTTAAAATCTAAAAAGCCCATGACATAAAAAATCTCTAAATGATAGCTTTAATATGTGTGATATTATATCTATTATTTAGAGTTTATTTTGTGTAGGCTCTTCTTATGTATCACATAAGCAGTGAAGAAATTAATGTCAGTATACGAAATAAAGTGCTTTGTCTGCAACTTCCTCAGCCTACTCCGTTTCGGACAGCATGAGACAAAAGCGAGAGCGACAAAAAATATATGAGTAGACAAAATATTTTAGTTCTTTATTTTAATAATAAAATATTTTTTTTTATTTTTTGTGTTATATTTTTAAATACTTACGAACTTTTAAATCTCTCAAAGCCTATTACTTGCAGTGACGTATTAATTATATATAATATTGTAAAAAGTTTTACAAAATACTGGATAAGGTCCATAAGTAATGTCCATAAAATTTTAAGGGTAAATATTTTTAATTTAGCTTGATTATAAAACAAAATTTCCAAGTCATAAGTTATATATATATTTTTTAAAACCTACATAAAAAAAATACTTGCCGCAAATCCGAGGCATGCAGTGTTCAGAATATACTTAATGGAAAAAATACACTCCAATCATTATTAAACCCAACGGAGCTGAGAGAACGCTCCGTCGCTTACTGATTGTTTACGTCTTTCCCTGACAATAGATTCTTAATATATCTCTCGTCGAAGATTAATGAATTATCGATACATGACTTGAAATATTTATGATCAATCGCCAGTTTTATTACATTCTTGGCTTTATATTGCTATATTTATTGGTATTGGAAATCAGTACTATAGATCTTTTAATAATAATAGAAAAATATGGTTTCATTTATGATAATATTTTTTTACCTGCTTCTACTTTCTAAGGTATATATTTTTTGCTTAGATACTTTTTGCCAAATTGAAAGTAATTTGTATAGATTATAATTACAAGGAAAAGGAAACTTAAACTTTTATTTTTACTAAAACCTAACTTTATTCGGTTTCAGTAAAAATAGGTATCATTATTTATTTAGACTCCATTCGACTAACTTAACCTTATTCGAATTTACGATACTTTACTTGTACTTTTTACGGAGGATAAAAACTACCTCAATTATACTATCTCCAATGAAGTTTTGATGTTGGTAGGTGCCATCTACTTAGGAAAACTACGGGTTTTGGATCAAATAAACACTCGAAAAACAAAAAATACACTGATTAAATAATTTCAATTCAAAATATCTGTAATTATTACTATAAAATTGATAAAAGTTAATTTAAATGTTGAAGGTTTATTATAAAACTGAATTACAAGAATATTATATCGAATTTTAATTTAAAATGTTAAAATTATTTATTACCAAAGTTAACTAGATTTTAAATTGAAGGAGACCGTAGGGTAAAAAAAAAATCCAACTCAGATACGTATATCCTATTTATATAGTAATACTCATATGTATAGTTAAACAAGAATGACTCAGAACCGAACCTTCAATAATTAATTGTTTATATACAATATACTCATAAATAAATATTCAGCTCTAATCGGGAACTGGAAATACTTTATCACGTAGTCAGGAAGGGTACATAATTGGTTTTATGATCAAAGTCAGTCTACAGCAAAGGCAAGCATTACAACGATTTTAAGTTTGCTTAAATCTACATAATTTATTATAAAAGTTATCTACGTAAGTAAACATCCATACTAAGCTCATCCTACTATAATTTAGTCAAATTTAGTCATAAAAATAAATAAATATATAATAAATTGTACTTGTTTTGTTAAAAATAATATCTTCTTTTTAACAAAACCAATACATTTAATTACACCGGAAGAAACATTAACCCTGTCTTTTCCATAAGGCACAAGGTAGCAGCTTTTCATTAAAACTTTTTAACTCTGAAATAATAGAGAGGGGTATTATCTAACGGTTTTAATAATTTTATTATGCTAAAATATTTCGAATGCTCAATAATAATAAAACATTGGCATTCTATAACATATGCCTTCCATATTATATGCATTCTATAACATATGCATTCAATATGCATAAGTAAAAAAAACAAACAATTTTATTCAAAGTGTACCAATCGCTAACTTGGGTTTCATTCTGTTATATTTTTTTTTCACTCTGGACCATTTTCAAAGGCTTTCTCACTTGTCTATTTAAATCCATATTAATGTTATTTTATTTTAAGTTATAGCTTTTGGTCACAAAAAATTTAAACAGAATTTTAAAAAGGAATTCTCGTAAAACCAACGCATACAAAAAATTTGGTTAAAAAATAAATAAAACACGCTGCTTTAAAAAATGTTTCAAATTGACATTTAAACGGGACCATGTTTATTTTACTGGTACTTTGTGAAAGTGACAGTTTGCATTAATGATGATGTTACATTATACAGAAAGAGACTTCTTGAAATAATTGTAGCTTAATAAAACACGTTTTTAGTATAGTTCAATTATCGTATATCGTTTATTTAAGTCCTGAACAAATACCTACAATTTTACAATAAATGCTGGTTCTATGACAGGTACGTACTTTTATACTTGTCACTAAAAAATAAGATTTTTTAACTTTCTCAGCGGCAGCTCTTTCTAACGTATAATCCTAAAAACGTTAATATTAAACCTAAGCTAAGCCACAAGTTATCACTCAAGATTATCCCTTATAACCTTACCTCACGATTGTAAGCCCGTCACGCAACAGTCAAAGTACGTCCAAAGCATTTATTGAATAACCTGAATATTAATATTTTTCATTCGTGTTTGTCTTCGTATAAAAATATTATGTATGTAAACATTTATATTAACTTGTTCTGTGAAAGATTATTAGATATAGGATTATAAATATTATAAAAAAGATAAATATATTTTTTATTCTGCAATTGCTCTGTATGTTTGATAAATGTTTAAAGACAAAAGACAAACTGAATCGCTAAGCTTACCACAAAAGACCCTACCAATGTTATATTTCAGATCGATTTCGCAAAAGTAATCGTTTACTATCCGCGGTAGTTTTATTTCAGAAACCTATACTATAAGCTTTTAGATAGTTAATGTTAATATTGTTATATAAACTTATTTTAAAATAATAATAAAAAATAACAATTAAATGTTGTTTAGATTAAGTGTTGAAAGTTTTATACGTTAAATTGATTTAATGGAAAAACTCACATTAATTTTTTAAATACCGCAATCAGTTCAAAACTAAACTTTTGTCTGTTCAATATCCGAATATATTATTTCCGTTAAAAATTATATAGTAAATGTAAAACCAACTCCGACCTATTTGATCACGGGTGAGCACCACATGTCAAACACACCTGAAGTGTCCATCCACGTTACGATTACACAGAAAACTCGCTAGGATTATTTTTATTTAGTTAATCTTTGAAACTTTAGATAGTTATTTGAATTACTACACTCGACTTTATCACCTTAGACTAATTAGCAAATTATACAATATAAGAATTTCAAAATGCTATTCATATATAATCTAGCTATAAGAAAATATCTATTTTACTTTACTACACATATTTTTTTTTACTTTTTTTTCTGAATAATAATGTTTAATGGAGTGTAGAAGGAAATAGGATTGCAGTCATGGGTTTGTAGGTGTCGGTAGTTGACAAAAACTTATAATAGTTTGGTATGAGCTGCATTTTCATACCTTTTTCCATTAATAGGTATAACCCCGCTTTTTTTGAAAATGACAAAATATCAGGGTGGGATGTTGATAGAACTACAATAATGACTGCTATCGCCACTAAAATCTAAGTTTGCATACTGTATTAGGAAATATTAATGTCAATGAAATAATTGTTAATGAAGGAGTCGGCAAGGAGCTTATCTTGTTTAATAATACAAGACCTGAAGCTCGATACTTACGGTCGATAAAAAAAAACATGGCTATATTCATTGTCTATACTTAAAGAGAGAGTTTGGGTCAAAACTCCTTCACCTGTCCCGATACATCAGGTATGTAAAGGCTCATATATCGTCTTTAACGTTGAAATATTTGATAAGTTCATAAAAAATAAATGCATATTGGCTTGTAACACAACTTATAGCCGGGCGGGTATATTACTCTGGCCGTGTATCTATCTATCGATATGCTTTTGTTTGCTTTATTACATATTACAACATTAATTTGTTTGCTTTATTACATATTTAACAACAATTTTTCCCGGAATAGGAAATATTGAATTTAAAACAAAAGTAATTTACTACGGTGTACATTTCATTAAACTTGTCACTTACCGGAGCACTAAAAAGGCTCATCTTATCAAGATAGTCGGTAGTTTTGGACAGTATAATTTAGTTTATGTTCCGACGCTTACAAGACCTTGTCAGTTTTCCTAATTTTCCGTATCTGGTAAGTACATACTATTTGTGATTCTCTGTATATTAGGTTTTTTAAATGATCCGTAAATAATAACCTCTAAACCTGAAGTGACAAATCACATTAAATACTTGGAAATCTTAAACGTATAGAAAAAATATATAAAATTTAAACAATTGTTAATGTTTATAAATTAAATATATCATTTGCAAATTACTTGTACCATGCAACTTCAAAACCAAATAACAATCTTGTGAATAGCACCGCAAATACAAGGTGGAAGAAATATAAGTTTTTAAGCTACAGATTATTAGACGATAAGTATAATATGATGAAAAATTTCACATTAGCTGTATATTCTGTATTATTTATATTTCATCAAAGCATAACATACTATGAAGAATATATATTATAATGAAAGATTAGAGTAAAATAATAATTATGAGAACATAACAAACTAGTGTCATTGAAAAATATTGGAGATATTTCTAATTCCAACTCATATTTCACTTACGATAAAACAAAATATGAGAACCATTATAGATAAACATATCTTTGTAGTCTGATTAATTCAAATAAATTAAAAAAATACCATTTTGCTACATAAAATACGTGTTACTATTTTTAATAAAATATTTTTTAACATTATTCTTATGTAAAAAAGAAAAAAAATGTTAAAAGTTAAAATAAAAAATTCAAACATGAGGGACGTTGATCGTTGTGCATTTTTTTCATATTTACTGAAACATGTAGAGATTTTTTCAATTTTTTTTTATCATAAAAATGATTTTAGTGATAGTTATTCATGAATTTAGAAAAATTTTTCATAATTCATAATAAATAGTGATGTATTATGAATTATGAAATAAGTAAAACACTTCTCATATCATGTACATTATTCCAATGCTTGTACAAGAATGAAAAAACATTTATTATAATGAGCGTAACAGCTGTTGTTAATCCAAACATTACAACGTGGTTTAATTATTTTCCCACAACTACCGTATTTGTTAACACGTAGCAGATTCCGGTTCTAATATTTTTATTTATATTTCATTTTCTAAGTTGTACAAGCCATTTCATTAATATTACATAATATTCTAGCTTATTCCAGCGACTAAGACTTAGTAGTGTTGTACAAGCACAATTTATATAAGTTGTCGATATTAAATACAGCTTAATATATTTCGTATTTTGCCTCTTATATTTATGGTGTCTTGCATCAAGTCTCTTAAGATTTAGAGTTATAATAAGATATATTGCTTACTAACAGACTGAACTCAATTTTTAAAATACTCTTATTTGGGTTAGACAATCTTGTATACTTTATTTAACTCAAGAGTATATTTTATTTATATCGATTCAGTCATTCCTACGAATATCAAGGGTGTTGAAATGACTTAGTTAATGACATTGAATTTGTCCCATCAAAATAACCAATCTTCGAAATATCGTTGCAATTATATAAATGTAAGTATTGTCATTTTTAACATTAGCGATTTGTTTTTCTTTAGGCTGCCTTCCTCAGGTGAGTCGATGGGGCTTAAATAACAGAATGAATTTTAAATAAGAATAGTGTAAAATAAAAATATGTATGTAATGTACAAAAGCGCTGGGTGCAAGGTGTCAATAGGTTACTAAAAAAAAACACCTCTTTTTTACATTGAAAATATATTTTTATTAATTTACATTATTCCTAATTCAAATTCACAAAAAAATTGTAGACTGTTTTTTATTTTAACTTTTAACATTTTTTTTCTTTTTTACATAAGAATAATGTTAAAAAATATTTTATTAAAAATAGTATATTTTTTAATTATAAGCATTTTTTTACAAATTTTAGATTTTTAGTTTTCTTATCTATAATTTATTTAATTAATATTTATTAATTTTACATAATGAGGTTTTCCGAAACCACAGCATAAATTTACAAGTTTCAGGCGCGAACTTGAGCTACATGCATTAAATTTTAGCCTATGATTTTGTCCCATAATATAATACCGGAAACGATGCCAAAACCGGAAATAAGATAAAAATGTAGAAAAAACAAGTAAAAGGTAATAACGACTATACTGCCCTATAATTTTATAATTACGCTGACGCTAAAAAGGCAAATATATACATATATAAAATAAATAAGGCGCAAACAACTATAGTTTTTACAATTAAAATCGCATTGCTTTTGAACATGATTGATTGCATTATAGTACAAATATACAATATTAAAAATAAAATAGTTATGTTTAGTACATTATATAAATAAAAATATTTTCGAAGATTAGTGAATAAAGATTTTTTTTCATGTTACAAAGTTCCCGCCTTTTCCATCAATGTTTCCCTCCTCTATGACAATTAAGCACTCTATGGTTTCTTAATAAATTATTTAATAATATAAATTTCTACGATTTTAAAGGTATTACACCTGTTAAGTAATTTACAATTATTAGTGATATTATAGCAAAAAAGATTAATTATGAACCATTTTTATCTTAAGTTCCTTTTGGTAAATGTAAATGTATAATTCGTAGTAGTCTGTCTTGTCGTTAAGCCTAATTGTCTTGTCTTTATACGGAACAAGTCAAGTGCTTCAACGGCCAACTAGAACACTAGAATTCATCTAATACCGAGTCTCATTTCACTAATGATCCATAATCGATTCCCATTTTATTAATGGCAGAAATATTGTATCCTTAATTAATAGCCTTTCTATGTTAAAATCAGACAGGATTTGATGTATTTCTTGTTCAGTTTTGTAAAAGCTCGGGAAAAAAATATATCACAATTATCATCTTTACTACTATATTTAGGAAATATAATTGTGTACAATAAGTATATTATATACAAATGAAATAGCATTAGCTAATACACATAAAATTAATGTTAAATTGAACCTTAACTTGTAAATAAAACATATTTATAACTTACGTCAATTCTATTCGGTAGTATTTTTTTTTACCTTTTATTTATTTGGATAGTAGATTTTTATAACAAATATTTTTCTAGTTTTGGAATCAAACCCACGATAACAATAAAAATAATAATATAAAACTATAGTTAGTAAAATTCACACGTATACATTAATTGTATTTAATTGAAATTAAGTACATTTAAATGAACGTATTTCTTAGACGTAATTAGTAATTCAAAATAATTCGGACCTACTTGATTGTTTGCTTCAGAAAAGCGTTTTTTAGAGGTTTTAATACATAAGTATGTTTTTTATTTTTTAAGGATAGCTATTAGTTAGTTTTAATCATTAAAATTTGACTCTTTATTAATTTAAATTTTGATTGTGAACAATGAACGAGTTATATAATTTTTCTGCCAAAAAAAGGGACGCGAGCTATAAATATCAAAAAAAAAGATTGTAAATTCAAATCTCCAAGGTCCAACTAAGGAATTCATTATTTTTTAATCAGTTCTTTGTTCCTTGCAGAATTTAAGAAACTTCATCTCGTTTCATCAAGCCCCTTTTAACGAGTTTCTGAGCGGCGTTATTATAATGGTATAAAGAAAACTCTCTGTGGCTTATGAAATTGTTAAGTTGCTTATATTAATGTTACACAACAATATATAAGTAAAAAAAATTAATACAATAATAATATTAAAAAAGAAATGAACTACACCTCTTCGTTATATTTTTAAGAGATAAATCTGTCGCTCCTCTGATTTCGTTATTATAATATATTTTTTTGTAGCACTTATTTAAGATATTGTACGATAAAATATTACTTATCATAAGGAACTAATGTATCAAATTAATTATTTTGTTATTCAAGATTAAAACACTATTATTGTAAAAAAAAATCTATAATTTATTCCTACCTTTACGGCCTAAATAAATAGTAATTTACGTGACATTAGATGACATTTTAGACTATCAGAAAAGTGTAAAATTCATAAATTATTTTAATTTTATATTCAAATAGGACAACATATTTTATTCTGTATATAAGAAAAGTGTAAAATTCATAAATTATTTTAATTTTATATTCAAATGGGATAACATATTTTATTCTGTAATAAGTCAGTAAAAAAAATATTATCGTAAATAAAATAGCGAATTTAGTTCCCGACAACTATTCTGCGCTAGCTTCTGTATAGTCGCAGTTGATAATCACAATGGGTTTTATGATAAAATGTAACCAATTTAACTTCCCAGTCATGCAACTATATCTTAAATACATCGCAAATTTTGTTTCAAACCCCAAACATAAAAGACAAACAAAATTACTACACTAATATAAATGTAACTGCTACTGCAATGATATTTCAGTCCAATTTATGGTTCCTACCTATATATATGTATGCTTAGAATTCAATTATTATATTAGTTTTATTAAAAAAAAAAACTATTTGCTTTTAGTTTACTGTAAATTAATTCGTTAGAAAACATTCTAACATTTAAAAAGAAAATAAATTGACATACATATAATTCAATTCCAAGTGAGTCAGCACTCTTGCTATTAACCGTCTCCTTCCTATGATATGGTAGCATTGTTTGAAATATTCACATGATTTAATAGCATCTTTGATGAGTTTAAATTCCTGATCAAATTTCCAAAAATTCTAATTATTATTTTAAAAGAGAGTCAACGAATGTACGGCTTTGATTTTATTACATCTGGTTGATACCTTAACTCTTCTTGTCTTGTAAAAATAAAAAGAGTTAAGGTTTCTTCCCCCCGTCCCCGTCTTGGCAGACTTTATGCTGTTACCAATACCTATGTAAGAAAAAAAAAAAAAGTAATGTAAGAAAATACATTTTATAATTACACAAATAACTATTACTAATAGAACTTTAAATGTTCAACAGAAATATAAACTCAAAAAATGTTTTGAGATTATTTTTTCTATCCCAATTAAGCCAATTAAAGTTATTCAATCAGTTTATGTTCCGAGAAAGCAGCGAAACAACCGACTTGTGTAAAATATGGTTTCCTCAATGAAGATAAGAAGTAAGTAAATCTTTCTAAAAATTTTGATTTAGGACAAATCATCCAAATCTAAGAATTAATTACGCTTCGGGGATACGCAAGTTGATTTTAAAATATGCAATATCTTATATACATTTTCCTGTATCATTTTTACATTTATAAATATAGTTTTAGATTGATTTAATATGTAAAGCTTTCTGTTTTTCACGATTTTAATATAATATAATCCTCTATTAGCCAACATATTTTCGATTATATTACACACGCGTTAACAGTTTTATTGTGTTATAAAATAACACATCACGATGATATCCTATACTTAATCTTATAAAAAAAGTAGCTATATGGGGACTAGATACTAAATAACTGCTTAATATTGGGTAATAGTACCTTTTGACACAAGCCCTAAGCTATTTCTAAATAACATGTAATTTGCAGAGCAATTAATCTAACCAATGACTAACGTTTCGGCTTTAATTCTAAGTCATAAATCACATGTAACAATTATATCCGCAACAATCGGTATATTGCGTCTGCTGTAGTACTAATTTAATACAATTTAAATTCATACAATTGTAGGGGCTTTTGCATTTTTTAAATAGACTGTAAAACTTATAACAGTATATTTTTTTTAATATCCTTTTCATAATTTGTTTTCATTTTACGTTATTCTTTTATATCAATGGCATTTTAAGTAACAAAATCTCATTTGATTCAATGTAGTCGGTTAAATCATTATTTGATACAAGCTTTGGATATTTTTTTTGACTTTAATGAACTTTAATGAATAATTAAATACATCACCCTAGATCATTTCTTTAAAAAAAATTTGGTAGAGATTAATCTGTAATACTAGTATTACATGATAGTAGCTTTATACAGCACGCCTTTGTTGGCCAACAGTATTTAAAACGTTTTAATATCAAAAGAATGAAAACTCATATCGTATTAAAACAAGACCAATGGTAAAGAGTTTTGACCGCAATCCTTTACGGTCTGACCGCTCTGTCCCCATTTTATGCTTTTGTTATACGTATTTAAACAGTAATTAGTATTGTTCATGAATGAATGCCAAAGGTATATTTAAAATTAATAATTGTTTTATGTCCTTTAAAGAATAATAACATGAAATAAGATTTAATTTGAATATTGTAGTTCATGACTGATGATTTTGAATATATCGAAACTCTTAAATTTAATCCCTACCATTTTATTTTCTATTTATTCTTTATAAGTGCGAATAAATAACTTCTCATACCTTGTTATATGCAATAACGATTGTTTTGTTTCATTATATAGGTATTGATTTAGGTCGATTGATTGATTATATTTACTAAATTCTACATTTGAACAACTGTACTTTGTACCAATGCTATTTAAAATAAATATTTGGAGAATCTGTAACAGTGCTTAGTGAATTTTGTTAATTATATAATATAAAAAAAAGCTATAAATAATTTAATTATATTTGAACTTTATAAAGCCACATCTGTCATTAATACAAATATTTAATAGCTTCTTAATAATTATGTTAAGTGTAAAAAGTGTGCATACAGCATTAAAAATATCAATTGAGAGTTTGAGTTATTAAAGAGTATGTTTCTAGATTGTATGCGTTAAAAACAAAAAATATATCAACAAGGACATTATTAGCTGCATGAAAAAGGATATAAATCAAAAAAAAAATAATAAAGATGTATTAGAAAAAGTATTACAGGATATGACCCGTCCAGTTTACCACCAACAAAACAAGAATTGCTGCAACGAATTAAAAGAACAATATTCATTTGCAATGTATGGTGCAATGCACATATGCGCAGTCCCATCGACAAATTACCAGAAAATTATGGATGGACAATCATTTATATAAAGTCCGCCTTTTGACGAAGATATTTCGGGCTGAGTCTGAACTTATAAGGAACTCATTAATAGTTTTGTTATTGTATTAATTCGGCGATTTATTAACTATGTCATGTATTAATTATCACTTTTTGTTTTTAAACGACACGAATAAAAAGTACGAAAAGAGTTTTATTCAAAACGATAAAATTAAATATAAAAACTCATCAAGCACACCATATTTGTCATCCATTTCTAAATTCGTCCGTTTTTGTCCTGTCGCAATTCGATTTTTGCTTTTTGACGGGCGATATCAATCCACTCTGATTGCAGTTTTGCCGTCAAATGAAGTGAGCATATCGAAAAAGTCCATTCAAATGTATTTTTGAAAAAGTGATTGTTGATTTATCTCATGCTCTGTTTACACTATTATTATACTAGACAATATCAGAAACAATTTGTCTGAAATCTGTCTTTATAATTATGTGTAATAGATATAAGAAGACACGCCTTTCTTAAATATGTTTGATAAAAAAAAATATTTTTTTATAAAATTATCTTCCTAGGGATATGAACGAATAGATTTTGTGTAGGCCAAAATTGTAAAGCCATAGTAGTACTATGACTTCCTAGTCATAGTACAAGCCAGGTGGGAATTGACTTAGAATATTAATCTTTGTTTAGAAAGTGCTTTATTTAGAAAGTAACAGCCGCTCAATGATTTTTATCAGGAAGGGAAGGATATATATTTGAAGAACTTGAAGACGCGGAAATTAAACTTTTCATAAGGCGGATTAACTAACACCAGAATTATTTATATAATAAATACTATTCATAGGTTTTAAGTGACTCAAAAAAGATAAGATGTAGCTCCGATTGATATTGGAGTCCTTCAAGGTTCAATATTAGGCCCATTTTTCCACGTTACTTATATAAATGGTTTACCTACTTTGGTAGACATAAGGAGATAGTATTTTTTGTTGATGATATATATTTAATATTGGAAGTAAAATGGCTTCAGGATGAAAAGAAAACAAATCTTAAAGAGGTGACACGTACATAGTTAGGGCACTTCATGAGAATCATCCTCCATAGACTCCAATCAGATAGGGAAAGACTAAATAAACAAGTAATTTGGCTTTTAATTTAATAAACAAGTAATTTGGCTTTTCAGCTAGTCATCCTAGTTCCCACTAGATATAACATCTTACGGATCATATCTTGTAAGGTAAAGTCTTCCTCAATGTAGCGAAGGCATTCGCGCAGTCTAGTACAATCAACTAGTGTACAAGTTTATCATCTTGCACGGACTTTAAATATTTTGGATATAGACAGTTGATGGTAAAATGTTTGAAACAAAAATTGATTAAAAAAGTAATAAAAAACTAAGTAGTCTTTATTTTTGATTATAAGGATTTTGTCTTATTTTATTTACCTACTACTCTTATGTTTTTACAAAATAATGTAAAGAACTCAAAAGTTTTATAATAATTTAATAGAAATTCTTCGCGCTTTTATTATAACGCTACTAAAACTCGTTAAAAAGGCTTTTCAGAAGTGTTGAAGATTCTTTAATACCGCAAAAAACGGGAATAGCTAGCTAGTTAAAATAAATATTTATTATTTCGTTGAACCCCTGAGGCTTTGAATTTACAAAGTTTTGTATTTATTCCACCAAATAGAAGTAAATGTATCCTTAAATTTTTATAAGTCCCTTGTAATATTTTGTAAAGCCATTTTTTACCAGTTTTATTTATAATTCATTGTATGAAAATGTATTATATGAATCACCACAATTTTCTATCGAAAACTCAAGAAGTAAAAATAATAATGGGTAGCTTTTCATACATTTTATAACTATAGATTTTGAAGAGTGGTAAGCCCTTGTTACAGCCAATTACAAAGCTCGTACAGGCAGGTTCACTTAATATAGTTCCAGCCCATTCTCTTACAGAAGGTGTGTCGATAAATCATGAATGTATGTATATGTGGTTGTAGAGGTCAAATAAAAAATCAAAAATCAAAAGATATGAAATAGTATATAGATCTGTGTTCCTGACTGTTCACGCAGTCTGACTGCACTAAACACTGTAAATCATGAAAAAATATACAATGCTTGTATATTCTATTCACATTTTAAACCTTTATTCATATGGTAATAATACTTACACACAAACACATAATTGAACCTATAATATTATTATTATATATTATAACTATAATATAATAAACCAATACGGGCAGAGATTCGAACCCGTGACCTCTGGGAAATCTAGTAAAAATGTAAGAAACTCACCTCTCTCTATTAATTAAGCAACCGTATCTTATTACCTCATAACAAGTTTCGGTAAATTTTGAATTCTCAAAGTATTCATCTTTATCAGGACGCCGGTGCCATCTAATAAAAAAACAAATAAGCTTCAAACATAACCTAACTTATCTGAACAACGATAAAATACACGGCAAACATTCAAATTAAGTATCACATGCTTCGATACAATAATTCAATTTCATCAAATCAAATTGATGATTGAATTAATTTAATCTCATAACTGTTGGCATAAAAATGTTATATTTAAATATATATGGACTTATATTTGTTTCAAAATCCATCTCAAACTATTTGATTCGGCTTCAACTCAGCTTCAAACATTGCAAAAGGAAACAAACAAAATAACATAAAAACAAAATAACACAAAATACGTTTTGTTGACTTGAATAAGCCCATTCATTATCTCGAAGCTGAAAAAAAATATGTTCTATGATGTTTCGATTATATTTCTACATTATAGTTTCTGTTAGTTAATGATTTTCTACATATGGTTTAAATTTCAATTATAATATTTTAAAACATTATATTTTCGAGCTCCCCCTAAACGTGCTTCAGTCATTTTATTCCACCCAAACTCTCGACGTTTAAAATTATTTGCAGTGAAATTAGATTCGTAGGAACATAAATCTGTCAGTCTGTTTCACATGAAATGAAAGCTTGCTTAATAAATTCATACCTATTCTTATAAAATACAATATAAATAAAGTTTAGCTAATAAAAAAATATTTAAATTATTTGTTATTTATGTAATATACTTAACATTCTACTCAACCAAACTCCGCATATTTTTTAAATTACTTATTACATATTTGATGTTAAATTACTTTTTTGTGAAATGTTGCTACGGTTGAGGGTACTTTTTATTACAACTTGAATTTGCTGACTAATATTTCAATTGTATTTTCCCTTACCTTCTTAGAGCAATTTCGTTTAGTTAGAATAATTCATCCCATCCCAAATGCGTGAGGTGGACATTTAATGGGAACGTTTATAATTTTCATCAATTGGTGAGATTCGTGCTTTTGTCTTTACGATGACTTTGAATTTGCAAAACAGTTATGCTTTATTTGGTTTGAAATTATTTTTTGCTTTTTATGTGTGATATGAAAATATAATGTTGCAAATATTTTTTAAAAATTTATTTCCAATAAACTTAAATCTCTTATTACAATATATATATATATATATATAAGCCACACCGCGTAATCCTCAAGGGTTTATCTGGGCGTCGGCGAATCGTTACACATTATACTCATACATAATTGTTTGCTTGTGTAATTATGTTAAGAGAACAAAATAGTTTAAAATGTATAAAATATCAGTAATTTGAAAATATGATTCAATTTTTTACTGTATTATAAATTAACCTCTGTGATTACAAAAAAATAACTTCATTTTGTTAAATTACCAGGCAGTGGAATGGTCCACCAATATAATTTGTGAAAGTTCACTGTTAATTAAATATATTAAATATTTAGCAATAATTAAAGCTTTTTATTTTATTTCTTCTTTGAATTTTAAAGTCAATAGACTTACTGAAACATAATCTAAACAAATTAGATCGCCTCTTAGAATTTATGATTATGTATTCGTTTTATAAATAGTCGACCGTAAATTTGATTATAAAAACGTATTCCGATGATAATTTAAATGGCTCTCTTTTCACTTTCGCCGAATAATACACTTATTTACTAATTTTAATGTTGTGAATACAAGTACTCTGACTAATCGACGTCAGCGGCAATCAATCAATCAGTATCAATACCCAATGACAGACCAATCAAGACTTGTTCGCGAGTAGTTTATAGTCCGCTCGACGATTCACACTTTAACTCAATTTTATATTCCAATACCTTTATAGTATATTATTTCTCTTATATAAAGATTGAAGTAACACTATATCTCATTATATATGTGATTAGATATTTATTTCTATTTGTATAATAAAAATATACATATATATTATATTTTTACGATTTTTTTTGTGATTAGATATTTATTTCTATTTGTATAATAAAAATAAACATATATGTCTTATTATTTAAAAATATACATTTATATTATATAATAATGTATATGTATATTTTAAAGTAAGTTTAAGTACTTTTTTATATTTTTATCGTTAAATTTATAAGCATAGATAATTTTTCGTACCGTATATCTTCTGGCAGCTTAACTCCCACCGGAAAATCAAGCACATGTTCTACGAAATGCTAAGTAGTAATAAATTACACCAAGTCACATTTTCAAATCTAACTTACGTGACGTAAGTATTGGAAGAGGAAAAATGAAAGAGCAGAAAACAAACTAGAAAAATAATGGGCTTCTCAATTACCATATAAGATGTAGCTATAGTAGCATTCTTATTACAACCAGAAGAAGGGTGGTACTGCCGTTTCGAGCCCACCTTACGAGCTGCAGTCATTTTGTTCCAGTTAGGGTAATTAGGGTCAATGACTTTAAAATTGTGGCAGTAATCATTTCATAATATCCAAATATTATGCAGCGATATCGCTTTGTGAATTTTTGTTAGGAATACAACCCTAATCACGTTATAAACGTAAATTGGGACGTTTATAATCCCAAAAGTCTAATAAATAATAAAAGCATGAAACGAAAATATTTATATATATAATATTTATCATAAAATCGTGTTTTATGAACTTGTATTATTTTAAATTATTTATTACTTATAATATAAATTACGTAATTTATCCATTTAATTTTAAATAATATAATAACATCAAAAATTTAATAGTGTTTTCGACTTCAGACTGTAATTAATATAAGATATTAATTATACGATTAAGTTTTAATTTTGTTCACTATATTATGATATTGGTTTGGTTATTAAAAATCAATACTCTCTGAGGAAAGTGATGTTTTAATTTAAAACCATTTCCATGGCTTAACGGACTTTAATCCTTAAATATGTTAGGATTTAGAGTTTCTGTAAAAATCCTATCTGCATTACTGGAATCACAATTACTATTTTTTTAATTATTCTCATTTTGGAATAAGAAAGTATGATATTACAATTATTTACCCACTAAGTATAGATTCTACATTTCACCGATAATCTACAATGAAGCAGGTTAAAATATTTAAAAAATGCATTATGTTATATTTTTTAACAATAGTGAAACTATTGTTAAAAAATGTAATAGTAATTTTTTAACAAGATTTTTCAATTTCAAATAAGGATACAGCCTAGAAAAGGTTTTTTAATATTTTTCTTTTAGAACAGAAATTAAGAAATATATATAAAAAAATTAAAAGTTTGTAGTTTAACAAAAGATTTACAAATCGTAATAAAATTCAAACAAAATAATACATTTACATTAAATTTACAAGACTATATTTTTTTATCTTCAAGATAAGGAATGGCTTTCAAGTAAATTCAATGTAATTAATTTGAAATCACAGAACTATATTTGTTACGCTTAAGCACTTCGCTTCGATTTTTGTATAAAACTTATACATTTTAATAATTAGTCAACTAAAGTTTAGCTCTGAAACTGAAAGAGAATATGGTGTATTGAAATAAATTGAATTAAGCCTCCATTTTTATGTTATTGAAATATATCCATAAAAAGTATATTTTTCGAATGAATAAAAGCATTTTTTTCAAAGGCAACAATGTTTAATTTAACAAATTATCTTTTATTTTATTATAAACATGTATCTACCCTAAACGATAGATAATGTATGCAAAATACCCTTTCTTATTTATAAAACGGTAGGAAGGTTCGGACAACGGCGCTGATTTATGACGCTGATGTTATATTCAGACCAGTCCGTGTATGTACGTCTTATTATTCCGCTGCTCCAAAAAGATTACAGATCTGAACTATAATATTATAAACTAAAATAATATTTAAAAATATATTTAATATTATTAATGTGATTTATATGTTTCATTATAATCACCACTGTTTGGAATTACGATAGCTGATCATTATATTGTTATTTAAATATATATATGTATATATATATATATATATATATATATATATAAAAAATTAAGATGGTTGTAGGTATGTTGTTAAAGTTGAGCAACATGAAAACAGTATTATTCTAAATATATAGTCTGAAAAATATCAAAGAAATGACGTAATTAAAACTATTATATTATATTATTTATATATATTATTTATTTAGCTTTGTCGAATTAATCATTACATTAAAAAAGATTTAATGACTCTTATCTAATAAAATTGCAAAAATATAAATAATGAGATTGTGTTACTAATTGATGAAAAATAATAATAAACATTAATTTCGATTGCTCGCGAATGGAGAGAACGGAAATTAAAATGAAAATTTATCTTCAACAAGTATTAAGTGTTATTGTTATATTATGTGAGTTAAGAGAGCTTATGTTTTAAATGTTGTAATTATTTATTAGGCATTTCTTAACAGAGTAGCTAACGTAAAAATTAATTACAGTTCTTGTAAAACATATAAATTATTGATATACTACTTGTAACAAAAAAACATTAATATTTTATATACCTACAGTATGGCTTGACTTCACTGACCAGTTTCGATTATTGGTCAAACTAAATTAGTCGTATGTATATTATATATTATTTTTACTACCAAATTTGCACAGTGACTTATAATCTCTATCAATAACTATCTATCGTCTAACGGCTCTATCAATAAATCAAAATCCATTAACTTTATTATAATTAATTAAATAAATTATTATATTATTACAAAAATATGTTTAGTAATAAGACTTCTGTAGTTAATAGAGCAAAAATACCAATTTATTAATTACAGCGTATTATTTGATATCGAAGATGGAATTAAGCGTAAGGACGCTTAATTCCATTTCAATAACGTGCCTACTCCAGGTTCACAGTTAACAAGTTCAACATTGACATCATTAGATAACTCAAATATAGTAATTGGAGTCTAGTTTCATCAAACGAGTTCCGTGAATTTTACTTGCAAGAATCTACCAAACTTAAATTGACTTCCTTTAGAAGTTCATTGCGAAATTTCTTACTTTTAATATCGAGAGCCAATATTTTCATCTACAAATACTAATATGTACATTATTATATATATATTATTATTATAACAAGGATAATACTTTTTGGATAGTAATTGAATATTTATATACATATATATATAAATATAAGCTAAGCTGCCTTCCCACCAATTTTCAGCCAAATCGGTTCCGCCGTTTTTGAGTTATAAATAGTTATACTAACACGACTTTCTTTTATATATATGTAAAGATTATCTGACAGTCACAATTATATGTTACTTCTATACTATACTAATTCTAATAAATGGCGGTATAAGCGTATTTGTTGTCTGGATCGAGTAAGTATCCAATAGATGGCGCTTTGATAAAGTACAAATATTCTATATAAGTTAAAATTTAATAGTATAAACGACCACGTGTTGCTTACGCTAAAGTATAAGTTAAATCTATGTATAATATAGTATAAGTTAAATCTAAACACAAAACACAATAATTATTTTGTGACACTTGATTTTCAAAATGATAATTTTCTGAAAGATAATTAGCCACGTATGAAAATGACTTCTATCTTTACCTTTACCTTTTATACACAATAGATTAATCCTAATCTGAGTACCCTTTTGTAAATGCTTAAATCTTAATTAGATCTTACCTTTTGACATTTCAAGATTCTTTGTTGAGTGGTTATATAAAATCCTTGAGAAAATACAATTCCGAAAAATCTCCGTCTTCAAATTAAGGCAGCTATGTAAATTGGAAATAATTATTTATTGTAATACGAATATTTTTTCGCTTAACGAAATTAAAATCCATATAAATATTTTAAAACTATTTAAAAAATTACGAATCTATGTAACAAAATCTATTATTTAACATATTTTGTTATATTAGGCGAAATTACTCTACGCCCTTATATCAGACCATCACTGCAATGAACTTTTAATTTATGCATTTTTCTGTCCTGATCTCAATAATAATTGGTGCAAAATCTTATATAAACCAATGATACACGTGTTTTGGCGCCAATCTCCGAAATGTCATTAAAGTTCTTACTTATTGACAAAGAAAGTAAATACAACTTAATTACATACAACTTATTTATTTTTTTTAGATATAAAGATACTCTATTTCACTTCAGGTAAAAATTACGAAAAAAAGTAAATAAAGAAAACAATTGTTATATTTTAACGTCGGATATGTTTTCACTTGGATCTATAAAGTTTTGTATTTTTTATAAATATTGGCATTCAATGCTGCCATGTGTAAATGCAGACTCGCACCTATCCTAATTAAATTATAATAGTAACTAAATTTATATTAATAGAAATAATAATCAAATATCAAAATAAATTAGCAAACACAATACAAATAGTAAACACCTTTTTGTAATTTACTTTAAGTTCTTAACGTTCGACTAATAAATATATTATACAATGAACTTATCACATACTTATTCTATGCAAACCTTGAAGACACAACTTTGAACAATTTTATATTAAAATTTTATAATTTTTATTTAAATTAAACATATCGTTTTATGAAGCAAAAGTTGAATAATTTATATGTATTATATTACATTTTAGGTGTAGCTAACATAGTATAGATTTATTAATAAATAGTAAATGTCCTATAGTAAAATACATATTTAAACAAATGTTTATATAGTAAAACACATACATATATGTGATTGATTTTACAATATTATGTAGCTTTGACACATCGTTTGAGTATAAATAGGTTACAATATCACAAATTCATTGAGCCGTGTATAGATACGATACCTTAGAGTAGAGTAGTACTATTCTAGTAGAGTAACAGAGACGTAACCAAAATGTCGGATGATAGAGTCCTTCTTATTTAAGAATTTCTAGTATCTAATTAATGTATCCCAAACTTTTTGCTTCCCTTTTACAAATCGTCGAATTCAAACATGTTAATATTTTTTTTTTTTAGCACGAACCAGTGGTTCTGGTTTCCCGTGAAAATTAGAGAATTTCCAGGAGAAAAAACCATCTTAATATGTTGACTCAGGTAGTAAGCTAAGAATACACAATATTTCATATAAATCCATTCCAATAGTTTTATTGTATCGTAAATATATCCCAATATAGTTTTGGGTCAACATTACCCGTTTCATTTTGTTTTTGTGTTTTCCTATTTATTGACTAAGGTTATAAACTGTTAGTTATATCTATTTCACAGTTTTATTAATATTAATATATATATATATATATAAATATATACATATATATATTGTTTTGAGTTCTGTATCATGTTAAATAAATAACATAATAATAGAAAGCGACGTACGACGTAACGTTTATATGCCTACTGGTTAGTAGATTAAATAATTTTATTTTCAGCTAAGCGATTTTATGACGCTACGCAATGGTGTAAGGCTTTTATGAGTTTTTGAAATTAAAATTAACTCTTGTGCCAACCCAGCTTGGATTAAAAGGAATTTTACGATTATCGGTGTTGAAATTTATTAATTAAATAATTGTTTGAATAGGCTAGCGATTTTTGTATAACTTTTTCAAAATATGTAATGGTATAACTATATATTTTGTTTAATAATTTTGTATAATAATTTATAAACATTATTACACTATTTAGCGATGTAATGTTTAAAGGTAACGAACAAAATTATATCTAAAATAAAAAATCTTCACTCCAGTCCCTGTACAGCTTTAGTTGTAGTGTTATTCGACTAAATTGTATATTATATTTACTATTTTTGAGTCAAAGAGGTCGGATATTACCTTCGACAAGTAACTAGAGCGTCATCTAGAACGTTGAAGATATTATGTTGCTAAAGAAATGATTTATGACCAAGAATTAAAGCCAAAACATTAACCGTTGGTACGATTAATTGTAGCCCGTCTGAAAAATTCCGTCCTAGATAAATCTAGTATCTTGAATTGTCATTGTTATAAATATCTAAAACTTGTTATTTTTTATAAGTCTGGCAATGTTATAAACTTTTGAATCTAAACTGTTTCCATATTTGAAATCTTGCGTAGCGATAACCATTTAAGAAAACGCTTGGGTTTAAGCTATATTCACAGAGCCGTCGGTATCGGTATCTCTATGTGGGTATTTGATGGAAGAATCTTTTTTATAAGTCTTTGGTGAGCGTTTCCCAAACAGTCAAATTTATATCTTGTATTATTGATATTTTTATATCTTGTATTGAATTAAATATATAATAAATATTGTGTCAAAATAAGTTGCGTTGCAAAATAATTTATAACAGTGATAAGTTTTATGTTTGGAATCACTCCTCCGAATAATTCGCGACTTTAGTCAAGTTTCTGGTAGGATATGTTAATTTATATATTTAGTAATAGTAGAAAAATGTGCCTGTGTTTTTTTAAATCCTTCATGTCGAGGAACGTGAAACGTAGTCTATGAGTTCCTAGTCAACTTGTCACTGTTAGAACTTCGCTTAATAAGGAGTCACATATTTTTTTAAGTAGAGTAGTAAATTATAAAAATGTTATAATATTTATTACATTATAATATTATTTTTATAAGTTCTAGATTATTAAAATAAAACATTTGAAATAAATATATTTCTGGCTCTCAGGAATGTGTTACATATGATTTTCAAGAGGTTTTTCTTATACACCTCTACATAGTTTTACTAACAAATAACTAACTTAATACTTTTTATATATTTTAGTAATATACTCTAAACCCTAATAAATATTATTAACACACGTTAATTGAATGTATTGATTGATATTAAACAGTCATAGACTGAAATTTAATGTCGTATTTAAAGCTGTAAGCTATTTCTGTTTTAAACAGGTTGAAATTGCAATATTGAAGTCGTACTCCAGCTGCAAATAGGGATAGGTCCATAAAGAAGCACCGGCATGAAATTCCATGGATACTCCCTTAATTTATTTATTACATTAATTAAGTTTCTGACAGTAACTATTTAGACAGTCAATGGATATGTAACAATAAGCAAGAATCAAAGTAATGCTAATATAAGTAGAGTTCTCCTTGGAAGTGATTACAACTGGTTTTAAAAAACACCAGATTTTTTTTAATAAATTATAATTTAACAGAAAATCATATTTTAGTAGTTTTATTGTAATCCATAATTTATGGATTTAAAAAAAACTATTCCATAAGTGTTGCTGAAGATTAATAAACCGGGTTTACTATACTACTTATAATCATTTGTTTAATGCATTGCATTTACCGCAATCCAAGGGAAATCTATAATTGATTTCCAGTAACACTAGCACATTGTTTGAGTTAATAAATGACTCTCGTAACGATTTTCGTATTTAACTTGCATATTGCTTTAACTTTAAGTAATTAGTTAACTAAGTTAAGATTGAAACTGAAACACTGTAATAAAACTCGTCAAATTATTCCTCAATTTCTACTTTTTACTCTAATAAAAAGGGTTTAGTAATATTATTATATCAAATTCTTTGAAAATTTTTCAACAATATTATGTATAAAATGATATTTACGTTTTAGAATAAAGATATATCTTCCTTAAACGATAGGTAATGTATGCAAAATAGTCGTATTTACAAAGCGGTGGGAGGGTTCGGACGGCGCTGATTTATGACGCTAATGTTACATTCAGACCAGTCTATATGTACGTCTTATTCATATGTTGACGTATGTTTATTTAATATGTTGATGAAAGTTAATATAACAAAATAAATTGATTTTAAGGATAACAGTGTTACTAGAATGTTGTCTTCGGCAGTTTTGTTTTCAATAGATTATTTCCATTAAATAAGATTAGAAAGTAAATTTAATCATTTGAAATTTCCTTTTTTGTTACTATTTTAAAATAAAAAATAAACATCTTTTTTTACTATAATTATGAACTGATATCTAAATTCGAATTAATACAAATATTTCTATAACAGTTAAATTAATTCAAAACCAGTCAAATGATTAATAATATGAATTAAATAAAATATAATATTATGAAAAAAGGATCATACACATGCGTAAGTGTATGAACCATTTTTAATACAAATTTTATAATATTTACAAAGAAGCATTTGAACAAAAAAAACACTACAATGATCGGTTGAATAAAAAAATATATAATAATATGGAGTACAAATTACGAGGGTATTAAAAAAATATTAATTAATTCTGTATTATGAGTATGAGCTATTCCAATAATTATTATGATTACATTCTGGTTCTCATTTTATAAATTATTTTACTCACGGTATTTATTTGAGTATGTATTAGTTAACTGTCGGCATTTAAATTTTAATTAATTACTATTATTAAAAATAATTGGTGTGTAACAACAACCTGGTTCGGTAAAATATAACAAGATATTCCAACATAATATGTTATCATTAATAATAAAATGTTATCATTAATGATAAAATTTTATCATTAATGATAACATGTTAAGATTAAGCAATAAATCAATACGTTTTACAAAAAAAGCAATTTATCCTTTCGTAACCAATAAATAATATGTAGTAAAAAATAATAAATATACATTGTAAATAAGAATGAGATTCACTTTGAAATATTGAAATTGAAACTAGATTAATCCGACGGATTACTAAAATAGTCTGAAGTGATATATTTAGTCCACTGAATCTCTCTAGCATTAGTAGCAAGAAACTATTGAATCAATGAACGACAAAACTTTTAAAATAAATACTCTAGGGAGTTTAAAAAAAGATTAAGTACCTAGTTCAATAAGATTTTCCATCTAATCACAAATGTAGTATAAAATAAAAAAATGTATATAAAAATACTATTATAAATTTAAATTTAAATAGAATATATACATTATATTATGTTTATTTAAATAAATAAGGTATCTAAAGTTGTATGAAATGTAATTTGCTTTTATATGCTAAATATTAATTTTTAATGTGAGTATTTTATACAAATTAAATTTTTTTTTCACTTTTTCTTTTTTGTTATGATAAACTAAATATATCAGTTCAGACTATTTTAGTAATCCGTCGGATTAATCTAGTTTCAGTTTCAATATTTCAAAGTGAATCTCATTCTTATTCACAATGTTTATTTTTTATTTTTTTCTACATATTATTGGTTACGAAATGATAAATTGCCTTTTTTGTAAAACGTATTGATTTATTCCTTATTAAACTTTATAGTATCTGTCGGTTTCAAACTGCTGATGAGTGGGTTTAGAAAAAACGATTAACTTTTCCATTTGCCATTGGCACGTGACGTCACTAGTGGTTCTCTCTTACTGAAATGCAATTCTATTTTGCGTTTGTTGAATGTAGGGAGTGTCAGGCTTCATTTTATTAAAATAAAGCTTACAAACCACATTTTCCTTATAAAATATGTTTTTTTCAATCAAGTGTTCATTTTCAGCCCTTACACCTCTGATAGCATCTGATCATCTGATTTGGCTCCAAGTTCTCAAACACAGTAAAAGACATAATATTAAAATAAAAACATTCCCGGTCCTCTTTGAAAAGTTTTAGGTATATCTTTCTCAAAATTGAAGCACTAGCTATTTTAATTATTAGCTGTTACCTGAAAATTAATTTTGAACAATACTAAAAAAATAAAAAATAAATAAATTTAGAAACGGATAACCAAGAAGTCGTATGTGAAAGAAATATATGTTTTAATTACTTACTTTATTCCGGTAATAATAATGTTTTATAAGACATCCTTACCCAGCACTAGACCCTCATATATACCATCGATGTCAAATGAGAATTCAGAGGTACAAATAAAAAACTTATTAACACTTTTGATAACTCCGACAGCTAGTTAAATGTAAATAGTTTGAAAATATTTATATAGTTTAAAGTCTCCGAGGCCAAAGGAAAAAAAAATCTTTGCAAGTAGATAATAAAGAGTCTTTAACTCCTCTGAAAAACTTTCTAGGCGGCAGTATTGTATACGCGCAAATAGTTTTAACGTTCTTTTGGTTAACTTTTTTTACTACCCACTTACTTACCTGTTACTTAAGGAAATTACTGAATAAAATCTAAAGAGAATTAGATCTATCAACACGATGCATCAATTGAACTAATTAATCTCTCATAAATAATTAATTAATTAATAATATTAAAAGTACTTAGAGTAGAATTATAACAGTTTGTTAGTATTATAACACTAACATAATATTTTCTTAAATGTAACGTAATCAAACATTCATGTATATTAAACGGAAATTATAAAAGCAATTGTTATTATCACAACAGAGAGTGATAATTGCTATTTCAGGGTCTCATATCTTTTATGGCTTAATTTTCATATACTAAACGTGAATAGTGAGTAAACGTAAATACTTTCTATATACTAAAAGTTAACTCTCCACAATAGACTCAGTTTATGTACTGCCGAGCTTAATTGAATTCAAGAGAGCTGTTATCTAATGAGATTACTTAGATAGAACTTTTCATTCTGCCAACTTTATTGAATTGCATTCTTTTTGTTGGGATATATTGTTTGAAAATAAAGAATCCACACGCTGAAATTGAAAATACTTATACCAGAGACTAAGGTAAATTAAATGTAGAAAATACTTTTAAAAGAATGTTATGTTATTTTAATTACTTTGCTAATTGAAACCAGTGCTGAAACAATTCAATCAACCTCCTCGTAAAATACAGCCAACTATTAAAATCAAGCAGCGATCAAGTTTTGTTCGATAATATAAAGACATTTTAAATGAAACGAAGTTCGTAAAACTCTTTCATAGAACTCTTGCTGATTAAAAAATTATTACCGAAAGGGTCATACCGTCTTGAGTTATTACATTACCATTTTTTAAGCTAAAGTTATTGTAAAAATCATTACATTAGATGAGATACCTTGAAGGTAAGTAACCAAATCATTTTAATAAATATTTTAGTTATTATAATAAAAATAGTTTAAATTTAGGAACGTAAATTCTAATTTTTGGCTTAAAATGTATTATTGATAAATAATGATTTTATTTGAACATGGGATTCATTCTTATATGGTATTGTCAAAGGTTTGACATAAGTTTTAAGCTAGAGCATTCACCAGAGGAATTTTAACAATAAAAATAAATTTTTTATGTACATATTGTCAACTGATATTACTTGATTCAAATATAATAAAAAAATCCTTAAAAATTGGTAAAAATCTATAATTATCAGCTAATTTGTTATAAGGTTATTCAGACCAAATTATAGCAAGATGAAAGACGTTATTTTTACTGGAAAGTAAAATGTTAGTGATAACTGCTAAATTAAATGAAAGGTTAGGAATGCTATTTAGTAAAGTATTTAGAATCTCCATTATTTTACACTTTATAATTAATAGTGCAGATGTTTTAATTAAATTACTATTTTTAACAGAAATGATGTTACCAGCCCTCTCCGAGGATTTATCATCTTCAACAAATTTATTTATGGTGTGACTTTCTACCAATTGGGCATCTTCTTAATTAAAATATAATTCGTTATTAGGTTATAACCTATTTACAAATTATATTGTTACTAGGTTATCAACTTTAATGAAAAAGTATACTATTATAATCCATACTATACTATAATACATTATACACTTAAGTTGCTGGTTCTTTCATTCTTATAATGTAATAGTAATATCTAAATCCATTATGCAAAATAAATGCTTAAAGACAATTCTAACTCCACCGAACCATGCAAATATCGAAATATCTAAGCTTATCTTGTTTGAAGTCATTGTATTGTTTTCGTTTTGTGAATGTGTGTTTTTCTTCTATTTTATTATTTATTAAATTAATCTTTCATAAATGTTGATTAAGATCAATTGATGAAAATCTTAAAAGAAAAAGCCCTATTGATTGAAACAATTGTTATTTAACTCAAGTTGATGATTGGTCCCGTCATTTTTTTACTTTGTATAGAATACTTAAAATAAACATACGTGGGCCATTCCGAGAGTATACGGAAATAAAATTTCTATTTATTTAACGATTGAGAATTATAGTTGAAAATTCTATAATTTTCGGGTGTCATAGAGACATGTATTTGTGTCGTAAAGGTGTTCATGTAATGTTTTTTTACAAATTCAATTTTATTAAAACCGGATGAATCATTAACTTTGATGACTTCGATTATCTTTAAAAACGAGTTCAAGAGAGATACAGTTTTTTATCGCCAAAAGGTAACCGCTCAATACGATCTAAAAGAGAAGATTTAGGAAGTACCTGTTGCGGACTGAAAAATGTGAAGACTATGGTGGAGAATTTTAATTAAACATTTTTACTGTTTTTTTTTTTAACTTACTTGGTAATAAAAGATTCATGCAGTCCGCAGTTTAGTAATTATAATTTAAAACATAATTGTCGTTACTCGCCTCAAAGTGTCGTAGATATTAAAAAGTTATGATAATGATTAGTATATGATTAGTATAATTAAAAAGGAAAAAATGTTGTATTTTTAATAATTTGTCATGTTATGTTTAATACTTTAAAAAGAAATTCCTTAAATTATTGTAAAGACAACAATACGTCTCTTAGTCGTAGGAATAAGCCCATCATTCCCACCCCTGTGTTTTTTTAATAGAGATAAAAAATATATTAATATTCATAGCAACTGGCAATACAAATAATTAGTAATTTTCGTAATGGTTTCAATTATATCATATTATCAGTTATTCAAACCACATGATATCCTCAAACATACTCACAAAATCAAATTGAGTTGAATGTATCCATAGCTTTACAAAGACTGACGAGGAGGGTTCCGGAATATGCTTAACTTAGATGATATTTATATTGATATTTCGGGAATAGTAAGTGAGTATTCCCCGTGGTTCAAGCAAAGGTTAGTCATAACTAAGTTTAGATCAAAACTATATAGTTTGCGTTAAGTAAAATATATATATATATATATGCATATATATATATATATATATATATATATATATATATATATATATATTTAGACGGAGATATCTCCGTCTAAACTTACGTCCTCAGTGTGCATGATACATATACAATGTTGCCATCACTAAAGTTCCTGTCCCTGGTTTATTGAACAATTTTATAAGGAAATGTTTTAGAAACATTTGAAAATATCTATAAACAGGTAGTAGCCATTTTAAACTTATTTAAATTTGAAATAAATATAGTATGAAAAATAAACCCTTCCCGAAAAAGACGAAAATGTTTGATTGCTAAGTTCACAGAGTCTGCCAGCGATACGGAAGCTCAATTGGTAGAGTTCCGTGATAGTTTGTTTTTAATTTTATACATATATATATCGGCGCAACAACGAATTGTACGACTAATGAAAATCGGCGAGTCATCGTGCAGGTGTTTCAAACTTTGTAAACAAGTGATTAGTGATATTTGCCCTACTCCTTCGACTATGCTGTGTATAAAAGCGAGGCACAAGGAAGGGAAACGGTCGATTCGTTTGTTACTGTTCATACGGATAACAACTGTGTAAAATTACTTTACTTAAAATAAAGTTTGAGTTTACTGTATTGGTTTATTTCTATGATGGAACACCAAAATATCAAGGAAAATAGATAATGACGTCAGCTGTGCCTGATGTCATAGTTTTTAAAAGACACCGGACCGTCTTACTACGACATCAGAAGTGGGATCTGAAGCTCATTGGCTCACTATGTTCGAAATACAGCTGAAGCATATAAAGTTGTTTGAGCTTGAATAAGCTCCTAGTGAGGCACTCAAAGGCGGCGACTCATCACGACTTTTACAAATCTTACATGTGGGTATGACGGAAATAATTTAATGAGTTGTTCTTTTTTTAGTGCATTGGCGTAATTAATGGCAAACCGAAGAATGATGAATATTTGGAAGCTTAAACTATTCGTTTTATGAGTCCATTGATGACAAAGTAGAAGAAATTGCCGCGTCAAGTGATGGCGAGTAAATTGGTTTTATCTTGAGAAAACAATAAAGCTATCTTAGACGTTGACATTCGCGAGACAATCAAACAAGAGGTTTGTTTCCGTTTGTTTTTTGCGGCAAAAGCGGGTATGTTCCCTGGAGTGATCATCGCACCAACGGAGGCGTAGGCGGTGCGTCTTCGGGCCATGTGGCCCCTAGAAGCGGAGGCAATAGCTTACTTAACATTTCGACAACTATTACATCGCGGGTATTCGCAGGTGATTGCTATTATCTGGTGAGTTGTAATATTTTTATTTGTATTCTGCTGCCGTATGCTCTCTTGTTACGACTTACGTAATGTGTTAGAACAAATTATTTGCGACGTTAAGTCACCCGTTAAGAGTTACAGATTTTATTGTCCATACTTTCCAATAATTATTTAAAGTACAAGGTAATTAATGGGCGAGAAATTTAAAAACATGGATTTAACGAATAAACAATTACCAAAGAAGTAACAAACAATAGTCAAACGATTAACAATCAATTAATCTTATTCATCCGTCGTTATCTCCAAACAAAAATTCATAGCTACCCACACTTACAACCCATTTCCTTTAGAGCCTCTGTGGACCACGGCGCACAAGACCGCCTAGACCACAGCATCATCACTTTGCTCCCGTGTGGACCACGATCATATTAAATGATCCAGACCACACCATCGACCTAGATCCAATTCCTTTAGAGCCTCTGTGGACCACGGCGCACAAGACCGCCTAGACCACAGCATCATCACTTTGATCCCGTGTGGACCACGATCATATTAAATGATCCAGACCACACCATCGACCTAGACCCATTTCCTTTAGAGCCTCTGTGGACCACGGCGCACAAGACCGCCTAGACCACAGCATCACTTTTATGTACTAAAACTTAAACAATGCAGATTTACGTGGAGTGACTGTATTAAAAATCAAATAAGCGGTGGCATGATGCGCGGAGCATTGTCATCTCTTTGTACTTAATCTCATTATACTTCGCTAATATGTTTATGAATATTGAACTATGGCTGATGACTTTGTGAAGTTGATTAGCTAAAAATAGTTTACATTATAATTCTGCAAACTTTGCTAATGGAATATTCTTGCGCTTTTGTTAATTATTAATCTAGGCCAAAGATCTTGTGAGAGTCAATATTCAATTACATTACCTCTTAGTATCTACAAGAGTGGTACCTCTGAGCTAATTATGTGTTACCCTTGTGCTATTACCATGGGTCCTTGATGAATCCATAAGAGAACCCTGAGATACCATTGGGATGCCTTGTGGAGCCTTAACTAGACACGTACACACCATAATCTGGAGAGTAGTACCTCTGAGCTAACCACGTGTTACCCTAGTGCTAACCACGGGTCCTTGATGTATCCACAAGAGAACCCTGAGATTCCGTTGGGACGCCTTGTGGAGCCGTGGTAGACACGTACTTACCACAGATCTACGAGAACCTTAAAGAACAACTAATAACCTGGTCATTATGAGTTACAGTTACTAGTGCTCACAAAATCTTCCTATGTTTACAAGACAGTGCATGAGAGGTGTCATTGTCTACTGATTTAACACTATTTGAAAGGGCTGTATTGCTTACAGATGCCTACTCAAAAGAAAATGTTTCATTTGCTTTCAGAGTACGAAATTTATAAAACGGGTAGGTGCAGAGTATGCACCGCCTTTCAGATGGCCGTATCGGTGGAAGAACCCCAGCATATCGACCAATGACCCAGGGGCTTTCAAGAACACTGCTGGTGCAGAGCGCGCACCGCCGGTCAGAATGGCCGTATCGGCGCAACAACGAATTGTACGACTAATGAAAATCGGCGAGTCATCGTGCAGGTGTTTCAAACTTTGTAAACAAGTGATTAGTGATATTTGCCCTACTCCTTCGACTATGCTGTGTATAAAAGCGAGGCACAAGGAAGGGAAACGGTCGATTCGTTTGTTACTGTTCATACGGATAACAACTGTGTAAAATTACTTTACTTAAAATAAAGTTTGAGTTTACTGTATTGGTTTATTTCTATGATGGAACACCAAAATATCAAGGAAAATAGATAATGACGTCAGCTGTGCCTGATGTCATAGTTTTTAAAAGACACCGGACCGTCTTACTACGACATATATATATATATATATATATGTATAAAATTATATATTATATATATTTATAAAATATATATATTATATATTATATTATATATATATATATATATATATGTATATGTATAACCAATGTAACAAATTGGTGATAGTTTAAATAAACATACGTACTATCTGCATTTAAGTCATATATTATCCTTGTAAATTTATATTTATCAATATAATTTGCAATTTTATAGACGCTTAGTTAGATTTAAATACGATATTACTACAAGGCTATCATCATTACATTAAGAACTTAATTAAAATTCTATTTCTATTTTTATTATTAAGAGCCAACGTTTTCATCTAAAAATATCAAGATTAAGATTTAAATTATTATAATTTACATTTACTAAAATTGTATTGTTATATTTTTTTTTCTACCTAATATAATAATGTTTTAAATGGGTAAAAAACATGATCGTTTAAATTTCATAATATTATAATGGTATTTTTTAAACATTATTCTTCTGAAGGTGACCAATGTTCTCATGGGTATAGTTTAAGGCTAGTTGTATATGGTTACAGTGAAACCCTTCTAGTTGGTTAGATTTGTAAGTCTACTCAGATAAAAAGAAAAGATATATATATAATATCTTTATCTATATAAACAAAAAGTATATTCAAGTTGTGTAAGTAAAGTTATATGAACACTCCTAAAATTGTTTTACCATAATTTTTATAATTTACTTTATAAAATGGGTCAAAGTTTACGTGACAACAAGATAAAAAAAAGCCCGTCATAAACGCAAAAGCGGCACCCTCTTTCTTTGTCACCTCACCGAAGAATCAGAGGTATTCTTCCCACAAATATAACAAAGTAGCGAGATTAAAGTTTATTTGTTCGAACTAGATCAAAGCCAACAGCTATTAAATAACTGCTGGTTAAAAAACATTTGTGTAAAAATTATAAAAGAAACAAATACTATTTAAGCACACTAAAATAAGTTTCTTATGTGAAAATCAAAGAACTTGTCGAAGTGAAAATTATATTATGCCGACTCAGATAAAAAGCTAACAGTATAGACAGATAATAACAGATAATTAAAAAATTATAAATTTCTTCTGTTGTTACTATAGCCATATTAGAATTTTGCGGAGTAGAAGGTATAAAATATAGGATATATTTTGATTGAAGCAATACTACAACGAAATTTCAGTATTTCATTATTTTTTATCCGAATTAATAATAAATTGATGTTCTTCAACAAATTAATTATTTCTTATATCACTGTTATTACTTATATTATTCCAATGTTATCAATTATTATTTATTCTTGAGTAAGTAAATATTGTAATAACTATTTGAAGAAGTAAATAGCTCATTCAAGAAACGGACTTTAATAAAAATACGTAATGGAATATTTTAAATAAAATCTTGTACTTTATTACAAAATATTGGATTATTTTGAGTTATATTAGTTCTAAAGTTAGTTATACGTTGGTTTGAACCACGAGAAACTCCACTAGTAACTATTTCTGAATATAACATCAACACAAATTTCATCTAAGTTAAGTATATTCAAACACTCGTCTCATCAGTCCTTGTAGAGCAAAGATACATTTCACACAATTAGTTTGAGTTTGGTTTGTGTGAATGTTCATAGATTTTGGTAACATGATATTGTCTGTTTAAATTTATAATATGATTGGCGATTGAAATCAAACTATTGTCTGTATTATTAAGGTATGTAAATTAAATTAATTATTTATCAAAGCGGTTTCTCTGTTAAGATATTTCGTGAAGCGTCTCAAGGTGGTACATTTTGAAATTGAAATTTATATTCAAGTATTTTTCTTTTGGACATAATACATTACAACAGTAGAATTAGTAGTTATTTCAATAAATTATATATAACTTTTAATTCCGTAAATAATAAAAATTTAAAATTCTTCTTTTTCATTAAATAATCTGATGTATCATCCAAAGGGTTAACACAAATAATATTAATAATATAAGGTCTGGACTAGTTAGTTAAATCAATATTTATAATGGTAAAAAAATATATGTAAAAATAGCATAATGATAAAATAACTATAATTAATCTTGATAGATTAAAAGTTATATATTTAAGTGACGTAATAAGAATGACGTAATAAGTTAGTTAGTTAATAAGCTATCAATCTAGTTATTTATTAAAGGTAAGTAAGTCTTATAAAAACTAAGTCTGCAAAATAAATACGCAATAATTTTTAATCCTACAAGTTATTTATTTTTGTACATATGTAATACCAAAACTGTATTAGTATATAATAGAGAATGCAAAACCCTCATTCTTATTTAAAAAGGAGTGGGAGGGTTCGGACTTGGAATTGATTTATGACGTTACATTCAGGGAAGTTCATGTATTCTTTATTTAGATAAAAAATGTGTAATAAAATGTAAATAGGTTATTTGTGTAATACGTTTATAGAAAAATAATGTTTTTTTTTTATCTCGGTATTTCGCTCAAAGCTTCATTATATACTAGCTGTACATAAGAAACGCATCCGCTGTACCGTTTACAGTTAAGTTACTATGCAAAGTTTGGTCATCAGAAATAAAAGTCCCTTCGGTTGAATGCTTTGATTTGAACAGAATTAATATACATCTTGTCAAGCATTGAGATACATGACATAGTTGAAATATTGTTTTAATTTTATGGACAGTTACAAACAAAATCCTACTTTAAAACTTTAATGATAGATCATTATAGTATTTTTTGCATATGATTATATTTTTGAAATTTTGAATAAGTAACTTAGCAAACTTAGCAAACATTGAGAAATAAATAACATACGACACCTATTCATCGTCTCCCCTGAATTAAAGTATTGCAATATTAGTTAAATACAATAATTAGCTGGCACAAATCACTTGAAAGAACTTTTGATATACCTTTCTCATTTTGTCACTGTATCCCTATTTTTATGTTGTTTAAGAGAACCCTCTTAGAACCCTATTTTGGGTTACATTTCTTAAAAAGAAATTGATGGGTAGGTACGATATAAGTATTCACGAGTTTTGACAACATTGTACTGCAGTGGCACAAAAAAGTACAAGTACTGTAATGAAGTACTAGTACTTATACAATACAAGTACTAACTATAGCCGCAGGTAATCTTGATCACGCACACATACTCAACTAAAAGGAAACTCAAGTTTTATTTAAATCAATACAATGATATATTGAGTCTTTCAAGAGCATATAAGATCAATATATATCTAGAGAGTTGGTTAACGTAATAGGCCTATCGAGACTTCGATCCTCTGATCAATCAATGGAGCCCATCTGCAGCGAGGTCATTAATTAGGATTAACTTTGAAAGATTTTACCAACTTCAGAATTTTAATGGAGAAAAGTATTTGCATAATCTTGGTATTTTTTTAGATAACATTTTTAACGTTTAATACTTTTAATCAACATTTTTGTGTTATATTAATAGAAAAAATGTCAAGAAACGTTAAATATGCACGAAGATTTTAGCGAATTTCGAGGGGTTAGTCGGCTGTAGTCTATACTATTCTTTGAAGGTAGTTTACAATATTAATAGACGTAAAAAGAAAATGTTTATCTTATATGAAATAAAAAAAAATAAAGGTATTCAAATATATCTTAATAATAACTTGGATTTATTACAGTAAAAACTGACACTATTTAATTACTTATTTCTTAAAAGTGATAATTTTGCTATTATATGATGATAATATATTTTTTTTAAACTTTTATGGCTCTTGTTTTGTTTTTATGATTTTCTATCTAGCTATATTAAATATTGAAACAAAATTCTCTTGAGATTTTTTAATATGTAAAAAATATTGAGCAGTTATGTACCTCCATAATTGAATATTTATAAATCATATAACATTTTATTATTTCAGAATATTTTTAACAATTCTTCAATCACTTTTGAAAATATGTTATATGATAAAATACCAGACGTTATATAAGAAAAATATAATTTCAGAATTGGCCACACAGGGAAATTGATCTAACCAAAAAGTGACAATTTAAGAAAAAACCTAAAAGCAAATTAAAAAGAAAACGAGATAAGAGATGGAACTGTGTCGTTGTCTTTTCTTTTTTCGCTATAAATTTGCCCTACTCTGCCAATTTTACGTCCTCCATGAGACGATGGGAATTTCACGGACTACCATTAAATTAAACATTTTTTTTTTTGCGTCTAAATCTACCTTTTTATATTTATGATCGACAATTCAAACGTTTTGGAAGAATCAAGCTCGAGGGAGGATGATCCGTTTGAATAAATAATATAATATTTATTTAAACATAGATGTAAATACGAATAAACAAAGTAACCAATATTGTTTCCCGGAAATGATAACGTTCCAATAAATCGGGTCGAGACGGATAATTTATCAAAGAAATGTTTACTAATTTAAGATGGTCGTTAACTTACAGAGATTATAACGAGAATGCGTAATGAGACATTTATTTTGATAATGGTATATAATAGTGGGCTTTGAATTTGTCTATTGTATAATTACCTATTATTTTGCAGATTGTGATAATTCTGTAAATTTAAAATTCTCAAAGTTTATTAAATATAAATAATAGAACAGTTAATTGGGAATCACTTTTACAGTTAATTAAAAAAAAAATACATACATACCTATTAACAAATAAATATTAAATTCAGGCAGGATTTCAATTAGTAATTTATTTATAAAAAAACGCAATCAAAATTTCATAAGTTATTAACTCGCATTATTTATTTACAAATTGCTATATTAAATGTCTGATAATATTTTATTCATAATATTTTATAAGGTATTCCAATAATAAAGTTACATACACTAACTTACACTAACTCTTAAACCAGATGAAATAATTAAACGGAATGAAATAATTACAAAACTGTAAGCAAGTGGGAATATTTATCAAAGAAAAATGAATGTGGGAAGAAAAGTGTTGTGAGAATGTCTTCACACTTTTAATGAGTCATTTTTATAAGATGGATCTCTTTGGATTTTGGATCACAGCTATCAGTAGATATTAATAATTAAATATAAAATAATAATTGTAATGACGTATATATAAGATTGTTATTTATATACAAAAAATCTAAGCACATGTATGTTATTATACTCTTGATGAGAGTATAAATATCATACAGTCTAAATTTGAGATGTAGTTTTAATTTAGATGTAGTTTATTGTTATTATAAAATAGGTTTTTACAAATTGTAGAAATACACTTGAATCAATTTTCACGCAAAATGTTTCAAACAAAAGTGTTACATTCAAAATAATAAATTTTACACAGCTTTATAAGTTAAACACAGCTTCTTTGTATTAATCTGTATTTTTTTCTGTAAAATCAAAACTCTATCTCCCTTAAATGTAAAAGTTTTAGAATAATCAAGTTATTTACGTTTAACAAACTTTCCTCTTAAAATGATTATACATAATAAATTTTCCTTGGTCTTGCTAATATTTAAAGATATTTAAAAAATTAAAAAGTTTTCCTTAACATTAAATTTAAACTGACATAAGTTTATTTTTGCTATTATGACTAAAAATATTTAAATAGCTCAAAATGTTAGCTAATAAAATATCCATATTTAAAATCAAATTAGAAAGCTAATATGGCAGTATATCTCAATGTATCTGTCTTTTAAATCATACTAAGTGAACTGTGGAGACGGCCTAATCACACTGACACCAAATTATGTCAAGTTGGGAAGAAAATGTGAGCCTTCAAAGATTGTTGAAGCATCTACAAGTATGCCAAGCTTTATTAATTACGTGCTGTCACACTGCTCCAATTATTTGTGAATAACTACGTACATGAAACTATACACGTCTATTTAAAAAACAATTTCATAGTGTATCAATAACCGCTGAAAGAATCATATAATATTTTAAAAAAGTTAGAGATACTTTTATTGACTTTAATTATCGAGTGAATAATCTTAATATTTATAAATTACGTGTCACTATGTTTTTCAGCTATTGATTGTTAAAATACTGAATCGATTTAAATCAAATTTGTACATCGTGTGCAGTTTGATCCAACTCAAAATAGGATAGTTTATATCTCAGTTTATTTCTTTATATTATTACAATATTTTTTTTATCTGTCAGTCACGATTATTTGTTGACTAGACTGATTAGTAAAAAAATTAAAAATTATTTAATACAAGAGTTGTTAATACTTTTATTACCTACAACTTTTCCATTTAACTTTTTTCGTAGGACTTTTTTGTAGTTTTGCTGGAAATTGCAGTACAACATTTTTTAGCCTTAAAAACCCACTTTTACTTCCTACCCGACCTCAGATCGCCGGTAAATTATTTTTCCATTTATTTTTATATTTTATTTTTCCATTGGATTTATTCTGTTAGTATTTTTTTTTACTTTTGACTATTTTAAAAGGCTTTTCGGCATTGGTCTAATTAGACATCAGATTAATATATATTTGACATTGACAGAGTGAAATTAAAAAAATATGAATTGTTTTACTTATTCATTATGAATTTCAGCTTTCAGCCCACCTTTTCAATTAAAACTTTAACGATGACAAATCTCAAATTTTGATCGTTTCGTGGAGAGTAATTTTAGAAATAAAGTTGACCAAAAAAGTTCTGAGTTCTGAAGTCCTCGCGGACCGAGTCGCGGTCAAGTATTGTATATATAAGTAGCCATTATTTTTTTGTTAATTATAAATAATTGCATTACGGTTAAAGTCGAAGATAAAGCTTAAGACGAGTCATTTTTATTTAAAAAAAGAAATGACTAAAAACTTGAACTTGAGCTTGAGTGACCTTTATAAAAGAACAAACAGTATTTATTTCCCAACCCAGCAACGACACATTCACAAATTAATTAAATTAACATTGAAATATTTAATCACCTGAAAGTGTGAGCCAGCTCAATATCTAAAGATCTAATATTTGCTCTTAAATTCCTAAGCCCAGGTATGTACTATGCAAAGGCCAATATGTTAACCCAAACTAACCATGCAAACGGGACTTATAAAGAGGATTCACTGCAAATTACTTTGCACAAACATTGTTCAATTATCTTCCGATCTTTTTTATAGTCTTTGATATGTTTTCGAATTAAGAAAAATGTCGTTCAAACTATTGAGCCATTTTACGGGTATTTTATTTTTATTGTATCTCTGCTAATATGAGATTTGTAAACATTATATCATACAATCATAAATATATAACAGGACTATACCTATATTTACAAATAGTTTCCGTCAAAGGAGCTCCTTTTATACGCCCGTCATCGTGAGAGTAAATTCTAAACATTTATCAGGCGACCTGTTTCGGGCAGATAGTCATCAATTCCATCTTGCTATTTATCCCTCAATTCGAAGTAAATAAGAAATAAAAGGTGTTACATTTATTTGAGTATATAAGTATACATTGTGTAAGTATATAAAACCTTTCCATGTTTTTCGTTTAAATAATGAAATTACGGATGATATATAGTAGAAAAGATATATCGTTTTTGTAACATATTAAGAAAATTTTATATAATAGTTTAAAATTGTATGGACAAAAATACATTTTTATTTTTTATATTTATATAAGAAAGTTTGAATATTAATATGCAGATTTTTCTTTTTCTTCCAGAGTTTTCGTAAAGAATTTTAAGCGTTTTTACCGCCGATTTCCTATTCCGTCGGATCGACATGAGGCTTCAGAAAGACATTCCTTTTAAATATACTTTTAGGATTTATCCTGTCAATATTCTCTCAATTTTTCGTTTGTACAAGTATGTCGATAAAATATTACTTATTTCTATATATTTTTATCATTGGTAAGTTTTATCAAATAATTTAGCTATTATTTTTATGCAAAGCAAGAAAATTAAGACTACGTATTGATGATAACGATTTATTAAAATAAAATAAAACATTTTATAACTATCATAAATTTCAATAAAGAAGCTTCTAACCAGAGACAAATATTATGAAAATGTTTCGGTGTTTTGTTAAAATAATATATGTATTTATATAAATATAGAGAAAATAAAAGGAATACGAGTAACTATATAGCACATATCTTAATATGTATTGTTGCATTTTCAAGTGGAACTAAATTATTCTTTACTAAAACCTACGCATTAAGATCAAGTAGTTGAGATATTACAAACATATAAAATAATAAATTATTTAATCTTAAATATCATAAGTAGCTAGTTCTAATTGACCCCACATATTTGATTATTTAAATAGAAAAGATAGATTTGTGAAAATATATTTTTTAAGACATGACCTAACACGAATTACGGATCATGATTTATTCACGTCCAAAATTCAAAACAGATCCATCAAGCAAACTTTGTGTGGTTAACAGACTAATGCCCAACCCTACAAACCCATATTTATAATATTAGTGATTTAATAGGATATTTCATATGAAATAACAACGACAATATTTTTATATATTTATAACTGCTTTATACAATTTTATGAAGAATGGAAATGTAGTGCGTGTTTATTTACATTTGTAATAAAATACACAAATACTTTATTATTAAAATAAGAGACTGTATGTACCATTATATCTCTCGTACATTTTGTGATTTTATCAACTTTACGGTCGTACGTATATAAAGCTTGACATTAACAAAGGTATGTGATTTAAAAGAATAGAATTTATCAAAGCATTTATTAACCTTTTATTTATAAGGTATTTCTAAAATAAGAATAAATTGATACTTGAGCTGACTGTGGAATTCATGTTGAAACATAATTCTCTATTAAATTATACTTTAACAATGCGTACCTCGGTAATATATTGGGATTTTTGGATCAATAATGCCTTTCTTGTCTACAGCGTAATAAAACATAGGAATTAAGGATTTTAAGTCGTGACGTGTCAATTTGATATTTCTTAAATCAAATAGGTGAAGATATTTACTAATACTTTAATTACTTCAAATAATGATGACTTAAATGATCGAAATCAATTATATTTTAATAATAATAAATAATGTTATTATATAAAACACAGATACGAACAATCTACAAGAAACTCGGCGGGATGAAGAGATCTGCAAATGTCGCTCGTTACATCTAAATGGGCGACTTACCCAGGGGAGGTAATGAAATCACGGGGAAATCCCGTCCGTCTTATTAAAGAGAATCAAATGATCATTACACTGTTTTGTTGGAAAATTAAGTGGTTTGAGATTTCTCTTGATGTAATAACTGAACCCTAGCATTATAGTTAATTTACCATAACATATATTCAATTATAATACTTGATATTACCCACGAATTCCTAAAGGCGTTAAATGTTCCAGAAATTAGTTCACTATTCAAGAAACCAATTTGTCATTAGTTATAAACTCCTAGAGATTAAGTTGCTTTTGCTAGCAGATGAAGCGTTGCACGCTCTGTTTAAAAAGGTTAATAACAGTATTTTAGGCAAAAACTACAAATATTTCTTAAAAGTTCTATAAAAAGAGTTTTTAGTTTAAAAATTATATATATATCGAGCGAAACGAACAACAAAAATATTTTTCCTTTCGTGCAGCAATTGATTGTTAAAATAAGAATATACAGATTCCGTAAATAAATAGCACATTATATTAACTTTCATTTTTGTCACTTGATTATAAGTTGTGATTTTAGAATTATCAAAACTATTACACTAATTAAAGCGATGACCGGCAATATATCTTATTAATAATATTACAGGTTTTGAACATAGCATTTGTAAAAAAAAAATATATTAAGAATACCATTTCATAATGTCTGAACTCTAAAACATTTACGAAGTTAAGTAGAACATCAATACGCATTCTAAGAAAATAAAATCCATCTAATTTTGGATCGGATAAGTACGGTCGAACCAAAAAAGTTGTAGTCTGACTCATTGTATTCTTTGGACCATTTGAAAAGCAATTTTATGAGCACACTTCAATAAAATGGAATTCTTGGATGCGGTAAATGTAGATATGTAATGACATATACATAATGTTTCATATTTAGAGACGAAGTACTCGTAGACTTTTAGTTTAACATGGGCATATGAGTTTTGTAATTTTTTTTATAAAAAATGACTGAATATTTTTTTAAATATTTTACGGCTTAAACTGTTGTTTTTGTCCAAAACTCAAATATTTTTTACAGTTTTTCAAACAAATATTTAAGCGCAGTCAATTCATCAATTTACAAATCACACCTTTTCCTTATCTCTAAAGATCTACTTTGAAATGTAATTAATTAAATTACATTTCAAAGTAGACATTCAATTAACCGAAGAAGGCCTTTGTTGAAACTGAAATGTCATTCCAGACATGTAACAAATATATTACATTGTCATGTTTTTTTATTTTTGGATTTTAAAAGATAAAGGGAGTAAGAATGGTTTTAATTTAAAATAATTATCTTGTTAACTTGTTGGCTTGGTGTATAGTAATAATCTTTGTCTCCAGTTTATCTAGATTAACACCACTTAACTTATTAGAACTGCTGAAAGGAGTTTACTTTGTAAAATTTATTAAAAATATAACCTTGTATATTACACATCTTGCGATGACGAGAGTTTCATCCTGGTAATGGAATGTAACGACTCTCAATTTAAGAAGATCTTCCTACAGGTATTATATATTAAACCTTATGAATAAAACACAAGGTTGAAAATAAAATGTTATTTTGTTTTGAAGTTCTTTAAATTTTTTAAGTCTCAATTTATAGATTTAACAAAATAAGCGGTGCTTTGCTATTTCTAGCGGTATGCGTAAGTCGTTGATGTCGATTAAGATTTATTCATTTTTTTTCATTGTAACTCAATATAATATTTATTATGTCAGTTGACATACTGAAGTGACAAATATGCCTCTATATGAGGCCTCCATGTATCCGGTGATCTTGCGGGGCTTGAATTCAGATATTCACCACAACTCTCAAAGTGACTTTTTGCCATGGCTGATATCACTCTCTTATCTACTTGGATCTTCCTTTTCGCATTGCATCTCCCAGGTACTTTTTGACTATATATTTACTAGTCTTTGCCCATGACTACAGAACATAGAGTTCCTTGGCTCGAGCTATTTTTGGGCAACTTTATTTCAAAAATCTCTCCCTGAAAAGCCATATTATTATTTCAAGAGAATAATATAATATAACCAATATCCACTGTGAAAGATATTTCTAAGTATTGGATAAGGAATTATTAGATTATATACAAACTATACCTCATTATACTATTAGTATAGACTGAGATAAACAAATGACATTCGTCATAGTTAAAGTTTATATAGGAAAGGAGTGCTAATAGCTGCACTTCTATTATAAATTCTTAATTTATAAGTTAATGTCTTACTTCTACACTGTCAATGTATATATTATTAGTCTAATATCGAATAGGCGCTAAATACTCGTAAATAAAATAAAAAATATTAAATATTTACATTGAATTTCACAATATTGCGTTTGCCTTAACGACACGTGGCCGGTTATCCTATTATATTTTAGCTTATACAAAACGTTGTTTAAAAAACCACAATCTATTGGATATTTCCTCAATCCAGACAACAAATACCTAAATACCGCCATCCGTTAGAATCGTATGGAACTAACAGATAATTGTGACTCAGATCATAAATAAATAATATGCAATAAAATAAATAAATAAATTGAGGTATAAACTATTCTATTTTTGAAGTCTGATCACATTTCACTCGGTCTGCAAATTTGATTCAAATTGGTTCAGTAGTTTAGCAATCCATAGCGTGTAAACATAGTGACGCGCAATTTATATATTAAGATTCGACTATATGTCAGTTCTTTATGCGAACTAGCATCGTGGCATTTTTGTACAACCATTTCATTCCTTCGTTTTATAGATTACAGTTCAATATGTAAGCCAAGCTATTTTTTTATATTATGGATATATATTCGACGATATCAGGTACACACACACACACATACACCTACATCACGCAATAAATACCTAACATACTACACCGTTTCTAGAAAGGGTATTTCTGTGTATATTTCCTTTCTTTGTGAATAACTGGGCGCTTTTGAAGTAAGTTAATATTCCAGCTTTAAAAAAGGTTGAATTATCATATAAAAGAGAATATTGTTGATCCAGTTTAGGTAATTTAAAATATAGCTTTTTTCAGTAAATCCAACATTATTAATGCTTAAATGTTTGAAAATGCCTGTAAACATGTTAAATTTAGTTAAAATTTAATTAAATATATATTGAAATATAAATCGACAAAAGGAAGGGATTTCTGGAAAACCATCATTCAGATATTTAAAAGTTTGGAAGATTTCTCGTCAATTATAATTTTTATTTTAAATTAAACATAAATTTGTTAGAAAATATAAAAAATAAGTTACGCTGTGAACATACTCTTGTATTTTTTTGTATGAGTATAAAATATCTTACTGAACAACTTCAAAGAAAATTTTTAGGTACAGTCCTTCTTTGCATGCATGATATCTTACAAATATTTTTATAATAAATGTTTACCTAATGTTTATAATACTTGAAATTGTCTTTAAATTTATTAGTTATAAATATAAAATCCGAAACGCTTGTTTATTATTGTGCGATATTTTAATACAAAATATGCATTAATAAATACAAGGATTAATATTAAAATGTAATAAAGTGGGTTTTCATTTTGTTTTTGTGGCTCAAAGAAAGATTGAAATATTTTATAAATTTATTACAGACTCGAACAAACTCCTAGGAGTTCTGTAAAATATATAACATATTTGTGTAGTTTGTATCCAATTCGTTGATCGAATTTTCGCATTTTTGGTATAAATTCTATATTTATTTGATTTCAAGAATGGAAAAAAAGAAAAATTGAAAAATGACTGCTGACACGTCGACGCTTACTGAAAGAATAATTTTCTACTAAAGGACTAAAGGATATGAAGTATAGCCAGAGCTAGGAACAAAAACCAAATATTCTTACTATCTGGCAGTTCAACGATTTAGATTCATTTTTTACTATTTTAAGTTCTAGATTAAGACACAGCATGGCACGTAAGGCATTATATTTATCCATATACTTCCAGTTAAAATTGTTTTTATAAAAACGACATTTTAAAATAAATTTTAAAATTTTGTTTGAATCTAGCTGTTATTCAGTTGCTCGTTGCAACATTTCTCACTGGAAAGAATTTATGAAAGATGATATTTGTGTTTTATATTTTCTGTCTCATACCGTGCACTGAAATAACGAACAGTAACTAAACTCTTACTACCTATAAACTCTTGTGCGACTTTTTGTAAAATGTTCTAGTTCAGAAACTTTAGCGGGAATTTTTACACCATCTTATTTGTATTTGATCCCAATCGGATGTACGGTTAAGAGATAAATCACGTAATAAGGGACAAGTCACAAATAAACAATCATTTATTTATTTATATATAGATATTAATAGTAAGTAATAAATACATAGTACAATTTATATCAGAATGAATGAATACACAGTAATAAACAAATTAAAAAATATATATATATTTTTTATATTTATATGACTTTTATTTATTATTGTGAGTAATTTATTATCGCTATTAAAAAAATATACTTTGAAATTGAAATAATCATGTAATGATGAGCTACAAAAATTTACTAAATTAACTTTAGGTCTGTGCTAATTAATACTAATGATAAACGGCTTTTCATTTTCTCAATAAATTCCACGAGTGTCATGCAAACTTTATAAATTTCAACAAATAGGAAAATGTAATGAAATGCCGCAAGTCTTATGTAACCTCCATGAAGGTATGAAATTTTGAATGAGTTTCGTTTGTTATTAAAGAGAAAAAATCTATGAAATAAATATTTAACAATATACTTTCATGAAAAAATATGTGTATCTGAGTTTTTATATTTCTACAAATACTATGAAGGGAATAACCAAATGTGATTGTCAATTAACACGTTATAGATAAATCACTACCGCTTATCTAAGAAAATCCTAATGTTATATGTTTATTTAGTGATTGTTTTTATAATAAGCATTAGAGTTAAAAAAGCAACCGTTGACTAATAATATTCAAAATCTATAACGTATATTTTCAGTTCTGAAATGATATTTCTTATATTTTATTTTGTAATTGACAATGGAGCTCAAAGATTTTCCATTCGAAACATTTCTTGAAGAAATATAATAAAAGTTCGTTTCTGCATTACCTATAACCATTTCTCATTTATTCCGAATAGGAAAAGCAAAGCCGTTACGCCATCGGCAAGCACTTGAACAGTACCCTTGATAGATTGGATCTAAATGTAGAATATGTAGAGTTCCTTCGCTCTTGTGTAGTTGAGAAATCATTTATGCAAATCGTATGAAATATTTATTTAATACTAACTTTTAGTGCTTACTGCTATCTCTACCACCTTTTTAAATCTCTATGGACTAAACTATATAGTATATATTTATATATATATATGATCAAATTAATACTGCAGCATTAATTTATTTAAGATTCAATTATAACTTTAAATTTTAAGTAACAGCTTTAAATTTATAATTTGTTCATCGAGAATTACACTTCACTTTCTCGTTTATTCTAATCAATCGTTCGCATCCTGTTCCACATATAGTATATATGGTATATATGAGTCTAGTAGTCTATAGAATAAATTAAAGTATCTGAGATTATCCGTGATGGCTAGCCCAAACTGGCCTCGTTGCGGTGAGTTTAGAATTACTCTTGAGTGTTAAACAATAATGGTTAACATTAGCTAATTTTAAAAATTAAACCTAAGTAATGTCATGAATATGAATTTATTAATACTTACATAACTATTACAATACATATGGATTGGGTTGTCAATAAAAATATACCACATTTCATTTGTAAGGTTTTAAAGTTTTTTTTTTAATTTGAGCGATCCTCACTAAAAAAGTTGAAATAATATATTTTATTTTAAAAGATAAATTAATAAGTAATCAGTAAAAAAATGTTGCCGGACCTCATTATACAAGATCGTTTGATTTCACGTTAAGCAGAGCTTTTTTTACATATCCAAATGACTTACCAAATACTTAGATACTAACCACCCAGACACCGAACAAACATTTGAATTTTTTTTAGACAAATGATTGTCCTGGGGAAGGTACGTACCACGAAACAAACCGGTTTGTAAAAATTTACTTTGACATCGATTTTCTTGAATATAGCTTCATAAACCATGAATTTTCATTTGTGCGCTTCCAATTTGATTAAGCTCTTAGCTCCCCCCTTTCCCCTAATTCCAATACAATTTTTTAAAGGTATTTTTTATTTCTGAAGATCTACTCAAATATCAATTTTCGAAAACATGGCTTTAAAAATGAAGAAGTTTCGCATATTCGTTTCCAACCTTGTTTAACTCTCTTAAGCCATCCATTATTCTAGCTCACGAGTCAAAAGATGTTATGTATTTCATATAAGTTATTTCGATCAACAGGATTAAAAAGCTACTACCTTTGATATTTAACGGCAATATTATTATACTTGTCGATATTGTTGTTATTAAATATTAAAAAAGGCAGTGTTATTTTTAGTTGAAAAGTTTTAATTATATCATATTAAAATTATTCAACTCATGCCGTCTTCGGTCGGATAAATTTTCAAGTCAGAATTGTATTTACCAGAATGCGTGCATTTCATTGTAACCAGAAAGCAAAATGTCAATTGTATTTTTTTACTGTTAGGTTGATCCATATAAATTTAAGGTCATGAATAAAACTTTTACAAACAAAAAACTTAGATCATTTAAGATCTGTAGTTGTTGAGACGGTTTTTCATAATATTTTCTTCTATATTTATTTTCTTTATAGTTCATACTTTAAAATAAGAAACAAAATGTTTTTTTTTTTTTTGGAAAGCTTTATAAAATCTGTCAATTAGTTTTTTATAATTTAATTAAAACTACGCATATTTAAAAAAAAAATACTCAATCATTATTTTGAACTTGAAACAAAATATATTTGAAGTATTTAATTACTTAAATTGTTATTTATATTATTTACGCAGAGACATGCTTGTCTCTGCGGTGTTGAACATTCAGTGTAATTAACGACCACTATGGTTTGTGGTAACAACTTTTTTCCATTTCTCCTGTATTAACACAACAACGTACATTACATACTAGCCATTATCCTTGGCTTATTATTAATTATTTAACTTGGTATCAAAGAGCTACTTTTTAACAACTGTGAAACATTTATTATTTAGGATTATTAAGATTAAGACCACAGCTACAACAATTATTAGAGCAGTATAACAATACTAAAATATCACCTGAATCATGAAACTGCCTCTAAGTGGATTTATCCAAGGGACAGGCTTCGGATTCGGATGCCAGATGAGTGGTATTAAGGTTAAAATGCTGCCCGAATTCCCAATGCCCAATGCTGCAAAACTGATGTGCAAAATATCACAGAAGAAAATTGGGTTATAGCTTTGCAAAAAGATTTTAAATTACAACCATTATTAAAAAAAATATTTTTCCGAATATAAATATTTATATTTATTTAAAGATTATATAACAAGCTCGTTAAGAAGTATGTTTAAGTCTGAAATTTAATATGGTTAATATTTGGTAGCTGAGCTGAGAGCTGTCGGATGAGCCTTATACATTCTTATTATTTCAATGTTACTTAAAAAGCATTGAATCAAGGGATTTGAAACCAAAATTGTCTAATATAAAATATTTGAAAGTGTATACAAGTTATTGAATCAGGCGTTAAGAAATAAGCTGTATTTTCAAATATTTTCTTCTCTTATATCAAAATCAATAAAAATCTAAATCTATAAAATCACTATCTAAATATAATTAATTCTTGATAAAAACGTGCAGGAACTACCTTTTTCGCGTATATTTTACGCAATCAAATGCTTTTATATTTGGTAGGAAAGCATTGATCACAGTTTTATTGTTATAGGTAAGTGAATTTTACTAGGAGGTTGATTAAATTGTTTAAGAGCTGGTTTAACCGACACTTGAATAGAAAACCAAATTAGAAAAGTACTTAAGATGGCATAACATACAAATAGCTTTTCTCTTAAAAGTCTTCTGGGTCGTTATTGGGGGCGATTACTTCCCTACCGCTACGTCGTTTCTTAAAGAAAGAAAATTGTTTTTGTTGATTATTGTTTGTTTGTGAAGAAATGTGTTGTGATATTGTGATTCTAAATAGTCATGAGGACTCAAATGTTTAAGGGCTTATCTTACTTATCTTAAAAAATACTATATTAATGAAATAATGAAAAAAAATACTATTTTAATGAAATAATTAATTTTGGATATCTATGGAACTCATCAATGATTTATTATATGCTTAGAACCAATTCCGAGATGAATAAAGACCATTTGGATATCAAAATACATTCGCAACAAAATATTTATTTTCTTTACTTGTAGATTTATTTAATCCTCGTTTTATTACGCATGTTTCATGATACCGATTTTAAATAATAGGTACTTAGAAATAATATTTATATTTATTATTTGTTGAATACCATGGAATATGAATTTAGAAATATCTTTCTAAATCTACACCAATAAACTAATGAGGCAAATATAGCTAACACTGTGAACGTTAATATGGTGAGAGGCAATGAACTCATGATCCGTTGTTCTTAAATAAAATTAGGATTTCTTCTTAAATATTTAAAGAATGAAAATATATAAAATATGAACGTTTACAAGCTAAGTCCATATATATTAGAAATAAAATCTTAAATTCAGAAATCAAAATAGAGGCAACTTGGGAGGTTTTATCTAATGTTACTGGAAAAAACTAGGGCTACTAATGTATCTATAAAGTTAAAAAATATTTGACTTAAAAAAGTCTGTCTCATCTAATGAAATTGTAAAAACATTTAGATACTTAAATCTGAAAAAAGACCGGTCAACTTTGGGCTATGTCAGTTACATTACTTAGCAATATTATAAATGACTGCCCCAGATAAATGCCCCAGAACTTTGCTTAATTTTCAACAAATGTAGTGAACCGGTATTTTTCCAGATTTGATAAAAATAGTAAATTAGTTCGTTTGTTTAAAAGTGGCGATAGACTAGAACTGGTAAATTATAGTTTATCTCTGATTTAACTACCTTAAGTAAGATCTTTGAAAACATTATTTTAAACCAAACGACAGAATTTGTTTATAGAAATAAAATCATGCATATTGAACAATACGGTTTCACCAAAGGTAAATCAAGAACTGATGCGGGTGCTACGCTTCTTAAGCGAATTTACGATGCATAGGAAAAGTCGCAGAATGCAATCCGAGTGTTTTGCGATTTATTCAAGATTTTATTAGATTGAGCATCAACCAATACTATACAAACTTTACCACTTTATCACTTTTTTAAAGTCGAGCTTTAACAACATTAAATTTAGGCAATTGAAATATAAATAAAAAATATATCTTTATCTTCTAGAAAAAAGTTAAAAAAAGGTATTTAACTAATGTTGAAGTAAGTGTATTAATGTCAAAAACTTAGATTGCAAATATTTGCAAGTTATTATCGGAAGATCCTTGGAGAAATCTGAATTTTATCAAAATCGGTAAATTATTTGTGTAAGATAGATTACTTCACTATCATATATATATGTTTGTACACCATAATGTTTTTTCTTTAATTTGCAATAAAACAAAATAATATGTCTTCTGCTGAAAAACAAGTGTTAGATAACAGTACGATAACATATTAAACTGTGAAACAATATTTATAATGGAAACTAATTAGAAAAGACTAGTCGGAACTGAGTCAAACGTCGTGATTTATTTGCATTTGCTTGAATAATTTGTTGGCTGAATGCCGAGCGCTTCGTATTTGTGTTGAGACAGTACCGCAACGGTTCGGTTGATTGTCGATGGTACGTACATAGAAACACGTTTCTCGATTTTATAGATAAAATATAAAAAATAAAAATGCAATCATTAATGTCAATAAATACTCTAGTATTTATTTACATTAATGATTGCATAAAGTGAATAAATATATCTCAAATTTAGACTAATTAAATCAAAAGGATATATTTATATAATGAAATTTGTTTTTACAAAAAGTTGCTAAAATTTGAGACCGACTAATCGGATAAAAAAAACGTTTACTTATATTTAAAGCTTACTTAACAGTTAGGAGTATGCTGATGATATAAATATATAATGATGATAGATTTGGCAATTACGAGCTTGTTGACAATTCTGCATATGTGTACTTTATTGTACTTTACTAACCTGGTGTACTTTATTGTAATTATTCTCGTAATGTTGTCTATTGGCGTTCTTAGTTCAGAGTTACTAAGACATTATGTAATTTTTATGGTTTTGAATGTGTAAAGTAAGAAGCCTTTACTTGCTTATAAATGAAAATATTTTTTAGAGTCAGTTGCAGCATTTTTGGTTATTCTAGTCTTTTTTTCGCTACCCTTTATTGAATTCTCACAAATTAATTATGACAGTACTGAAATAGTCAATTCTATATAAAATTGTCAAATAAAAGTTAATTTAAAAGAGTACCCCTGGAGTTCTTGAATTTTCACACCACCCTAGCAAAGTTTACAGATAGTTTTTACTCTCAAAGATTATCTGGAAGAAATCGATTTCAAGCGAAAAGAACACCTAGTTGTGTTTTTCTTCTATTTGTATTTTTTCTGTTTTATATTTGTACTCGCATATTTTTTTGGTATACAATATAGAATATAAGACTAGTAGTTTCATTTACCGATTAAAATAGTTATAACTATATATACTGAAACCAAATTACATAATTTTGTGGGATGACCGGTGTAGATGTATTAGTAATATTATTATTAGGTATTTTTTATGATTTTATTTCTGAAATGTTCACAAAAATGTTATTAAGTTTGAGAAGAAAAAGAACTATATAAAGTTGACCATTGCAACCAAATGGGTTCAGGAATTCATCTTAGTAACTAGATGAAGTCAAGTCTTAAACTTTGAGTCATGTAAATAAAACTAACTCAGCCTGAAATTTAACCCTACATCTAACATGATTTTATATATTGTTTTGTTAATTTAATAGTGATTCTTCATTAAAATAATTTTCTGCTGTTTTTTATTTAAATCGATTTTTATTGATTAAAGTCGATAGCATTCATTTATATGAAAAAGTTTGTTATAAATTATACATTACTAAGCGATAATATCTATAGAGTTATTTAGATCTTAAGATTAAGATAAAAGATAGATTATAAACAAGTTAATAAATCCTGAAATGCCAATAGCATCCGGGGCCATTATATTTTTTATTTATATTTATTTATGGTCAGCTAATTATTTAAGATTTATCATAATATATTTTTATTAACCACCGAGATAATTTAAGTTACTTTTGTTGTTTGTGTACACATTGAACTCACCGTGTCACTTTTGAAATCATCTAAGTAGTTGTTCTTTATTGTTTCAATGACAGGTATCCAGGCCAATGGTAACGTCCAAACACTATCCCTATAGAAGTTCGGGAAGTTTGGCTTGAGTATCGGCTGAAGACAACATTACGTCTTCCCCCCCACCGCCACCGCCATCTTCGCGTTGCGCCCAGAGAGCTGCTGCACGCAGTTCACGCCGCGAGTCCACCACGCTTAGAGCTCACGAGTAAGAATCCCGAATGGGTTCAAAACTAGTCGGGCACATTCCGATATAATTTTACGTAAATACAGCCGGGTAAATAAAAAAATAAAAGTCATGGTTCACGAAAGTTTAAATATATGTTTACCTCATTGGAATCTCATATAACTGCATTTGTAAAATTTGACTTTTTACTTTTTAAACTATCTTACTATTTGAATGTCAAATGTCATAATCTAAAATGTCTTTTACCTCTTTTGACGTTTATAAATAGAATTAAAGAGACGCTTTCGGAACAAATATAAAAATAAATAGAATAATGACGACTCAGTATGATAATTATGGAGATGATGAAGAAACAGAAGAGGAAGAAGAATCTGAAGAAATTAATTTAAAATGGAGTAATCTACTTTTTCTACAATTTAACCCTATATTTAAAGGACTTGTTATTTATGTGGTCATTGTAAAAACTATTCTGGTTAGTTTTATATTTTTTTAATAACATTCAGGCTATAAGTTGATTTTTGACATTTATATTTTATAAGTCTTCTTTGGCAGGGCCCTATTCAAGCGGTGTATCCTATTGTGTATTGTTGGACAGTTATGGATACTCCTGATTTAATTTTATTAAAATATTCCTATTTGTACTTTTGCGATCCTATTTACGGCATCGATACATTTCTTCATATACTTCATAGGTAATGAAAGATTTAATAGCTATCAACGTGACACAGTAGTAGTAGTAATCGTATGAAACGTAATGTTTTCAAGACCGTTATTTATTATTATTTTCATTTAGGCAAGTCACTGATGAAGCTGTGAAACGGGAATATTTACCGAAATCGGCCTTCCTGCTGTTACTGGATCTAATATCTCTTATTCCCTTTTTTCACCTAGTATCTGACGAAATTTGCCCTGCAACGGGGCTGTGGCCCAATTTATTAACTTTTAGCGAATTTGTCATGTAAGTTTCTTATTTCGTTAAATTTGATCTAAATTCAATAATATGATTATATTTTTTCTTAATTTATTAATATTTTCTTTTACAGTATTTACAGAGTGGTTGACAGTTTTTCTCTCTTAACCACACACAATTTTGTTTGGATTATTTTAGGCTTTACAATTTTATTAGGAATAATACTGAACTGTGTAACTTGTTTTATGCTACTACTTACTTTTAACGGGCTATGTACTAATTGTCGTGAAAATTATTATGACTGGCGCCTTTTTGTTATACATAAAGTTGGTCGAATATTATAACTATTTTTTTGCTATCTTTAGACAACATGTAGCAATTTTATTACATAACTTTTTAATTTTAGCTTAATGAAAGTGATGCATCATATTCAACATATATATATGCGTCATCAATGATATTGTCATATATTGTTTGTAAACAGTATGATGAAATAAAGCCTTCTACGATACAAGAATATGTAGTTATGAGCATACTAATGATTTGCGGAAATGTACTTATTACTTATGTGGTATTTCCTAAAATGACAGCTGAAGCACTTCTAAAATGTCGACAATTTTGTTCATTTTATCCAAAGCTGCTTAGAATTGTAGAAGAAACTAAAAGGCATAATCCTACTTCAAAATCTTATATTGAAGTTAATAATTTCTATAGATTGATGTGGAAAAAACACAATGGTGTAACATTTACTCCTGAAGCTATTTTATTGTTGCCAAAGTACTTAATAATCGATATTAAACAAGACTTAATTTGGCCAATGTTCCACCATAGCCCAACATTAAGAAAAACTTCTGATCCATACAAACGAGCGCTCTGTGATTTTGTACACCTAGCTTATAAAATGCCTGGTCAAAAGTTTTTCGCAGGACCTTATTGTCATTCGCATTTGTATTACCTCAAATCTGGGATAGTTCAATTGATTTCAAGCGAAGACGGAACAACTCCTTTACTGTCTGTGACTAGTGGTACTATTTTTGGTGACATTAGTTTTTATCTACCACCTTCGACAAGAAAAGTAATTACCCGTTGTTTAACATACTGTGAGGTGTTATATATATCGCGTGCTGACATTTTACAATCTTTACACAAGTACCCTGAAGATCGATGCATGGTTATACAGAATACTCAAAATAGAATTAAACATGCCCGTACTTTAAACACCTGTAAACAACACGTGAGAGGTCTAGATAGAACTGAAGATGAAGGTATTGCTTGGGTCAAAAGACGCTGGTGGGAGATTTCTGAAGCGGTGAATAATTGGAAAAAAAGATCTTCAAAGAAGGAAGGCAACAAATGTGAATTACCCATGGAAGAGTCAGTTTATCACTGTGCAAAATATATTGGTCAATTAGTATTATGCAGTGATGTCCAGTTGCATATGAAATCAATGTTTGCCAATGAAAATTTTCCTTGGATATTTGTACCAGAATCAAAATTTGGACAAATTTGGAAGATAATTGTCAAAACAACAGCTTTTTTTGTTCTGCTTCTTTATCCCCCATATATCACACGAAGTGATATACCATTGTGGTTTATTTTTTTTCAATTTTGGACAGATTTGGTTTACATATGTGATATTTGTGTTTCTCTTTTAACATCTGTAGTAGTTCATGAAAGTATATCCGATAATTTTGCATCCGTTATGTTAGCTCGCTGCAAAAGTCCAAAATTTGCCTTAGACGTACTTTCTACAATTTGGATAGAAAATTTTGCTTCAATTACTGGAGTACCGCATTTTTACGCAGCATGTCAATTCAACCGTTTAATCAAGATTTATGTTTTGTTTCCAAAATGGAATACTAAGACAGACCCACTGTATAGTGTTTGCTACAAAATTGCATTGATGCACTTTTCTTTTATATATATTCTTAGCTATTTTCTTTTTATGTGCGATAAAAAAAATCCAAATTTGACCACATCCTATTTCTTTGGAGAGGTATTTTGTAAACGGGGCATTTTGAATGATAAATGTGATTTTGAAAAGGGTCATCCATTAAATGTTGTATTGGCGTTTTCATTAGAATATTTTTTTAATGAATATCTACCAAACACTTTAACGGACGTTTTCGTTGCCATGTTAATAAGTTACATTCTGTTCGTTATCTACATATATTGCAAAACTAATTTCATAGCTTCAATCTATTTAAAATATCAAAATAAGTGCAACTATCAATACTTTGTCTTAAATATCAAGTACCATTACAAACATTATAAAATTCATCCGAAATTATTGAAACGATTAAATAGATACCTTTTATGTCACTGGAAATATTATAATGGAATTGACGTTATGTATCCACATCTTCTTAAAAATGAGCCATATGACATTTACTGGAAAGTGCATGGGGAAATTGCTGAAAAAATAATTAGGGAATCAAGAGCTTTTATTTCTGCTGACCCTACACTAATAAGAGAGCTCGCATATAAAACAAAATCTTTATTATTACCGAAAAACTCAACAATAATTTTTTTTGGACTTTCTTGCAAAAACGTGTCCTGGATCATCCACGTATGTTTCTTAAATATGTTTAGTCTATGTTTTATTTATATATATATATATAATAAATAAAACAAACCAAATGTTCTTATAGGGTTCAGTTCTTTGTGAGTATCCAAATCATAAAGGTGAACTTGTGAACGAATTTTACGGTCAAGGCGAATTGCTTACTTCATTTGGAATATTTTTTGGTACTCAGTCACTAAGGACACTCACGGCTTACACTGAATGTGAGGTAAGTATTTTTTGTACCATATTTTTTATGATTATACATCGTATAACAAAAATAGTAAGTAATTTTAAAAATTACAAAATATAAACTGGCAAATATTTAAAATTTTATTACAACTTTTAGTTATTATTTATCAACACCCAAGATTTTAAGCACATTATGCAGAAATATCCTCATGAATGGGAAATTTTAAGAAATTGTATTGATGAATTTTCTCCCTCGCTTGAAGTTATGGTCAAAGATTATGTGAATAAGCATGAGAAGGTTATTGATATAATATTGAATTCTTTTATAACTTTAGTTGAAAGAAGAAAATTATTGAAACATAACAAAGCAAAATATTGATTCCATCATCGGCCACCATTTCATCTACTTTGCGTTGATCCATCGTCTTTACAAATCCATCTATTTTGCCAACTTCTTAAACTATTAAGCCAAGGTTTCGAAAAACGGAACAAACTGGTAATTGACCACCATCAAGCGACGAGACGGATATACTTAAACTATCGATATTGCTTTTTGTTCACCATTCTTGGAATACGAAGTCATTTCGTTTACTTATTTGTAAACATAACCTGGAAAACATATATTTATTTATTTAAGGATTGCTAACGGCAGATACATCTTACATTTATAATTATATTTCTGAAAATAACGAAACAATTTTAGTGTCTGGCCAACTATAGGCAACCACAGCTTACAATCAATAAAAAAATACAACTTAAAAAAAAGTCATAAAACAAGAGAAAAACAAAAGAAAACAAAATGACCCTATAAATAAAAAGACAATATCAATTTTTTTCAGTATCAAGCAGACTTTCGTAAAAAGATTTTTCAAATTCGTAAAATGGCTTTTGCGGTTCCAATAGAAACTGCTGAACATACCACAACTATAACATATATAAAAGGACTTGCTTGGCTAAGTCCTGACGCATGGTTTGTGTTAAAAAATATTTACTATTTTCGCTGTTTATATTAATATCTAGAAATCAGAAAACAGTATTAATTTTTACAAATTTTTTAACTAACCGATTTTTTTTACAGCTTTACACGGTATTGGATGATGTTTCGCGCTATCGTGGTGGTAGTGTCTATTTCAGCAGCAACATTGCAAGGTAAAAGTGTTGCTTCACAATATTTATACCACAATTCCGTTCAGCTGCCTTTTCTGATAAAACTAATGTAATAAGATAAAATCACAATAGCTGACATGATATATGCTCTAGTATTTTAAAGGTGGCAGTGGGGCTGGTTACCGGTGGCCGCTAATAATGATAGGAAAATTATGCGATTGTGTTGGTGCTGTAGATATTGGTTTAAAAATGTTTGTAAGTACTAAGTTTAAACTTTCTGGGTAAATCCTACGTAACTTTAGTGTTATTTCATTTTAATATTGCAGATAGCCTACTACAATAAAAGTGGAATACTTATTACTAGTTTGCCAATGAGTATAAAACATTACATGAGTCGTGGTTTTATTTGCGATCTGGTGGGGTGTTTGCCGATCTTACAGATTTTTAATTTAATTATGACAGAAAAGATAAATGAAAATGATGGCATTCTAATCGAGACTTTTTGCAAATACGCTCATTTGTATCTCCTTCTGGGATATTTTAACTTTGTAGCAGATACTCCGACAGTTAATTTTGTATATATAATGGTTTGTTTTACAGATATCTTTTAAATAGTATGTATGAGAGATGAAGCTTCTTAGCATTCCATGGATTTTCCGTGCGGGTGCTGGGCCCATCTCGTTGCAGAGAGGAATGCAAACAGTTCCTGGGACTTGCGATCCGGATTTAGATTTAAGGGTCCCCTTTAAAATGGGCATTAACGTTTATCTTCACTGGCTACGCTCCTCTCTCTACCTAACCAAATTTAAACTGAACCTTCCAATTCCAACTTTGAAGTACATTCTATTATAGATATATATATTCTCTAAAGAGGCCAAGATCTTTAAGTAGGTTATAGAGAGATTTCGCTGTTATACCTCTCGCACCCACTTTTACCACGTACAAATTAACTTTATACCTATTTCTGGTCAGTTCGTTGGTCAGTTCGTAATATTTATTTATCTTAAATGTGAGATCTTTGGGAATGTTTGTTTCCGTGGCACCGTAAGCAGAAGTATTACGCATTTTAGCTGTCTAGAATATTGGAATATGTCTGGTCTGGATGACGAAATAACAATATCCTCACGAATTCTATACTGTTTCTCATACGTATTCATTATCATAGTCTATTATATATGTCTATTATATATATGTATATGTCTATTATAGTTTCTCAAAATAGACTACATATAATTATCGTAGATATTGAAATGGCAAGTGATCACAATTTTGATAATGCTGGGTGCAGGGCAGTTTTTCGTGTTCTACTGTATTGATTTTAAATGGGACAAAAATGCAAATTTAGTGGGGATGTCTCGACAAAATCATTGTTGGTTGCCGAATTATTTTCCTTTAAACAAGAATCCAACTATGCATCAATTGCACATGGTAAGGTATTAATACTATATTATATGGACTTATAATTAATTTATAAATCACTATATTTGAAACACAATACGGTATTAGTTTGGGCCCTTTTGATTCTTACTGGGATGTGAATACTATATATAATCTTTTAACAAACTGTCAATGTTACATTTTACTGTGGGATTATTATTTTTGTCAATAAAAGTTTGTCATTTGTAATCTCAAAGTTTGCTGATTTCTGTTTGCTGGTTTCTGTCAGGTTTATGCGGAAAGTCTTAATCTTGCTCAAAGCGGTTTCATGAGACTGAATCTTGGAAAGTTTCAAATAAACCGTGAACATCTAGGAGTTGGAGTTATGCTATTGTTACTTGGATTTATTTACTGGTAAAAAAATACATATTTTCTCATTACTTATACATTATTTCTATTAAAACCTAAAAAAACAATTACCTAAAACATCATTAAGAAAGGAAAAGAAATAATGCACCTCTTATTAATACATGTAGGTACTGTACTTGTAGAATTTCACTTCCTTTTGGATTCTTGAAGTTCGCTTGATTGGTGAATTTTTTCTGAAGCATATTATCTTTGTCGAGTAGAATAAGTTGCTTTTGAATCAAATTTTACTAATGTGAGACTCGAATTATTTTTTACCAACGATCGGGACGGTATCAAGAAATGAAAAAGTGGTTGTAGTAATGACGTTGTTGATTGATAAGTATTGTCTCAAAACATAAATAATTTTAAGTTTCACTGCCTTTAGACTAATAAATACAATTTTGACGTCATGCTAAAAAAATATTTTGTTCGTAACAATTTTTGAAAACTAAAACCTTTGTGTGGTTAAGTTCGAGGGAAAAACCAGCTATCATACGAAAATATATGATTGGCATAGACATCGGAACAACAAAACGCATTGCAAAATCACCGAAAAGAAAGTTGTTAAAAGAAAAATCAACATTTAGTCTGAATGCATTCAGTCGGATTATGAAGAATCAACCCAATTTTAATTACTGAAACAGAATGCAGTAACATTGCAACCGCAGTTACTAAAGTTTTGTTATCAAACATATGTGATACACTGGGAGTCATAGATAGGGCAGCAACTGCAAGTCTTCACGCGTCTGACTGAAACTGAAAGAAATAAATAGCACTGTGAACTACAAACACGAGTCGGATTTAACAACATAGTTGGATAGTTGGTACTAACAGGGTTTTTATCTGTACGTTTCAGCAAAAACTGCTTTTAAGCATCAAGGCGTATGATGAAGTGATGAAATGTATATAATTTCAAGGGCCATTGATGCTAAAATAGCAACATTGGCCAGTAAACTTAGTTTTGCTATATTGTTAAAAATAAAATCCCTCACTGACGAGAATTTTGCCAAGTTTGTAAATTATCATATCATAAAGTCATAAAAATATCGCTATATAGATAGGTATTTTATTCTAAAAAAAAGAGCTATCGGTGCAATTTTCATTACATACACAAATTATTTTTTTGCATTTGCTTGTGTATACAATTTGTTGTTCTATTTATTATCATACTTGGATCATTAGAAATATATCACTGAGTCATTATTATTGAAATCTGTAACCGAATTAAAACTAGGATTATTTATAAAAATAAGAAGGAGACTAGATTTACTACACCTACCTTTTTACATACAAGCTGTAGAGAGAGCAGTGAAATGTGATTTAAATCTTAACGATTTTGTTATATAAAATATGAAGAGAAGGGAGATTAATCAAAACCCTAATTAAACTAAAAAAAGCAAAACCAAAATTCGATAGTAACAATGAATTTTGCCACAAACTCAAGATGTAAGATTAGTTATTGTTGCGCCTACATATTTTTTTATTACGATACTTAAATATGTTATTATTAATAAATATATTATTTCCTATAAGTTAAAACTTATAATGATTTCCTTTTTTTAAGTCATAGGCACATTCGGGGGTAAACTCTCAAAAATTTGATGAAATGAGGCTGTTATTGGGAAAGGACATTGCAATATTTCTAGCAGTAATATATGCGCTTTAAATTGGAATTTTTGAACGTTGAAATGCTTCAAGAGCCAACGCTACCTCTAAAGTTCTTGTATAACCGTTGTATTCTGAGGCCAGGGTTGATGTTGGTTCTCATTGAGGTGATAGAGACGACTATTAGGTTTTAGTGGATATTCTAATATATATCAGCGAAGAGTACAACATAATGGCCACAAACATCCCACCTAATTGACTTGTGCTTAAAAATAACCACAGAAAAATAAAAAAATAAATAAGACTTAATTTAAAACAGGTATGTGATATGTTACTCATTGACATTGTTGGTATTAAATTACCGGGGTAACACCATATTCCAACATGGAGTATATCAACTAGGAAGATTCTTAAAGGCGGAGAGAGTTGAGGACAGTCTCATAAATCGAGCTAAAGCACACTTTCGCTATTGGTGGAAAAGGTAAGTTTATCAAAAAAATGTTATCTTTAATTAGTTTTGATTTCAATAGTAAATTTATTGTTACTTAGAAATTTAAGATAATAAATATCACTAGGTTAGTTCTATTTTTATGTTAAATACACACTTGCCGTTTGAGAATAATTCTAATTTTCCTAAATTTGTTATTTACCATGTTCATAACTATTTTTTTTTGTTCAGGACTAAAGGAATTAACATTCAAAGTCTAATGAATGAACGTATCGGTGTTGTTTTTAGACAGGATTTAGGATATTATTTTTTTAAAAAGTAAGTAGGTATTAATAAACGAATTTTATTTTTTAAAGCCATATGTGTCAAGACAACGATAACCCGAAAACACTTACTATTTTTCCTCAGAACAGTTGAGGCCACAGATACTTTACTGCAAGGTGGTGAAAGACTAGAAAGAGAATTAGCTAGTGCCGCTGGTCAGCTTTACTTCCTTCCAAAAGAACCAATAGTAAGAGAAATGGACATAACTCCTTGGGTTTTTATTGTACACCGCGGTACAGTAAATATTATACAAGGTAATGAGCACTTGGCGACATTGACAAAGGTACTTTGAAGCTTTTACCATAATTTTATATTCAATGAAATCCAAAACCAGTTGCAAAAGTAAAAAAAAAGTTTTGTCTTGGACGCACATTTTTTTAGGGTTCTATGTTTGGTCAATTAGAGGGAGTGGTGCCCCGCCCTATACGTATCACAGTAGTGTCTGAAGACTACGCTGACGTACTGCAAATACCCATCAAAGATTTTCAAGAGTTTATTAGTGATAAAGTAAACATTTTTATACATTTGTTGTCGTTGAATTATTCGCTTCTAAAGGGTTTTTTTTTTGCTTTGAGGTAAGAGAAAATATTAGTAACAACCATCAATCCAAAAACGACTTTATGGCCCTTCCCAAAATGGTATTTGAAAACCCTTACAATACTGTAAAATATTTACTTCGAGGACAAAAAGCTATAAAATTACCCGTGAGTTAATGTTATAATTATATAAATAATTTTCAAAAAAAAAATCCAAATCACTGTTATACTTTTTTTTTGTTAATTTCATTAAATTTAGATACATTTTATACAAATATTATTGTATTACTTTTTATTTTAAATTCTACTTTTATATTAAGAATGTTAAATTCATCGATGCCTATACGGTAGATTAAAAAGCAGAGCAATAGGACGCTATCCCAGAGGTTGCAGGTTCAAATATTAGTATTACAAAAAGTATTTAAATTAATTATTAACCCATTTTTTTTTCCTCTGCAGTGGATGAAACTGCCGACATACGTTCACTCCAACAGCTGGTTTTGCCGGTGGCTATTCCTTGTATGGGTCATTAACCCCGTCGCCACTGCCTACGTCATGCTTTTTTTTATCACCGTACCTAGCGAATATTATGATACATTTTACCCCTATTTACTTTTGTTCGACTTGTTGTATGTTGTATTTATGACAACGGAATATTTTTCAGTAAGTTGAAAATAATTAATAAACTATATTGGTGTTGGTTCATACTTCGCGATAGTAATAAATTCATTAATAATTATGAAGAGAATATCACATCTTCTCCCTTTTTGGACACTTATGTGTTCAATGTGTCCAAATAATTATTTTATATATTTCAGACTGAACTTGTTGTAAAAGACGGAATTTGTGAAGATCGAGTTTTAGAATGGCGTTTGTTTCTAAAATGGCAGTTTTATGTTGACTTACTGTCGTTGATTATACCAATATTGGCTAATTATTTAGGTTATCAGAATTATGGATTGCTTAGACTGCTAAGATTACGACTCCTTTATGATTTTCATGAACAATTTTGCAAGGAATTTCAGGTATTAAATAATGCTTAAGCAGAATCATTTTGAGAAATTATTTACTGCTTTCGACTTTTTCGATTAAAGCATATTAATTACAGAGCAACATAGCTCCGATGCTATTAAAACTTATATTTGTGTGCTACTTGCTTCATTGCTTGACCTGCGGATGGATTTATATTGCATGTAGAGGTTATATATGTTTTTATAATTGATTTATACTTTGTATATAGAGTATATAATGTATATATTAATAGTAAAATTATTAAAAAGAGCCCCAGTTCCCGTTACAATATCACTCCCTACCGGACTTTATTAATGTAACTGTCGACTATACTGAATGGACGACGCCAGAAAAAAGGAAAGGAGGTAAAAAAAACAACATATATAAAAGAACTATTGAATAATCTTCCTAAATCTGTAGCACATTACATTAATTGGAATATTTATCAATGTATCTAATACTAATTGGTGAAATATAATGTCCAATAATGTTTTTATTTACACCATGCATAGTTTGACAGCATACGAGTTTTGTAGGTTGTGCAAGATTGACTAAAAATTACGTAAAAGATGACAAGACAGATTTTGGTTTCCTGGTTCCTATAAACTGGGTTGCCGACTATGTGGTGGCTATGTTGTACATAATCATAATTTATTCCCACACTGCGACAGATGTTGTAAGTTTGTTTAATTTATGCCACGGATATTGTATAATGTAATTGTACATAATATAGGTTATAGTGTAAGCAAATATGATTGTTATTCAGTTCTTTCCTTTCAGGTCGTGGCGCTTAATTTAAAACAAATCTACTATAAATTATTTGTTAATATTATCATATGTATTGTTGAAATCTGGATATTGGGTGTTGCGATTAGTGCCATATACACAAAGAGTCGGAAATTATATGCCTATGACTATGACGTGAAGAATCTTATTCGGCACCTACAGCATAATGGATTATCACCAACGCTGTTGAAATCTGTAAAAGAGTATACTGAGCAACTGTGGAAGAGACAAAAAGGTAATTATTTTTTTCATTATTATGAATTGGTTTAGAGAATTTTAGCTGTAAATTTTGTAAAGAGTTTTTATTGTAAATTTTGGTCAATTTATCATTTACACAATTCAGGTGTTCTAATTCCTTTCGGAAATATTCTTGAAAACCGTATAAAAATAATTCGTGTAAAAAGAAGAATAAATAAGAATAAACTAAGCTCTTTAACATGGTTTCAGGTAACTGGTTGCCAGAGCTGGCGCAGCAGGCACCTCAGTGTCTGCGTGAGGATCTCTTGAGTGCGCTTTACTTGCACCACCTCCTCACCACACCAGTTTTGCGTGACCTTCCTCTATATTTTAATAGACAATTAGTAACAAGATTGCGAAGGATTGTTATATTTCCTGGTGATTATTCATATTAGTTAATTAAGAAAACTTTGATTATATTTACCTTTCTTTTAACGTTTTTCTATACTTCCATTTTCAATACTTAATTTGTTTCAGGTAAATATATTGTACGAGAAGGTGATATATTTTCTTTTGTATGTTTTATTCACGAGGGCGAAGTTGAAAAATGGTACACTGATATAAAGTAAGACACATTACATAACTAGAAATATGGCATAATATTTTATCGTATAATAATTTAGTACTTAAACTGTAACTGTAACTGTACTGTAACTGTAACTACATATATATATTTCCAATTCGATAATATTACAGTGGAGAAAAAAAGCTGCACTCGGTATTGAACACAAACGGATATTTCGGATTATTACCGGGCCTGTATCCAAACACACCGTACCAATTCTCGTATTTCTCACGGACGGTTAATATTTTTTTTTCATTTATTTACGTATATAAAACACCACTATATATAATTGTTACATTACTATAATTTAATATAATAAAAGATTAACGTAAAAGATTTGTCGTAATTTGAGAAATCAATATTCTTCCAGATAAAGGCCGTTGTTCTTTCTTAATATTGAATAAATAAAGTTATAATTATTGTAAATTATAGGTAGTTGACATAGTATACTTAAAGCAACAAGATTTGTTTGACCTGATGTGTTGCTATCCCGACGTCAAGAAGAATCTGTATGCTGCCGCTAATACTTACAAGCGAATTGTGCCTTAATTCTTATATTACCTTTTAATAATAATTTTTATGTATGCTAACGTTATTGATTTAATATATTTCTGCTAATAAAAACTTGTGTTTGATTTTACTTCAGCTAGTTACATAATATGTATAGAACCTGGACTTTCACTACGACAATTAAGAGAACTGTCTTGGATCAAAAAGAAACAAATATGATTGAAATTCAGGTAACATTTCAGCTAAATAAAATATAAATGCAACCTTAAAAAATAGTGATTGTTAAAAACAGCTTGTTTGCTTGCAAATTTTTCATAAATATAATATACAATTGTTCATATATTCTTAATGCACAATAACATGGACATGCGAGAATTTTAGAAGCATATTTTTTCGACATTTAATAAATAGTACTCGTTCCGAAATATTTATCTTATAAGTTTATGAATCTTTTTATATCGTGATAAATATTTTAATGATAATAAGTTTAAAAAGCTATAAAGAATTTTAAAACATCGTCATTATATGCACTCTTAGCAGCTTATTAACAAAAGCTTATTGCACATAATCAGTTCAAAGCGCGATCTGCATTTTGTATGCATTTTATGTCCCACCAAGATATAAAAATGTTGAACTGATTTTTGATCTGGAATTAAAGCAGAAATAATTGTTTTTACATTAAAAGAATAACGGTAGCTCTTGAATTACAAAGGCCACAAAGTATATAATATATGTGAACTATACATAAGTTGTAATTCCAGTCATAATTGTTAAAACTTTTTATTGTTCTTTTCAAAGGTTCTTTTTAAATATTTATCACAAATATCTATATTAAATATTTTTTCGAATACATTCACTTCATTACACGACGGTGCTGCAATCAGGTCAAAATTGAATCAACTCGTGATATCTCATGTCAAAGCAAAACTGTGTGTGTGACTTCGATTGTAATTTGAGCATTGAAAAGGTTCGAGATTGCATTAAGTTTAGCTCTTATATTTAATGTTAGAATGTGCCCGACTAATTACCAACCCATTCAGGGTTCTCACTCATGAGTTCGAAACGTGGCGAAGTCTCGGCGTGAACTGCGTGCAACAGCTCTCTGGTGGCGGCGGCGGTGGGGGGGAATATGTAGTGTTGTGTTGTAGAGGTCTCTTGCAGATCTTCGTTCGCTCGTCGTAGTAATACGTTCTGTACACACTGACCTTAATGTGTCACTTAAAAAGTCATCATTGTTTTAATTGTACTTTACTATTTTAATTACCCGTTTACGATAGTAGCATCCAACCACTATTCCTATTTGGTTGACTGCTGATTTCGATAGCTCCACGTACTTTATGCGGTACTAAAAACTTTTCCCTAGCTGATACGGACTTTTGATCAAAACATATGTATAGAGCCGTTTTCGAATCCAAGAGATGTCCCGTTTTCCACATTTTTAACACTTCGTATTTGTTCGGTGATCTTTCCTACGTAACACTTACTACAATCACAAGGAATCTTGTATACACCCAAGACGTCTAGGTTGCTTTTTTTTTCAGGTAACCGTAATATTGATAGTAACTTTCAGTGCGCACGAAAGATAGTCTTAATATTATACAGCATAATATAATAAAAACATAATAACGAGTAAAAAAAAAAAAATATTATTAGTATTAGTATTACCTTTGGAGCATTCGTCTTTAGCTTTATGAAGGAGTAAAACCGAGGACATATATAATTTTCGCAACGCCTAGCTACTGCATACATATATTATTCACGTTAGGCTTATTCAAATTCAAGGAAAACCGTCTCTGCCTATTGAGCTACCGTATTGCTACCAGTTTCAACGAATTTAGCATTTAATATATAATCTTTTTTATTGGGTCGGAGACGACAACTATTAGGTTTCTTTGAAAAAACGTTACCAATCTTTCTAACTTTTGCAGTATACATTTACATTGATAGATGGCCCAATCTAAATTAGTATTTTAAAACATCTATAAACATGTTTATTAACATTATTTAGGTTGTATCCATTTTAATAGCTGCAACAGAAAAGCAGGTAGAGCAATAATAAAACATGGCAATCTTAAAACACACGAAAGGTGAAGACTCGTTATCAAAATTAATATAATAAATCAATAACCGACAAGGTTGACACTTGATAAATCTTACCAACAGCAAATATTTAGACTTTAATTCTGGATCATAAATCAGTTGAAGTAATATAATATCCACTACGTTCTGCCCATTCCGCGTAAAGACCAAACCGGACCGAGACCGAGCTTTCAACTGAGTTTAATGAACGAAATGTACATTATTGGTTTACCTACACTTAGAAAAATAGTATAAAATAGTACGTAAACTGCTGAGAGAGCATAAAATAAGTTGTTGAGAAGTAGAATTATTATGAAAACTAAATAAGTAAATTACGTTTCTGAACGATGTTAATTTTGTAATACAAATAAATTATCCATTTTCTTAAATTTCATATCAATATAGGTAATATTAAAAAAAAGAAAAAAGAGGATAGATAAAGATGAAAATACACTTTTAAAATAAAGTAGTTTAAAAACGGATTTGTTAAAAGTTTTTATATCGTTTCAATTGCATACAATATAATAACATTCTCGTAATTATAATCAAACTTTTACAACGTTTGTTGTAACGCCATCAACTAAATATAATAAATCCTCTCTCCTCCTCTTTTTTCATCCCTTTTTTCATTAAAGCTCTTAGTATTTTACATGTTATTCTTACATTGTTATGCGGATGACAGCACTGGGGATGCAGTATATTCCGGCCGTGCAGGTCTCTCTCGGGAAAACGTCGACGAGTGCCGAAAAAAACTTGTGTCTTCTGTAGAGACATCCTTTGGGATGGTCTCAGAGTGGGGTGAACTGAACCTCGTTCAGTTTAATCCCCAAAAGACACAGGTTTGCGCGTTTACCACTAAGAAAACCCCATTTGTCGTATCGCCGCTCTTCGAAAGCACACCCCTCAACGCCTTGCCAAGTATCAGTATACTGGGCCTCAACATTTCGAGCGACTGTCAGTTTCGTGGTCATCTGGAGAGCAAGGCCAAACTTGCCTCGATGAAATTGGGTGTAATCAATAGAGCGAGGCAGTATTTCAATCCTGGCCAAAGACTTGCGCTCTATAAGGCGCAGGTCAGACCCCATATAGAATACTGCTCTCATCTCTGGTCCGGTTCACCCCAATATCAGCTTCTACCTTTTGACCGCGTACAGCGGAGAGCCGTTCGGATTGTCGGGGACCCAGTGCTCTGTGAATGGCTGGACTCTTTGGCATTGCGTAGAGACGTGGCTTCTTTGTGCGTTTTCTATCGCATTTACAACGGGGAGTGCTCCGAAGAGCTTTTTGATTGATGAGATGCCCGCCGCCTAATTTCACCACCGCACAGCACGACATCGCCTGCAATACCATCCTTACCACCTGGATGCGTGGCGATCCTCTACTGTGCGGTTTTCAAGAACATTTTTTCCACGTACCACAAAGATGCGGTGTTTCCAGATCGATACGACATGGGTACCTTCAAAAAAGGCGTTTATACCTCCAAGGCCGGCAACGCTCTTGTGAGTCCTCGGACGTTGCAAGAGTTCGTGGCCGGCGGTGATCACTTCACACCTGTGATCCGCACGCTCGTTTGCCCTCTTATAACATAAAAAAAAAAAAAAAATGTAGTGAATGAAAATCCTCAATACAATTTAATAGTAAAGGCAAATATATGCATATTTTATTATGTGGTGTTGTTATATATGTATTGTATTATATAGATGCCAATCGGGAGCGCGGCATCCAGACTTAAGATCAGAGATTTTCAACGCACAATGTATCAAACGGATTACATGCTAGTGGATTACATCTGACAAATAGATCTTGCTTGCTTTAATTTGCTAAAGAAATAAAAACTGCTTGTCCCAAAAATAATTATACTTTTTTTTCTGTTTTACAAAAAAAAATATTGACGTTGATATTGTTACTTAATATTGATGGTTGTTTACAGATACTTAATAATAAAAATCTTATATGGATAATACAAAATTCATATGGATAAAAAAATTGAAGTGAATATTGGATATTTTAGTTATAGTGGTAGGCAACATATTATGAAAAAAGTATATAAATTATGGCGACTTAACATCATCAACTAAATCATCATCAGTTTTGCGCTCATCCTAATTATTGGGGCTCCATATTTTTAATAATTTGGACCTTCTGAAGCGGAAATGTACTACATTCATAAATATTACAAATATGAAATCATAATTGCAATACAAGAAATCAAGAGATTTGTTTAACAATTAACCTTAACTATGGCTAATGTTTTGGCTTTCATTGTCATAAATCAGTTACTACAATATAAAATCTACAATTTTCTATTTGACGCTCTGACTAGTTAGCCAATGTAATTTCCTATTTCGTTTAATTGTGTAATTGTATTTTGTAATTAGAATAGTAAAATGCTTTTGGATAACATATGACTATATTGTAACAGGGACTGAAGTGAAGATTTTTTATTAAAATGTACATTGATATTATTAAACTTTATATTAAAGACTAAAATTTATATTTATAATTCAAAAAATGTAGACATATCCAATCATCAGATATATGAAATAGAACAGTGAAATACGTAAATAAATAAATAAAAAATTGCTAGGATAGTAGATAGAGCTTTAGCAAAAATTTGGTGTGGTGGTGGTTCTAAAGCTAATTACTTATAAATACTCTGTTATTATACTTAATCGCTGTTAAGTATATATATTTTATTTATAACTGTTATTCAAAACTATCTACATAGCAGACACAGAAAACTATAACAATTAACCACCACACGGTCTCAACAATGTAAACAATTATAAAATTATTTTGGAAAGGCTACCAAGAAATCTCAAAGTAAGCTATTCAACTAATAAATTTCAACGCCGATAATCGTAAAATTCCTTTTAATCCGAGCTGGGTTGGCACAAGAGTATATAAATTTCAAAAACTCATGAAAACCTTAAGCAATTGCGTTGCGTCGTAAAATCGCTTAGCCGAAAATGAAATTGTTTAATCTACCAACCAGTTGGAAAGGATAAATTTTTGCGTAAAATTTAGTGACTCCCTTTCCGTACTTTTAAATTCTCTTCTTTAAATTTAATTAACATAAACTTGCATCTTGATTATTTATTTACTTTTGATATTGTCTTTCCGAACTTTGCTTTTGCAATAAAAATAAAAATAATGCAATAAAAATAATTCAATAAAAATAATGCTTGCCTTTTTTGATCTGAATGGTGGGTCCGGTAGTCTTCAGTTTCAATCTACTGATGTTATTTTCATAAATATATTTTAGCACTCTGGAATATTTAGCCTCTACTTTTTGTGAGTTTAATGCTTCCTATATAGATGAATGGAGCATAGTGTCGAAGGCTTTTTGAAGATCTATGAATGCTATGTAGAGCGGTCACTGGAATTCCTGGTACTTTTCAATAAGTAGTAGTTAGCTAAAAAAAATCTAGTGTAGAAATTATGCGGTTTTTTGAGATGAGATGAAAAAAGTTTGTATAATAACGGTAATAAACTGATGGGTCTACAGTTGGTTGTATCCTCAGGGTCTTATTTTTATACAAACTATTATGTCTGAGTCTGATCGTTACTGAAGCGTTGAGAAGGTTTCAGGATCATGTTAATCATCAATGGTGTAGCAAGAGTAGTATATGTTGTTTTTATTGCTTCATTAATACTCCATCTGGACCGGGACCATCTGATTTAAAGAGGTTGTTCTCTTCTAAAAAATATATTCCAGTGGGCTTATTTTTTTGGCATCAATTTCTGTAATTTATGTCATTGTAGATGTAGAGCATTTTCATTTTGTATTTCAGGGGATTCGTATAATGTTTTTTAAAACTCGTTGGCTATATGGAATCAGATGAAACTATCTGATTTGTAGAGACCTTCTACCTAGTAACCTATTTAATTATAGCAATTCTGCAAGAGTTTCATCTATCTAGTCTCTTCTTGTACTAACTCAGTATAGCTTCTTCACACATATGCGTCTATTTTCGAAGGAAAACTGTTTGTAAATTTAATTTATATCTTTATTTTTACCAATTCCTTATTTTATCCAATTCTGTATTACATAAATATCACTCCCGATTTTTCAGGTCCTAATGCAAAATTTATTATTTTTCTATAAAATTCATTACGTATATATATATTTTTAATATTTCTTTTATAAAATGCCTTATATTTTTTATAAAAGCATTGCTATAGTATATGTAAAAATAGTATTAAAAGTAAAAGCATTTCAGAGGTAGGTTACGAACGGAAGGAATTAAACTGGTCCGAGAAGTTTGAACCGCAATACCTTGTGGCCGTCCGTTATGTCGCTCGGATAATCACAGCACACATGTCTACGCAGTAATTCCGAGAGTTTATTATACGGCCAATTCCCATTTCTGTAAATGCTGAAACATTTTTTATATACATAAATAAATATTAACGAGGCAAATCTATACATTAAATATTCAAAGCAATATGTTTTGCAGATGACGCAGAACTCATAAAAATTGTTTTCAAAATATGATTTCTTTATAGTTGGTCGTGCATCACGGAAAAAACTATTTAAAAGATTTTACTTTATCTTGGTATGGTTATAGAATTAAGCCCCGGTCGAGAAATACGAAAACGCAAAAACTAAAATTAAAGTCATTAATACAAAACTACGGTATGTATTTTTATATTGTTCTGATATTGGCTTAGTAAATAAAAAAAAATATGAAATTTTGTAAAGTGTTAGCTTTGTATCTGAGCTACCATATAAGATGCCTGAAAATACTTTTATTTGATTAAAAATACAATAATACGATTATATGAAATGATACGATGAATAATACAATTACAAGTTGAATATATTTTTATTGTAATTTGCCTATTAACTAATTTGATTTGAAACTAATTTGATTATTATTAAACGACCATTTATCATTTACCATGAACATTAGCTTAGTAACCAATATAATCCGACTCAAAAATACGAGCATGTGCTGAGAGATGGCAGCACTAGTAGTAAATGTTTGCAAAATCCAATTCCAAGAATTTGAGGTTCTATAAGCAGTTTATATTGCAGAAACTACCAAAAATGGTATCTAGATTTCAATTTAGACCTCGATCTACGTTTTGGAAATACGTATTATTTAAGAATATTTTTTCTAAAATATGTTTATCCTAAAAATATTACATTAATATCCACTACACTTATTATTCACCGAAGACAAGGCAAAGGCTATCTTCATATTTATAAATTGATGACTTGATAATTTTTAATTCTATTGACCATATTTTGCTTATAATTATTATGTTCTAGATTTTTACTATACAAACACTTTATTAGCAACTCGGAAATCTCGTCAAATTTTAAAGACTCGAAATAAATAAAAAATATAATTAATATAATAAAAATATATATTTTTCAATAAATCAGCGAATGTACATATAATAACACCCTATTCCAATCATTAACTTCAACTAGTATTAAAATGGTTAAGTTTAATAATAATATTCCATTTATATTATGTTTAATATAAGCTTTTGTATTCATAGGATGTTCAATAGTTCATAGAATATTTAAACAAACTGAAATATAAGAAGATAGTTAGGAGTTTGTCTTCAGAAGAACGTAAGAAACTTAAAGATATGATAAGAGACTTTTAATAAAGTGATATCTCTACTATATAATAAGAGATATCTCTACTCCATTCAGCAGCTCCATCCTATATATAGTCAAGAAAAATAACGGTATGGAGTCTTTGCATTAATAGTGGAACAAATTATAGGTTAGACAAAGCTTGTTATTACAGTTAGTTAGACGTGGCTTAAGGTTGTCTCGGAATTGCTTTGACAGAAGAATCTATTGAAAAGACTCCTTTTTTAATGCTAGACCATATAACATCTTGGACCCACTCCAGAATGACCCAGAGATAGTATAATACTTTTACCATTAATGGAAATTTACAACAGCATATATATAACTTTACAATTATAAATAAGAAAAAAAATAATTTAAAACTTTAAAAAACTCCACTTACAGTTTTCATTCAACTACTTATTTCGTCGCTGTCTTGATTTATGTCTATAGTTTTCCACGTATGTTATGAGTTTAGTCATTACATCTAATTTCCGTACAAGAATGTAATGCTCTGATTATCCGAGCGTTGGTACGGTCGACCGCAAGGGTATGCGGTTACAACTTCTTAGATCAGTTTAATTGTTGTTCTCATCCTTCCACTGAAATTATCTTTTATGTTATTTATATTCCTTTTACTTAAATATTTAGTAAAGTTGCTTAGTACTGCTGAAAAATTTTATCAGAGTTTTACAAGTCATCACACATGAAATGAGATTTACTAACAATAAATTAGTAAAATTAGGTATTACTGATGTATTAAAACATTAAAATTTGAGTCTAATCAGTTATATATTTTTTTACTGATTTAAGATTGAAAACTTACATAATGAAATAAATAATAGGTATATATTTAAACTAGTAAAACAGTCCACACTGCGCAAATATAATATTTTAGTAAATTAGAATTTAATAAACAACAGCTTTGTGGTTACAATAAGACTGTTGAACTCTCCATATTTTTATTTCAGAAATTATAACAATTGCGTAATATACTTAGTAAAATTAACGAATGTATGTGCGAATGAACAATGAAAATGAACGAGCACGAGAAAACAAAACAAAAGAAAATGAAAATGAACGAGCGAATGTATGAGTGATTTTCGGTAATAAGAGTAAAAGTATAAGAACCCGATCAACCCTTTTCGTATTTTATCTAAGCTACTTTAGTTAATTATATTTACCGGCAATGGCATCGAATAATTAAAATTGTGAAGCACTATATGGGATCGGTCGTGTCCTTAACATAGAGTAATTAAAGATTTCTTCTTCAAGATTTGATATATTTATTATTAATAAGTATTGAATTTGAATAAGAATTTGTAAGGGAACGGAATAATAATTGACTTAGAATAATTACAACACGCCCGTAAAGCAGTAGAGATGATTGTCACCCGTTGAACGTTTCACGAGAGCCATTATTGCTGTCATTAATACAAAGTAGAACAGGAATTTCATAAGAATTTAGTGAAATAATACAGAATAGAGAGTTTGAAATTACATATTTATAATTTTTTTTAGATGTAATTGTATAGATAGATTTAGATGTAATTGTATGGAAACACATAGAAAAAAATGTATACATGTATATACATTTTTGTGCTATTTTACTATGTCCTTTGGTTAAGACACTTATAAATTAGACGAGATAGAGACGAGGTACTCTTTCATAACACCTACGCAACTTGTTTCATATTATTATATTATATAAAAAAAATTGAAGGCTGATTTTGACCTTGATGCGTCCATAAACAATATTGACGCATCAACTGAAAACAGGTCAAAATCCATGAAAAAAATGATTTCTTTAAATTTTCTTTTTTAGTCCTTGGTTGTTTCGTAGATATACATGATATATACATGAGCTTGTGGCTGATGATACGACTTGAACAAAAATAATTGACACAAAGCCGATTGTCTCCGAAATATTTTCTGTAAATTTAAGTATAATGCAATTCTCCAGATTACCTAAGTTTAACATTTTAAATAAATAATACAGTCAAAGTATAGAAATATTTAATTGTTTTATTAGATAAATAATCACCATTCTTTTATTTATTTACCATTAAACCTCAAGAAAAGGTAACTAAATAAAAAAAAAAAATGAAGGATGAAATCTCTTCAAGAGATTTCTTCTGGTTATCTCTCTCAGTTTTCATCAGTTCATGATTACAAACATGATATTACATGAAATAATGTATGATGTTATAAACGTTTGTCAAGAGTACTTAGATTTTAAATTAATCAGTATTATATATATTAATGAACTAAGGAGTACTTTTCTCGGAAAAGTTATGGGTGAAGTTGGAACGGCTTTGTCGTCGGTCTTCACTACCGACATGCAAACTTTAGCCATAAATTAATTTAAAATATTACTGTAAATAAAATAGCTGTAAACTGATTTCCTAATAGTCACCAGTATTGTTATAGATGGAGTATTTGTCTCCTACTTAGTTTTTATTGCTTTTATAAATCAGAATTATGAATTTAATTAAATGAAAAAAGAAAAGGTTTACAAAAGAAAAAAGTTTTAAGCTTTAAATATTAAATAGTTTAGCATAGAAAGTTTTTAAATAAAAAAAGAAAGTATAATAAAAATTATTATAATAAAAGTTCCTATATCCTATGACATTATTTATCAAATATTGTAGGAACTATTGCAATTTTTGTCACAAGAAAATATAAATTTTTGGATGATTTCGAAATTATGACCAGAAAACTAAAAAAACTAAAATATTGTTGCTAATTTTAAATTTGACGTATACTTAATTTAATAATATAAATTACTGAACGGGTCACATTTTAAGAAATATTATTATTGATGAAGCTTTTTCTGAATTAACTCGTAACGGTGTTATAGGGTACTGACATTCTATTAAACAATTAAATCTAACTTTAACCATAATCTATTTCTAAACTTAGTTCGTAGTTACTCTTCATAGTTATGACAATGAATTATTATAGTAAATACTGTAATTGTACCTTTATAAGAACGAACAACTTGTAATTTATAAACAATTACAAAAGTAAGAAATACCCACATTGTTTAAGCCCTATTACCAACACTGATTCTTTATACACCGACACTGTAAATGTTTTCCAAGTGCTAAAAAATACAACTATAGTATTAAACTCTAAGGCATTCATTCTATTGGACACATTTCCGATTGAAATAGGTGGATTTTTATAAGTTAACCAGTTGTCCCCCAACCACTCCGCGTAGAGTAAATACTTACCTGCAGGAAGTGAAAATCTGAGAAACATATCCCAAGCTTTATCATTACTGCTCACGTCTATCCATAGTGTAGACCTCGAGGGGGTCCTACCATGTAAAATAACGGTAACGCATCGTACGATACAGTACCTCCATGGTGATGCGAAAAGCTGTGTCATTCATATCTTTTTAGCTCATTATGCACAACTGAAGTTCCAGTAAATGCTATGTCGTAAATATAACATTTGATGACGTATGTTCTCAAATAAGAAGTACGAATTTTACACATAATTACACATTTCTATATATTTCAATAACATGAATATTGAAAGATTTAAAATTCTGACGTATATAAAGATGTGATTTTTCGCGATATTGTGCTTACAAAATTATTTGCTCCATTGTTTATAAAAGTATCCCACCCTCTTTCCCAGACCTAACAAAGTGAATTTGATATTTTTTAAATCCATCAAAGAAAATAAAATTTTGCTAGAAAGGGAGTTTAGTAGCTCTCCAGCAGGTTGAAAACTCATTTATCGTTGATAAGCGTATTCAATTTAAGCCTTAAGAAGATTTTAAAAAGCTACGGCTATTTACGTCGAAGTACCAAGTTGTATGCAACTTTGCATCTCAGTATCAAATAGTGGTGTAAATAAAAACAGTACAACAAATGAAAAGGTAGATTAAATACTTTTTTAAAATATTAACATAAATTAAAGTAAAACTGTATAATGTACCACTCTCAGATATAAGTAATATTGTATGAACACTGCTTAAATTTTTTTTTTTCACTAAAATATATTCCTTTTTGATTGAGGGTCTTTTATGAACGCTTATATGTTAGTTGAATATTATTTTAATGTCATAGTTAATGTTTTTATATATTGCTACACAAAATGGTTTACGTTTAAAAAGAAAAAAAATACCGTCATAACCACAAAATCACCCACCTTCTTTTTCGGCTACTCGTAAAAGAGAGAGAATTTTGTGAAAATTAAAAAAATAAGTTCAACATCAAAACTGCCAAACGATCATTACAATATCTTCCGTTCAAAAGTTTTTTCTTTTCAAAAATACAGCTGTTTTCAGCGAAAGATTGTTCTCACGTTAATACTACAATTTTGTCTCAGCTCGGTGGGTCAGAGTTATTCTTCGGGCAAAGACAACAAAATAATGTTTGTTTAAGAATGAAAATGGTTTTGGCAGCTAAATTGCATTACGCTGGTTATGAGCTAAGGTCAATTCAGTAAAGCATTTTACTTATTTTAATTTATATAAATATAATTCAATGCAGTTTATGTGTCCCTTGGATACAAAAGCATGTTTCTTGTAATCCTTATCGACTATTTAGGAAAAAATCTTCACTGCCGTTACTGTGCACAGTGGACTCCATATTATAATGGCTTTAAGAACATACCATAAATCATAATCAGGCGTTTCAAATCTAGAATCGATGTGAGCCAGTCGCTTAAAATCACGTTTGGGGGTTCCACTCCTAGATAGTTAACACTCTACCAGATGTCGAAGAAGTCTTATAATATCTATGATGTACTTTTCTGACTAATTAGGAAGGTGCTTATAGAGCTTTGAGTATAAAAATCCCAGAAAATATCCCAAGAGAACACCAAATTTGCATAGTAAATTGAAGTAAAAACGGTATAGCAAATGCGTTTCTCACGAATACAATCTTGTAAAATGTATACGGATGAAGTCACGCACAAATTGATATTTAGTATACAATGATGATTACATTCTTCATTGTATACTAAAAATCAATAAAAAAATAGCTAAAGTAAAGTTTTTAAAAAATTATTTAATGAAATAAACATTTTTCAACTGAAAAATAATGCACGGGCTTCCCTGAATGAAATATTAACACCAAGTTCAAACGTTTCCACTGTTTTTCATATATGAATGAAGGTAGGGCATACTACATTATTTATCGAACATACTTAATAAAAATGTAGCTTTAAATTAACCTTTTTAGTGAAATAAAACAGGGTACAAAATTTATTGAAAACGGTTATAAATTAATGGTTGTTAATTTAATGAGCTTAGCTCCATATTTTTTGTTGCATTTTTTGTGGTTTATGGTAAAATTAGCTCCGACCTATAGAGAAGTGAAGAAGAAACTCATATCTCTAAAGTTACAAAGGGCCTTTCATAAAGAAAGCTATAGTTTTCTAAAGTAAGAGTAATAAAAGGATGGAATGACGGATATTGCATCGAACGCTCAGTGGCTTTCACAATGAACTCGCTTTATTTACTTTCCCAAAATCACTACCTATTATGATTGAGGTGACGAAGAAGAAAAGTGAAGCCATTGCTTTTACGACAGGCATTGTCTACTTGTTGTTCTCAATTTAATCGACATATTTTTGTTTTTGCACCAATTTTTAAAAAAGAATAAAGTTAGGTGCTGCGTTAAGTTTGAATTTAAGACACGATTTTATCCGCAATTAAGTAAATAGGGTTTATAATTTCCACTAGAAAAGCGCGTGGAGATATTTTCTTTCTACCTACCATTGATGAAAATATTAATAAAGTAATCCCTTAATGGTTTTATTGCACCAATATAATATGCGTACGTAATGTATTGCATTGTAGGGTGTAATGTTTTTTTTATTATTTTTTTATTAAAAAAAATAAACAGAATAACGCACCTTTTCTCTATAGTAATTGAGTATTTAAGTATTTATTTCTCTTGAAAAAATAACACAGATATAGAAAAAGGTTGCGAATATCCTAGTTTTTTTTTATTTTTGTAGTAGACTACTTGGTCTTTTACAACTAGGCTTACAAAATGTACTGACGAAATCTAAGTACTAAGAATTAAAAGAATTTAAGTCCTAATTATTAATTTTAAAAACAAACGGTTATGTTTGAAATTTCAGTTTTTGCAGCACGAGATTTTACCTATATTAACTTTTCTTCCACGTCTTACTACTTTAGGGTGACAGTTTAAAAATATATGTAAATTTAGATTTCTCATAATTTTTTAAGAGTTTTTTAACCGATACAAAACAAAGGTAGAAAAACAAAGTAGGTTTAAATTTAATTACCTAAAGTAGACAACGGTGTCCTCATTCTACCTAAACAAATTTAGATTTAGTTGCTCAACCCCATACTAATAAGCCCAGTAGCCACTGGGAGCCACTTAAAGATTGTGCCCTTTAAATGGATATGTACGTCAGCAGAGGTCTTATGGTATCATATCTAAGTAAGTTTTAAAAACACATATTAATGTTTGTTATGTAACAAATCGTAAAACATGTATTTCACTACGCTTATACCTTTACACCAACATCAACATAATCATTTAGAATAGACAACTGAATCTTTATTAACATTATTTAATTATATATTACATGTTTAGAGTTAGTAATATAAAACTATAATGATTAAAATTAATACATATCCGTTGAGGGGTAGTAGATTGATCAAATTCATTTGAATGAATGACAATTTTAGAGGTTTTTAGTATTTTAAAAAAAATCAGAAAGGCATGCTTGTAATTATGCTCAGCCCAGCTTTTTCTAGAAGTTTTGATATATAGAATTTATTTATGTATGCTGTATAACTAAAATAAATTAAATAAAATAAATTAGTATATGTATCATTTATGTTACAATGAGGTTCAATTTAAGATTGTAAACGAATGAATACAGTTTTCAAAATTACATGCAACAAAAGGTTGAAAATAAATATGTTATATATTGACATTCTTCTTATTTAATTGCATAATTCAAAACATTTGTTCACAGAATTATGAAAGACAAATAGTCAAAGTATCGTCTAGCCTAAATAATTATTATTCATTGACTCAAAAAGTTACCTGAAACTTCTGAATCTTTGATATTTCCTTTTCTGTTTTAATTCATTGTTTACAATTCAAAGTCAAAGTTTACAAGTTAAGGTTGAGGCAATAGAGAAGACGACGCAATGAAATCTTTTCAACTGTTTCTACTTCAAATAGACCGGGGTTACAACTGAAAAACATTTTTTTTAAGCTTGTGATATCTTTATCCTATTTTCTAAACACACTCCGATAGGATTTTTTAAATGTCATTTCACGAATTTATTTTTAAAAGGCTATCCTTGACTGACGCATTTATTTTAGTTGGAATCAATAACGTATGTAGGTCACGTCTTATTTTCGTCAAAAGGGTAAATCTTATAAAATCGTCTTACTGTCAATATTTTTTTCGCGATATATATTTACTCGTCCTCCGTGATCTGATTTACAAAGGTAAGGTTACCACGTACAATTTGCACTTCAAGGTATGCGTTACATAAAATAATTATTTATGAATAGAAAATACTAAATGAAGAATAGAATATAATAACAACTGGTAAAATCGTATAAAAATACTTATAACATTAAGCAGAGGAAAGATAATTACGCTATTTTTGATTGAGTTTTGAATATATTTTGTTGTATTTATATATTAACGCACCAGCGCAACCCTGTATGTAGTATTCATAGTTTGCAAGACTTTTTTTTAGACTGAGGCAAAAGATGTGTTTATATATACGAAACAACATTTTTTAATTGTAACCTAAGATTTACTCAGAAATCAGTACACTCTAAATTATAATAGTATTTTTTTTTATTATTGTTGCAATTATTTATTTCAAATATTCTATTATATTCTATATAATTATATTATTCTATACTGCAAAGCTAAAACTATTGGTAATTATTTTTGGTATATACATGGTATATATAGAATATTGCCTAATTTCGAAACGAGTAGCGTTACGCTAGCTCAATTAACAGGGTAAAAGGGCGGGTTAAAATCCCTGCCCGTATAGATTTATTTTTTATTCAATAATTATTTAAAATTAAAATAAATTTCACATAGCTTTTACATGTTTACAGATATTTTCAAACATTAATTTCCGCTGTGGCATCTTTTCAATGTTAATCTACAATAATGCTAAAAAGTTAAAAATATTGGTTGGGATTATCGAAAAAAACCTTATAGATGTCACCACCGTCCCGATAAAGACGAATATGTATACAGTGCTTAATTCACTGAGTCTGTCATACGGTAACTTAATAGGCAGAGCGATGGGACAGTTTCCCGAAAGTTACGGGTTCAAATTCCTGCCCGTATCGGTTTGTTTTTCATTTTATATTTATAAGTATAGCGGATTATGAATCAATGTAGCACAAAATAACAATAGTAAAAGCTATAAATATGTTTGAGGCATTTATTTACGGTAAAAATTTACAAAGATAGATTACAATTTTCGACTTAGAACTTCAGTACTTAGTCTGTTTTTTGGCATCAATAAATCGATGTACCACTTTTTTTACGGAAATAGTAACATTGTTGAACTTTAATAATAATTTTTTTTATAAAATTTACCACTTTTCGGGCTTTCTTTTACCAGGTTTATTTGGAAACATTTCGATTAGCTATTTTCATTTGGATAGCTGATTTACCGAATTTACTTCACGTTATGTTGTAGCCTCCAGAGTATTTTAAAACAGTCTGCTTGAAACCTCGTACTGATACAACCACAATGACAGGATGTGATAGTCGTGATGTAAACCATCAACTTTTGTTTAAATATTATGAATATTTATTAATCTACTTAGATTAAAAAGGTCGGTAGCAGTTGAATTTTTAAACCTGGGAGTCTTCAATGCCATATAATGATTCGATTGCTACAAATATACAATATATCCATAGAATCTACGCGTATCAAGGGACAGTTCAGCAGGGACTTATTACACTCATTATATATTATATAAGGTCATACAAAATGTAAAGATAGCTTTATATAAAATAAAAGCGTTAAGACCAGAATAAGAGTATTCGATTTTAAATTCAATTTCACTAATTTAATGTTATTGAATTAATTGTAGGTTTGAATAAATTGTAACACTTTATTAAATTAAAATAAGAAATTAAAATTAGTTTGCAAGTCAATCCACTTCGCATGAGGTCACTTATTTATACCCTTTGAATGTAAGCTTTATTGAGTATCTACTGATCCGTCATAGAAAATATATTGATTATGGTAAAGCTTTATGTGCCAATATCGTTTCGTTAAATGAAAGTTCGTTTTATTTTGTAACACAGTAATGTATGTACTAATTGTAAAAAAAATAATAATAATTAATAACAAACAGCTTCACAAAAACTTGCCAAATGCTACTTGTATGATGTAAAACTGTTGAACTACTTTATTTTATTTGCGGTATATTTGGCTAGCTTTAATCCAATATACAATAGTCATACATGCAGCTTGCATAAAGTTTTCTCATTTTCTGATACTAGTGTTCGCATAGTTGCCGAAATTCGACCACAATTTCACATTTTAATGTTTATAACCAACAACCCACGTGTAAACCCACAACTACCTGTATACATAAATATTGTCCCTATGGAACTATATGACACTAGACTTGTATATACTTGACAGTGCACCGTTAATAATAAAGTAGTGCGTACAGTTTTCTTTCACTCATTTAATGTATACAACATTTATGATTATATGAAAACATTACATTGTAACACTTTTTAACCTACCTATATAAGCTTAAACTGTGCCAATATTTCATATTCCTCCGTCGGTGTACAGTGAGTAAAAAGGAATACTAGATTTTTATTCACATTTTAATATAATAATAATACAAGCAAGATTCAAATGGAATTTTAGTATTAACTACGTTTCCTACCACGCTATTTAATAATTAATTGAAAATATACGGTACCTAATAATACTATTTTCTTTATATTTATATACATCTTTAACGTCAGGAGAGTAACAAGTAAGTATGAATTATTTAAAATGTATGTAAGCATGCCTATTGGTGGAAAATATGATGGCAATTGGCCGCCAGCGGCTTACATAGTGTCCAAATCAGTGTCAGCTGCCCGCCGTAAGGTACAAAAGAGATCACATAAACATAAATATCTATAAAAACTATGTTATATATTTTTATTATTTTGTCTAACTATGTTATGCAAATCAAATATAAAATACTTACTTGTATTAAAATATTTGATATAAATACGACAATTGCGTGTGTAAAAAAATATTATTTCCATTTTTAAGTAGAAGCTTTCAGTGTTTCATAGCTATTAAAAAAAATAAAAACTTAACAAGTGACAGTTATAAATAAACAATGGTACTTCACAATACTACCACGCTCATGTAGAGTCGAGTTTCATTGTGCTTAAGAGTATTATAATCTAATGAGATTGAACGTGTTGCTCTCGATTTTCATTATACTCGGAGCTTTTGTAATAAATATTACCAAAGTAATCTTTTTGATTCCTCGTATACTTAAATATATTTCTTAAATAATGAAACAGTTGCCGAGAAAAATACAGATTTTAACGATTTCAATAAATGGATATCTTCAATATGTAAGTTAAAAGAAAAATAAACAGATACGGTCCGAAATTTCAAACCTCGACCTCTGGAAAACCGTCCCGTCGATTCATCAATTGAGTTACCACGGTATCGCTAGCCCCTTCCGTTAAATAAGCATTCCATATATAATCGTTTTCAACGGAATGGTTTCAATATTTATTAAGCTTTTATATTATATAACTTTGCAGTATAGATTAACATTGCAAAGATATCACAACCAATTAATTTGACATAGATGAAAATATAAGTATTTTCAAACAAATATATGGTTAACAATACATAGCCGAGACTTGAGCAATTACTGCGATATCGATCCAAAAATTTCAAGTCACTCAACGGACATTGGAGTCAGCTATCCTTGGGGTCTCTCTCAGGTATAAAATCAGATAATATGATTATATTCGTGCGAGAACTAAAGTTACCAACATAGCTCGCGGGTTCAGCAAGTTGCAACGGCAGTAGACCAGTCACGTATGTCGCAAGGCCGATGGCTGATGGAGCAAACGAGTTCGGAAGCCAAGACCGCGTCTTGGCAAACGTAGTGTATGACGGATGCTTTCCAGCCCGACAGACCAACGATTTTACGACAAAAGATCGCTGCAGTGTGCAGATGCAGGTTTTGAGATCTACATTGAAAAGTACCTAAGTTAAGTAAGTACCTAAATTGTTTTGACTGACTGTTCTATCAATGCCGCGCTAAAACCTGTTATTTTAATAAGTTTTACAGAGATAAAACGAAAAATTAAAATATTATTGCGGACACAGTAACTTAATTTTGTATTATAAGCAAGATCTATGTTTTCAGCGGCACGCTCCAGGACAACTTTGGGATGCCTGAGCTAGGTGACACCCTTTGCAACCTCGTCGGTCTGTGGGTAAGGCGGCAACATAGGTTGTTCCCTACTCCCTGCTTTCTTTGCCTTTTTGATTTTGGCACCTTTCTGCCATTTCTATCTATCTTTCTGCAATTGCTGCCATTTCTAGCATAGACTTTTCCCATTACAAAATGTTATCTACTCATCTAGAAGATACTCTGATGTCAGTTACATGCATACAAATTTATTTATATGAGCTAGGTATAAGCGTTCAAAATAATAAAGATGATAATTTATTCTAAGCCAATATTGCATCGACCGTTTTAAGAGTTATTTTCCCCTTGAATTTTCCTTTTTGTTTACACTAAATCACTAGCTTTGTTGATAAAATAACAAAGGAACTTACACATAACAGTTGCATTAATTTCAATGACTGGCAATTCCTTCACGGGTAAACTTTCTTCACTGGCATACAATGGCATACCCAATCAACAATGAAACTTAAAAAATGTACTTAAGAACTTAAAAAATAACCTTACAGATGCATAAACTTTTTTTTTTTGGTGAACCCGGCGTCAGTACAGTTGAAACATGTCAAGACAGTAGGGTTGGGTCTAGGAGACCCGTATAAAATATCACCATAATTTCAACATTTAAAATAGATTCTATAAGTATTATTTATTAAGTATTATTTATTATTTGAGTAATTTTGGGTGAATAGAAAGAACCGTATACACATTTTTTTTTAAATCACCTTAGAAAAGTATTAGAAGAATATTAACACAATAGGTATCTTAAAGTAATAAAATTAACTTATTCTAACACGCAAATTATTTAAATAAAAAATATTTATGAGATCAACAGTACATACTAAGAATAATTTACAATGTCAGTCTGATAAGTCTGTTGTGTATTTTTTTGCATGTTCTCAGCAGTTGTATTTGATCTCGAAAACAAGAGTGAGTCTTAAGTTTTCAGGAATTTTGGATGCTTTGTCGTAGTATTATTGTTTATTTTTATTTAATATGTGTGAATTTATACCAAAAATATTTAGTAGGCCGTAAAAATTGGTCAAACGTTATTTCTTTGAATTGCAGCAGCAATTTCGTATAACGTGCACGTTATTCGTAGAACACAGGTCGTTAGCAATATCGACTCCACTTTTGTCATATTATAGAATGTATTTATATCAGGTTTTTGTTTGTACCCGAGAGACGTTCAATACTAGCATTATGATGCATATGCTTACATACAACAAAAGCAAAACCACTTTGTTTTTTTTTTCGGGATGTGTGATACAATCGAAACCTCTATCTGAAAACCAAAAATTTATGAGATTTTCCATTATTTTTGTTAATTCAAACGAACACCTGGCACGTGTGTTTTAATTTTTTCCGCCCTAGTTTGAACATTTTGATGAAGTAAAACAACAAAAATCCTGCTGGAATTCAGATGTTAATGAATGCCGATAGTGACGCTTATCAGCCAGGGTCTCATTGTTGTTGATACAGTCTTACTTGTTTGGATCGCTATCACTATTATCACTGCGAACACTCCCCTGATCTTCTTCGGCTTCAAGTAGAATCATCACCAGAGTCGGATTATTCCAAAATAGCTAAAATCCGCTGTAATTCACTTTTTTCGGGGTCCCTAATTGCAAAAGATTCTGAAAATAACAAAATAATAATAATAATAAAGAAATTAGATACAGACATACCTAAATAAACGATATTTTTAAAAAATGGTGCGAAAATACGACACAGAATGTAGGGTTGGGTTATATTTCCCTTTTTCGTGTTTAGCCGAGTCTATCCACCGTTTCGTTAATTTGACGACTGAATAGCAATATTCTGTGAGGAGGAGAGGAGGGGGGGACGTAGACTTCTGATACTCAGATACATGACAATGCCACACGAAAAGTTTTAGAAATACACTCATTTTAAATGGCGTGGGTCACATAGACCCAACTGTCCCTCCCCGATTAAGAACTTACGGCGCAATATTTATCCTTTACGCAGTGGTAACGGAATTAACGGAATCGACACACGTAATACTCTTGATTACCAACTGTGACCACACCCGTGATAAAGAAGGCTATATAATTGCGTACGAAGTTGATCAATTAGTTATTTTAATAAAAGATCAGTCCCATGGGATGAAGTTTAGTTGATAACAATATAAATCAAATTCTTATACATGCAATTATCATAGGCTTATCTCTGGAAAAAATTGCATAAAAGCGGCCAGCATCTTTTTACACCAAACTGGAGTCTCATGAGTTTAAAATTATTTAAAACGACAACCGTTTAGGGTGCTAGTAAATCGCATCGTGAGTTTTTAACTTCACGCAACATATTTATTTTTGTTAAATGGTAGGTATATAGAAATAGGTCAAAATAAGACAACGATAATTACGCTCAGCTTTTTTTTTTCGAGTCGAGTTTCGAGGTTTTTAATTTTTCATTGAATCCGATTCGGTGGGTTTGGTTCAACTAAAATAAGGAACTTAATTAGTCTTGTAAAATGAAATTAGTCTTGTAAAATAAAATTTTCGTATTTTTTTTAGAGACTGCAGTTAAACCGAAGAATAAAAAAAACAAAAGATTAAAAAAATAAAAAAGACAAAAGAAAGTGAGATTTTTTATGATTGTCCTAAATTTTATCGGGGGCCCTCGTAATAAGGAGTTGCCATGCTATGCAGTGAACGAGACCTTTCGGGCAAATAATATCGTATAACCCAAGTATATGGAGCTTATAATAGTATTCTTACCTTCTCATACTCAACAGATCCAGATTACACACTTCTTAAATCATCTCAATGAAATGATAAAGAGTTTAACATAATATATAATTCAGAGTTTTCCGCACGAAATGGAAAAGAAATACCTTCAGATGTTTTTTGTTGAATTATATATTTTTTTCATTTTTGCCAGTTGGCATATGGTTTATTCCACTTGCGTTAGAAGCAGTGATTGTAACTGTACATGTATTGTATATTTATCACCATAGTTGACTTCACATTATAAAATGTACCTAAAAATAATGAATTAACGCTCATATTATCTGAAGGGCAATAATATTAACAGCAACGGCAGTTGTTAAAATTATTGTCTTTAAAAATGACAACTAATTTGTCGATTATATTATTACTGTATTTAATAAGGATAAAAGTAAAATACAAAGGGTGTTTACTTATCCTTATTAAAAGTTTTGAAAGCCCTTATCTTAATTAAGCTAGTCCACCGGTACTCTACTGTGATCCTTTGATTGTGGATTGTCAACTAAAATTTTATATTTGCCCTAAATGTAACGAGTTTTTTCAATGTTATTTTGACAAGGTATCACACAGTTAAACTTATTGTTAAACTACCTGTTTAGATTTCATGCAAGTGCCCGAGTTCTTATTAATTACTTTTTTCATATTTACAAATCAGTATATTTAAATTTATGTCAAATTAAATTATTTTCTTAATATTATCAATATTGTGTATTTAAAACGTGGGCAAAGCTTTTATCATAAGGTTTCATGAATTGCTATCAAAACGATTCCTCCATTTTAATAGCCTTGTACAAAAAATAAAAATAATGATGATATCCAAAAGCTATTTCAAGCAACGGGTACCAATAAATTTATTACGATATATGGATATTAAATTTGTGTTTGCTGTTGATTAAAGTATTGTAATATAATAGTTTTATTACGAATAATAAATTATAATTTAATAGATATCTTATTACAATGAAATAAATAAAATCTGAAAATTGGAAGAATTTAAACATTAAGATCATCAATAACTCATAATACAATAATTTAAACTAACAATACTTATAATTATAGGTTGCCTGTATAATATCAAGACCATAAGCCCTCGAGGAATTTAGCTTCGTAATCTACTGGATGCCTTTTATGCGTAGTAATATTCTTTCGCAGGATAGTTGCTGAACATAAAATAAATTGATTTCCTTTGGTTTTATCTTCTAAACTACTTAGACGCTTAGATCTATAAAAATTGGGAGAAACGAAGCTTTTAAGTTAATCATGTAATATGAATCCGGGTGCAAGTTAGCTTACAACGAGTAAATAAAGTGTGTTGTTTTAATTTGTGATAAGGAAATTTTGAAAATCCAGTTTCTTAAGTAGCTGTAAGACCAATTTATTGTTATTTATTTAAAATTATGTACTTTTCATCTTAGCATCAAACAAAACCTAATCTTACATCTATATTATCAAACATAATCACAAAAATGTAAATAGGGAACATGTTTTTATTATATCAGAAGTTGTTGTATAACAGTTTTAAAAAATGCTTTTTACGTTTCGTATACTTTTAATACAATATCATTAAAAATAAGTTAAATTATTATTTTTTCTCAATGTATAACATAATTCATGTAATGATATGTATTTTTAAAACATAAATATATTTTTTCTATTCCGTTCTATTAATCCCCACAATAGCACTTTTGTGCCTGTTATCTATGAATAGGCTAAGTGCCTATTAATAAGTTTACTTAACTGTTCATCTATAATAACCTGTTTTTTTTTATGATTGTTTAAATCTATAGTATAACTGTTATTGTAAAATCAAGTATGACTGTCATTTATTACACACTAAAACTATAAACCGTTTAGTTTTAATTATTGAATATTTCATATTCACATAGAATTATAACAGATCTTTCACATGAGATAATCATTTCAAACACGAACATTTTAATGAATTAAAACTGAAACTTTACCGTGTACCGTTAAACTATGTTCGTTCACAACTGAACTACCTAAAATATAACAACAATACTGGATGTATTGTGAATATGTTATAATGTTATAAATTTCCAATTTTTGTTAACTATAATTAATATAAAAATCAAATAACCAATGTCATTCTATAACATAACAATAGCTCAAAGCGTTCAAATATCTTAAGGGTATATTAAATAACTCTATTTAATAAATGAAATTTAAATTTTCACAAATGCAAATACACAAATAATAACCAATAAATAGCAACATTTAATCCGGTGGCAAGCGCAAAGTCTTTTATAAAAAAATAATCCATCGTCCATCCTGCTCTGCTACTGATAAATTACATCTGTGAAACAGTACTGTCTGTCTGTCATCTGTCAACTGTACAGTCGTGACCGCAAATAATATTTGCTAAATAAACATTGTCTAGCATCTAGACACATGACAAACGTTCATTTCAAATTAAATGGTGTAACAATTCATTGGTCGCTACAGCACTTTGCTTTAAGTGAATTGATTGTATTCAATTTAATTTTAACATAATCTATTATCATACATTACCAAATTTTATTGCTTTCCAATTCTCGAACAAGCTAGATTTCAATTTATCTATTGACCACAAATACGATTAATGAGTTCACCGATCGGTTTTCCCACTTTTGTAATAATAAGTAAAGGTTTAGCGTTTACAAACTCATAAAAACTGATTTATTTCATTACAAAAATATTTATTATGTAATACTTACGTATTAGAAGTTTCTCTGTAATGTATTTCATCAGCTCCTGGTATTTTTTTTCCATCTACGTTATTGAAGTTGGAATGGAAGGTGAATATTAATTGGCTAGAAGGCAGCAGTCATAGTAATGTTAGGATACAAGAATATTAAAGTATATCGATATAATATTAAAAATCCAATCGCCTATGAAAGAACAAACATCACTATTTCAATATTTATAGCTATCCGGAATATATTACCAATAGCGTCACATAGTATAATGTACAAGGTAATTGGCTACTAGTCCATTTCTTTCGTTTTAGCAACCCGCAAATTAGGTCAAAACATTTCCCTGTTGTAGGAAATGGTTTATGTTATTTAATTATCTCTCAGTTTTTAATTGTATTTAAAAAAAAACGACCGTATATAAAAACATGCATATAGATAAATATCGGCAAACTATAACCAACACTAATTTGTCACATGTCACCTCCAATTCAAGAGCTTTCAGACTTGACCTCCTACATTAGACAACCTTGACTGACTCTTGTTTTACTGCTACTAGAATCTGTTTTAATTTGACAAGGTTGACTTTGTTAGTCACTTGGTAACGAAGGATGACAAGTGAAACTGATTTGTCTTCCAAATAAGTTTTAACATGTCATCCTGTAAAAAAAAACTGTTAAAGGCATATCTTTCTTTTTCACTTTTATGATTTAATAGGTTTTTTAATCCCTTGCGCAAAAATACGTTAAAAGCATGAATATGTGTGTACGTGTGGGTCTTTGCAACTTACTCCCAAGCCGATAAACTGATTTTGATTTCATTATTCTATATGATTTGATCAAAAGTATTTAAGCTATTATTAAAAAACTGCGTTAAGTCGTGTGAAATCATAAGGTGCTGAATGTTGATTTTTCTTTTAAGATTTTTATCGTTATTTAAATAAAAATCGAGATAATGGCATTCCATTATCATTACATCAATTACCTCCTTAAGGAAAACGTTAAACAATAATTTAAAAAATACGCTATTTAAAAGTGAAACTTTTTCTGTTTAAAAATGTCTTTATTGTAAATTAAAAAGATTGTTAAAAATTATGTACAAAGTATTTCAGAGAAAATGTTATCTATACTACTATAAGCTTCTCCTTTACTATAAAAACAAGTTCATTGCTCCTATGTACATTAATTGATTATATGCAAAGCTGAAAGCATAGTTTTATAAAAGTTGTTATCTTTTTGTGAGGCAACAAAAAGATAGATGAATAATAAATAGAGAAGAAGATGCAGGCGCATTCATGAGCTATTTCCATGCATTTTAAAAGCAGATTCTATATATTTTGCATTAAAACGCGGAATTCTTGAATAACTGAAAACATTTACCGTTGTGTTGTGTTTTTATGTGTAATAAACAGATATTCACAGTATTTCGATCGGGAAATATATTTATTATTTTAAATCATGCACATTCGCCATTTGCTTTGTAATGAACATAGAAATATAAAATACACACAATTGACTTAACACTTTTAAACGTGAAAATAAAAACATATTGGATTTAAAAGATTCGTTCTAATTGAACTCTCTTAATTTTTCAGAATTTTAAAGTAAAAAATCTCAAAACCTAAAAATACTGGATTATTCAAACGTTTAGACAGACATATTTCGCTTTGGAAATTGATTCTCAAAATCTCGTTTTTAACATTTGAAAGTTGTTTTACTAATTTATCATTAAAAAAAATGAAAATCAATTTAATTTTAAATTTAAACATTTACATTACATGTTTTTCTTCAGAACCTTTATTAATTGAAATGTTTGGACTTTATAACTGGCTGGCTGTACTGGCCTTTATAACTGGCCGGCTGTACATCAAGATGCATTAAATTATTGTTTTTTATCATCTTCAGCTCACAATAGCCCACTGCTGGACATAAACCTCTCCCAAGACACGCTATACAAATATATTATATATATATTATATTTAAAGGCATACCAAAATAAAATACTACTACCTACTGGTGTTCCTGAGATTATTCGATAACATTTTCATGCAAATAACAAACCTTGATAAATATTCATTATTCTTTATTATTCATGCCATTGTTTTATTAAACATGTTATTAATACCTACCTTACATAACTTTTTTCTTATATTGAAACACAGATTTCATTTTTAATAAATTTTCGGAACCCTACTTGGTCCTTAATTAGGAACTCATCACATAATACTGTTGTCTTTCTCTCTTGACCTACATTCATTACTTTTAACAACCATAAAATATGTTTGCATACACTTTAATATATATTAGCATATAATTAAATTATACAATATATATTTCAATCTTTTGTTATAATGAATACTAAAAATTATGCTGTTATAAGTTATCACATTAACAAGCAACAAAGTTTAAGACTAAGTGTATCTAGCATGATCCTCTTACTAATTAGTTTTAAATAAAAAGCGACGCTTAAACGAATGCTTCATACGCAAAATTTCTGTTATCCGTAAGATTTATGAGTCGAGCGAAAGATTCGTGAAATAACTAATATGGATACATATGCGGCATCTGATTTCAAATAGACTTTAAAGGTTTTAGAGATTTTAAAGTTTTTATGTTAGTTGATTTTATAGTTTAATATAATTTCGTGCCTAATCTTAAGAGGTACTAATACGATCACATAATACAACGTGCTGCTAAAATCATTGAATTAACAAGTTGTTATGTATCGTAATAGAGATGATATTAATTCGATTAATATTAAAAATATAATCTGAAAAATACAAAATGCATGTAATTTATACAAGTATTTTTTATTTTCTTATCATAATTAATACAATTTTATTAAAGATCCCTTCATAAGCTGTACTAGTGTTTATAAGCCGTCGACAGTTATGATGAATAGTGGGTTACACCAAGTCCCGCTGGATTAACGAGTGGGCTCGAAATATACTGCGTCATTGTTGATTGTGGTCTGTGTGATAAGAGAATGTATTTATCAGAAAAAAAAGTAAGTAGCAATAAAAAGGTTTAATTAAATTTGTGCATAAACCTCTTTAGTTCTTATCACGTTAATTGAACGAGCTAATATGATAAGAATTTATTGAACATTGAAAGTAACAGTTGTTTATTTTATTTTTTTTCCCCAACCTGATATTTATTTTTGAATCGTTATTATTTTGTTGTGTCTTTGTGTACAAATGCATGCTTATAGATTATGGTGAAGGGTTTAAATTAATTTGAGCATTCGATCTTGTTTACCAATATTTGTAGGTTGTCGATAAAATAAACAATTTTTAATATAAAAACAGGAACTGCAGACTACGTTTCTCCCTTTTTATTAATGACTGTCCAAAACCTCTAGAAATATGTGACTTGAGTCTCTATTAAGTAGTTTATCTCGACATGTTTATTACGTGTTCGCTAAAACAGCGAAAATTGCAAGAAATGGCAGTTGTCCCATAGTGGAAATGGCAGTCTTTAGGGTTTTGCTTTATTTTCTTTATAAAAAAAAAAGAAGGACTTTCTCTGTTATTGTATTTTATTGTTACGTCTCAGCTTATACATGTGATATTTTGTATATTATGTTTTCAATAAATTTGTACTTTTTAAAGATATTGTGCATTATTTTATTTATTTATTTATATCTTTGCTTTTTTAATAAAGTTCTCTATAGTTAGGCGAAACAACGGGCACCAAAAAAAAATATTTTTATAAGCACTATCTAATATCGGTTGTGATGTTATAGGATCTTCTTAAATAATTGAGATATCGTGCACATTATCAAATCTACTGATAAATTTTGAGATAAGCTCTTTTGAATAAAAAAAGAAAGTTGTAGTTTTATTACCTTTTCTTTTTATCTAAAGATTACTTCTATAATAACGGTAAACAGTAACCTTTTAAGACATATTATATATTATATTATAGTTTGGGATATTATTAAGAAGATAAGAAAAATTAATCTCTAAAAGTTTTCATTGTAAATATCCAATACGTTTACAATCTGTTCAAATACTTAATACATGTATTTACAAAATGGAAAGGAAATAAATCAACTGACAGCCAAATACTCTTCCATCATAAATACAACCCCTATTATTTATCAGAAACTAAGATTGATGTTGCTACTTACTTTGCTAATTATTGATTTGACGTTTGTCAAGATTTTAGTAGAGCCTAATTATACACTTATCTTTAATATTTGATTTTTGGAAATGAATAAATATAAGTAAATTACAATTTTACTTTAAATGCAGTTTATTAAAAAAACAAATTTATGTTAACCAACTATGGACTCTTATCTTTTTTTTTATCATAATTGGTCAAAATACTTATTTTAAATAATGTATGTCGCAATATAGAATAGCAATAGAAAGTTTCAAGTAGGGTCTATTTCTGTCCCTTAATCCTTTGAGAAGTAACCTTTGTTAAGTAATTATCAAATTATATAAATTATTGAAAAAACATATTTGCTTAAATTAAATTTACTGTCAAATTAATATTACTGCTAAAATCAGAAGCAAAAGTAAAATCTTTTAACAGCTAACTTTTACCCACGACTTGACCGGTAGCGCGGAAATAGTAAAAGAGGCTCTTAGAATGTCGAGAACGCTTTTGCAGATATGTGAGGCTGAGCTAAATTAAGATGTTATCATGGACGAGAGATTTATCTCGCTTATTTTTTTTTTATATATGGTTATATAAGAAAAACAAGAAAGAAATTTCAGATAAATTTTATCTTAACGTAATATTGTATTCCTTCATTTTACTTAAAATGGTAAACGCAACAAATGTCTCTTTTTAAGTCTCTATATATTTTATAAAAATAAAAATGCATCCATTTTAGAAAAAACGATATCCTATTTAAAATGTAGCCTGAACAATTCAAAAGACGTCGCCATTGTAAATCGCAAAGGGCCTAAGTGCGGGTCTTTTAGTATTTATTTCTTTTGGTACCATTGATGTCAAGCACAGACAGTGCTTCTGAAAAATAGGTCATTTTTAAATAGATGCAGTACTGTATTTAGATCTGTTAGTACTTGAAACATTTACTTTATGGAGGAAAAGGGTCTTTTTATTTAAAATGAAAACTTGATGACTAAATATAGACACATTCCAATCCAGATAGTGAAAGTATAGCGTAGATAGCTACTCTATTGAATTAATTTATTATTTTCATATTAACCTTAATTTGATCAAAAATAAAAACAAATAAACTTTACCTTATTCATGGCATGATTTTGTAACTATCAATATACATATAAATAAACATACACATAATTGGTTTAGAAATATAATAATATACTATTAGCGTTATAAAAAAATAATATCAACTAAAGTACTCGAAAAATTTAAACACAATGCAGAAAATACAATTTATCCAACGATTACAACCACCCGTACACCCAACGAACAAGATTCCATTGAGATACATTAAGATTCACAGGAGACGTGATGAGCAGTAAGAAAATAGCCGGCATTTATTATCTGCAATGACATAATAACAAGGTTCAATATATTCACTTAACAACATATATAAAACACAATTTTAATGTTAATAAACATTGATGAAAGAAATCTTTATTAAAACCTCAACTAAACGAAAACGCAGAAGCGAAACTTGGGATTTGCCAGTTTAAACACGTGTTACTGTAGATCACAATAGACCGGATATCATCAACGTATCAACAAAGTAGAAAATAAAACTTACCTCAGAGACATCATAGTGGGTACTATATCTATATCTGATAGCAACATGGGCTCAAAAGAAACTTAATAAATATCACCTACTCAGAAAAGAAATAACAAGAAACAATAACAACAAAACCAAAATACAAATAATCATAGGAGAGAATGAACTAATAAACTGTTACGGGCAGAGATTAGAAACCGGGACTTCTAGAAAACCGTACCGTCCCTCTAGCAATTGATCTTTTTCGAGATGAGATGGTTTCCCAGAGGTTATAGGTTTGACATTGGGGTATTTTATCAACGTATTGAAATATATTTTGATCGTTATGCCACTACATATATACAGTACAGCGCAGCACTCATGACATGATACCGTTATCAATGTCATGAGTACTGCGCTCGTGAAAATGGCGTCCCAATTTTACCAATTAGATAATTGACTGAGAGTTCTATAGTACCACTGCAGGCACAAAGCACTTGCAATAATAAAATAAATATGAGTTAAATAATTATAACAATATATCAATATTTTAAAAGTCATATAACGATCCTATTTATCTCAGTTGATTAACGTAATAGACCTATCGAGACACAGATCCTCTGATGAAACAATGGAGCCCATCTGCAGCGAGGTCATTAATTAAGTTTGTCTTTCAAAGACTTTATTAACATCGGAATTTTAATGCGAGAAAGTATTTACATAATCTCTTTCATTATTCTTTATAAAAAAAACATTTTTTTTAACGTCTAATACTATTAATTAAAAATATTTTGTTAAGAAACGTTGAATTTGCATCAAGATTATAGTGAGTTGCCAGAGGTTAAGGACGCGTTTACGAAACAGATTGGTAGCAAATCACATAACTACATTGACAAAGCTTGAGTACACACATATACGCTTGTACTTATACTCGTATAGTCGCGAAATAGTGGCTACATGGAACAATTTTGATAGTTTGAATTTATTGGTTTTTCATATATTTATACTTTTAATAATTTAAATTATATTAAAATTGTTTTACTATATGATATTAGTACCTATTGTTTGTGACCTGCACGTTGAAGGCTGCAAATTGATCTCCTAAACAAAAAACGCACGTAGCCTTAGTCTAGGCGAGTAAATTTTAGTTTTGATTAAATCTTACCGTCGGATTTGATTGAGTGACCTTGAGGTATACTGGTGGTTAGATGCTATTGGATCTCCTAGACTAATAGAATTAAGTGCTCCGAGTTTACACTTCTTTCGCTAGTTTTGATAAGATCCTACGGTCGCACTTTACAGAATTACCTTCAGGTATATTGATTGATGAATTCTATTGGATCTCCTATCAGGATTAGACTAGGTCCACGGAGGTTATATTCTTTCTTTCTTTATTAAACAAATAACTTATTCGTTATATATAAGAATACGTAAACGAAAAAAGTTTTCGTTTCGCTTAGGAATACAAAAACGAAAAACGTATACGTTTCCTGTAGGCAAACGTAAACGAAAAAGGTTTTCGTTTCGAACAACAATACGTAAACGAAAATAAATTTTAATATCATCGTTAATGTCATAATATACGAGTATGTTCAAAGAAAGGCCGTGTCTATTTTGCCTAAATATGGTTATATTCATATTTTTTTATATAATTTGAATTCAATTTGTATTTTAAAAGTAAAAAATAATTGTAATGACGTACACATATTTTTTTTATTTTTATACAGATGTTATCATATCAAATGTATTTGTGATATAGTTTAAAGGTGGACGTAATAATACAAATAAATATTTTTTAAATACTATAGAAGTATTCAAAAACAGATTTTGCATGAAGTGTACAATCAAAAATGACAACTCTTACTTCTGACAGTGATATTAAAATTAAACATTGTTGTTTTTTTTTGATAATTTTATGAAACATCCAACCTATATCTTCCTTACATATAAAAGTTTAAGAATTACCACGTTATATATATATATATATATATATTACAGTAAACAAACTTTCCCCTTAAAAGTACATTTTCTTTAATCCCGTTAAAATTGAAAGACTTTTCATATTGATTTCAATATATATATTTTAGCAATAAAGATAAATTGATGTTATTTCAGGTTTGTTATAATGACTAAAAATATATAAATAGCTTAAAATTTAAGCTTATGAGTATTTTCATGGTAAGATTTAAGTTAAAAAGCTAATATTATAATTTATCAAAATATAGTTTTCTTTAATATTGAAATCAAACTCAGTGAACTATGGAGACGGCCTATTAACACTGACACCAAATTATATAAAATTAAAAAGAAAATCTGGAAAAGGCTTCAAAGAATGTTTAAACGTCTACAAGTATACCAAGCTTTATTAATGATCTGCTGTCACACTGTTCTAATCATTTTGTGAATTACTGCGTACATGAAACTATACACGTCTATTTAAAAAAAACACCAATAACCGCTGAATATCGGATAAAATTAAAATATCTTGGTAATAGCAATTGTATTGACTTACGTTTATTATAATATTATATTTGAATAATATTGTATTAACAAGTATTAATATTGCTTATCATAAATAACTGCATTATAGTTAAAATTGTACACAGTTTATGTTGAGTCAGTTTTTTTTATATTAAAAATTGTTATACAGTTAAAACATTTCTAGTTTTGGAAACTTGTGCGTGACCTTTATAAATGGACACTATTGAATTGCCAACCCCGCAGCGACAATTCCACAATACTAATTTAATTTACATTGAAATGTTTAAACGACTGGAAGTGTTTGAACCAACTTAAAATCTAAGGGTCTAATATTTAGTCTTAAATTCCTAAGCCTAGGTATGTACTATATTCTTATATAGTACATACCTAGGTTCTTACCAATACATAGACTCAAATCAACTTGTGACTGTAAAGCGGTTTCACTAAAAAATCCGTTTAGCAAGCTTCAGTTAAAAGTCCGACGATTTTATAATCTCTGATATATTTTCGAATGAAAAAAAATGTATTTTGAACTATTGAGCCATTTTACGGGTAGATTCATTTTTATCAATTTGTTTTATAATATTAGATTAATTATATACCTGGTGTGATAGACTTGATGGGCCGTGAGTTGTCCTTGGGCTATAGGAACCCAGGTTGTATGTTAATTATCTATCAGATGGATTCAATTAAAGTCCAGGTCTAGTTAGAAGATTTGTGTAGCTATATTTCTTAAGAGAGATGATTAGTAACATGGGGTTAAAATTCAAAGCAGTTCCATCAAGTACTTTTTGTGATTGACAGACAAACGTCCAAACCTACACACGTACTTTTGTAATATAATATTATTAATACAAAAAGATATTCCATATGAGCCAACAAGAAGTCACAACATTTTTAAACAGTAATATACTTTATATTATATTTGTTAGAAAGACCTTTTTCTTTTATATGTAAAATCTAATAAGAAAACAATGAATTGTTATTATAAAAGAGGCTACACCATTATAGCTTACGTACATTTTGTTTTAGCCCAAATTGAATATATACGTTCTTATACTATTTTATTAACAGTATGTACGTATATATAATCAGATTTACGTGGACAAATATGTATAATATGAAAAATATATAAACATCTTTCGAAACATTTTATTAACCTTCTACTCGTAATTATAAGGTTGGTGTATACATACATAAAAATAAACTGACACTACGGCTGACTTAATGTTCAAAGATATTTTTTCACAAATTATAATATAACGTTGTTGTTTCTTGTCAATTTATTTGAAGCTTAATTAATATTTTTGATCAGAAAAATCTGATCAAAAATAGCTCTGTTATATATTTATACATATATATTAATAAAACATTGTTATTAAGATAACCTAGGATTTTATATGCTGGAGTTTTTATTCAGTATTGCTTAAGGTAGATATGGTAATATAATAATTGAAACTTTAACGTCAAATAACGTTATTTTCATTAAAAATTAAATTGTAAAATATGAAATAGGACGTTCATATAACTGATTATTACATAAAGAATAGATTTTTTTTTATTTATTTAAAACACAGATATGAACAATCTACAAGAAACTCGGCGGGATGAAGAGATCTGCAAATGTCGCTCGTTACATCTAAATGGGCGACTTACCCAGGGGAGGTAATGAAATCACGGGGAAATCCCGTCCGTCTTTATAAAGAGAATCAGAAGATCATTACACTGTTTTGTTGGAAAATTAAGTGATTTGAGATTTCTTTTGATGATAAGTGTACCTTTGCAAAATCAATAGTAAACTATAATTTAAATATTCAATTATCATTCTAAATGTCATCCGTCACTACGTCAGCCAGTAAAGGCGTTAAATGTTTGAAAAACTTATTAAGTTATTAGAAAATTAGTTTTTAAATGAACCCGGGACTTGACAGTTCAATTTGGTAGTTAATCATAGGGGATAAATTTAATCTATTGTAGGTAATATAGCTGTAGATAAGAAAAAAACCCAATCTTATTTAACATCATTAACACTTCACTTTTGAGAATTAAATAAAATTTTACTCAGAATACCATTTCAAAACGTTTGTATACCGCTAAGATATTTACGAAGTCAAATAGAAAATCAAAAATAAAATTCATCTAAGATGTTCGGTTAAATAAATTTAGACAAAAAGTTCTGGTCCGACCCATCGTATTCTTTGGGATATTTCACATGCAATCTTATGAGCACGTTTGAACAAAATGGTATTCTTGGATGCGGTAAAAGTAGATATGTTATGACTTATGCATAATGTTGTATATTGGGAGGTAAAGTACTCGCAGGCTTTTAGTCTGACTTAGTTATATTGTTATATTGGCTTAGTAACATTTTTTTAAAATAAGTACCTTAATATATATATTTTAAAAGAAGCAACTGAAACTGTATTTGTGAAAAACTCACATATATACATATATATATATATATATATATATATATATATATACAGTCTTTCTAAGAATCGACAAATAGATCCTACCTCTTCATTGGCTCTAAAGAAATGTATAATATTATATTTTTTTTAATAAAATTGTGGTGTTTTTGTTAGCGATACGGTAGCACAATTGGTAGAGTGACGGGAAAGTTTCGCGGTTTTGATTCATACGTTGACGTTCAATTAACTAAAAAAAGGCCTTAATTAAAACTGAGACATCATTCGGGACAGCTAACAAAGATACTTTATTGTGAGGTTTTCCTTTTTGATTTCAAATGATAAAAAAAAATAATTTAAAATAATTTATCTTTCAATTTTCAAGTCTTATTTTGGAGACTAAATATAAAATAAGCGGAGCAGTGTGCTTATGCGTTCTGAGAGTTCGTGAACGGTGATTTAAATTCAGTACGAATTATTTAAAACATAATATAAGATTAAAATATTTATATATATTTTCAAATACATGTGAGAAAATAGGAAATAAAATAATGCTTATCATTCGTTGCTATTATTAGTCATAAATATCATTAACAGTTGTATGAAGTAGAGCGATGTATAAATTCGTCAGACCAAATCTCTACCACATTTAACTTTCGCCAGCTCTCGGAGTGCTTTTCTAAAAGCCCTATAAGACGCAATCTAGGTGAAAGATGCGGTCAACTTATGTAACTAAGACTAATACGTATTAGTTATTTTTTCTTTAATAGCAGAGTTTCTCATGTTTCATCAGCTTGAATGTAGGCTCTACTATTAATAGAAATATATTTTGAGTCATTACAAGTTATAAAATCACTACTAAATTAAGTTAAAATGATTAGATATTAATAATAGGAAGATAAATGTTTAGTATACTTGAAATTGTCTATAAATATATAAGTCATAAATATAAAATGAACAACAGTTATACATTGGTGTGCGGTTCTTTTAAGCAGTCATTAATGAATACGAATGTTAATCTTTAGTCGCTTTTAAAGTAGAATGAAAAGATATTACATTTTTTTTTATAGCTCGGATGAAGATATACGAGTATATATTTAAAGAAAAAATATATTCTTTATAGACTCCTGAGAGTTTGGTAACATATTATAAATATATATAATTTTGAACTCTTTTATTGCAATAGTAAAAAAAAAGCTAAACGCCAAAGAATAATTAAAGACCGAATGCCAATACGTTTATGTTGACTTAAAGAAGAAGTAGAACTAAAACTGGATAGCTATTCTTACTATCAGGCATGTTAACAATGTAGAATTAAAGTCTAAGGTATGTGGCTGACATTATAACGTAGTATGACATTGAAGGTATTATATTTTGTCTTGTATTTCCAGATTAAACTATCTAGTATTCAAGTTTGGATAAAATGAGATTATAATATAAATTTTGTTTGAAACTAGTTGTAACCCAGTTGCTCGCTAAAACGTTTCGAACTGAAAAAAAACACTTGCGTATCAAAGGTTCTGTCACATACAAATATCAAACAGTATTCAAACTATCTTTAAGCTGTGACACGACTTTTTGTAAAATGTGATTGTACAGAAATCTTAGCGGAAATACTTAAACCAACTCCTCTATGTTTTATTTCAATTTTAATTAATTAATTATTTTTTTATATGGTTATATTAATGAACATAGTATAATATATAAAAAGGCAAATATCTTATCACAAACAAAAAAAACATAAATTAGTTATATTTAAATTTGTAGGATTTGTTTTAATTTTTAAGGAAAATGTAATTATGAGAAAACAGTACTTAGAAATTAACATTATAATGGTAAGATGAGTGATGAGATGAGACGCAAAACTAGTAAATTAACTTTAAGACTGTATTTAATACTCATGATAAATGGACTTTTATTTTCCAAATATATTCCACGAATGTCATGCAAACTTTGGAAATATAGACAGTATATAGGTAAATGTAATGAAATGCTTCAAATTTTATGTAACCTACATGAATTTACGAAACGTCGAATGTAGATACTGTTTAGTGGTTAAAGGTGTATAAAAAAACTTGTAGAGCACTTTGGAAAAAGGTTTTTCAATGATTCTTAGTATTAATTATAATTTTGAATATAACTCACCACGATTTTACTGCAGTTTTTTCAGTTGGTTTTTTTAAATTAAACTGTCTATATGGTTTAAATAAGGTAGTAAAATTTTCTAATTAAAATTAGGATATTCGTATATATTAATTCTATTATAAAGTCATTTGAATGTTAATAAAATGTTGAATGTAAAGATATATTAAGTATATGTGTATCTGTTATAAGAGAGAAAAATGGTATGAAATTAATGTTTGACAATATATGACATATCAACCTTGTGTTTTCGTGAACTGGCCACCAGGAAGTCAAATATCTTTTTTTATTTGGAATATCAAATTCAAATTTATTTCGAACTTAAGTGTGTATACTGCAGTTTTGAATTAAGTGGTTTTCGCGCCATTAAATTTTTCTTTCGCGTTTTTTTTTGTAAAAATAATGGAAAACTTAAATATCGCGTAAATAAACTCATATTCGTAATTATATGAGTTTCTACGCGATACCAACGCCGAAGACACAACCGGAGCCGGAGGCACTCATTGATAATCAAGAATTAAAGGAGATTGTGGAAGCGAATACATAGCAAACCACGTCAGAGCTAGTGGCAGGCTTCGATATGCGTGACAAACCATTTTAATTTACTTATTGGTAAAGTAAAGAACAAATTGGTAAAGTGAAAAAGCTTAAGAGTTGGGTAGCGCATACCCAACTCTTAAGCGTCCATATGGTCCCTACTCTTAAGCATACCGCATACGTCACGTCAAACGGTCGCTAAATTAGAGGAGCTTAAACTGGAATGTCTCCGTCACCCACCAAACTTCCCGGACCTTGTTCTAACTAATTACCACTCTATTTGAAATTTTGATAAATTTTGCAAAGAGAAATATTCAATTCCAATGAGGCAGTACAACCTCCCTTCAAAGAGTTTATTGACAAGAGTTATGCAAAAATTATCAAAATTCGAATAGAGTGGTAATCAGTTAGAACAATTTTTATATCAATGGGATCAATGACCTACCGATAACATGGCAAAAGTGTATAGAAAATAATGGTACATATATCGATATATTAAATATATAATTACATTATTGTTTGGCTTTTATTTTTCTGATATATATATTTTAGTTACGAAATACAAGTATGTTAATTAATATTTGTATTAATATTTGTACATGTAAAGAAAATTTACACTTTCTATACGTCCGAAGAAAGAGCTATAAGAAAAATTCTTCATATCGGGCTACTATAATTATAAATAAGATGATCTGATCCATTTACATCTTTTTTTAAAGTAAAAATACCACTACGAATTTTAGGTTAAGAAATATCTTAATGTTCGAAATCTGAAATGTAGGCACTGAGTTTTGAAACGTCCTTTATTTGCAGCAATTGATATAGAGTATAGAGCTTAAAGATTTTCGATTCAAAAACATTTCTTGAAGAACTACAATAATAGCTCGCTTCTACGTTACCTACAACCATTTCTCATTTATTCTGAATAGGGAAAGCAAATCCGTCATGCTATCGGAAAGCACTTGAACAGCACTCTAGAAAGATTGGATCAGAATATAGAATATGTTGAGTTCGTACGTTCTTGTATTGTTGAGATATTTATGCAAATCGTATTTGAAGTTTATCTTATACTACATTTTATTTAGTGCTTATTTCTAACTTATATGTGTAGACAAGTTGTATGTATATATATGGTAAACAATATTTGAAATCAAACTGAAGCATACATTTCTTCAAAGTTTCATTGTAACTTTAAAGAGTGGTTCAATAAGCTTTGGTATTACACTTTACTTTCTCGTTTATTCAAATCATTCACAGTAGTTGACGCTTCGCTGAACGAAAGAGCACTTCAATGACTTTGAATAGATTTGATTAAACGACCGTATTCGTCAAATACTTTCAAATGATCTAGTTTTGAGTTACTATTTAAATATTTATTTAATTAATGTTTAATAATTTCAACAATAAATATTTATTAAATTATATATCAAGCATGTAACTCCTTTTATGTTAATTGTTTATTATTAAGTTAAAACTAATGGAACCATTATATTTTTAATAACATCGATGCTTAAACGGTTTTCTAACAAGGTCAGTGTCAGTCGATGCTGAAGCTATATAATAAAAGATGATACGATTTATCGATAATAGCATTGATATACCCCATTTCGTTTTATGTCTCTCAATAATACGAGCTTTGTTAAGTTATTTGTTTAACTTAATTCTGAAATTTGATCTGTCACCTATATTAATAAAATATCGATTTCGTTATCATAAAGTCTCATATCTAACATCTGTCTTAGTTAAAAATTATATTAAAATCTATCTTTAGTATTCTATCAAATCTTGTATCGATACACAATTCGTACACTAAAATGTTTAATTATGCCTGTGTTGCTATTAAATGAAAATATCAATAATTAATTCATCTGAATGAATCAATAAATAATTAATCTGAAATTCAGGTTCATGAAAAATGGAATGCAGCAACGTGCGGAAATAAATGATCTATTTTCCATTAAGGATAAATATGTTTACATTTGTAAGTATTGATTTTTTTACATGTATAATATATATCCGGTAAATAATCAAACAGAAATGCGGGCGACAGTTAGTAATTGGCCTTTCTTATAAAAATATTTACCGTGAAAAAGAAAATCCAAACATCCAACAAACTTTTCATCTTGAATATTTCTCAACTTATTAATTATAATTTTGTTGGAAGCCATGCAATATACAGTTTGTTGTGTAGATATATTATTTATTAAGATATGAAGGAAGCCGTTTTTAAGTCTTTTACACTTCCCATTCACAATGGACCCTACATAATATAATAGAATTATTTAGCATTTTTATAAAAAAAATGTAAACAATTTCTTTACAAACTAATTATGTATTATACTATTATAGCGTTTGATAATGAAACATCTCCAGCGTGAAATACAATTATCAAGTACAAATCGGATCATCCCGATTAATTAAATAAATAAGTCAATTAATTTTGTAATCGGATAGAGTTTATCCTGTAAAACGAAAATATTTACAAAAATAATGAATAAAGAAAAAGATATGATGTTTTGGGTTTATATAAAATATATCGACCTAAAACCACCTCATGAACCATCAATCTTTGTTTACGAACAAATAACACATCAAAAAAGATTTATTTAAGTTTATTAATTCTTTTGATCTGGGCGGTGGTAATCTACATAACATTGTATACACCACTAGTCGTTTATTATGCCTGTGCATTTATTAAAAGGTATAAATAAGCCATCAACAATAACTGCGCTGTATATAGATTATAAATTGTAAAATATATACAAACATTGTTTTCATTTTAAAGTATGTATTCGAGCTAAACCGAAATAGTATCTTAATTTAAATTTTAAACTAATATCGGGTCTACTTCGCGATAAAAATTAATTAAGGTGCAATACCTTTTTATTTCCCGACGTTCCGGCCAAATTTCACCAGCCGTGGTGATGAGATGACTAATGTCAGCTCAGCGTCGTCTTCGTGAGGCGCGAGTCTCGGTAACTACCCTCGCTTGTTCCTCATTATTTGCGTTGTTAATATTTTTACTATCGGAAGTGACAAACGACAGACAAACGACACTAACGATACTTACTGGCTTTTTAAGTCGCGGGGAGTATGGCACTTGTTAAAAACTGGATTCCATACTGGTGATAGTCGATATCCACCTCGATTGAAATTTTTATTTTCTTTCATTACCTGTTCCTCTAGTTCGTTATTGTAAAATTGATTGAAGTATCTTCACCGCCTTACTTTTACTTCGGCAAATTGTAGCGTTGCATTTTTCATGAGCCTGAATATTGGATGAATTGTTGATTTAATTATTCAGATGGCGTCCCCATGTTTGTATTATTCAAAGGCGCAATAATAAATAACAGTGAGAAAATAGACACTTTTATATGTATTTGAACATGAGAAATCCAATTTGATATGAATGCAATAATATAACTACAGTGTATGTAAACCGTAAATATTTATCCGAACCAGCCCAAACAGTTCCATGTAAGGAAATAGATTTAATCCTGTCTACCAACCAATATATTGATATTTCAATATTCGTCAGGTTACATTTAATCTTACTATAAAATGAACAAAGTCTTAAGCCCTCAGCTTTGATACTATTCTTGTTTTATATTATACGATATTATAAAATATGTGAATCATTTATGCTAGAGGGTGATAAAAAACGCTTCAAGGGTTGTAATTGTTATAAGTTCCTTAATATCTTATATAATCAAAATGCTTTCAGAAAAGTTCCTGGGCTTTTGGAGGAGATTGAAAATAAAAACGAAGTCAGAAACGGACGTATCTTCTTATTATCAGTTACTAGAAATCTCTGCATTGCAGAAAATTGATCCGCAATTATCTAATATTGAGCATTGAACATAAAAAGGCACCAAAATTGTTTATAATTGATATTTCTTTTGAATAAAGTATACTAAAGACTGAATTATTTATTTTATGTCTTGATAAAACTTTTTCTCCAATAATAATAATTAATATTTTCAATCATGAACTTGTCTTAATTTAATCAGAAAGTATGTGTTTGAATACCTGACTCATTCTAGTCAGTCACATAAACCGTGAACTAAAGATATTAAGTTTATTAAAACAGTAATACTATCAAGTTTTATAGGCAGGGAGGACTTGTAGGTCGATAAATACGACTAAAAACGAAAATAAATTACTTCCAACTAATCACTTTATTAATGGCCAATTTAAAAAAAGGTGAACCTTTTAAATGTTTGAACAATTTTATGAATATAATAAAGAAAATAGCTGAGTTCCAACATTATGAAATTCCTACGTTTCGGTCTTTTTTATTGTTTATTAACATTAATTAAATCTTCTAATATAGGCATTAATAAGACACAATTGCAATGGAACAAGAGAAAAACACCACAGAAAATGTAAACAGTATTAAATAAATATATCCTACGTCACAGCCGCCAACTTAAGAAAACGATGAATTTTACTATATTATTAAAATTGAATTAAATTTAATTACAGAAGCAACTCTTGTACACAATGTTTTAATTTTGAACAGTTTAATAAATTTGAATCCTCAAAGCTTAATTCTAACAACTAGAAATTTTTAATTCATAAAACCAGATATCGTTTTAAAATAAACTTATACAACTCAACGCTTAATCATAATTAAAATGTGAAAACCTTTTGTTTTACTTCAAAAATTATTCATCCTTAATTGTCCGTAAATCTAAAATCATCAATCTTTATAAATTTTGTAACAACGATCTATTCACATTTGAAAGCTGTAGTAATTTGAACCACGTTACAAAGTTATTTCCAAGAACTACTGAATGTTTGAACAAGTATTGTAAACAGACTATTCGAAATTTAGATAATTTCTATATCAGGCTATAAATACTAAGAATCTGTTAACGACTTTATGTCATTGGTATTTCGATAAACGATACCTTCAAGTAAATTAGATAAAAATCAGCTTTTGCTTACTTATTTAGTGATGTAATTTTCTTCATAAAAAAATTATTGTTAGTTTTATATTGAAAAGCCTAAGCTTAATTTAAATATACAAATGACATGTTATAAACTCTCGTATTTAAACTAAAAGTGATTTAATATATTTTATATAAAACGTACAGTCATAATACGCTGGTTGATACTTAACTAACATCGGCAACTACTTAAAACTTAACAATTTGCTTCGATTGAACACTTGAACACTTCATTCGTAAGAGAACTTTGACTTAATTCGTGTATATTTTACAGGCAAGAAAATCATCAAGTAGAGAGATTTCGCTGTTGTACCTCTCGTTACCACTTCTACAGCGTACAAATTAACTATACACATATTCCTAGTCAGTTGGTTGGTCAGTTCGTAATACTTGTTTACCTTAAATGTATTATATATATTTAACATTCCTATGTTAAAAGAAAATATTAAAAATTGTTATGATGCATTTTTAAAATGTGTCCTAATTAAACTTTTAAAAACACATCCACATTCAAAATTATTGTTTATTTAAATAGTTCGTATTTATTGATATTGACAGACATATTCGGTAGCTTATCATCAAAATTAATAATTTCTTTTATAACTTACTTCTAATACAATTAAATTAAATTGCCCGTTATCACGAATGAGCTGTGATAGTCGTTAAAAATACAACATTAAATGAACGCAACTTTCATTAAATAGCATTTATTTCTATAATAATAGCTAGGCTACAATATTACAAAGCTCTGTTATGAACGCACCGAAGTGTTGCGATAGTAACATTTCTTATTTTTTTAAATTACAACGCCGTATGATGGCCTTTGTACGAATTAATAATTCAATAACCAAAACAGTAGTTACACATTATTATTATTTAATAAAAATGTAGTACAAAAAAAATATATAAAGTTCTATTTCAAGTTCAAAAACGGATACCAGCTTTATCGCTTTAAATATTTATATCCATAAATAATTGCCGGTCAGTAGCAGTTCACTATAATTTCAGTATACATTGTTGAACGTATTATATTTATAATGGAGCCATAAATACTAGTACATTATAATAACAGTACTTACGACAACTTAATCGTTTAAACCGGCTTCGGTTTAGTTGGTTTTGGAAAATCTAGTTTCTGAATTTATAGTGCTACTATGTTTATTAGTATTATTAATTCAAAAACAATTAATCTTTAATTCATATAGCAATTATGTTTATTCTAACAGTTTCAAAAATACAACTGAATGAATGGAAGCGAGAAAAAGCATGAATCTATAGATATTTTTTTAAAATTGTAATGTATTAATTATAAACATTTGATCAACGAAAAAACGTCTAAGAGTATCACAAAAGAAATAAATTGCTTTGTCAATTTATTATTAATTTGTATTTCATTTTTCATCTTTAAAGGGTCTTCTTTAATTGGTTTAAAGTAAAGTAAGAAAGTTTTTATGTCATCTCAGCTAATCAAAACTTCACCACTCAGAAATTTCTTGGCGTGATTCCCACAAAGTTATCATTTTATTACTCCCGTATTTTAGCTGTTACTAACATAAAAAGTATTTTTTAAATATTTATTTCTTTTTAAAAAAATATTATCATTATTGTTGAGAGTCCTACTTCCCTTCAGGACTTCATACTTCAATAATCTTTTGGGTAGAGCTACGGAAAGTTTTCCTAGACGTTCGATTATTTTTTTATTCTATATTTATTCCAAAAAGGCTAAACATTTCCATTTATAATTTATATCGAATATGATCGTTTTTATTTTATTTAAAATAAGAGGCAAACGGAAAAGATTCCGGAAATCGGAATCGGATAGATAACGGAAATAATAAATTTTGAGAAACGTGGAAAAATATTTATATTGAGAGTAATGAATATGTGGAGTTGAAAAGTGTTCGATGATATATATAAACAAAAAAGTCGAATTATGTTCGTTTGAGAATCATTCATGGTATTGTAACCAGATTGTAAAAAACAATTTTGATTTCGAATAATCACTGGCATTGTCGGTCAGTGAGGAGGAGTTGCTGGCTCGAAGTGTTGTTTGTTGCAGAATAACAATGCAGCAGTTTATTTCCACTTTAAATGGTCTTCAGACTATTTCTGGTGGACCTCAATATCCTTAAAACAATTAAATAACATTGTAATATTGTCAATGTATTGTTGGTATAAAAACCATCATGTTATTTTTTACAACGAGGGAGGATTGATCTTTTATTGCCGTGTATTAAATAACAATTCTTATTTCCATAATTAGATCTGAATTACATACCTTTATATAATATTTTATTTTTTGTTATAATTAATTATATTCAGATTTTATAAATAGGTAATAAAATTCCTTATTTTTTAATACTCTGGTCCCATTTCAATTGCCAAATTACTTCTGAACATCTGAGATCACAATACATTTTAAAAACGATATTTAAACATAATAAGTTCAATCGATTGCTGGTAACCTCTATAATACGATTAAAACCATTGTTATACATTTTAAAAGATTATAAATAATTGGGTTATAGATAATCAAGACTTTTGGTATGGATACATTTTTTATAATTTCATTAAAGTAGATTCAATCATCATATCTTTGTCACAGTTTTATATTTAACACTCATACAAAATATTTGGATAATATTTATTAACTTAAAATTTAATATAAAGAAATCTAATAGTAGTAGTAATATATATTATAGAAGAATTTTAATAATATGTTTCATCAAACTTACCTTACTTTCCGATTAAAAGTTATCTTTTAATAATTTTATTTGTAAAGATTTGTAAACTCTTTGAGCATATTAGTACATTCTGATGTTAGTTTGATAACCATTCTGGTTCTATTTGCTATGCAGCTGAGTTCTTGAATTTCAGATTTATTCAGGAGTTTAGAACTTATATAAGAAGTTGGCGCGGCACAAATGGCGTGTTTGCAGTTAGTTCATTGACGACACTGATTTTCGATTTATTTATTTATATATTTCCACTTTGAAATATTAAAAGTGAACACTTGCGTTTGTCAAAATTAAATTTAAATGTTCGTTTTTTTAATTAATAAGTAAAAAGTATTTTAATTTTTATCACAGCAACAAAGTCGATTTAATAAAAATACACGAATTTTGAATTTTATATTTAACTGAAATTTAATTGATATGGGGTCTGTTTGTTTTAAGCAAGGGTGAATTTTGGATAACGTAGGTACACAGAAATTAGCATGTTGTTTGCATCAAATAACTTGCAATATTTATATTGAAATCGCTTTCCTAGATTTTTGTATTATATAAATAGTATAAGCCAGTGTATAGCCAACTAATTAAATATTTAGAATTGAAAAGTCTGTCTATAAATATATTGATAATTGATTTATTATGATTAATAAAATGAAAAAACCAATGGATGAATATTTGCGATTCCTTATATCAATTATAACCTTTTACAGATGAATATGTCAATTAACTTTAGGCATTCAGACGAAAATTGCTTGTTATATGAAAGCTTTAATGGTGACATACGCCTTAAATTTATGAAAGAGTTTTTTTTACTACGTGGTTTGACTTAACATCTTGGAAGATAGACAGTCGGCCTCGGACAGAAATGTCTTAAAATATGTTAAAATTATGATCCATACATTATTACGATAAAATATTGGTGAATAATGCCGTACGTGGCGTCAATAAGTTGGTGGCAGTTTTGCAAGAAGCAAAATCCGTATATCGTATTTACTATTATACTTATACGTAATAAATATATCAAGTGAATCCAGAGGTAAGAATTTTTAAAGTATACAATTTTTGCTGACAAACAAAACATACAATTATAAATTGTCTCTAAATATATTTGGCCGTGTTAAACTTTTTAAAGAAAAGCACGTGTTCGAGGCAAAACCTGAATTCTAAATTAAATATTGTCCAAAAATGCCTATTTGGTATATTAAATTAAAAGGTTTTTGTTTACTTAACAATATTAACAGCATGGTGCAAGGTATTCTACTTACGTTTCATTAAAATGAAAGCATTTGGTTCGTCTGCAAAAACATACACGTGTAAACTCGGGGCACGAACATTTATAGATTAAAACATATTTTCAATTAGGAAAGTTTTATAAAAGCTTTTTAAGAACGCATTATTATTTTTTAGAAGCTTAACATTCTTCTAAGAGAGTTAAAATATAGTCACAGTATAGCAATCATAATTAAGAAAAAAACATGTTGAATCTTCTTTTAAATATCAATTATTAGTCAGTAATTAGTAGTAATTCCAACGTTAATCCGTTCTTGTTTACACGGAGTTTAATTACGAACGGAATCGAGACAATCCTCCGAAGGAAATGCAATCGACGACGCGTTTGTGTTAATTGCATACTGCGAAATGTCTATTTCACTTTGAAATCGTTTTGTTTGAATACGAATTAAGATTAAAAATTTAACACATATAACTGATGAAAAATACATATATCTGATTAATTACTACCATTGGAACAAATGTTTATAGATATATTATATTAGTTACTCATTTTATTATTTTAATTGTCACGTCGTCACTAATAATTATATTGGGAATATGTTTTTGGAGTTAAAATTATTAAGCGAGTTTCAATGTTTCATTTATTTTATTGTTTATATATTCTCGATAACACTTGAATTTATGTGTGAATATTGGTTTGAATTGAACGATAGGATAAATATTAGCTTTCCACCGTTTTAGTTTTATTTGATAATTATAATCATGTTTTTAGTGTTGTGGCAGTATTGTATTTTTCTAAAATTATTTGCTTAATGATAAATAAAACAAAGCACATTAATTTTTTTTGTTTCCTATATATGTTATAACTTTAAATTACAGTCATTGTGTGCTTTATAAATTAATAGGACGAGTCTTTCGGGTTTCATCCATCCCATGATGTATTTAGTAGGATAATATATACTTTTTACACCACCGAATAAAGCTTTTGTAACATAAGACATGTAAAAAATGTTATTAAATATATAATATAAGGGACGAAATCATAACGCAGTTACAAGCCAAAAAAAAAATCTGTCTTCTAAAAACAACTTTATTGACTTACTTTACTAGTAGTACTATTACTAGTAAATGCTTTATGTAAAGATACATATTTCGTTATATGTAAGTAATTTTCAAGTTTTCTAGTTTTCAAGTCTAAATTAAATGCAATATCTATGTTAACAACTATAAAGAAATTCGTAACTATAAAACAATATTTTTAATGAAAACTTATTGGAAAAGTGTAGATGGAACAAAGTGAATTGTGATTTATTTGCGTTTACATCAATACTTATTTAGCTGAATAGCAACCAGCTCGTGTTTGTGTGTACAGTGCCGCCGCGATTCGAATGATTGACACTGGAACGTGGGTTGACGTTTTCAATTAGCGCGGCTCATCAAGCTTGAGGGTATCTTTATGACACTTTCAGGACGTTAACCTATAGTGTTCTAAATATCAAGTTGATTTTTATAAGGGCCCTTAAGAAGACCGAAGAAGTAAAAAAATATATGGCAAATAATCAAGTCTTCATTAACGTAGAACGTAGAAGACATTTTGAGAGTAGAAGACATTTTGACACATTGAGTCGACACTAAACAATCCATATAAGGGAAAGTGGATAAAGATCTCCTAGTTACCGCGATAAAAAAAAAAACACATAAGTTACAAAACAATAAGTTACAAAATATATTAAACTAATGTACTATTTTCTATTCTATTGCGGCGTCTGAGAACAATACCCAAATATCGTTATATATAACTTACAATCTAAACATTTTATATATTTGTCGCAGCTGGAAATGGAGTTACAACAAGTGTTTTTTATATTTATTTTAAATCAGCCTTTAATTCAGTCAGATTATTGGGTAAAGAAAAGTATTTATTTTATTATGGTACCATAAATTATTATTCATATTGTTGAAACTCTTTTCAAAACGTATAACAGCTGTTCGTTATTTTTCCATAATGTTCTGTTTAAAATTATGGAAAAATAATAACCAATTTTGTTTTATAACTTTTCTCGACATTAATTGGATTGAGTATCATAATAAGGCTGTATATCAAATACGATGAAAATATTTAAGTCATAAAATTATAATAGGTTTGAACTTATCAGAACTATAACAACTTTATACATTCAAAGTACAATTTGTACAATTGTACACAATTAAACTTTCAAGCCAGTATTATTTATGAAAAACCATTGAACTTTTATCGTTCATATATACTCATTATTATAGTAACGTGTTGTTATGAAAGCCTCTATTACCTGACTTAAAGGAATTTTCTCATTTATACTCGTATATATGCACCTGTAAATTATAATTAAATATTGAATTTATGGAACGTTATCAAACAAATGATAATAATATATTAGGTATATTTTGAAAACTATTATAAGGTATTTTAATGTCATTAGTCACGTTTCAAAACTACCGTCTCATCATATTGGGTATATTGCTGAATTTATTAAAACGAAATCTTTCTGGATATACGGTTGGTATATCACGCTGAAAACTGGGAATACTTGAATTCTAATAGAAAAAATATACTTTTGCAATAACATTTGAAAATTAATCATATTCAAAAGAACCTATAATTATTTTTCTAATATTATTACAAAATGTTTAGTAATTTATTTGGGTATAATACCAACTTAAGAAGCATTTCGATTTATAATAACTGTACATATATTTAGTTATAAATATATGTACAGATATTAATTATAATTGTAATTATAAATACCGTAAATAGAATCCACTCTAAATGTAAATGATACACTTCCCTTACTATATCCATTATATATAGTGTAATATAATACGTTACAAAAATCGTCGACACGAGCAGGATCCGTGACCTCTGAGGTGCGTCGTTAATGTCATCTAAAAATGTCATACATCATTTTGTGTCAGTACCCATACTACTATATACATATGAAGATTCTGTCTGTATCAAAATTAAAAAAAAAAATATGACAACATTTTTTTAAATAATTTCGTGATGAAAAAATCGATCTAAAAAGTGACTCGCAGAGCTAATTAGACTATTTGTGTCTTCGTCTATTTGTCTTCCTACAAATTATAATGGCTAGACTGATATTGGTGTATATTATAATAAGAACGTGTGAACGTGTTGTGGAAATGATAGGCTGTTTAAAAAACAACAAACCTCAGCTAATTATGAAAATATATTTCTAATGATTATGGTGGATTTTCTCTAAAAGCTATACGAGTATTACTTGCTCCTGCCCTTTCTTTTTTTTTTATGTTATAAGAGGGCAAACGAGCGTGCGTATCACAGATGTAAAGTGATCACCGCCGCCCAAGAACTCTTGCAACGTCCGAGGACTCACAAGAGAGTTCCCGACCTTGGTGGCGTTGGTGTCCCTTGTGTGTAGTCAGTAGTAGATAATTTGTTCATGGCTATCATTTACTTTTGACTCCACCTGAGGTGGCCAGAATAGCTAACTGCACTTTAATTGTTGTGACTACAGGAAAATGTTCTTAAATGTTGTTGTAATTATGTAGCGATTTATATTTAAAAAATAAATCAACAAACATATTTCATTCAATTCTTATATACGAGTATATTAATAAATAGAAACTTGAAAGGCATAAGACAGTAAATTGAATCATAAACAACATTTTTTATATTATACCTAACCTAAGGCTGTAAAACTCACTTAGGTCTATATAAAAAAAAAGTTGTCGTTCAATTTGTAAAAAAAAACATATTAACGAATTGACAATATTATTTATTTTATTAACACTGTAATTATTATCCTGTTACTATGTAGACTGGTGTAATCTTTGCTATATGAACAACATTTCATGCCGTAACTGTAGAGAAAAGATCGCAGGTCACGTATTCAGTTATCACGGTATAAATATTAGCTCAACGAAAGTCCAATTAAGATTGTATTCAGAACGAATACGCTTCTTTAAAAAAAAACACAGTATTGGCACGGACGATCTTTTATCTCTGTAAATATTACCGATGGTGAGATATGATATTACAATATCAAGGAATAAAAAGTTCACAGTCGCGTCAGTGCCAAATTGTAGATTGAAGATAAAATAAGGCGGAATTCATATGCTCAGTTGTATGACATCTATCACAAAACGTTTGTTTGTTTAAAAGTGTCACAGACAGATTTGGTTTTCAATATTTCTTATATGTTTTGTATAAGTTTATTTATTTGTGTTTTAGCAAAAAATATGTACTACATAATAATTTTATAATATTCCGTCATTTAATTATACTGAATACTACTACAATTTTTTTTTTAATAAATAGTACGATGAAATATTTAGAGAACGGATATACGCGTTTTATGACCATCCAAAATTGATTTAAAATAAGCAATTGTAAAAAAACAGCAGGAATTTGAAGTTCTCCAGTGACTTTTCATGGAAACGTGTCCATTAACAACTGCAGGAGGAAGCTACAGTAGCTTATACAGCGGCTGGCGTACCAATGGCTTCAGCATGCCAGACAAGATTGGAAACTTCAGTGGCGCGAATGGCATGGCTATTTTAAATTACGTTCATAACTGTTGAATAAAAATACACTAATATAAATAATTTTCATCTCAAATAAGATCAGGCAATGTTTAGAATATTTATGATAATTGAAATTATATTTAAAATAATTTTATACAATTTTTAAGTAAGAATTTATTAAGAAACATAGAAAGACAAAAATATGAATATATTTTTTTTCTGTTGTCTTCTTTTTAAATTAAATAATATTATTTAATTAAAAAAAAGACAATCTCTCTGCACAAACGCCAAAGGTTATATATATCCAGCTGTTTATAAAGTTCTTAGATTTCATTTCCGTCGCTCTGCCAATTAAAATACGTTTTGATGTATTTGAAACACGTTTGTAGTATATATATAGGTGACATCTTTTATATATTTTTCAAAATCATAGCCAATGCTTCTATCATTGTGGTATATATTAATATTGTAAATATTGCACTATCCAACTAAACCAAATACGCTGAGAAAAATATAAATGGTTATTATTTTAATGGTATTGTAAATTTAGTCAAAATAATATAAAAAAACAATAATTAAATTATAATATAATTCGTATTATTAATTATATTTTCTGTTGAAAAAAAACAAAAGAAAGTAGGTAGCATATATGATTAAGGATTTTTGACAGTGAATTACAATCATATTCATTATTACTTACAATAATAAAAGTATCAATAGTAAATTAAATATAAAATATTTAAAATATATAATTTTATGACAGGTTAAGATTGTGTTAAACAACTTTCATAAAACCAATTAAAGACATAACACCTTAATTAATTAAGATTGGTTAGTTTAGTGACAAATGAAATAATTGAATTCCATTAATAAACAATTGCATTTATCTATCTAGTAATCCAAAAACTAGAACTAGTTAAAATTGTATCTCCCAAAGACTACTACTACTACTACTAAACTATAAAAAATCAAAATTAATAAAAAAAATATGGAAAATATAAATTGTACAAATAAACTCATCCAACAAAAATACAAATAAAGTGAATATTTGCTTACAGCTCATTTGACTAAAACCAAAACCTGATACATATATCTGATCAAATGAAGAATCACTTCAGCTTTATGGACAGAAGCGTCTGTTACCCGAGTTAGCAAAACACAACAAGCATACGTCGCTTTAACTAAAAACCCTCAGTTCCCCGGGCACTAAGAAAGCCAGGGCTGGGGATTGCGGTCAATATTACCAAGTCTTCCAAAAGGTGCCAATGAACTCACGGGTAGAAAGTTTGGGACGTAAACCAGGTGCCATGATTGAATTTATTTTGTTCAAGTACTCACTGTACTCACTGTACTCACTGTACTCACTGTAGATACATAAAATTTATTTTTTTAATTTTACCATATTAATATTATTCAAGTTTATCATCGATTAAAATAAAAAGCCGTTTTATATACAAATATTTCTGTAAAGTCTATGAAATGCTTGCAGACTTGTCGTTGCATGACTGGTACCTAGTAATTACTTGGCATTTAAATTACTCAACACTTCTCATAGAATCGAAAAAATTCTTCTTCAAGGCTCTTGAAGTTCAAATTCCGGATAGAAAATGAACAAGCAATCAGTTTAGTACCTCACAAGAAATATGTAGTGCCTAGTGACAGTGCATGGACTGAGGACTGAGGTGGGTGGTCATAGAACAGCGCATAGTAAAAGAGAGTGGGGAGGTATAAAGACACCAGAAATTACTTAATTCTGAAGATCCCAAGAAGAGAAAAGAATGAGAGATTCTAAATATATACTCCATTTAAATAACTTTTGGATACCAAGCCAAATTGAAGTTTTAGTCCCTATAAAAATAGAATCAATCATGTTCAAGAAAAAAAATTGTTGTGAATTTATTTTATTTTCAAAACACTTAAGGATTTTAAGAAAATTCTCCTGTATCTTAAACTTTACATTGGCTCACTTCATCTCAAGAATCCATTCTGTATAAATCAGTATATTCAAATTGCGAGTGAATTTCTAAATATTTATCTAATGTGATAAAATAGAATGTCATTTATTATAATAGTTCTTTAACATATTTGATAATCTAAGTAATGGTGTATTCCTATCAATCACCACAAATCCTTCAACATGTGATCTAGAAATTTACTAGACCATATTCGATTCTGTGCCCCATAAAACACATTTCACTGGATTACGTACGGCGCAAACTCAAACACCCAAGAATTATTGCTTTGCCCTTACCATGGTCAAAAATATATCAAAATAGTTTACACTACAATGATGTCGGTGAGTTTGGTTATATTTACTTGAAAACACAATATCGTATTTGCATTCATTGCATAAATTATAGGTATCTTCTATATTTCGTAGGATGCCTTCATTTTTCAAAATAAATTCCTGAATCTTAATAAATAATCTATTTAGTTGGGATTTCGTTTGTTGTTCTTGTCCGTTATAGTTTAATATATCACATAATTGTATTAAATTTAGTAAGTCATTGTTTGCTGCTTGTCGTGTGAGTGGTAAATGTTAGGGGCAACTACCAGCTAATATCATTACGAGCGTGTGTCGTTTATCCAATATTGCGGGTGCTAACACGGTTTATGTTTGGAACTGGTTTTTAACTACGATATAGTTTAAAATTGTTCGAATTATTTGTTTATAATTAAATAGTTAACACCTTTGGGCTCCTGAGCTATAACGAATAAATTGTTTAATATCAAGGTAATAGTTATGAATTCATTTTTTGCTGCTGTTATTTTAAAATGCAATATTGCAAATGTTGTGCAATGATTTTAGGGAATATATCATTTGTTCAGTTTCAGAAAAGACAACCCATTTTTGTTAGAATTAGATCCTAGGGTATTCCGCTATCAAGTTAATTTAATCGTTCTATAATTTAAATGCTGATTCGACCCGATACGGTCCCTTCTAGCAAAATAACAGAAGACCAACTTAACAAGGACTTTTAAAAGTCGGTCATAGATAAAATTATACTGTTCAAAACAACCGACCACTTTGATTATATGGTCACCTTTAGAGCTCTACTTAGTGACAAAGTTAATTATTTAAAGATAATACGTGTTAAAGTAAAACAATTAATATTTTATCTCATACATTACGTATATATAATAATTTGTTATTCTTATACTCATTCAATGGTAGTCTATACAATACTTGAAAACGTGTTAAACTTAAACCAGACAGATCGCCTTTGTAAATATCATATAGCAGACACGATAGTTAATTTTTCTATTTATTTTATGTTTATTAGAAACCACCCAGAAAAAAATATCCATGAAATGTGGATGGTTTCCTTTTTTTTAATTACTTCTTGGTTGCAAAAAATGTATAAGGTCTACAGATATTATATCTATATCATAAATAATTAAGGAAATTCTATTCAGATATATTAAATCCGGATCAAAAAGAAGGCTGAGTTAATTAGTCAAGTAACTAAGGTAAAGTTTTTTTTTTTTTAAATAACATTTTTTGAAAGAACCAGAGAGAATACAACGTGAAACCCGAGCTTACTGTTACTGGTCAGTATTTTTATAAAGAAAGTTATCGATTGCAAGGGTTAGAAATAGGATGTTTGTTAGTTTTATTTAAATAAGAAAAATAATGCGTGCGTAGTCACAATGTTGTAATCAGTAAAATACGGATTTCATTTTTAAAATAAATAATAAATAATAAATATTTATTACAAAAATCCAAAACATTTTTTTTATAACAAAATCTTTTGGATTGTTGTAATACCAAACGGTTCATTATAACAAATACTACAAAAATTATGACATTTTATTTATTTTCATTTTATTTTTATTACGTTCTGGATTGCTACAGGTACTAGAAAGAGCTAATGTAATGTAATGTAATGAATCTGTTAGAATAAAACCTTAGATGTGTTAGTTTTATAACATTTTACACATAAGTATAGTTAGTAGTATAGTTAGTAGTATAGTTAGTAGTATAGTTAGTAGTATAGTTAGTAGTATAGTTAGTAGTATAGTTAGTAGTATAGTTTCAACTATGCTGTTGCAAGATTGTAATAACAGTTTTTTACAAACATATATTTAGTTTATTTTTTGTCCCCTAGCCAGCTTGTACCGTAATCTCGAGAAGATATGACGCGGTTCGATTATAAGCCGCTACCGCACATGAAAAACTATATAATAAGACAAAATATGTTTATAAGAAAAAATCTTATGAAAGTAACATTACAGAAACAACAAAGATGTTTTACAAAAAATATTTATTTTGATGAATTATAATTTTTTTTTAGGTAAATTTTGAATAACAAATTATTATAATGGGTATTATAATGATATAGAATAACATGGACAAAAGGACACAACATTCTCCTAATTATTCGCTTCGCTTCCAAAAACAACATGTGAACTGGTGACAAAATAACATGTGCAACAATGGGTGAATCCAGCCATTGATTCAAATATATTGACAATTATGCCATAACATATCACTTAAAAAAGTATTTTTATATTAACAATATATATTTCCTTAATTAAAACCGCTGTCGTTACGTAATACTGTAACTTTACGTCTTTACGTTGTAAGTAGTTAAAAGTAGCTACAAATAACCTTACTCTACATGTAGTATATGTGTTACATATATATAAACTAACTGTTGCCCGCGTCTCCGTCCGCGATGGATTCAGAATACAGGGCTCCTAAGAAACTCTTTCCGCTTATAAATTCCTAATGAATAAGTGGCTAATGTTTTAAACTAATATCGGGTCTACTACGCGATAAAAATTAATTAAGGTGAAATACCTTTTTATTTCCCATCGTTTCGGCCGAATTTCACCAGCCGTAGTCACGGGATGACTAATATCAGCTCAGCGTCGTCTTCGTGAGGCGCGAGTCTCGGTAACTACCCTCGCTTGTAGACCCGATATTAGTTTGAAATGTATACAAGTCGCGATAGTTTAAAAACATCAAGTGGCTAATGGTATACTTTCACAACGTCAATGTCAAGTATATGTTGGTCTGATGTCTAATAGTAAGTAAGTACTCATAATTGTCACCTGGCGCAATATAATAAAAAAATATAATATGAATTTAACTTATAATTTAGCTTTAGTAATACGTGTTCGGTTATCATATTAAATTTTTGCTTATATGAAACATTTGTACTCTTAACAAAATGCCATCTATTGAATACTTACTCAATACCGCCATCTGTCGCGGACAGAGTCGTGGCTAATAGCTTATACGTTATATGTCAGTAACAATTCCAACATCAATTGGTACTTGTTTGCACGTAGCTTAATTATGAACGGAATTTAGAAACACTTCCTAAAAGCAATTGACGTCGAGTTTGTATTAATTGCCTTCTTAGACATCTCTATAGTATTTCTAAATTGTTCGATTCCATATGTTGGGCCATGTCAATTAATTTTGAAAGAACTTATAAATCATATTGTTTTAAATAAAAAATATATATACTTTTTAGCAATTCGCTAAAAAGTATATATATTTTACGAGTAATTCTTTTTTAATATGTAGTAAATTCAGAAATCATGCCCCTTGTAACAGGAGCTTACTTTTTATTCATATACCATAAACTGATGAATCTTTTTTCGATTTTTGTCAAAGGTATTTATTTCTTCACGATGTAAAGATAGATTTACATTAATTATAATTTGAGTTATTTTTAACACTAAATTATTATATAATCCTAGCCGACCCGTTTTAAGCCGTCTGGAATTTTTATTATAATTACAAAATAGATAATAGCGTACTTTATTGTAAAGTTATATTCAATTCCACCGCTATTTAAACACAAATGAGATCCATACTAGAGTGGGAAATGATCAAATGGGGGTATGGGGGTATGGGGGTATTTAATTATAGAACGTAACTACAAGAAAGTAACAAACTTGTTACTTTTTAATATTTTCTAGATTAGGATTAGTTAACAAGCATTTTTAGTATATTGCTCAGTTTCATTGCTACGACGAGAAAAGCTATTTCACATTTCGTTAAAAATGAGTGAGCCTTTAACCGTCACTAAAAGGCTGAAAATATCGCTTTTATTAAAATAATATTTTCATTATTTTATTGGCAGCTAAAAGATTACATAACTTTTAAGAGATAGCTAATATAACTACTAATATAGCTTTTATGGACTATTTTTTATGTAAGTCATATAGAAAATAAAAATAATAAAATCGAAACATTTGCTTTAACTGAATCCAAAAATGACATAAATCTTTCGTTCCTATAAGCTATATATATAGGCTGATTAACAATTATCCTTGGCAGAATACAGGTTATGCCTTTGCTAGTAAAATTCAAAAGAAAAACTAGTGAAATACTAATAAAAAATTGTAAATGAAGTTTTTTTATCATACCTAGTTTACTGTAACACTATCTCTTAACTATCGGAAATCTATTTCCTTAGTATAATTTTATAAGACTGTAGAAAATGTATATGAAAAGTAAACGAGACAGAGAATAGAAAATAGATATGAATAATAAAACTTATTAAAAATGTTAATAAAAAGGATGATCTCCTTATCTTCACTAAAAATCTTAAGCTTAAGCTCAAACCATTTTCCTTAACTAACACACATTAAATTCAATTGTAACTCCTTTTTAATCTTATTCTCGACTGAAATCATAAACACATTGGTTATGATTTTCAAAAGAGGCCTTATTTAAGTCGCGTTCATCCCAATAAAGACAATATTATGTAAAATACTAAATTCATAAAAGCGAATATCGATACGGTGGCCCAATTGGAAGAGCTACGGGATGATTTCGATTAGTATGGTATGGATTAGTTTTTCATTTGTTATTAGATTTTTTAACGAATATACTTGCTAAGGCTAAACTGCCAAAACGTACAGATTAAACATAATATACGTTTTAAGTAAGCCTTGTGAAAAGAAAAGATTATCCATTTTTATTTTCTTTCTTGTCAAATGTCGAGTGAAATTAAAATGTTTCAAAGCTTTCATAAAGAAATCTCTTTTAATAAGCCAAAATAAGTCTATAGAAAATATATATTTCGGTAGGTGGTAGAACGCACCTATTCGCAGTTCTTATACGAGGACTAATTTGCAAGGCTAATAAATACCATTCTCTCACAGAAACAGAAAACGATTTTTTTTACAATTAACATTACATTAATTAGCCTCTACTTATGACTAGTATTTAATTTTTATTATAATATATTCACTAAAGCCACCTCGTATGATGGCTGTGAGAAAATTAAATCTCTTCGTTGTGTTAGGTTTACCCTTAACAATATGTGTTTAGGATCTAAGAGCCAATGAATTATTAACATGTTTTATCAAGTTTTCACTCAAGGTGCTAAGTGTCTAATTAACTATTGTAGTTTGTTACATATTTCCTCATACTAAAATGTCTAGCGGTTTTTCACTCTTGTAGTTGAATTCTATGTAAATTATCTACACGGGAAAAAGGCGAAAATTAATCGAAAAGGCTATTTTAAAGAAAACATGCAACGCTTTGAATAAATTATTTTAAGTATAATTATATAGCTAGTAATAAGCCTTTGTAAAATATTTTTGCTCTCTAGCCAGATTTCTAACATATTTTATTTTTAAAATGTTTTGCATTGACTTTATCGGGAATTCGTTCTCCGTTCGATCTTTAAAACGATGTTTCTTCCGATCCGAACTTCTTATCACGTGATCGAACTTTCTCGAGGTCGGATACGAATGCTACGTCATCCTCCGTAATGTCAAGTTAATGCAATGAATCCTTCGCAATAAACTTTTTTACTTATATTATTATATAACTTGTTTTAATCATCCAAAATGTTTATAATAATTAATTTATGTAGGTGTGAATTATTTCTTTATTTGCCATTTATTATTTGCCACTTGGTTAAAGTTTTGATGTAATTTGTAAATTTCTATTTTTTTTCTAAAAATCGTTAACGTGGATAGGTAGAATCACAATCAACATTAATAGCTCCTTCAACCTGGCACAATCCCTATTAGCGAAATTACAAAGGCAACCCAACAAGGTGTTATAAAAGTCGGTCTTAAACTTGACTACACTGTCCGAAACTACCGACTGCTTTGATGAGATGAGCTTTTTAGTGCTCTGGTAAGTGACAAGTTTAATTTGATGTACAATTCAACAAATTCTTTTTGATTTTGTTATTCTAATAGTAATTAATTAGTTTCAACCAAAGATTCTTATAAATTATTAAAAGTTCTGATTGCTGTTTTCATATATGTTAATATGATATATTATTTCTAATAAAGATATGTCCATATCAATTATAATGATAAAGATCAATTTTAGCAAATTCTACTCAATTCTATTTTTGGTTATGAATATTTTATAAAGAGTATTTGTGATATGATGCTGAAATAAAATTTTGTTTTTTTTTATTCAAACTAACTATGAAACGGTAGACGAAACAAATTTAATTGTCATCGTATGTTAGCATTTAAATTAATTATTAGTTGGTGGAATCACCTCGAATTTGTATTAGTTTTAAAATGCTATTGAAGAAAAATATATAGTAGGTACCTGTAAAATGTACCTAAAATAATAATTTCCGTAAAACACGTTTACATGAAACATGTTGTCAGGTGATAAGACTTCAAATTATAATTTGAATAATGCTTTAGTGAATGCCATAAATAAGGTTTTTGTCAAATGTTCATTTATTAAGTAATACACGATTCACTAAAACCTTTACAGCATTGGACATATTAGCATTTGTAATTTGAGTCAATAATTATAAATAATAATATGATTATGAAGATTTTAAGAGTATTTAAGAAAAAAAGTGTAATTAAGGAAAGTTACAGAAATTATATCTACGAGTATATATCGAACTGATATAGCTTTTTTAACTAATCTGTGGGTGAAAATTGTGAAACATTTTTTAATCATTGCATGAATAAAAGCTATTTAGCTTTTAATAAACCCAGAGCTAAAAGAACTCAAAATCTTAACGCAAAGTGTCACAACTTATTTAAATACTGCAATTGTTTTTAATTATGGGTTGCCTGTAAGACACCACTTTTGGTGATAAGGCCGCCTTTCTACCAAATATTATATACTATCTTTAATTTTAGGTTATATATTTTTTAATTTCATATTTTGTGTGCAATAAAATGTTATAAATAAATTGTAAATGCATTTGTAATGTTGAGTATATAAAATATCTATCACACTATAGGGATGTCCCAGTCTCGCCCAGAGTTGGAGAGAATTACATTTAATGCCCTTCGTTTTAGGTAGCTGTTCATATTCATGGATCACCATGTACTTAATATACCTACATAAAAAAATATGTCATAAGATGCTCGACTTAATACAATAAAAAAATGTAATAACAAATGTTACACCAATTTCGTAATCAATTAAATACTGAATACAAAGAATTGATCGCTTAAAGTATAATATTTTTCTACTGTTTACTTTAAACGTTGACATCACAAAATTATAAGATTTCAACGTTTCAGACCTTTCTATACCTAGAACACAATTTATGCGATTATACTTTATTTAGAAATTTTATAATTACTTTATATTTACTATTGGCTATACCTAATTTGGTACTATAGTTACATAAGAGCAACATATTATAAATTCATTTATAATTACATTACTATTTCAAACACAGTATTTGCTATTATAGAAAATCTTCGTTTTTGTTCGGACACGTTTATTATTTACTTCAAATAAAATAATTTGTACATTACAATGCTATTACACTTTACTCTTTGGACAATTGTTATAAATTGAAAACTTTGTCCAAAATTTCAGTGTACGTCTACGTCATACTAAAACATATTGTAGTAAGTTACTTGTTATTTTTCAGCCTAATAAAATTTCTACCTAAACCTTCCTACGTCAAATAAAAAGTTTAAAACACGGTAGACGAAATGGATTTCTCCATGTAACGTGAGGTAAAATGAGACTAATTTAAGAAACTCAAACGTTTTCTTGCAGTTTCATTAACCCAGTTCAGTTGTTTATTTTTATTATACACTAAAATAACTCAAGGTATAGCATTTATAAATATAAGTAAAAATAAGTAAGTATTTATATTACCATCAATGCAATAACATTTGGTTTTTTAAATAGGACCAATTCAAAGTTATTTGACGCTACAGCACTATTGCTAGGGAAATGACTCTATCTTTAAAAATATTTTTTTAACATTAAACAAACCAAAGTATCTATCTTATAATTCATGGGCCCAAATATTATTATTTTCTTCATTATTTAAAATCTGATTAAAGATTAAGTAATAAACGTAATTGCGCTAAAAATAAGCTAGTACTACTATAATTGGAAAGCTCGTACCAATAACAAATAGACAAATAAATAACTATCATAGGACCAGAAGGAAAAAAACAGAAAGATAAATTAATAAACACGGGCTGTTACTGTAACTGGGTTTATAAGATAAATGTAATTGAAATGAACCTTGTAATAATACCAGTTGTACTATTCTACAAGCATTTAAATGACGTATATAATGTGACAACTGTTTTACTTATATCACATTATACAGCCTGTCTTTATTTTATATATATTTTCAAACTACAATTGGATAATGAATTTTGAAATATTTTATGTTAATATTATTCATTAGATATTTTGTTTACTATTATTGTATGTTTTTATTTATCGTGAGTGAGGGAACAGGTTTTACACATTGCACTTGTAAAATGTCGTGCATTTCAATCTCCGGTAAGACAAAATCCGACTTTGTTAGATCGTATACGGGTATTGTGGTAATACTCCGCTATGTCAAATTAATTGTAACTATACAGAAATGAAGATTTTTTTAAATGAATATATTTAACATCGTCGTATCTTCCTTAGCGTCTAAAAATTTAAAGTATTGCCTTATAATTGTATGTTTATATATAATACAATAATAAATTACAAGCTTTCGGTATATCTCAATGAAAAAACTGCTGTATAATGAAGATTTTATACAGATACTAAGTAAATCATAAATTCATGAAAACATTGATTTTTAATTATATTATGAAAAAACTTTTTGATATATTAAATCTATTCAATTCAAATAACTATAACTATGACTATCGACTGAAGTGATTAGGTCAGGTCGCGATGGAATTTTTACAATACTTCTAATCTAAGACCAGACCCCCGTAGCTCCGAAGCCTGAAGTGAGGAAAATAGACAGAAGCGTACACTAATTTACGTTTGACAGCATTTTATCTACAAAAATACTTTATACACGCATGACCCGCTTTAAGCTATTGTTATGAATTTTTAAATATAGAGCCGCTATTATCTTTTTAACGGCTGAATGTATACTTTCTGAGAACTTGACTGCTATATTTATTCCGCTAAGTCTACTAACAGTAGTAGGAGAAAACGAATACATCGATTAAAAGATAAAAGCATTCAACTTAAAACTCAATGGTATTTCGAAAAGCTAAATATACTTTAAAAACCTAATTGAATAACGATTTTGTATTTTGATATCCAATTCTGCGGTAAAATAAAAAAAAAGTATATTAGAAAATAAAAACATGAATTTGTATTGAAATATAATTAATTTACCCACCTCAGCTATTCAAATTAATAAAGTAAGTAATTTTCCTTTATCTGCAATATATTAATTTTAAATGAGGGTCTTTTATGAACGCTAAAATCTTTATTAAATATTTTATTCATATTTCTGTTTAACAAAATAGGTAGGTATTTCGTTTATGCTAGAAAAAAATATAAACATGTCGGTCATAAAAGCAAAAGTGGCACTTTTATCTTTGTCTTCTCACCCGTAATAGGTAGTTTGTGAAAATACATAGTGAGAGTTCATAAAGCGTTTGATATTTGATGTATCATTCGATGTATGTTTGTCTTTAGAAAACTATAACTACTTTCATTAAAAAGGCGTCACCTAATCTCTATAGTGTCATTTTTTCACAGCTTAAAAGCTATTCTTAGAACAAACGATAACAAAGTAACATTTGTGAAAGAATGAAAGTGTTGCGGTGGCACGAGTGTGTTTAAATTTCACTTTGCCGGATAAAAACTGACAGTTTAAATCACTACAATAAAGTTATAAGGTTTCATTGATGTATCCAAGGAATATAAATTACTGGCTAAAATAATATGGTGCTGGCTTTAAACTCTATACCTGATATATTAGTTACTTTATGGCAAGGAAATAGGGAACCGTCAATGCAATTTAAAAAATAATATTTCAATTATTTTTTGTATTTTTTATATAAAATAATTTACAATCCAAAGAATAGAATACAAACTTCGACATCAATTAGTGGCAATTAGTTTCAGTTTCCATTTTTTTATCTCTTTGCATTTTATTAAGATATTTCTTTTTCAGTTTCACTAGATCATTGGTTAGATGAAATATATATATAAGATTAATCTTTATGAATAATTCTAATAAGTTCAATAGTTAACATAAAAAAACAATTCAACATTCAACAAATATTCATCACATCATTTCTGTTATATTTACCAAATTATGTCTTAAATTATAAATAGATTCATATAAGGCAATATCACCAACACACCTGAGAACAAATAGCTTAATTTTTATAATAATAATATCTTCAACCAATATTATTATATATAAAAAATATAAATCCTCATTATGTTTAAAACTCTTTCTCAGATGTTATTATTGTTAGTAGTTGCAAGCTCCAAGTAAATCTCAAGCACTTGTAAATATTCTTTTACGTACGTCCTCGCACGTCACATGTTCTTTTCTTGTTGCACAATAAAGCACATTATAAAGTATGATACATAAAATATATAACGTAACAAACCATGCAAATAAATAACAAATTATTTATTGCAATTTATATCAGGTAATTATAATTAATCTTCAATTATCACGAACCACTTTCATGCAATTATCTCAAACAAACACAAACACCAGACATTTACCATTAATCACCAAATAAGCGCATACTGCATCACTGATACCCGATAATTGCAAGTACATCTTCGATTGCTAATGCTATATTTTTTGTGTCTGTGTACACAAATATAATAATTCATGTTTTAAAAATAGTTATACAGGTGGAGGTCAAATATACTAAAATGTGTATATATTTATTTCAATAATTTATTAATTTATAATTAAATTAATGTGAAAAACATGTAAGTGGTTAAGTTAAGACTCCTCATCGTCTCAAACGATGGGAGGGAAAGCCCAGGGTGTTGAATACTTTCGAATTCCGCAACAATATTTATAATCGATATTTTTTATTATTATAAATTAGTATTTAACAGGATAAATGTAAGCAAGCTATTTGATTTGTTGTTTTTTGTAATTATATGTCAAAAAAAGTTATATTCTATTTCAAATTTCTTAATAAAGGTTTATCTTACTTTAATTTTTACTTGAAACTGCTTACTAATATTTCAATTATTCCGTGTATTCGTTCCCTCCTTAGAGCAATTTCGTTTCGTGAATTTTTCATCGCAATATAACCGCGATAAGGTCATGGAGATTTAATATATACGTTTATAGCCTATAAAACGAACCACTCCAATTAGATAATGCAAGATCGTATTTAGGGGATAGTCATGGCTTATTTACATTCAAATACGTTATTCTTATTTTCTAAATTACATTATTATTGAATGTAAAATAAAATTATAATGTGATTTAAAATTAGAAAACAGTTTTTAAAGAGCTCACTTGCGGTTTATAATTAATTAAATATGTTAGTAGTTTGGTAATAAATTTGAATTTATCTACTTTATTATAATATTGTTTTAGTTTTTAAAGAATTATTACTTTTTGACGGAAATAATAATATTTTTTTCTTTTAAAATTTACATTAAGAACGTTATCCAGACTCTCTATGAACTTTAATCCCTAACTAAGTTAAGTTCTAAAGTGGCTGTTAAAGTCATCCCGACAGGATGTGTAATGGAATTTCGTTCAAAATAGCTAAACCTTTATTAGATTCCCTATAGCAGATAAATGCTGTATAAAGAGATTTGATATTCACCTTACATAGTTTTATTACAAAGATAGTTAATCTTAACTAAAAAAAACTATGGTTTAAGATAAATTATCTTAAACCATATCCATGATTTTCACATGAAATATTAAAGGCGTGATAATTATAAATTATATCTTATGTATTTGATTGATGAACTTAATTAAAGTATTTATTATAGGAGATATACCGACTGCTATTACAACAAACGACACAGAATTATGAAAAAAATGTTTGTATAATTGTATATTGGGGTATATTTGTATATTTACAAATAATATCTGCCAATATTTAAAGTGGTTATGTAACATTTTTAAAAGTAAAAAATAATTTTTGGTGACATTGTGACAGAAATTAAAACAAGAAATAAGATAATGGCCCTTTATCTTGCCTAAAAATATGACAAATTATTTGTAAACACTTTGGTTATTAATTAAATATAATCGATAAATCCTTTATCTAAAGGCAACAGATTATTTATTGATAATGCTTTTTTTATTGTTGTTAATAAAACTTTAAAGCCCCATAGATCTTTTCTTTTTTAATCTCGGCACTCTGCATATAAGATAAATATTTACCTGTGCCCTAGATTACAGAAGTAGTACAATATTTTTTTTTATCTATATTTATAATAAAATAAAAAATAAAAACCAAATAATAAAAAAAATCTATAGCTCATATTTGCAAATTTAGGACATAATTTGTCCAACCTACCTGGTTGGATTAAACAATTTCATTTTCATATAAGCGATTTTATGACACAACGCAATGATTTTACGAGTTTATTGAATTACTAAACTCTTATGGCCGCCCTTTTCGGATTAAAAACAATTTTACGATTATCTGTTTCGAAATTTAGTAGTTATATAATTGCCTGTGATTTTATTAGAAACTTTATAAATTAAGTACGTAAGTTTGTATTTGGAATATACAATATATACAGAATAGTATATATTGTTCTATATATACAGTGTATAATATTTACAGAATAGTATATAGAATAGTAGTTCATATAGAATTTCTATATTTTTGTCAATAGTTAGATTTGAGTAGAAGTCGTCTTTTTATTATATAGTAAGAAAGAGGTCAACCCTATTAAATACATGTTAACTAGAAAAAATAAATAATATCATTTCAACAGTAAAGTTACGGTTTCGATCAAATTATAACACTTTAAAGGTAATATTAAAAACATGAAATAAATTAATGATTACTTATTTCATTATATCATTGAAAATATGATGATAAGATTGAGATGAATATATTTTATATTTATAATACCGCAATAGTCGAAAAACGAAACGTTATACTTGAGTAGACTTCACATGGCCATACATATTTATAGACATTTTCAAATATGTGAATAAATCTTTGAATGGAATACCTTAATTCGTACAGAGAAGGGAGGCGCGAGTAATTTATAACATAGAATTACCTCACTGTCTCAAGGGTAATGGGAAAGGACGCATTATATCTTTAAACCCGCAGATAGAACTTGGATTGGGTAAAAGCTTTTACGTCTTGAAAATTATACACAATTGAAAAACAAAATTAATTACAGTTAAGCATTTATAACGTTTATTTCAATATAACTAAAACAATTTGTAAACAAATATAAATAAAACAATCAAATTACATTTATTTTTTTCTAATAATTTTTCTACCTATCTATTGAATTTAATAATATATGGTTTTCGACATTACTTACTTCAATTTTATTATTATTAGGCTAATAATAAATATATAAAAAAACTCCAACTCACACAAAATATTACCTATTATTAGAATTGTTTAATAATATCAAAAATGAAAATGTATTTTTTAGACAAACGCATATAGGTACATACATTATGTTTGAATTCTCGTGATGGAGACTCTGATATGTAAATTACTACAAAATCTGAGAGAATGATGGGATTCCGTCTTCCAGACAGACATTTTATGTATTCCAGACGTCAGAAATAGGTTAATAATGCCTTTGTATGCTGTAGAAGTTAGAGCGAGAGGTATAATAACGTAATCTCTCCATAATCTACAAGAAGTATTTATTTTTACGTAACATTTGAGATTCTGACAGAGAGTTTTTATTTTTATACCAGTAACAGTAGTCTTAAAAGCTGTGTTATTGGAATATTTATATCATTAACAAGTATTAGTATTATATATAATGCTGAGTCTCCTTAATTTATAATTCGCTTTCTATTTCTATCTTATCGAATTATAATAAATTTTCAGTAATAATACTGAAATCTCACTCCCAAAATTTCAATATCATATTTAACAGAGAATATTTATAATTTCAATGGTATTCTTAGAATGTTTTCTGTAATAACAATAAACTTTATTGGTTTAGTAAAAGTAATATGAAGTTAATAAATATAACCACCTCAAGAACGGAAGCAATTAAACCGGTCCGAGAATTTGTAGCCGCAACGTCTTGTGGGCGTCTTTTAAATCGCTCGGATAGTTACAGAACATAACTACTCAGTAATTCTAAGAGTTGGTGCAATATGCCACATACCTTGAAATACAATAACATTTTCATACTAAGAATAAAATAAAAACTGGGCAAAATCAGTACAAAAGATATTTATCTTTAGATTGGTACATAAATTTCGAGAAGTCTCCTGGAATCGGTTTTGGTTTATTGCTTTTAACTATTTGTCTTTGTGGAGGCAGGTGAATGTTTTTATACGTCCTTAAATTAAGATGAAACAATAAAAAAATACATAAAATGAACAATATTCTTATTTTTGCTTTAATAACTTTTATTGTACATAACTGTGATTTAAATAAAATATTCATGACGAAAAACATGAAACTACAGATTATTTTAATATTTTAATATATAAATATATTAAAACACTTCCTTTAATAATGTACAGAAGAACTATTTTATTTATGATTTCTGATCCGACTAGTAGATTTTAATAAAATCCATATGACAATCAAAATGCAATTATAGAACCTTTTCATCTGTTTAACATCCATTTTTTTTACATCTGGTCTCCATTTTTTTTCGCTCTCATGGAATGAAGAGAATGGAAATATTCAAGTAAGTACCGACTTTCATTGAAATAAATCGAATGCATTTTTGACATAACTCACATTTAAAACTTAAAGTAGAAAAACTTATTTTTTTCTATTTAAAATTATTGAACAAGATATGTTCCTCTGTAAATTTAAGAAAACAATACATCTGTTCCTAAATTAGAGTTAAGAACTTGTGGCCTACTTATAAATTAAATAGAAATGTAACAAGATTAAGTTATAAAAATAACTGTTTTTACCTAACTTATATAAGTACCTAAACCCATATTTGTCCACCAGTATTCAGGTCAGTTATTTGTATATATCTCTAAAAATATAATAGTAAAAATGTTCTATGTTGAATTATATAGAAAAAAGGTTCGACAACACACAAACGGACTGATTTATGATACATAAAGTTGCATTTAAAGGCAATTATTTGGGTGTATATATTGTCTTTGTCAAATGAAAATGATTAAAATGGATATGACAAATAATCTTTGTTTGAAACGATATTTTTTTATATATTGTTCTATAATAATAATAATTTACCTGATCAATTTTAAATTTAATAACTGGGCTGTAACCAAGGAAAACGATAAAATAAATAAACATTAATGTTTATAATTTTACATTACATTTAAATCAATAGCTAATATTACAAATATATTAATGTACCTCGTAACTTTATTATTGTAGTGTTATTTATTGTGTTTTGAATAACACAATTTGTTGGACAATTTCTATTTCAATTGTCTGGAAACTTTATGTCAAAATTTAGGTTATAGAATATTATAAGTTATTTTTTATTTATTGTAATTATTTTTAAAAGATTCGATAAAATCCCAATACATTACTATATTCCAAAACAGATTATCATAAAATTCCTTTTAATCCGAAAAGGGCGAGCATAAGAGTGTATTATATCCATAAACTCCGAAATCCATTGTATTCTGTCATAAAATCGCTTAGTTAACAATGAAATTATTTCATTCACCTACCAGGAAATCCTGGGAATTTTTGTATTAAATTTTAGGATTAAATTTCCTTCCTTCCTTTTATATATAGGTATTTTACTAATTAATTTCTTCCTAATACCTTATTATTTAGTGTGCGACATTTGTATAAATGTCTTTGACTTTTAGCATTTTAAGTTCCTAAAACAGTAACTGAAAAGAGTGACATCACGTTACCCCATCAGTTTTTTGCTTAATTTGATTTGACAAACTTCACCAAATTCAAATTTGTTTTTCTTAATCGCAAAGAAGCTACTTTATTACAGTTTATTTATATATATTTAAAAATTACCATGTTAAATTTTACAATAACAGCCAGAGATTTTGTCTACCCTCCTTACCTCTTCCACTGATATTATAAGCCATCTATAGTCACGTTTATGAAACAAATAATTAAAAAACATAACTTTTGTTTGGTCGTTAGAAAAATTTGTTAAGGACACACGCCGGCCAAGAAGGTGATGGCCGGGATCTATGTGATCCTCCACGACAGCATAGAGAATGCTACCATTTTTAAGGCTACCTACTAAAATACCAAAGGCTCATCAATATAGTGGGACACCACGAGATCACTTTCGCACTCACCGTGTTGCCCCGACGTAGCCCTCCCAAAAAAAAGTGCCCCGATTAACGAGAGCACCCACACAACATAAGCCTATAGTAGATGAAAGGGGTCAACCTCCCCTATCACCAAGGCACTACAGCTGGGCAGAAGCGGCAGGCACACTCCCGCCTTTTTCTTCCGAGCCTGCCCCTTTAGAGCAGATCAGCGGTAGAGACTAGCTGATCCGCAATCAAAACAAGCCTTAACTCGGCGCTAGGTGCGCCGAGTTAAGGCTTTTTTTCTAGGAATTAAAGATTAAAAACATTATTACTGTTGATATTGTAGGTTTTATTACGTTAAGTTATTTTTTTAGCACAATGTACCGAAAAGTGGATGATTTTCGGCATAACTGTAAAGTTGCCCTTAACAACCATTAATTTTTTAGCGTTCTTACGTGAAAACGGAAATGTAATGTAGAGAAAAACGATCGTAAACATACATAAGTTAACATACTTATAAAATATTTATAATTAAATTTCGTAGTGTTGGACCTCATTCAAATCTGTGTCGAAAGAAAAAAAAAAAAGAAAACAAAAAAGAAAAACCTGTGCAAAGGACTCGCTTAGTACTAACTTAGTTTTTTAAGATTCCTACTAATAATATCTTCTGTTATGCATGTTTTTAAAATCTCTATTCATAAATTATAATTTAAATTCACAATATTTGTAAAACGTCAAAAAAGAGCACGGATGACATGTCCGTGGAAAATAATAATAATTATTAAAAAAAAAGCAAAAAAAAAATATAAAGAAAAGTTATGTTTTAGATATATTTATGTTTCAAATTATAAGAACTCCTTAAGAGGCCTATTTAAGAAATATATTGTGAATAAAATTTCATATCTATATCATGTGTGTTCAAATATTAGCCTGAAGTCGAAAAACATATTTAGCTATATATATATATATATATATATATATATACATATATATATATTAAGTTCCTAATTCCAGTAAAGACGACTTTATCAGTTACTTTAGAGCTTAACTTGCTTATGGATTAATGTTCAGCGGGTGACTTGAAAATATTCTTGAGGAACAGTTCCCACACAGAATTATTTTGCTCAATAATTAAAGCATTACCGTAATAAAGTAAACAAAACAATTCTTTTTTTCACATTTCTGATATCTTATAAATTGTAAACTATGGAGTTCTGGAAACACTAGGTATTTTATTTTTATACCATTATCTTTTTTAATGTTTCACGAAATTTTAAAAACAATAACTAATTTAAATCCAAATAAAACATGATTATCCTGTAAATGCAAGATCATAATTTGCTTCTTTATATACCTACGACCTTAAATGGTCTCATAAAACGTCTACATTAAATATTCATGACTTCACGCGCTCATAAAGTGATTAATAATTTACAAAACGAAATTGCTCTAAGAATGTAACGACTACACGAGCAGGAATAATTTAAATATAATTCAGCAGATTTTTTATTTTAATAAAAAGAAAAATCAACTGTAACAACAGATCACAGAATAAAAAACTAAGGGGAAAGTTTGTTTATTTTAACAGAGTTTTTTGAGGTCAAATATTCTTGAAAAAGCTAAAAGTATGTAAAGGACATTAAAAATAATAAGCATTTTTCTTATTTATATTTTAATTAATACGTTACAATTTGTTTGTAGCACATTTGTAAAATAGTTTATTATTTAACAAATAAACATTATATTTAACCCACGCTATCAACAAAAAATAAGTAAAAAGTGTCTTTATCAATTAAACAATTTTTGGAAATAAAACGATTCGCTCATCGTTCTTTGAATACCTATAACATTGCTGTAGCTTAGTTTAAAAAACACAACACAAAAGTTTTCTAACACGTTTTATATCATTTTAAATTAAGCACTTTAAATAAATAGTGTTAAATAAAATGTAATTTTATAAATATTTAAAATTTCAGCAGAAGAATATATTTTTTTTTAGTTCTTATCCGGTAAAGTGCACTAAGACTTAAAAAATATTTTATTATTCTTTGTCCTAAGAATTACTCTGATCTATTGAGTCGCCACGAAATCATTACATTGACGAAACAGTGAGCTTTCGATAAAAGCAGCTATAGTTTTCTAAAGACAATACTATACACCGTCGGATATTGCATCGAACGCTTAGTGTCTTTCAAAATGTAATCGCTTCATTTACTTTCACAAAATCATCCCGTAATACGGGGACGACGACAAGGAAGAAAATTGCCACTTTTGCTTTTAAAACGTTTATATAGTTTTCACTTATAATTTATCCATTTTGCAAATTATATAAATATGAATTACGGCAATAAAACATATTTAATCAAGATTTAAAAGTCCATAAAAAACCACCAATTTCATTGGATTATCTTACAGGTAACCGGAAATTTTAGCAGTGTTTGTGTTATGCATACAAATCTATATAAATAATTAATTAATGTTGACGAGTCGCAACTGATATACTAATAAGAATTTATTGTATAGTAGTTAGTATTTAAATATTTTTCTTTATATTATGTCCGAGTTTTTTATCATCTTACCACATTATTTGATATGAAGATACAAAACTCGTATTCAACTAGGTAATTTAAGAAATTTAACTTTTATGAAATTCTCTAGAGTTTTACATTGAATTTATTTATCGTTCATGGATAAACTAGTTTTTTTTGCTACTAGAAAAATACTAGAAGGGATTTTGCCTTGGCAAGTTTTAATTTCTTTGCAGTTCAAATAATTTAATTATCACGCCATAAAATATTATGGTAGTTTGTTTCATTCAATTACAGTCATATCCTTGAACGAATATTTTGTATCATCAATCCCTCGCCAAGACTTACATTCCTTAGTTAATTTTGTAAAGTTTATTTCGCACCACTAAATTTGGATGGACCCCAAAAGAACCATACAAAATCGCGGGTCTAATACAAATCCTCCTTGCGAAAGAAGGATACCTTTCTTTGTCTTCAGATTTCTCAAATATTCCCTTCCTGTCAAAAAATCATGAGGAACTAGTATGATTTCAATTCTTAGTTACTAAACTAGGAATAATTTTCTAATACGAGTATATCTTATATAAAATAATTAATATATATATATATATATATATATGTTCGAAAGTTATCTAAGAATAACCTTAAATATAATATAAAAATGAATATATCATCACATCAGTAAGAAATGTTAAAATATTTTTAATTCCACGACATGAAACTCGACGGATAGAATTTTAACTTATCTATATAATTACAATTATCCATAGTATTGACTATTTCAATGACAGTTATGACTTATATGTCATTATATATTGGAATTCAAGTCAGGCTTGGTATCTAAAAGAAGACTGGAATAACGAACCACGGCAAAAATTGTAAATAAATCATTAAGTTAAAAATATTTTAACTTTTCTTACTGATGTGATGATATATTCATTTTTATATTATATTTAAGATTATTATTTATTATTATTATTATTATTATATTATAGAGGATGATATTAAAATATTTACATTTTAATAAGTTTTTATAGTCAGTTTAAAAAAGCAAAGTTCCTACAATTTTAGTTTACATGTAATCTGTACTCAATTTGTATTACAGCAGACGCAGCGTAGAGATTGTTACAAGTACAATTGTTACATGTGATTTATGATTAAGAATTAAAGCCAAAACACTAGACGTTGGTAAAATTAATTACTCTGCTTAGCCGTGTTTAGTATAGCTGTTAGACGTATAACGACTTATATCTATATTATTTTGTAACTTGAAAGCAATGTTATACAATTTTGAAAGCTATTCCTCAGATATTAAGTATCAATATTAAATATCAAATATTAAAAATACATATATATTTCAATATTTTCTATCTCAAAGGCATCATTTACAATCAGGTAGAACCGTATGCTAGTTTAACACCCAGAATAAAATATATCCGCAATTGTCGCAATTTAGGATAAATGCGATGTTAAGATATTTTCATCCTCTGCGGTCATACTTCGTCTCGACTCCTTTTCTTTTCTTATAATCATAATATTATAAATATCTTACTGATTTTAATATCATTACATGATTTTAATATCACTACATTAGTATTCATTCGTATATAGCTGATAAACTAGTTTACCAAATTTTCTAGATCTTAGCATAGACGATTGATATGCTTTTTCTATAGGAAATGTTTATGGACCGGTAACTTTCGACTGAGACAGCGGAATGAGTTAGTGAAAAACTATTATAAATATTGATCACTGAGGTAATTAAGCCGAACGAAAACAGTATGCGATCCACAATTGTAAACAATGAATATGTACTGAGGTACATATTCATGTGTAAATTATTTATTTGTAAAATAGCACACATATATAAATAACTAAATGTGCACTTATTTATAATTTGGACAAAAAGCATTTAAAAGGTATATTAAAGCATCAAATATTATAAGAGGTGAATCCCTTTCATGGAAGACTGGATCCTTTTGTATCCTTTTAGTACTTCATATGTGATACGTCCGAGTGTTTGTCCATCTTCGGACAATTACAAAACGTAATTTATTAACTTGGTTATCAAGTAAATTATCAGTCAAATAATTGTTGATATTTCATGTCCAGTGCGCTAAAATACGGAGATCAATTTTTAAATAGCCCATTGACTATCTAAAAACAGTATAAGAATACATCTCATTACAGATTATTTTTATGAATTAAAAAATGTGTTTAATTTTTTATATATAAATAAGGGTTTTACTAATTCCCTTAAGGTAACTTCTGATATTTTCATAAAAGCAAAAAGGAATATACATAGGAGGCTCTCATTAAAAAAATATGCAATCTTGAACCTTTTCGATGCTCAAATTACTCTCGAACTCTGACACACAGCTAGTTTTTCTTTGACATGAGATCTCGCTTTAAGCTGATTCAATTTGCTGATTGCAGCACCGTCGTAAAATGAAGTGAGCGTATTCAAAAAAACATTTTATCCAGATAGATGTTATGAATATTTAAAATATATTTTTAATATGAGAAATAAATAATAAAATATATCAGATAATACAACATGTTTACAGATTTACTACTACTATATATTTTCAATTAAAATGTATAATTAATTCTATTAAAAATACATAATTACAATTAAAAAAATAATTAAATAAAAAAAATATAAAAGAACTTCTTATGACTAATAGCATTTTTGATTAATTAAATTAAAATATACTGTAGTTGTTGTTTTGAAATTGTAAATTTAAAACGTTTTAATTTTATGTTTATGTGATGTATTTGGTATATAATTTTGGTAGTTTTTCAACACGATGACGAGTAATTTTTTAGTCCAAGTTCATTTGAGGTTTATTTATTACATTCCCGGTCTTTTTAAGAAATTATCGGTTAATTAAATTATATGTTAAGCATATATTTCAAATATTTATTAAATATTATAAGGAACATTGAAAATTGATATAATTCGAGAAGATGCTTATACTTTTACGTACAATCATGTTTGTCAATATCTAAAGGTCAGTAAGCCACCTTTATTAATCAATTAATAAAAATTAGTTAAAAATGTAAATGTGAAAAATGTAATTGATGACTTAACAAGAACCTTTAATGGTAACAACAAAACGAAAAATAACTGGGAACTGTCAGATATGGATTATATTATAGTTATAAAAATGTTACTTAAAAAGTATTATATTAGAATTGAATGATATAACGGAAAACCACGTAGTTATCTTCGTATACAACCGATACTCAATTAAATTTACTTGCTTTTTTGTAGATATATTCTTTGCTCTTTAATAGAAATGTATGAATAATGTAAACAGCACATTAGTGATTATCAGACACATACATAATCTTGAGGAACATTTACTACATTGGCCAGAGTTTACCTTAGATTAGTTTGTTAGATTAAAGAACATAAAGTGAGTATTTTATGAGCGTCTCCGACTTACGTGGCAGTAAATGTTGGCAATTTAGGTTACTATCTGCTACAGTATTATTTAATGGCCGTGTTCATATTTATGATTAGACATTGATCTTATACATATTTTGTAATAATAATTCTATTAAATGTTTGTTTTTCATACCATCGTAGACTTTTTTACATTATATTTTGCTGTAGTAAAATAGTAAAGACGCATGAAAAAGTAGGTACTGCAATTTATGCAAATATCTATTCCTTTATTTCAATGGTGAAGTTTTCACGGTTTCATCAAATGGTAATATTATCTTTTTTACTAACAAAGTAAACACAGTACCGGGAACAGTAAAAGATTGATTATATTTCTTGAAAATTCTAGAATTCGTACCAACAGCAAACGTAACGACAGCAACGTTACACCCTTTTTTTAAAATATATCAATAATCAGCATCTGTTTTAACCAAACCTAACTTGTATACATACAAGTTATAATATATTTTTTTCATGATATGTTTATAAAGACTGTTTAATGCATGTAAGTAGGTAGATATAGTAGAGTTCATCAAAGTAGGTAGATATAATAGCTCAGTTGGCAGAGCAATGGGATGGACTCCTAAAGGTCACCGGCTAAATAATGTTATAAATAATAATTAGATAGTAAAAAATGTTGAAACGTTTTTGGATAAAAAATTGATAACTTATGGAACTGAAAGGCATATCCACGGAGTATATACATAGCTAAATAGATTTATACATGTCTTAAAATGATAAAGAAAACTAACGACTTTGGTGGTAGAACTACTCGCTTATCATGTTTTTTCACAAGTACTGAGATCTGGAATAATGTTGTGAAATCCTGTAAATTCATTTCATAAATTGATAGTCATACGACATTCATGATTTTAAAATGAATTATTTATATATTCGGGATAGGGCACTTAGAAAGGTACCCTGCTTTTACTTATTTAAAATATAATAACATTAGAAAATATATTTATTAGAGCTTGTCTCCTGATTCTTTGCTTTAAGTGATAGTGCAACTATTGTAAGTTGCACTATCACTAAAAAAAAAATGTGCAATATTTAAAAAAAAAATAAGTGTGATCATCGCTTATTAAGTGCTCACTGTACAAGTTGCAGTGCTCTTTTATTATTGTATATATTTTTGTAGTTGAAAATAATTTCTTAGAAAAATTATAAGCAAAGGAACACTTTCGTCGGGTAATCTCTTCTGAAATACTAATACTAATTGTAGCTAGAATAGTTGAAATGATTTTTAAATTACAACGAGGTTCATCACAAAACGTTGCTAGTTGTAATCACATATTATTATTGTTATTTCATTATTATTAACTATTTATTAATATTTTAATAATTTAAAAATGGATATAATTAAAAAATATATTTTAGCATGCATCTTGAATATTAAGAAACAACTGATTCTGATAACGATATTACGGGGAAGCTGTTCAATGCGGGTTGGTTATACGCCGTCATGCCAAACTATTATAACTTAGTACAGGTGTTCTTATAAATTTATTAGCAAATAGCACATAAGTAAGTTTTTTTAAATTGCTAGCTAGTTAATTATACCGTTCATAAAATCATCAGGTTCGTATGTTTTTACATTAAAAACGTTCTCACATATTTTTTCCGAATTGCTATTTGGCTTTCAGGTAATTCTTTATATTGTATTTCCCAAACCAGAGTTGTAAAATAACATTATTGAAATACAAAGGTGAATTCGACCAGATACGGATCCTTTTAGCAAAATTACAAAAGGCAACCAAACAAGGTCTTGTCAAAATCGGTACATAGACTGTACCGTTCTGTCCGAAACTACAAACTACTTTCATTAGAGAGGCCGTTAGTGTTCTGTGAGCTGTGGAAATGAGAAATCTTACGAAATGTGTACCTTAGCAGATAGCGTTTGATTTAATTTCTGAAAACTCACAGAATAAAAATGCGTTGTTTTAACATGATAAGATTTATTAAGGCATATACTTATATATAGGTGTTATATGTATTTATATTTATATATATTTAATGTATTTCTCATGCTCGATATCGAATCGATTGAGATTGAATAAACTTTTCTATCTAGATTAGGAAATTATTTTACCTTTTTCTATTCCTTGTTTACTTAGTCGTGACTAAATATAGATTTATTACTTTAAAGTACTAATTATAATCAAAAATAATTTAATGAATATGCTTTCTACAAAAAGTTTTATATTGCATCAAAAACATTAATATGTGATGTCAAATAAGACATATTTTATGGCTTGTCTAGTTACATACATAATTTTCAAAATTCATATATAGAATATTTTTCCAATTAGTCTGATTTAATATTTTATGGTACGACTACTTAAATAACCATGTAAGGTTTCAAAGATGGACCAAATTAATATAGCCCATTCAAGTCGCCTGTGTAATCGTAACATGAAAGGATAACAGATAGGCTTGAAATGTGGTGTTTACCCCTAACGGATGAAACAGGTCGAGGCTATTTTCTCATTTGCTTAATTTCTTTCTCTCAGTTTTATTCAAGTGTTAGATGGAGAAAAATTTTATACTTAAGAGTTTGCGGTATTATAAATATAGCTTTTGCTTTTTTCAGTACATCAGTTAAATCTAACATTGTTGGAATAAAAAAAAATTACAGTACCATCCACCATCCAAATCACACTAAATATTTTTGTTTAATAATAATATTAAAAATCTGAATTGGTAAATATTGTTATAAACGAACATAAGTTTCTGAAAATAAACAAATATCTAAAAAAAAATCTGAAAAGAAAACCATCAAGATATCGATATGAAAGGATTACTTTTGTAGAACGGATCTGAAATGTTACATTAGAAGAATTCCTTTTCTTTCTATTGCAAGCTTAACCGTTTGTTTCATTGTTTTTATGACTTATTTCAGTGTTAATATTAAGCTTTAAAGATTGATTCAATATAAAACCTGAAATATAATATTACAGGTTTGCTAGGTTATTGTCAGGGTTTCATAAATCGATTAAACATAATAAATTTTATAGAACGCAGTATAATTGTAATATACTAATAACATGTCTTCTAATTAATCTAGTTTTTTTAATAAAAGTATTTTTCTATAAAATATAAAATCATCATCCTTCCAAACTTTCACAAAAAAAAATGGTGCCATTTAAATGTCAATTTCAAACACTTTTTAAAACATCACGAATATATTTTTAAAATAAATTTTAAATCAGCTTTTTTAAAAAAAATACATTGCTTAACAATGCTTAAAATTTTTGTGACTTAAGTTAAATATTAAAAAATATATATTCATTTTAAAGCAATATTGGAGATAAAAACCAATGTGTTTTTTTTAGAAAATTGAACAATAAAAAAAAATTATGTTATAAATCGTTATTATGTACATGTTACAAACTTTTGTTCAAAAATCGTGAGACTTATGGAAAAGACAGAGTTACCATTTCTTCCGACGATATTGGAGATAGGTGCATTAAAAAAATACATATTTCTTACATATATCATTATATACGGACTGACCGACTGCTTGACTAAATTAAGGGAGGAAGAGCTTAGTATTGATCGTTTGTAACTTTTATAGTAATTTATGTAAAGTAAGACAGCTTTATAATGCTATGGGTTTTATGACCAATTCAGCTATGCGACCCCTCCTAATGAAATTGTAAGGTATTTTGGGTTCCCGGTTATAAATTAATAGCGTATTGATGTATTTTCAATATAAACAATAAATTATTGTTCCATTCTTAGTATTTTTTTGTTTTACTGTGAATACTATATGAATATTGTAATATAAATATAAGGAAAAAAATATCTTAGTTGGAACCAAAATTTATAACCGCTGGTCTACTTTAATTCAGAAATCAACTTGTAAACTTTGGTAATAAATTAACTTAAAGTAAACGTTGCAGATACAACTGTTAAACAATATGACTGTAAAGCATTTTAAACCGAAATTAGACCTAATATTCTTATAATTCGTATTGAAAGGTATATACTAAAGGTATATATATACTAAACAAATAATCGGAGATATTTTGAAAAACAATTCTATACTAATTCTATTTTATTATTCTTTATACTCCACCAGCCGTAGTTATTTTAAATGTATCGCAGCGATCTTCACTTATATTGTCTTCACTGAAACTTTAATTATCCTTCGAAAGAAAATGTTCCAGGCAAGAAAAGCTTTTATCGTAAATTCGAATAAGTTCAATTTAACCGAATGAAGTCTAAATAAATAAAAATAGCTACTTTTACTTTCTTCGGTTTCAGTAAAAATAAAAGTTAAAGCTTTTACCTTTACATTAATTATTTAAACCGATACAAGTTACTTTCAATAAAGTAAAAGGTATCCAGGCAAAATGAAATATGTTAGCAAGTAGCACAATAAAATGAAACCTTCTTTGTGTTTTATTACAAAAAGGTCTACAGTGCTGATTTCCAATACCGATTAATGTAGCCATATAAAGTCAAGAATGTAATAAAACTGGCGATTGATCATACATCTTTCAAGACATTTATAAATAACTCATTAATCTTCAACGAGAAATATATTAAGAATCTATTGTCAGGGAAAGACGTAAACAATCAATGAGCGACGGAGCGTTCTCTCAGCTCCGCTGGGTTTAGTAATGATCGGAGTTTAGTTTTACTAATAAATATATTCTTGATAGTCCATGAGTCGGAATAGCGACAAAAAATTTATAAAAATAAATTAAGATTATTTGGAATAAAACTCTGTGATTTCGAAATTTTGTTTCATCATGTTTCGTATGAATGCTTAATTTTAAGGCTAATTGCTTAAATTTAAAAAGGGTTTACCTGAAAATTTGTATGTAAATGGCTCATGACTTTACGTCATATTTTATAAAACAAAATATTATAATATAATGATGTATATAGAAATAAATAAATATATACTAATAAAACTTGCTTTTTATCTGTCAAGTATTTCGTAGGAATATTAGTGTGTAAATATATAATAAAAATAACAAAAAACTATAATTAATATTATTAGCAGTTCCGTGAAATTTGAATTAAAATATTATATTTTTCTATCTATAATTTTTAAGCTGTTCCTAGTGGAGTAGAAAAAGAGAGGTCCAGTCATATCACTCTTCTTTCTTATATTGACATGATATTTATAATTATTATAGTTAGAAAATACGATTATTTATAAAAGTAACCAACGATATAATGTAGGATAAAAATCATAAGTAATATATTACTTTAAACTTAAATCTTAAGCTCAGTAAATGTCATTAACATCTAAATTGAAAGCCATCATTAAGAACCATAAAATAGACAGACCAAACAAACAACAAAAAAGCTACCGATGGAAAACAAAAAGCTAGTGGTTTTTATTTTCAATTCTGTTTGTGAAGATCAAGGTAAAATTCGACAAAATATACAACAACAAAAAAAACAGTTTTTTTTTAAATTAATCCTGCTAGACTTTTATACGATTGGCCTTTTTAAGTAAACCTATAGTATTATTTCAATACCATGAATCCTCAATGTTTGATTTGATTATATACATTTATTAAGTCGTTAAGTGATGAAAAACCATAGTGAGTCAAATGAACATATGTGCTTTGAAGTGTTAATTGAAAAGGCGTTAAACCAATAAGTACATTTAAATATTTAAATGGACTTAGTACTAAGAAGTCTCTAAAAATTCAAAAGAATTCAGAAATACTTTCTAGTAATGTTAATGAAAGCGTTTACTCGAAGCTTTAATACATAAGCATTTATTTTAGGATAGATATGCTATTAGTTGACATTTATATTAAATTTGAGTCACATTCATTTTGAATTATTATTAATTTTGAATATTCGTCACATTGAATGTTGATTGTAATTATACATAAGTCTTATAATGTTGGTTCCAAAAAAATTAATATAAAAAAGACTACCAATTAAATTATCCAAGATTCCGCTAAGGAATTAATATTTTTATAATTTAAAAAACTTAATCTCGTTTTCTCAAGCCACTCTAAATCTTTCCAAGCGCGTTTATAGGGATGAGAAGAAAATTGCCTGCGCCTAATCATATTATTAAAAGGCATATATTATTATTGTATTATTAGATACAGTAATAGTTGGAAAATTGTTATTTACGTTAAAACGTGATAATGAATATGTTCTATTTCAAATAAGATTACTTAGAGACAAAAAAAGGATATTCAATAATTAATAATAGTTTAATAATAAATAGAAATAAAAATACAAAGTAAAGAAAAAACCTAATGATGGTTTTCTGATTATGAATTTTTAACGTCCATTATTATTATTTTAAATACTCGTAATTTTAAATTAATCATTCTCAATATTCGAAGACGTATCATAAAAGATTATTATAAATACACTAATATTGTTTTTGTCTTAAAAGCTTAAATATCGTGGATTAGTAAACTCTCCTTACCGACATCGTTTTTAAAGAAAAAAATTACCACGTAGCAATGTTATGTCTACCCAAATTAAAAATACCCAAAAAAATTTTAAAGAAAATTTAAACGAAGAAATTTTGAAACTAATTTTAAAGCGTATTTTTTAGAAATCATAACTTATTCTCATAATTTTATTACAAAAATATTAAAATCAAGTTGTTGCCTTTCTCTAAATAATATGGCCTTCATATCTATTGCTTATTGCAATGTTTTGATAAAAAAAACATAATATACAATATACACATGTTTTATAATATAGGATTTTTTTTTTCCTTATTAATAGTGGCCTAGAATTTAATACCACTGGCCGTAAATAACCATTTCGTAATAACATATTTATTATTTCTAAAATAATAATGTACAAATGTTAAATGTTAAATTAAATAAAACGCTCAGAGTTCATGATTAAGAACCCCAAATGGGTTCGAAAATAGTCGGGCACATTCCGATTTAATTTCTACGTGAATACAGCCAGGTAAATATAAACATAAAAATAAGGTATTTTGCTAAAGTTACCATGTGTACTGTATTCAAAGTGGGAGCCTCGATCCGGAGGAAACTGATATAAACTCAATATAGTAGAACTTTAAGATATCACAAAATAAAATTTTCAAAGACAGTGGCGCTTTATTTAACATATATTTAACTTCTCAATCAAATTATCAACTACGATAAAAACGAATATCCTGGAAATATTATTCTATATTCACTCACTTGTTTTGGATAATAACGTATGTTTTCTTTGTTCATTTAGGTAAAGGAAAACAATGCGTACTAAATGTAAATATAACATAAATAATGGCAATGATCATCCATTTGTTTCACTTACCCAGAACCCAAAGTTTTTAACAAAAAAGAATCGACTTCAATAAAAAAGAACTATTCCGAAACAAATAATATGCACTTAAAAGTTAAAAAATTAGTACCTCTTCAAATTATTACGATAAAATAATGTAGGTACAAATGTTGTTAGAAACGCCTATCTGAACTGAAAAAATCAACCAAGAAAATTTCAAAAAAGATTTGCGAAGAATGCAAGAATAGGCTTTCAAAATGTGTCTTTATCTAAAAAAAAATTGAACAGCGAAAATATCGAAAAACGTAATCTACGTCTCGGTTTAATCAACGATCGTCTAAGTGATGAGACGGAGGAGCAACATGCCCAGAGACTCGAAGTTATTCACGATTATTTATTAGACGAATCACCTGAAACTCGTTCACTTCGACTTAGTAGAATGCGACAAGATACAGTATGAGTGAATCCGAATAAAATACAATATCCCTAAAAATATATTTTCGTAGGTATATCACAAATGAATAATATTTTGAAGAGGATATTAATATTTTTGCTGATGTAATTTGCTTTGTTTTAATGCTATACAAGTTGATTATTATATTTGCTACTCTTTGCTTAAGTCGTAACGCAAGTAAGTAAGTAAGTCGTAACGCAAGTAAGTAAGTAAGTAAGTCGTAACGCACGTAAGTGCATTGCTATCTCTTTTTTCACTCTCTATCGAATATAAAATACAGGCGCACTAAGAAACTCTTTGGACTAACTAATAACATTTTTGGAGTTTTTGTGTCAATAAAGAATTTGTGTGTCAATAAAGGGACCACACGGAATAATTGGAAATAAAACTGACTTGAATGAATTATAGCAAACATTTATGTAAACTAAAGATAAGTGAAAAAAGCTTTACCCGGCGGGATCTGATACCTGAGATTCATGTTTTTGTTATAAGGATGTACTTTCATATATAAGATTTTTTAAACTTAGAAAGAAAAAAATATAGTTCGTAGTATTTTGCCTTTTTTTGGGATGGCCGAGGGGTTATGTAGGACCCGGCGGCATAGAGAGCGCTGCCATTTTTAAGGCTACCCATTACAAAATAAACGGTTACCCTAGTCGCCATAATGGTACGCCATGGGATCGCTTGCGCACTCACCGTTACGTCACGGCGGAAAGATATAAGAGTGCTCCGAGTAAAGTTTGCATTTTACCTAATAATTAAACAATATCATCACTTCAAAAACTTTCCTAGCCCTCAACCCGCGTAAGTTAATTAACGGGTAATTTAAATATCATGACAATAAGCTGTAGCGCCAGCTCACGTCGAGCCGAGCTCAATTGTATTCAGTGGTATTGTTATCTTAAGATTCCAAGCGGTTGCTCTAAACTTTTCATTCTGCTAGCTTTCTTGAATTTCGTTTTATTTGTTGGTATTTATTGTTTATTCTTACATCAAACAGTTATTTATCCATTGTATTATTCATTTACTTTAGTAAAACACAATTATTCAAACAATTGCCGATATCGTTGGCAGGGAATAAAAGATCAAAAATTGTTTCCTGTTACGATACTATTATTATATGTACTTATGCATTAACTTAATATAATTGTATACAATTTGACATGTATTGAATTTACATCGATATCCTTTAAATAACCCACTCAAATATCATTACGTGTATCTACGTGTCAATCTTTGTTCTATTTGCTAAGTTATTAATGTATTCAATAATAATAAAATAATAGTAATAAATAATAAAATCATGACAATTGTTATGAAATATGAGAAAAATATACACTCGCTGTTGCAAAAATACATTTGAATGGACGTTTCAATATGCTCACTTCATTTGACGGCAAAGCTGCAATCAGAGCGGATTGAGTTCCGCCGGCAAATGGCAAAAAAATTATTGTAACTAGGACCAACTGCAGTACCGGCTGAGAAATACGATTTATGTAAATTTTATCGTGTGATATTAATTCAAATTTATTCGTACTGTAAGGTATGTTGGCTTACTAACAGAGTGTTGTTTTTAATATCTCCAAGAACACCTTAAATTTATAGTAAAGTTATAAATTACAAATTTATTAAATTAAATTAAACTACGTTTATTTACTTTATTTACACTGTACATTGTTAATTAAAATAGTAAATATTATATAGACGTCACTGTGATATTTGCAGCTGTAATTTAATTGTTAATTTCACCTCACTAAATTCCAAGTTCAAATATCAATAATCTTATATTGATCTCAACGCTTAGCTACACTGTATATATATACTATATATACACTATATATATACTGTAGATTTTCACAAAAAAGTATTTCATATATTATGAATAACGCTTTCAAATAAATTTGTAGTAGTAAATGTGGAAAACAATTAATTTACATCTTTCTTAACCTTTATCAAATAGTAAAAGCGTTATTATTTTACAAAAAAAATAACATTTCCAGTAAGAAAAACCAATAAGCATAAAAAAGCGAATGTTTCTAAAGTAATAGTATTTAATGTATTATAAAAACAAACACACATATCTTCAAAGGTCCTTGAAATAGATGGGAAAACATACCATTTTTAAACAAAAGTAATTACAGATATTTTCTAAAAGGCCAAGTATAAATAAAAAGAAAAGGTGTTTATTACGAATAGCATTTTTGAACCCTTTGATAATGAAATTACTCTCGAAGTTTGACACGTAGCTAGTTTTCCTTTGACATGATATCTCTCTCAAAGTTGGTTTCCATTCACTTTGACAGCAGCTCCGTGATGAAATAAAATGAGCATATTAAAAAATATTTTTTACTCAGGTAACAAGATGTAGTACAACACTATTGTTTTTTTATTAATAATAATCGTAATATACAATTTTAAAATAAATAATATTATTCATGTAAAATAAAATTATTTTCGCTTTTATATATATTCGATTTTATTAAAAGCAACTGAGAGGGTTCGTTTTTAATTAAATCACATTATATTATGCTTATTATAAAAGTTGTGTACTTAATACGTATCATCAAAAGTTATTAAAAAAAATTAAATAGAAGCTAACAGACGGTTTCTGATCAAAGTATGATATATCCAATCAAAGTATGATATATACAATCCAAAAGACATACATAGGTATGTAACATTAAAAATAACAAAGGATTCTAGAATTCAAAGTAATTTATTTATTTTTTTAGGATTTCATGAATATTACACATTTATTTAAAACCTTTTTTGGAGAAATATACTCGCATATAATTGAATTTACATTTTTAACTTTAAATCAAATGTTTTGATTACTTTGCAGCTATGGTGTTCACGGGATGAGAAGATGTTGGCGTCTGGCAGTGACTCAGTTAACTAGTAATCTACTATCAACGATTCCTAAGTTGTAAATTTCAATATTAAGTAAATATACGTTAAAGTTTACTGATTATAAAATTAAGCTAGGTGTTCAAAATTATTAATAATAATTCATCTATTTCGTTCATATTCTACGTAATATTGGCAAAATTTCTTAACGATGACGTAATTAATAAATTGAATTTAACCTTGGGAATCATAGCAAGGAGAACGGGATCTCTGCCAACAAATAAAATAAATCTCTTCGACCCTTAACTGGAAATAGTGGTTATTAAATACAATTACTCTTCTCTAGAGAGAGAGATCTCTCTCTGTGTATATTTGTCCTTGTATTATATATTATATGAAAAATTAAATAAACAAGGAATCAATATGAAATGATCAATCTATGTATGTAATTGAAAAAAGACAGTCTGTTACAAAAATGTATTCTAATAGGTATTATATTTTACCGAATAATAAAGTAGAATTCAAATAAATGTATTCATCATATCATCAGTATTTCAAATAAAATTATTTAATATTCTCAAAAATGTTTACTGGCCGGTAACTATGAGATGACGATACGGAAGATCTGCCAAAAAATATCGCTGTTGTCCGTGGGAGCAATTGGAATCTGACCCTAATTTTCTGTACTTGCGAATGAATTAATGAATATTTTCGAATAAATGATAGAATTTGCCAATGAATGAATGTCTACAAACTAAATTATGGAATTTGAGATCCAAGAGCGTTCAATGCATCCCAAAAAAGTCACTATTATGTTAGTGTTTGGAGATATAGAACAACGTTAATCAATAAAATATGACGATTTAAGTCAATGATTACCAAATTTTTAGCCTAAATGAAAGATACAAGCACAAATAGCACGTGGCTTCAACAGGACGGCGATACGTGACACACAGTGTATATTTACCGTTCGCGAACTCTGTTTACAGAATTTAATTTTTCCAATTAAATGCACAAATCACTTCAATTCTTTTATTGTCACGAACCGACACTGATGCCAATAATACTGATTAATCAATTGAAATTATAAAAAGTTTGTTACATTATATAATAAATATAATGATTTTTTTATTAATTTTCGCTCAATGTAAAATTTCTTAAGTCTGTTAAGTCATCTTACCACCTTCTTCTTCTACCTTATTCTTTCTACATGAAACTAAAATAATAAAAAAAAAATTGTTTAAGACAATGATACTTGTAAAAGATGAGTTTTGTGCTAGCCCTTATAAGCCAGCCTTATGACCTTTTATCGTATGTTCAATTTCAATTTAAATTATTTTGATACCAATCTATATAAAATCCTATTTAACTGGTGTTCCTATTTCGAAAAAAAACAAGCAACGATATGAAGTGAATATTTTCAAAGACCAAAGTTTACCTGCTAAAACTATCGTTAAATATACTTATGAACCTGAACAAATTATAATTATAAACGTCGTCAAATTATTATTCTAGCAACTTCGTTCGCTTGGAATTAAGGTCACATAGAAAGTTTGATCGCCGGTGATTTAAAGTAATTTATATAATGGCAGCTATACGTGATAGTTAATCCTTCAAATTAAAAAAGGTTATCTCGTTAAACGTGATTAATGTTCATATAAACATTCAAATATAAAATCTTTTCCTTTTACAATATTGAAAAAAAATTATTTATCATAATTATCTAATTAGGATAAAAAAGCTACAATAAAATTATACGATATAGAATTATAAAATCTGATTTCAAAAAAGTTCCTGCATTGAATCCTTTTTATTTCAGCAATAAGAATAAAATTCAAAATATATTTATTTATAGTATTTTATTAAATTATATATTTTTATTTAGTATATTTTCTTCGTTTCTGGACAGCTCTTCTCAACAGAGGAGCATTTCGAGCTGATGGCAGCTTTCTCACTGGCTGACTATACTGACATTTTTATAATTTCATAATTGACCATTCAAAAGTGCACGTAAATGCCTACCTGAATAAAAATAGACCGCTGGTCTAGGTTGGTATATTAATGTATAGTGGGAGCTCATCTATCTAGATGCCTTCAGCTTTGTACATTGATAGTAAAATATTTCTTATTGTTTAAACATATCGCTATACGCGTCGGTGAATTTAGCATTCTACGTTTATTCGTCCTTTATCGGGATGGAATGGTTTCCCAGAGGTCGCATATTCGAGTCTCTGTTCGTATTTATCTATTGAAAAGGTTATATTTAGTTATTCGGTTTAGTTAGTCGGAATTGTAAAGCAAACCTTTTTTCCTGAATCTCACCGCAAGTTATTTCTGACAATCAAACGACACATAAATTTGATTGTAACACAATTTCAATTCAAATTTATGGCTAAAGACTTTTTACCTTGGCAAAACTTGTTTCTTAACTATTTATAATTTCTTTTATTTGTAAAAATATTACAATTATTAAGAGTTCTTGAACGAAATAATAATTAATTTCTGAGATTACAACATTATTCTTACTATATCTAGCACGAACATAGGCCCAATTTTGCAAAATTATAGCACAATTCAATTTGAATTCACAATTTTCATGGCCCATCAAGGCATAATTAATTTTTAATCAAACCGTCGCTAGGGCGAGTTTGTTCCGCGTTATTTTATGAACTTCATCTGGTCTGAAAGGCCTTTAAATATTCCAGGAAAGCTTTGATATTGTAACAAGTAGTGTGTTTTAGACGTAGGTTGGTTAAATTGTTTGATACCCGTTTTAACGGACACTTAAATATGAAACAGCATCAAAGTGATCAAGATGAATGACATACACAATTGCTTTTCTTTTGAGGCTTCTTAGTTGTTTTTGCAAAACAAATTGTTACGGCAAATACTTTACTATTGTTATTACAATTGTATAATTATTTTTCATTGTTTAGGAATCAGATTTATTAAGATAATTATAACTGTGAGCTTTTATTTCGTTTCTCAAATGTCTTAGATATCTAAAATTATAATATTATCTTAACTTATTTAAAAGATATAAGTTTGCAAGCCATCTTATGACATTAAATGGTTAAGCATTGTTTAAATAATAAATATAAACACGTCTTAGAATTATTTTGCCTCTTATAAAGTGAAAAATAATGCTTGCTTCCAGGATGTTAATTAGGCATTATGTAAAATTATATTCAACAAACAATCTAAATAAACAATCAGGCTGTGCGTGTTTATAACCTTTCTAACTTGTGTAGAATTGTCAACATATTGGTTCCATATCGTAAACATAGTCCTTAGTTTTATAGTAAGCTTTAATCTTTAATAAATATAGAATAAAAAATATATCGGTAAGGCAGGCTTTGAAACCATGTCATTTGGAAAACCGTCCCGTCCCTCTACGAATTGAGCTACCGCATCTCTATCTCTTTGATAAATTTTGCACTGGAATAGGTACTGGAGTCAATGTTATTCGTCATGTAATATATATATTATTTATTTAATTTCGTTAGAAATAGATTTAGACACAAATACTAATTCTTGCTATTACTACTACTCTGTTTCATTTCTAAATTTCCCAAAATTAAATCAAAAGAATAGCATTTTAGTAAGCCCATCCAATGTAATAACTTTTTATTATTTAAATATAGATAGGTATATATAAACTCTTTATATATGTGATCCCTTTTAAGAGAAATCTCAAAGTTTATATATAAATCATGAAAATCACTTTATAAACTCAACTTACAACTTAACTAACTCATTTTCATTATAATTTCTTAGTTGGTTTAAGGTAGTTTTGCTAGAGCCTTCAATTATTACCTCAATTTTAGTAAATTCGTTAGATATTAAAATTATTAGAATCGAAAACTCTCCAAAAAAGAACTATCAGTACTTTTAGTACTTGTACCTTTCATTAATTGATTTAAAATTAAATAGTAATTTTATATAATCAATGAACTGTAAAAACATTGATTATTTTCAGGACATCTTCATGTTTATTTTAAAAATTTTGTTTTGTAAGAGATCAGTTCGATAAAGTACCTGACCTGCGATTAGACGCAAAGTACATATAAAATTACATGACGCGAAGAATATAAGAAAATAAATAACCATTCACAGATCCAATAAATGGTCTTGTCTAGGTCTTGTTTTTGTAAAAAAAAAGAAATGTGAATTACAAAAAAAATGATTTTATGATTATTATTTATATCCATAATAAATCAAAATTATTGAAATCAAATGTTTGAAAGCAAAAAAATAAATAAACGTGAATTTAAAATTAGTACACATAAATTACGTTTTTATACAATTTCGTTATTTAAGTTAAAACTTTGACTTTTTTCTGAAGTAAGTGGATATTAAATTATAAAATTATTTTTTTTTAATTATTGATAAATTGTAGAATCTATGAAGTAAACGCAGTATAGTAATTTCAGGTGAGAAGATACATGTATATCAGCGACAGCTGCGTTTTATTACCTACCAATTAAAGGGTCGTAAATTATTCAAAAATAAACAGTGAATTACAGTATTTCGGGAATGCAATATTTTGAATAATGATTCGTATGATTACAGTTATATTTTTGTACAATGTAGGTAAAGTTTGCCCTCTATTTGTAACGAAACATCTATAATGTCGAACATCATTTGTCTTCCTTTCCAAAAAAAACATGATTGATTTTCCTTACACGTAACCTGTCTTACTACTTGGTCGTTTTTGTCATACCTTATGCTATACGGGAAAAAACTTATGTAAACTTAAAAGAAATAAGATATATTTGAGAAGTTAAGATAACAATCAGCGGAATAACGTGTTATCGTGAAGGATTAGATATTTTAATAATACTTTTTTACAGTTTCATAAAAAAAATAATTGTCTGAATAAGATTTTTTTTTAGTTCCATAGGAACTTATAAATTCCTTTCATACTTATAAATACAAATTGCTATTTTATGCTCCATTAGAATATATTTTATTACATATCGACAATATCGATAACTCGATAGCTTAAATTTTCGGACACTTCGTTTATAGAAATAGTTGAAAATAAAATTAAATAGTATTTAGTTTTATATTATGTCATTTAGTATTTGCTACATGCAGAAACAAAAATATATACAATAAAAATATTTATATAATACCTAAAATGTAAGATTTCAGCAATTTTACGAGAAACGTTAATTCTATTCTTTTATTACCGAAAAAATGTCATTACCAATACTTTTTAGTTTCAACGCCTGAATGTATTCTACAGAAAATATATATTAGATGTGAAAAGCACTTTCACGTTTTCAATCACACAGGGGAGCATCACATGTCAAGCCTACTTCCCTTCACGTCACCATTACACAAAGTACTCATATAGCTCAAAGGTAATATAAGGTACTACTAGTAGTCAAAGGTAATATTAGTACTACTAGTAGTCAAAGGTAATATTAGTACTACTAGTTTCGAACCCCGAATGGGTAAATACAGCCGGGTAAATATAAATATGACTTTGTTGATATTTCAAACCTCAGATAGTTATTTCAGTTACATTGATTTAACTTATATATGAGTTAAATTCATTCAAAATATTAAGAAATTTTTTTTTCAAAGATAAACCAACAACTATATCTTTGTTGGAGTAATTTTCGCTTTGATGAGAAGATCATAGAATTTATTTTAATATGTAATTAAACAAATCATTAACCTTTTCACTTACCAGATCTTTAAGTATGCTCATTTTATCAAAGAACTTAGTAGTTCTATAATTAAGTCAATTTACCGACTTTTACATCAACCTGTCAAGTTATTATTTATTTAGGCCTTATTTTGTTAAAGCACCGTGTCGTGACCAATGAATATTTATATGTTCAATGTGATTTTGAATAACTGTATTTTAAAATTTGTCTATACAAAATAACCCCAAAACAGAACAGTAATCCTTATATCACCGGTATAAAAAATAAGGTGGAATGTTTTTAATCAAATTACATGTGCTGGTATTTATTTAGTAATTTAAAATATGATACAATCGTATAATAATTTATTTCGTTTCTTATTAATGTAGTAATTTATTATTTTTTTCTTAAAATAAAATGAAAGCTTGTAAAGCTACTGTTTTGAATGTAGAAACACAATTATTAAGCCACATCTTTAATTCTTGTACGATAATAAAATACGGCAAAATATACGACAATTTACACACAATAGTATAGTGGTATAGTTACAATTCATTTGCCATGGCGGAGGATTTGCCGCAGCATCCGTATCCGGTGCTAACAAAGCCGGATTGTATCTCTCCGAGGAATAAATTAATGATGGCTTTCCGACTATACCAATGCACAGCATTTCATTACATTTTATAAGAGCACACGCGTCCATGATAAATATATATAATAAAATAAAATAAAAGTTATGAATATAATATACAAAGTATCCTTATAAATATAAAAAACACGAAATTTGTTTATTTTATTTTAAAAATTATTTCTAAATTTCAATTTGGAAAAACTTTTTACATAAAAAAATATAAAGACCATTATTTCGTATCTTATGAAATATACAATAAACTTACCACATTATATGCAATATTTCAATACTTGTACAAGATTTCAACTAGTTTTGTTATTACAAAATATAAATGCAGATAGATACATTAATCCTAAGAAACGTAACAGTCCGTGTTAATCCAAATATTACAACGCGGTTTAATTATTTTCCCACAACTGCTGTATTTGCTAGCATGTAGGTAGCTCATTCCGTTCTCTTTATACGTCTAGTTTGTAGTAAAAGTACATTTAATTTATAAAAGACTAACTTATTCCAGCGGCTTTACATACGCACTATTTTAAATTCAGTTTCTAAGGTTTTGTCGATATTTTTCCGTACACGAGACCAACCGATTTGAACATTAAGTTTGAAGCATCAGTAAGGACACATGTTGCTGTAACTCCAGAACGTTTTAGTAAATCTGAGCGATGTTCGTCGTTATGAAAACTAATTAAAATAATAGCAGACTGTCGACGATTTTTACTAATAAACTAAATTCAACAACATATTTACGGAAGGTAAGGAAAACGAATGAGAAAACCAACTTTAAAAAAAAAATATCTCAATAAACAATAGTTAGTTCACAAGCCGAAAATAGATAGCGTTGTCAAAAGACAAGTGAATACTTTGATCGCGCTATGGTTTGCTTAATTCGATTTGGTTACTTGCGGTAACTCATACAAAAGGTGAAATATAGCTATTCATTAGATTAGTATACGTTGAGATTTTATTCAAGATAAACATTATATTTGTACATACTAAAAAGTGAGTAAGTAGTGAGTGAATAGGCTCGGTTGTTACGCAAGCATAACCAGGGCAAATCAGTAATATTTTAATATAGCCTTTATTAAATGCAAGAAAAGTCAATTACTTTTCTTGCATTCTTCGCTGAAACCAAATACAATTCGGTACTAAACATAAAGTAAAATATTGATTTTTGTAAGAAATCGAGGCTTCGTAAAATTCTTTTATAAGGAAAACTATATACATTTTTTATGACCGATAATTATTTTATTCATTATATTAAATTCTCAGTGCAAAGTAGTTTTAGTTTCTCTTTCTAAATATTATGTTAAATTATTATATAAAAATATATACAAACATACTATCTGTATTCACCTTATATTCTTTTGTACTTTTGCAATGAATAGTGTAATGAAAAAAAAGACGGCTTCATAAGCTTAATAAATAAACATTCATTCTTTATCACGATAGTTTGCCATTTTACAGACCATTCATTTAAATTTCAGTACCATACTCCCAGTAACTTATAAATTAAACACTCACATCATTAGATATCTTAAACATTGGAGTTTTGTTTCATTAAGGAAGCTCCATCAATTTTACTAAAGATAATCTACTAAACTTAAATTGGCTTCTTTCAGAACCTCATCGCAACTTTTTCATATATTTTATTAAGAAACAAAATTTTGTCTGAAAATATAATTTTTTAAACTATTATATATATATATATTGGCTAATACTTCGTGCTAATTTATAGTAATATTTATAAAATTTAATTGACAAAGTAAATAAAAGTAAATGTTTTAAAAAGGTAAAAAACATCTGTGCTTAAACTTTTTAATATAATGAATATTATACCATGTCTATTCTTCTTAAAGTAACCAAAGTTCATATACGTGTACTTATTGACTAATTATACAATATGTATACATTATATAAGCCAATGCTGTATATAAACCGTATATAGACCAACAAACAATATACATAAATATGCGAAACCCATAATGCTGTCTTGCTAAATATAATGTATGTATGTAAATAAAAAAAATTCGTATTACCTTTTATATGAAGTTTTAAAATATTTATGGTTTTCAATATTATAGGAAATAAATACGTTAAATTTCTATTATTATTTGATACGAAAATATGGAATTTGATACGCTTACAATAAAAATAGGCTTTACAAATCGACATTCCGATCGGTTCCACAAAAGTAATCAATTAATATGACCGGTGTTCATATCCTCCTTAGTGCTACTTTCAGCACTTCATTTCTTAGTGTTAGTTAAAACATTAAGCAATTTTTATTTTTTTTAAATTATTCTGATTATTAAAAAAATATATAATGTAAAATACTTTTTGATCGAAAGATATTTTTTTTAACAATATAATGAAAAAAATAGTTTTTACTCATCTAATATTGCAAACATTTAAGTGCCAAAATTTTTTCGTCTAAATATCTGAATATATCCCAATATTATAACAGAAGTTATAATATTGGGCCAATGAATTCTATAGTCAAAGCACAAATATCGCTACTACAATGCAAGAGGTTGACATAGAACACTAATTTATTAAGTATTTTGTATTTGTATTGTATTAAAATAAATATTTAAAATTGAATATTAATTATAATACCTTAATACAGAGTTTTATAATATTAAAATAAATACAATTGTGCTATTTAATTGAATTAATATCAAAAGGAGCCAGCAAATGTGAACGGTATATAAAAATATTACCGGTGTTACAGAACATAAAAAAAATCATCTAATCAAAGCCTATGTCCGACTTTTACATATCCTTGTTAGGTTGAATTTTGTAATTTGCTAAAAGGGTTCATATCGGTTCGAATGATCATTTACATGTTAATTGTGTTTTTGTACACAAATGCTTTAGGAATTTTCTGTATAGAATAACCCTAAAACCCCATAGCAATTAAGTATATTTACACGGTAAAAAATTAAGGGACAACGTTTTTACAAAAAAACATGTCATCTAATTTTTATACCTGGTACAAGGTTATAAATATCTTTATCTATTTATATATTAGTTTCTGTATATAAAATTAACATAACGTACTTCAACTAGATACCAGATCTTTAATTATATATAGATATAAATAAAAGTAAATAGCTGAAATTATTTGACTATATGAAAAAGTCACCTTTAAAATTTATAAAAAAAACACTATTGAGATATTGGTAGAGTTCGTTTGACATAGCGATGGACTTAGTATCTGTATTTGATCGTTGTAAAGCCATATTGTGTCTTTACGGAGATTGAACAAAGATTTATGGAGTGGTAAAAAAATGTAGTATCATCTTCAGAGGTCTCATGCAAGTCTTTGTCACTTAACACTGTTTCAAGTTATGTACAATGCTAACTTACTGTATCTGTATCTGTAGTATCAACTATTTATTACATTCAGAGTTTCCGAGCGATAAAGTACAATGGCTTTTTTCATAACTTTGAAAGTTTGAATTGTGTGCAATGGACAGTAATACCTACTACTACTCTGTACTAATTTTATTTTAAATTTACAAAGCTTTCTCAGTTCTGATAAGTTTGTGGCTTTTATTAATGTCGATGTAAACTGTGAAAAATATACCACTAGCGATAAATTCAGTTTCATTTTAATTGATTTCTCGAAATCGTAATAGTGATCGATTTATTTTTGTTATTATATTAAGTCCAGAAAATAATAATTTTATTAATGTTTATGTAGATATTTGCTGCTATTCGTCAATAGACAGCACTTAATAAAATCATGAATATTAATTAACAGGTATCCTAAAACGAATGTCATTGAATATAATTATATCTCTACACTTAAGTACACTCGGTCATCCAGTTACTATAATGCATAAATTATTTCAACTCAAAGAATAAAAGTTATTCAACAAAAATCTAACAAACCGCATTTAATTAAAAGTTAGACTCGTACGGTAGAGTTCAGTTAGCTGTTTAAAAAACCGGATAGTAATTCAATAACTCAAACAGTTTCAAATTAAACCGTTCCGAGATTAATCAAAACCATTCGGATTTTATAATACATTTAAAATCAAATCGGTCATATTTTCACTTTTAGATCAGATTTAAAAAATCTAATAGGTATAATATATAAATAATATGTTTGGAACTTCCTTTAATAAATTATTATTGAAATGCATATTTAAATTGTAGTATCATATATTATTTATCGATTGTGAAATCACAAACATGACACAATCAAAATAAACGAATGGTGCTAATATATCCAACGCTGTAAAGGTTTTGGTTTAAGGTTTCTAATTGGTTACAAAACATGTATTCTAAATGAAACCTTATTGTCGGTATTCAGTAAACCTAAATTTAAATGATAATACATTGTTTTATTACGAGCCAACATGTGATTTTGGTCATGAATACTTCCGGTTGGATATAATGTAGGATAAATTAATGGAAGTCGAAAAATAAAAACACTTTATGATGTATTTGAAATCTGTAATTACTTACAGTTTTGACGTTGTAAATAGAATTAGGATTTATATTCCATAACTTTTTTTTATCTGCGTTTTTGGCACGTTTAGTTTAGAGTTAGTTATTCAATAAGAGTCAACGCTATTCGAAAACTGTTTAACGATTTACTAACAACATTTCAAATCATATATGGTATACGATAGGAATAAGTCTATAACTTAAAGAACTTATTATAACATTCTATAATAATGTATTTATTGGGTAAAATATAACAAAACTTTTTGTTTCGCCCTAACAGATATATGGACGTATAGACACTTCCTAACGTTTTATCATCATGCATGGGAAATACAAAAACGATCAAACCAATTACCCATAACACATTATCGACATACGGTTAGAAACATACATGCCATCCCATAAATATAAGTATCACTTATAGGCACTTGGAATAACAGAATAACTATCGGCCTTGACTATAAAATGGCCTTGATAAGCTACACAAATCAAAATGTCTACCAACGTTCCTTCGGCAATTAATCGAACCGTGGCGGCACTGTGTCAACAACATTGCAAAATGCTTACATTTAACGAACTAGTTATTCCTTTCCGGTCTACTTTTTCCAAATTAGTATAAACTATAAACATTGATATTTACTTTTTCAATGTGTATTTATAGTACTTTATTTTTAAAGCATGCTCTATATGCTATACATATTTAATTTAAATATAAATATTTAAAAATATCAATATAGGCTTGTTATAGGTATGACTTATCTCATCATTTCATTATCTCATCATTTCATTATTTCTAAGATAATGAAAAATTATATTTTCAATGTATCTCAAGTTAATTTGACTGCAACAACGTAACATCAGTGTTACTTATATTGTAGGTTTGAAATAACAAAATAAAAATATTGTAATAAAATATAAGCACTATGACGTATATTCTTCAGTTTGGTATATATCCGATGGTGTTACGGACTGCAAAATTTATAGTAAAGTTATAGGAACTTAAACACTGTAAAGTTCTGCGTATGTGCAACAGTTATTTGAAACGAACACATTTAAGGTTCTATAATATTACCACTACTAAGTTGGTAATTTCTAAGTAACTACTGAAAACAATAAGCAGCTCATAGAACGGGGTCTTAAATCCCGGTAGTTTTGTCTTAAGTCGGAACAATATTAATATATTATAATAATGGTTATATACCATTCCTATTTATTAAGTATTATATTTTTGTTCAAGTACCAAAATTCAATATTCATTCCTATTTATTAAGTATTATATTTTTGTTCAAGTACCAAAATTCGAAATTGGTTAGTATGGAAATCAAACAGAGCTTGATATTTCATTAAATCAGTGAACTCTTTAACAATTATATCAATTTCACGTTTAATTTCTATAACACTCTGTCCAATGTTAGTCCGCATATTTGAGGATGTCTTGAATTGTAATTCTGTTTTCAAAAGCAAATCAATTGCTACGAAACTTTACTAACTGCTACGAATGAGGACTGTTCTCCTTAAATTATGAAGTACAGATAGAGTTGGAAGCGCTTTGATGTCAAATATATACGACGGTTTGTATCTTCTATTTACCTAGAATATTTAAATGCATAAATATTATTATCAACAATGTCTTTTGTGCCGTAAAAGTTATCTTTCTTATCTGAGATCAGTACAGGACTATCGGTTAGTACAGAAAAACAAATGAATTTTGTATGCTCATGAACACGACGGCTGCAAAGCGACAAAAAAACACGTCATCCAATAAATGCGACTTAGACTTTATTTTTATTTTATTATTTATGTAACACAGATCTTTTATGTTTTTAACATTGCCATAAGCTTATATTATTACAATTTTGATGGACTCCGTGATTAAGTGTCTCAAAAGTCTAAAGTTAATAATATAATCTATATTATTATATTTATATCAATTTCAATATGATCAGCATCTAAGATGCTCCGTTAAAAATCTTAAACAAAAACCACTTTGGTACGAATTAATTTAATTTACAGACATGTGTCTGAACATACAGACATCATATTATCAAACAAGACACAAACTCTAACTAATTGAGTTAATTTATTCTTACTTTACAAGGACTAATGAGAAGTATTTTAGAATATGCTTAACTATGATGAAATTTCTATATATATTATATTTGGAAATAGTAACTAGTAGAAGTTCCTCGTGGCTCTAGTAGTTATAACTAACCAACTTTAGAACAAAATTAACGCTACTGAAGTTATGTTCTCAGTATGTGAATGATACGTTCTCAATAAGTAAATGATACGTATACAATGTTGATATATATACGTAGGACGGAAATATGATGAACTATCTATAAATCTGACCTTTAGTTATTTTTATCAGCTTATACCAAAAGTGTCCAATATTTTTATATTATTTTCTATCCGTTTGTTATTAGTCGAATGTTTATTTACTGGATTATAGGTACAATGAAATCAAATCAGCACATAAAACATTTAGCCGTCCACGTAGTATCCATACGAAAAAAGGCTATAAAAGATATAATTCGAAATAGTTGAAAGTAAAATAATTTATCTTTGGAAATGAATATGGCACCTAGAACCATGTCGGGCAAAATATGACTTAGGACTTGCGGTCTAAAAGAGACGCACTGGTCAATATTTAAAATATTTAAAAAGAATAGAGTGGTAAAATCAAAACAACTTCGTAATATTTACGTAAATGAAGGTCATACATAAATTTTATTTACAGATAAGATTATTTTTTCCGCAACGGAGCCGTGTTTTAACAACAGAATGATTGAGTTTATACTCAAAGCTTTATAAGAAGCTTACAAGGTATTAAACGTGCGTTTGTGACGAAGACTGGCCGTCAACTTTTCGAACTAACTCTAAACCAATGAGCTGAGACAAAATAACACCATTTACGCGACCATAACCTTTCGCTGAAAGCTATATTTCTTATAAATATAAAACTTTTGAATATCGCATATTAAATTTTGCATTTAGCAGCTTCTACAATGAACCCTTTTTATAATTATTTATTTGTCTTGTTTTTACATTAACGTAAGATATAAGAACATTAATTATGACATAAACATTATACTTAATTAAGATTTAAGCGTTCATAAAAGACCCTCAGTTAAAAACTAATATATTATTGTTAGAGGAAAATTATAGCAGTGTTCATACAACTTTACTTAGAGCCAAGACTCGTATATTATACAATTTGACTCTACTTTATCCTAAAATATTGTAATAGAGTAGGTATTTACCTTAACTTTTTACTGACTGTATTATTTTAACTCACTTACTTTAACTTACTACAATATTTGATATTGAGATACAAAATCACATAGAACTTAGTAATCCAACGTAAATAGCTGAAATTTATTGACAGCTCTTAAAGTTTTAAGTTGGATCCGTTTATCGTTAATCAATAAACGAGTTTTCTTCCTACAAATGAAGCTATAAAACGGAAAACTTTCTATCTAGCTAAGTTTTATTTTATTTGACGTGAAACTCGATGTTGTGAAAAATCTCATTCTTTTTAAGTCAGCCTTTTTTGAATAAAATGATATTTGAAGGCACTGTTTTTTCATCAAATACTATATTTAGCACATAGAACTAAATCTTTTTCACTTCCTAAAAGTTCAGCTCTGACATTTTTACTCTTTTCGTATATAATTCTTATAGGAAAATATACTAATTCACGCCATTAACCAATAACCGTGCTCCTTGATCCTGTTTGAATTGAAAATATTTCAAATAGACTGAATTCCTTAAAATTTACTGCGATGGTTGTATTTTTGTAGTACTTGGAAGACACTTTCATTGTCATATAAATTAAACAAAGTAACGGCATTGGCCATAGGACTTAAGCAATGTGGGTATTTCTGACCCACATTGCTTAGTCTTAATTATCTTAAGTATAGTGTGTAAGCAAATTTTCCCAATAATAAAGGTTCATTTCAAATATACCAAAATTTACCATTTAAATTATTTTTTGCTTAGTAACTATGAACCGTTCAGAAATAAATTATGATTAAAAGTAATATTTCATTGTTTAGAATATCAGTTCCTTCAAATACCTGTAGTATTAAACTGCTGTTAAGTAAATTCAGAAAAAGTTTCTAAATTGGTAGTTTCTTCACACCCAAATAAACCTCGTCTTGACTTTTTAATAATATCCTTAAGTATATAAATATGTTATATACTATATTAAATATATTTTATATTTGTATTTTTAGTCAACCGAATATACTTATATAACTTCGAATCCCAATGTGGCTTAAATTTACACGACATATATTAAAAACAATAATATAAAAATATTAACATTATATTTAGAGTTCTGAATTAAGGGATGAGTTTTCGTTTTGAAGTTTCGTTGTTTACTGGGAAGAGAATAATTTGAAAGGATTTTTAACGTTAAATGAAGTTTCATTTGATATATATTTATTTTAAATAAAATAGTCTATTTTCATTAAATGTGGCATGTTGAGTAATAAATACATTTTAAAATTAACCTTTACGGTAATATTAGCAATACCTTGTTTAGTTTTCTGGTCATAATTCATAAAATATTTAATCATTTTTTTTTCTGGTAAATACTCAGTTAACAATATTTCTGAGGATAATTGATAAGAAACGTGATGGGATAAGTGGTTCGAGAAGTGAACTGTTTGAAAAAGTACAGATTTTAGCTGAAAACGCATTAAGCTCGATAAATGTTCTTAAAGTTAATTTTGTAAGTCATTTTGTATTGTTCGTTACAAACATTCAAACATCGTACATTATTTGTAATGATTATTCGAAGTAATTCTTGACCTTCACGGTCGCAAGGTACTTTAATACAAATATACTTATTTGATTTATATACTTATTTTGTTTACTTTGCCTTAATGTATATTAAGATTAAAACTTTTAACTACTTTATAAAACTTTTATGTTTTGATTTAATTAAATTGATAATACAGATTTATAAACTTAATAAAGACCTAATGTAGGAGACAAATATTTCATTTATAACGAGACTTGTGGTTATTAAGAAATCAGTTTACAGCTATTTTAACTACAGTCAGTTTTTAAGTTAATTTACTGCTAAAGTTTGCATCTAAATTGTAGAGAAGACCGCTCGACAAAATCATTCCAACTTCGCCCATTACCTTTCCGAGATAAGTGCCCCTCAGTTCATAAATATTCTAAATAATTATAATAAACCAAATACTGAATATCTACTTAACTTAAATTAAAATTTTGAGTAGTTTTAACAAATATTGATATTAAATATTATACATTAATTCTTAAGATTTTCTCTGTGAAAAAACATGTAATTTCATATACGAGGTATCATTGTCAGTAAAGCCATGTTTCTAATCATGAACTGATTCATACCTAGAAATATCTGACGATTAGAAATCTCTTGAAAATATAAATTCACGCTTCATATTTTTTTAATTGAATACTTTTTTTTTGTAAGTACTAATTGTGTAAATACTTTTTTTACACAATTTCATATTTTAAGGAAAAGGTGTTAATTTATTTTCATCGAAAATCTTATTTTTAGTACTGAATATATTTTCTTTAAAAATGTTGAATTTGACTAATATACTGAATTATATTTACTTTAGATTAACTAACATCACCGGAAAATAATTACATAATGGGCTTTGTGTCAATTACTTTTATTCACGTCTTAATTTATTTACTTCTATCTAAATTGTTCCAAAAGATATTGATTAAATTGAATATAAGAAATGGTTATAACAAAGTTTTATCATGATTTTTAAGCATCTCAATAACAAAAGGGCTATTTTCAGGATCAAAGAAGCTTTAGCAACCTCTCAAGGGTTAAAGCACATTTTCTCTCTAACTTATTTAATCGACATAACTGTGGTGACCTATGCAAGTAAAAGATACGCAGAGGCAACTGAGCCAAGGTATGAAACTAATTACTCAAACACTTCACAGGCAAGATAAAAGTGTTATCTTATCAAAGGCAGGTCTGGAAGTCTATGGCTATGATCGAACCAAATCTATATAGTACCAACTTAAACGTCTAGGAGAACCAGGTATCTCACCGAGAACCATATCACTCAAAATGAAACCACCTACTTCCAAGAACCATTCTCGAGATCAACGAGAGGATGCGGAAGGCTTTACAAACACTGAAACATGGCGAAATAACAATAAAGATCACATGTCTGTTAAACAGATTTGCCTTTGTGGATCTTACTGCAGCCTACAATATTATCTGAAACCGTAGGCCCATAGTAAAAGTCATATTCTAAATACATTTACTACCTGCCAGTGCTTTTACTGATGTTTCTCCAAAATATATTTTTTTAAGAAAGCTGTTGGAAAGTTATTATCCTTTTTTACTTATTATTAAAAGGTTTATTTCTTATTTATGAAAGTCTCAAACACCGAATGTAAGCAAATTTCAACTTGTTTAACACGATTATATTTTTTTATTTATTTCATTATATAATCAAATGTTAGCATAATAACAATGCTGCCAGTAGCTTAAGTACCGAGGTCAAAGTTCAATAATATAGTTTTTTAATAATCACCCCAAAATTTAATACTAATGTTTTAAACAACAAGTATTTTAGAATTGTGATTTATTTGTTTTCGTTATTTTTAATAGATTGTCCTTTTGATTTGATCATTCAGTTCGGAGCTAGCTAGGTAATATGCAACAATTCTGTCTTACATAATTAATTTACTAATTTATAACTAATTTAATTTCCTATAACAGTTGAAGGTGAGTTTTTGTAAAAATACCTGAAATACACTTAAAATTGACAAAACAGCGAATATTCTAGAAGACTTTAGTTGAGTGTTTAACATCAATCATTCTAATTTGATTTTCAGTGAAAATATTGCAGTCCAAAATTTAGCCAACACCTTAACCTACCGTGTAATATAAGTATAAAAACATTAAAATATTCAGGAAGAGTGATAAGTGTAAAAAAAATGCGCCAGCTCCCATCGATCGAAGTTTCACTGTTATTAGACAATATTATTGTAAAATGAGATTATACGCCGTTGATCTTCACATCTCATTCTGATAACTCTTTTGCATGGGGTTTTATTTGTTGGGATCAATTATTTGAAACTAAGAAACACAGAAGTTTACCGATGCTGATACTTATGGTAGATTTCTTATTTTTGTGTAGTTTTCATGGAAATTACAACACAATTATGGAAACGACGAAGCTAAAATATGTAAATATTCAAATTTCAACTTCCAAGAGCGTTTGTGAAACGTTTAAAAATGAAAGCTTTCGGTTACCCTCTGCATTTGGCAGCACTCAAGTTGCTCATTAAACTTTAATCAAGCCTGCAGATATACCAAATATATTTGTTTCAATAAATAAAGTTGTTCTTAAATATTGGAAATGCAATATTATCATTTATTTTATTACAGTTTGATATCATACTATAGCTTGTTCCTTCCCATTCTGCCTGAGGTACTGAAGAAGAGCGACACTCAATCGCAACCACCAATCGCACCCTGGAAACATATACCATTATACTAAATACGGATATTTTCTATAACTTAAAAAATTCAAGTCATGATTGCAAGAATATTGTTATGGTGGCATTTAGTTCATATTATTTAGAAATAATATAAACTATATTATTTCTATTTATTTATACTAATATTGGAGACAATAAGACTAAAACTAGACTAGACTTAAATCTAAAACTATATGCACATATAACTATATAGTTATACATACATACAACATATATGTACATATAACTATACTTTCAGCGAAACTCGTTAACGCCTTAATATTTTTATTTAGTCTCAGGTTTTTTAAAATTATTCTTCGGACAAGGATAACAAAATAGCGAGATTTAAGTTTGTTTTAAATGAATGGCGTAATTTTTTTAAATGGTAATAAAGTATATCAAGTAGTTGTAGAGTAGTTGTAGAGTATGTGGATATATGATATCGCAGAATTTATTGTTAATATTGATACGTTTTATAATACTGTGGATTTTTTTTTTGTTATATCATAGACAGTTTCCGCAGCGCACGCGATGACAATTTTTTATGACTATTTTTTTTCACACCTTTGCTTATATTATTACAATTTCATTAGAGATCCCTACTTTTTTATGTTTTATAGCCTATGTGACTCAGTGTAGATGCAGCTTTATAATGTTAAGTTATTGTGTGAAAATATACATACAAACATACATACAAAAACACAAAATATTTTTTTTCTCTTTACAATACTAGTATAGAAAGCTTATTCTTTAAAAAAAATATGCAACAATGCTTAATCTAACAAGTTATTAGTATTTTTATACATGTATTTTCCCTAAACGAAAAATAATATAGAATGCCCAACCCTCATTCTTATTTATACAACGGTGAGAGGGTTCGTATTTGGAGTTGATTTATGACGATAATGTTACATTCAGAGAATTCCTTGTATTTTTTATTTAGATGAGAAATGTTTGAAAGAGTAAATTTGTGTATAGCAAAATAATATTAGTTATTTTTATCTTGATATTTAAATCCTGACCATGTAACCATGCGGATGGCAGCACGGTTTTCACATGACGGCTCCCTAAAGAAACTCATCCAATGAATTAGTTGATTTAGGCAACTTACTTTGACCTTTGAAAATTTTGGTCTTCACAATTAAAGAGCCCTGGGGTTATACAAATTTTAAACTAAAATTACCATGGTTGGGTAGAAAATAAAGGATCAAGATACCTTGGACATTTATTAAAACCATTAATTGACTGTGCAATGCTACTGGATTGAAGTCAAACATAAAAAATGTAATATAATGAGCTTATGTTAATGATAAAAATAAAACAATTTTAATAAATAAAATGTATAATAAAGTAACAATAAATGATACACCGAGGTATTAATACATTGTACTTATTAAGTCCGTTATTGTTTTAAGAAATTTTAGTTACGTTTATTTCGTTACAACTTTATTTAAACCTGACGATTAAATAATAATGAAATACATGGCATCCACCACTTTCATATTTTTCATTCACAATCGTACGAAATTTAGCTGTATTTCTCTACTAACCGATAGTTCGTAAGTGAGAAAGATAATTATATTTCTGCCCATTGTTGGTTAAATAATATTTATACAGGTAAATATTGCAAACACACAAAGGCATTTGACATCAAAAGCAATTCTAACTCTATCTGTACTTCAAACTTGAAGGAGAGAAGCATTCGGTAAAGTTTCAGCACTTCATTTAACGTCAGCAAACAAGCAAATTCAAGACATCCTCAAATATGCGGACTAACATCGAATAGAACGTTTTGGAAATAAAACTTTATTGTAACATATTATAAAATTAATTAAATTAAATATATTATAGTTGTATAGATCACCAATATCAAAAAAAAATTGCTCTGTTATATTTGTGATACAGTTCCGTACAAACTAATTTAAAACTTGAATCGATTCATCTTAATACAAAATTGTGAATGATATAATACTTAACAGGAATTAAATAATACTTATTACAATAAATTAATCATTTACTTGTATATAGGTACTTAGATGTTAATGTAATAATTATATATTTTACCGTATGATTTAACAATATATAAGACATTTTCTCAAATTTAAGGCAAAACTATAAAATCCTCTTTTATAAGCCTTTTGATTTGATTTTCCTTTGGAAAATTCCCAGTTATACCACTATTACTATTTTTTTTTAAGGAAAACTAGTGTAACTAAATGTCAAATGGACCGTATTTGGCAAGCTACGTGAAGTCTTTACATTGTTGTAACGTTGAATAGTCCATGATGAAATCATTGAATCGTTGAATCGTCAATGTGAACGACGACGGAAGTCTTTGAGCATTTCCTCCTACCCGTATTAACATATGCAGCTGAGATATAGACGCTGACGATTTATCCACTAATTTAAAGTCATTCAACAGGCAGTGGAGCGAGCTAAACATGGGGTAAGTTGAAATGGTAGTGGACTGGTCACGTATCACGTATATCGCAGAACCGATGGTAGATAGAGCAAACGAGTTCTGGAGTGAAGACTGCGTTTTGGCAAGCGTAGTGTAAGACGCCATCTGGCCCGATGGACCAACGACTTGCGAAAGGACGCTGGTTAAGGCTGGGTGAGATATAGCGGAGGACAGAAATGTCTGGCCCAAAATGTGGGAAACCTATGTCCAGTAGGGGACTGCAATAGGTTGATAAATTAAATACTGGTTCCGACAGCGCTTTGTTTGAAGTCAATTGATTATGGTTTATTTACATAATTTTTTTTGGGATATACATTTAGCGTCATTGTATTATACTTTACAATTCTTTTAGTATTTTATTATGTAATTAAATCATATTTCATCCAATTTCATTCCTTCAATTTCATTCATTCCATCAATATTTCGATTTTTTATATTTATCAACCAATACTAAAATGATAAAGGTTTACCGATCTCAGAACAGGGACTTAGATATGGGAAAACAGTTAATCAATTTTAAAACGATAAAAAAATATAGTATACTTTGTCTTTGTATAGTTAAGACTACAATATACTATGAACTAAAACAAACCGATCTTTTTTAACGAATATTTGACTTGCAGTCAACAAGTCCTTAAACAGGAATTACAAGAATAAAGTTTTTTTTGCAGAAAAGTAAAGGTAATAAGTAAAAAAGTAATGGGTATATTAATCTTCGGAATAAAAGTAACAGTTTTTTTATTTAATATACGAGGGATCTTTTCAGAGAATCTGAATAAGGCATATAAATATAAATTTTCCACAAATGTAACTTTGGCATCATAAATCACCACGTAATAATTGTCCGGTTTGTCCCAAGGTATAATAATAAATTACAAATCAGCATATGAGTGTTTTGGATACATTACTCCTCGTTCAGGTAATATATTTGTCTCTACAATTACTTATTTAACAAAGACGTCGCAATTGTATTTTTAACATGCTTACAGAATATCAAAGTGTTCAAAATGTATATATCTATTCTAATATTAACACATTTTAATCAGAATCAATATTAGAGATGAAATTGTTGCATGAAATTTAAAAACAAAATAAAAACGATATACAGAAGTGAAATAATTAATAAACAATGTGTAAATAGTATTAAATAGAAAAAAAATATGTATTAAACCTGTATGATAAATTCATTTACGGATTTGGATCTAAAATTAAGTACCCGTTACTATTGACATAATGTTTCTTAGTGAAATAAATTATTAATCAATAAATTTAATTAACTAAAAACAAGAAAGGTTTATCCGTTGTGTATTCCAAATGCTGTTACAGGAAAATAGTCGCATATCTTAAAAGCAAATCCAAGCAAATATCGTTAAGGTAACGAGTCAGATTTGATCTCCGAGCACCTGTGTTCCTTTGTATCGTATCCATATCTTGTCTAAAAATTAGGAATGTCTTTACGGGGCTAAAATGACATAGTACGGTTAAAAAATATAAAATATAATAAAGTTTCTTGTTTTTTTCAATAGATTATATTATTAATTTTCAACCAAATTACAATAACAATATATGTACAATCGCCAATAAACTCAAAGTTCACAGATGTTTGTACATCTGAGCTATCATTCATATCATGAGGCTATAGAGGCATGATATGAATTTTGTAATACATTTAACTTTGTTGAAATGTCTTTTTTGAACTAGTTCCAACATCCAATTATTTTAAATTAACGTAACTGGTTTACAATGAAACTTAAAATTATGACCATCTCTACTCCTACTATGGGTTTTAACGTTACGAAAAGATGATAGTTTTCGAGCAGTCAAGTCAACGAGTTCTTGGTTGTGATTGGTTGAGACATTGCTGTGGTGTTGGATTGGTACTGCACTATTATTGTAACAAAAAAGTTACAGCAAAGACTAAATATTTGTTTATTTTTTTATTTTGTAGACATTAATTAATAATTTTCAACAGCTTTATTAAATAACACAGAACCGTTGGAACAAATCATATTACAAGTAAAAACTTTGAAAACTTTATTAAGAAAAATAAATAATGCATTATAGTTCAAGTCAACTGCAATCTATCCGATAGTCTTATGTAAAGTGGCTATAGTTATCCTTTTCCATTATTCCATTTTATTACCGTTTATCCTAAAAATATCTCTTACGAACAGAACAATAGAATAAAGCTTAAGGAGCTTTGTAAAGAATTGGTTCCGGATACCCGTGATCAAATAATTAAAGTGAATAATTCATCTTAAAAACACGTGATTCCAACAATATTTTATTTATACATTAAGTTTATATAAATAAATTACGCTCGCTCCATTAGGCTTTGGATGTTTAGGTATTTGAATATTTGAGTATTTGTTCGTGAATCAGACTATAATGTAATTTACTTTTTGTGAAATTTTATTAATAGGTAGACTATAACCTGGAAAATATTAACATTTGCTACTTGTTCAATATTTTCCGTTTTCTCATCAATAACTTGGATTATTAGAGAAACATATAAACTTGAACACTATTTTATGCCCATTAATAAGTCCTCATTTATTAAGAAACACTATACGGACTTTGTATTATCTTAAATAATTATTTTATTCTGTAAAATACTTTAAAATCTAAGAAACTAGATCTAAGTCTGAATGGATGGGGACTACTCAAACTCTGTTTAAATCTCTAAAGGAGTACCGCAAGGTGACGTATTGTCTCTTCTTCTTTTCTCTTTATTAATTACCGAGATCTCTAGACTTATTTCTTGTCACTACCATCTCTATGCTGATAATTTGTAGATTTACAGTCATGCATCTATAAAGGACCTTTCTGATGACATCCAAAGGCTTAGTTGTACCCTCAGGAAGATTAAGGGTCCGAAGGGCCAAAGATGCCGATCTCCTCGTTAACTCATTAAAATCTCAAGACTTAATTGCAAGTTAGCACTTGGACAACCAACCAACAATTATTTACAATGCATCCTAACTACTATCTGAGGAACCAAAAACCTTGACATTATTTTAGATTGTCTTGATAGTAATCATACTTATGAACACATTTTAACAAAGTACGTTTGATTTGTTAATTAAATGAACTCACTGCGAATACCGTTTTATTGACCTCGTTGTAAGGTCTTGGCCCTTGGAACTAAGGTCTCCTTGCAAACTTACTTCTGGTATTTAGAACAGGAAATTGGAAAACCCGAGGGAAGAAAGTAATCTATGAGGTATTTTTTTGACAACGCAGTAATCATTCATAACTTCTTATATAACTTACGCATGTAAAATAACTGAGTTAAATTAGATAATCGTTCAATTATGTATAATTTTCTAAACCAACTTCACACCAAAAGATAAGAGTTTTCTAAGACTTAAATGTCACATAAAGAAAACTTAAAATACAATAATCGTAAATTACATAAATTTTTGGTAAATCGGCTGAAATAGTTTTGACCATACTTTTTTTAACAAAACATATGGAACATTCTTTTTAATAATACCTTTGGAACTTCCTTCTTAATAATACCTTTAGCGACAACTAATTCGGCGATTATATTATTAATGTATTCACTTTGTGTTTTACTCGTACATCTATTAAAAGTTTTGAAGTTCTCGTTTCAATTAACCCAGTCCGCCGGTACTCAACTTCGATCCTTACTGTGGCTTTGTCAACTTTGTCAACAAACTTTATCTTTGCCCTAAATGTAACGAGCTCTTTTAATGTTAGGCAATTTATTTCAACGACGTTTCATATACTTAATGAATTTAATGTTAAGTTTCCTGTAAAAGTTTAGTAGCTATGGTTTTCATACCTAAGTAATTGGGTTTTTATCATTTATTTTTCTTATTATATTCCATATTCACATGTCATATTTTACGTTTTTTGGTGTACTTACATAAAATAATCAATTTTTTTTTCTGTTTTTAATTTGTGGGCAAAGCTTTATTTGTTAAAGTTTCATACATTTCTATCAAAATCATTCGGCCATCCTAAATACATTTGCATTAAAACAGGTATCGGAATTCATATGATTCTTTGTAGTTATAGTTTGTTAATGAAAAAAAACATTATTAGTGTAGCAAAATCAATTTGTCTCAAACTTCTTACCGCTTTTTATTGTCATATTATATGAAACACTCAAGAATATTATTCAAAAGAGAAGAGTTAATTTTCATTTAGATTCCGTAAATTAAATTTCTATGATAAAATATATGATGTTTGTATTGATTGTGAGTATTTCATTATTTTTCCATTATTTTACATTTAAATGTTGTAAGTAATATGAATTCATATTAAAAAACATATAGTTTAAGTCAACAGTATATTAATTTACAACAGAAATTCCTTTAAGAATGTAGGCAAAAGAAAAATACCTTAACAAGATACTTACGTTTTATTATAAACAGGTATTCTGTCTGGAATATAGGTAGTGCATGCAAAACAGTCTTTTTTATTTATATAACAATGGGAGGGTTCGGACAACGGTGCTGATTTATGACGCTAATGTTACATTCAGCCGAGTCCGTGTATGTATTCAAATGCGCTGACAAGATCGTATTCATACAGATATGTTTCATTAAATACACTCATAATAGCGGTATATATTTATATATATATATTTTTACACACAACAATGTGTGTGTAATGCGAATCCTTGTTATTCTTTAAAACATTACAGAACATAAAATATCTATCAGAACATGTAGTTACTTCGATTTGATTATGATTTGTTAATGATTTAACCACAACAATGACTGGCTGATTCTTTTCTTTGCGGTATTTCCAGTGTTTTATTATATTATGCACAGAGTGCATAAGCGGGTCTGCCCGTATACTATATAAAAATATTTTCTTTACGGTACTAAATAATATATGGGACGTGAGACGGTATTTTTTCTGTGAATATTTAATGTTTACTTATATCTTCTTCACTTGCAGGTGCAAAAGGTAGTTATAACAGTATTAATATTATGTTTTATTTAGTTCAAGTTAGTGATACAAAAACTTACACAAGAATAATTATATCAATATATTTAACTCTGTGCTATTATAAACACCAAACCTCTTTTAATTAACCCCAAACTATAATTAATATTATTGAAACTGAGCATAATTATCTTTCATATATAAATTAACAAGTGACAGAATTGCGAATTTGACATTTTATTACAAATTGGTACGTTATTGCTATAATAATTGGATTGAAGCGTTAAGTGCAATTAATTATACTCAACCTCGACAGTAGTTGCAATGTATACGCTTATCTTTAATTTATCTCCAAAAGAGTAAACGCTTATCTTTTATTTATCTCAATCTTATTTTATATGAATACATAAAAGTAATATTTTTTTCAACATTAGACAGCGTAAGAAAGACATTAGGTATCTCTTATTAATGTAGGCTATTTTTATTTTGATAGTTGTATATCTTATCGAAAAGCTGAGTAGTTTATGTTTTATCGTTTGTTGCGTATCGTATCGTGTGTGTGTTATTTATAAACAAATTGAATTTTTCAGCATATATTGCTTGAGCTTGAAGAATAATAACACTAATTCAATTATTTGATCGCAGCCAGAATCAAACAAATTTTTATAGCCCGCCAAAAGAGGACAATGGTTCTTTCGTAATAATGACCACGAAAGAGACGATCGCAAAATATTTCAAATGGCTCTCAAAACGCAACAGCAGAAACAACACAAAACAAAAATACACTTTACATTCTTATATGATATTTTACTCGCTATATACCTACAGATTACTTATCTATAGATATTAATAAAAACGATTTTTAAATAAAATAGTCACCTTTAGCTGGTTATTATTATTATTTTGTCCACTCATCCAATGAAAATCAAATAATTTAGAATATTTTCGCGAATTAACATATCAAAAATTATACTCACATTCACCACTTTGTCCACTTTAGTATTGTAAGTAAAAAAACTGTTTTTCCGATTTTAAGTTAAAGCTCTCAGTTTTTCATAGCCATTTAAAAATGATTATTATAAATAAACAATGGTGCCCCACAATAGTAGCACGTTTATGTAGAGCCGAGTTTAATTGTGTTTGAGACAATTATAGTCTAATGAGATTAAACGCAGTTGCTCTCAATTTCATTTTACTTGGAGCTTTTGTAATAAATATTACTAAAACAAAATATTACTTTATTTTGCATTTTCAAAAAAAAAAAATTAAATTATTTCCCAGGTACGATAAGAACGGGCGTAATTAAATTGGGCCGAAAAGTTGTAACAACATACCTTGTGTTTAACCTTCAAGATACTTGTATAATCAAAACACTACATGTATGTATGTATTGTAAAATATGTAATTTAAATTTCATAAAAAATATACATTTAGAGTTTGCGTGACACATGTGATAACTTATTTGGATTCGTTTTTTTCCTTATTTGCAGAAACAGAATTGTTAGATGAAAAATAAATTCACATTACTGCTATTTTACAAGTCTGTTTTAATTTTATTCCCGTTTTGTTCTCTTTTCTTTTGAATTCTACTTTCTCAGATTTTCTTTCCGTTGTCAACAAAGCATCTTGAAATTTCAAGATAGAGAGAGGTAAGATTTAATTAAGATATACGGATATAAGAAAAGGACGCTAACGTAATCTACGTTTAATTTACCTTGCATAAACGCTGGATTGAAACAATTTTCATGTGGATCTAATTAGTGAGTATACCGAAAGCTCCTAATAATTTAAATTAATTAATCTTTAAGAACATGAGTACAATATTTTATGTGTGAAATTAAATATCTTAAATTAATCATTATGTTTTTTTCATTAAAATATTATATGGTAGCTTTGACAATGAAAAATTTTTTTGTATAAAACTTAATTTCAATAAAGAATTTTGATTAACATATAGATTACATGTTAAATTATATTTTATTATAGGTATGAACCAATCAAACCAAATTTTTTATTTGTTTAATTATATTTTAGTACTAACAGTGACTCTCATTTAAATAAAACCGTAAGCTTTAATCGATTTATAAACACAAAGAAATGGTATCAATTTCTCTTTATAGAATATTTAAGTAACCGATTTATTTGACAGCATCCCTATTTTTTGCAAACTGTAAAACGGTATTTCTTAAATTATATAGACTATAATATAGTCGATACATGTAGAGACGGAGTCTCCTGGGTACTATTCCAGGCTAATAAATTGTGATAAAGGTTTCAATCAAGAAAATTGGAGGATATCATTTACTAATTAGATTAAATTATTGCGATTTCGTCTACCCTGCTTTATTAAATATAGTACTATGTGTTATGAAACAAGGTTATAATCTGTATGAAAACATTTTATTATTGAATATTTTATACACTAAATATAATAGACGACCTTTTACCAAAAAATATTTAAAAATAATTGCTACCACCCTGTATTTTTATATCTTACTTTTTTAAGAATGGTTTAATACAATCAAAATGGAAGAAATGCAATTTATATTAGTTAACTTAACATACCATTGTATTTTATAAAGGACAAGGAAAATCCCAAAAAAAAAAACAAAAATCTTTTACACACACACGTGTCAGAGACATGAAGAGACATTTAATGACTTTCGAATGAATAGAACTAAAAATAGAAATGGATATACTTTTATTTTATAAAGTATTATTTGAATTGTTGAAACATTTGTAGGTATTATTAATTTTTTAATAATTCTTTCAAAAGCATATTTTTTGTGATCAAAATTTATTTGTGATATTTATGGATACGAATATTTATGAAAGAATGAAAAATCGTTAATGTACTTTGCTATATAACTACAATGGCAAATTATTACCGTGTAAGATATATATAATACGATTTATATTTTATTTTCAGGTTTTTGCGAGTTGTACAAATTGAAATGAAGTATTTTTGGGGGTTTTAACTATTATATTGATTAAACATGTTTTGTTTATTTTGACCACACGTATTAATTACTTTTTAAATAACCACGTTCACGGGAAATACGAGATGTCAGTGTCACACACTCTATTGAAATTAAATAATAAATTGTTCACGTACAGTATATTAGTTTTTTATATTTTATAATCAACAGATCTAAATTAATCATGTTTTCTAAATTATAAATACTATAAGAACAGCATGTAAAGCTGTAGTTATGTATAAATGAGCAGTCAAAGTGCAAGTTTGCGGAAACAATCTCGTTGCTCGAATCCAACCAATTTACTCGTTCTCCGTAACACGTTTTGAAACATCGGAATATTCCACTTAAATAAGATAACCTGATACTAAATTATATTCTATTTAGAACTCCGCTTTTGGTCAAATTTTAGTCTATTACATATAGTTTTTGATATTTTCATCTTAATTGTATAATGGAAACTACAAGAAATTGTATATTTATTTAAAAAGTATACGTATTATTTATAAATATCATGCATTTAGTGTGTTTTTAATCTGCATCATAGTTTTTTCTTTTAAATACTTAACATGTCTAGGTTTTTTGTAAAACGACATATCTCATCTATCAATTAATTATGTTAAATTGGTTTGGCATGTTGTTATAAGACTAATTGTACTGTAAGATATCAAATGCTTATCTAGAAGGTGTTTACTCAGAATTAATAAACTATTTGATTGTAATTCTCAGAAAACACAAATCCCGGTAGCAATTTCACTTCTTCTTTTTTGGCAATAAATTAAGCCTGGAACCCAATGTAGGAACAGAAGTTAAAAGACGAGGTTAAGGTAACACCAAGAAGGTCTAGTTGGTCTGCAAACGACATGGATACATTCCGGAAAGTAGGGACCAGGATGGCATCGTTTCTATCGGACACGACCTGACTGATTTACCATGGCCTCTCTGGATGACTACACCTTAAAGCGGATCGTTAATATGTAATAAGAAGAAAGTTTTAGAAAGCAACGAGTCTAAAAAAAAAAAAGAAAAGACACAGAAATAAAAACCAGACTAGCAGCCATCAATGATCCGGCTAGATCGATCTCTCAAGAAAAACTGACATCCATGCATGAAACCAGTATGCAGTACCCGTAAAAGCGAAGCTTGCCTTTAAGGCTAACAGACCATACCCCGTCGAAAGCCCTGAAAATGTCGAGTGAATCCCCAGTACTTCTCGGAAGTTTTCAATTAATTTTTCGGGAGTGATGTGTTGTGTGTGATTATGGGCTTATTCTGGAAAAAGTTTTATAAATCGCCAAAGCATAAGCCATAAAGCCATATTGTCATTCACAGTGGAGGTCATTCAGTAGTACTAAGTACTCCAGTACCCTGCTATGAAGATTACATTCCATATTAGCCGTCTCCAGTTTATGACCGATAGATATAGGCCTAAGAAATTTCTCAATTCCTGTGTCTGCCCATACCGTCGAAAAACTGGGCAGTCAAATTTAAAGTGACGCTGAAAATATGTCATCGCTTGTGAATACGCATATACCTGCTTGAAATTGGCTTAAACTTATGCTCCAGGGCGGAACCTGGATAGGATTAGTACGAAATGTCTTAAAGACATCTAATTTGGAGTCTGTGAGAAACAGGATATGTCTCACGCTTTATAAATTTTTAGAATGCGTATTAAAAAAGCTTTTTATCCTTGAAGATTGATTAAAATTATATATATATGTTACATATATTATATTACAAAATGGATTCTAATAGTTTTTTACTCAATTTAGAAAATATTTTCTTTTTAGATATTTTTGTTAAATTATGAACATATTATAGATCGTTGCTTCCTTCCTTTGACTAATATATGGTGAAAATATAAAAAATCATTTAATAGAAGTCCATTGTGTTCAAGATAAAAACAATATATTTTTATTACGCTTATGATACGTCTATCGCAAAATATGTGAAGATATTCTGTATGTATAAATAAATGCCAATAAATCTATTTTGTTCCTGAAAGACAATCCGTGACTTATGTATTTATTTTGGTTCAAAACAATGTCGTATGTCAAGTCTTATTTTCGTCAACGACGAAAATCTTTAAAAAATATACTTAGAGAAATCATCTTGCTGGCAACATTTTGTTTGCGAGATTTAGTTATCAAATCTTCGTGATTTGTTTTATGAGATAGGGTTGCCACTACAATACAACTATAAACTTTAAGTTATACGGAGGATAATATGATATTTTTGATGTAGTTATAAAAGAAAACGTATAAAGCTACAAATAAAGTATGTAATATATATATATAAATGTATAATAATAATAAATGACATTACATATCACAATTTTCCTGAAAAAAATAACCGATCATTCGTCTTTTCAATATACTTTTATTAATATTAGAGTCATCAAGAAAAAATATTTTGCATTAACGCTACGTGGCAGCCCTATGGAGTCCATGTTTTTCCATATATTCTATTTAGGACTGAGTGAAATGAAAATGCAAGCTTAGACGAAGAAACACCTCTTTATTACCAAAAATAGCTTAACCATCCAAACTTAAAAATAGCTGGTTATTGTCACTTTTATAAGATTTTTAAAAACTGAAACAGTTTGAGATAATGTCAATGAATTATAATTAATTCATTTCATTAAAAGGTTTCATACAATCAATCATTCAAACAATCAAATATTTATCAAACAATTTTATATACAGCCTCTGTCGTCGTCAAGGGATTTCCTATTGTGGTTTTGTGAGAAATATAAATAATAAAATGTATATCACAGAATTTATATACAAATCATTCAAATCTAACCATAAGATAAGAAACAATTAAAAGTCACATTTTTTATATACAAAGTTTCACTACAGTAACCTAGTTACTATAAAAATTGTTCCTGCAGAGGCTCTGACGCAAACTCAATATAACTTCTGAATGCAATGGTAACAAAGTTGCCGGCGACTATAGCGGTTTATTATCTAACAATGTGGCGCAAATGAACTGGCACACGGTATGAACATGTTTAAGCACCTTATAAAAATCTAACATGTTATGAATTTTATAGTTTTAGTTAGTATTTATTTTTATTTTTTTACAATTAGTTGTATTCCTTTACTCTTTTATATTTAGTTGTAGGTTCTTACAAGCTATGATGATTATAATTTATTTAGAAAAAAATATTGATTCATTTCAATAATTATTTATATTTTATATGGATTTTCTTAATATTATTTATCGATGGTTAATACAATTTCAAGGTTCACTCGGTGATATCAACTGAGGTGGATATTCGCGGATCACTTCACCTCCCACGAGAACAGTCATTCCCATTGATTGTAAGGTCATCCTAGTTGAGCACCTAATGATCCGTGATCTTACAATATATGTTGATTCGGCGCTCTACATAACAAATTCATTTATTTAAAACTATCGATTTCACTATGAATACCCTATTTTTCATATTCCTGTAACTGTAAATCTATTCAACAATTTTACAAATAAAAAGCAAGACATTCAATGTGTAAGAGTTTCTAGTATATAATTCATTTATACCTACTTCTATTATACATTTGTAAGGGATTTATCAGCTGAAGCCGGTTTTAAAATAATTTTAATATAACAAGCTCATACCATTGGCAAGTGTTAATTGATTTTAATTAAAATTTAATCAAGCGCTGCAAGTAGCGTTGGAAGACTCATTTTATCCTATCTAATTAAGAGTAAAGGTATACAGTACAATATATAATATGAATATTAATTATTTCTTTTATTAAAAAATAAGCGTAGCAAAACAATACTATTAAAATATGTGTTATTGATTTTAACCTACAAACTAAACTGAATGTCATAAAATTGATTGATTGTTTTCATCATTAAAATAAATTTTAGCTTATACAATTGTACCAGTAAAAAAAATATATTCACAGACTCAGATTTTTGTATAAATTCTTTTTTTTTAATCAATTTTTTTTAAATACATGGTCTGACTTACTGACTCATCAATGCCCAGAAAAAAAATTATTTGAGTTTTATAAGAGTAAATATTGTTATAATGCAAGCAAGCCAGCCGTCCATTGTTTTTATTATTCATAGACCGCGGAGTACAATTGAAGAAATTATAATTTGAAATGTCATTTGTCATCTGTTCTAAATCAACCCCAATGCACATTAAAACTATATGTCCGCCTTCCTTCATTCATTTAAAATACTTTATGCGAATTAAAATATATGTCTATCAGATAATTATTTCAAACACGATAATTTTTTGTATTAAAATTTACTATTTATCGTTTTAAAACTTCAAATATTATGTTCACAATTTAACTTCGTTTTACATATTATAACAAATCTTAATATGTTGAAACTGTAATAAGAATGAAATCTAATATTACTTGATTTTAAATATTACTTGATTTAGATAAAATCAAGTAACCAGTGCTATTAAATCACAAATCCAAACAAACAACAGCCCATAAATTAGCTTTTGCTACATAACTTTAACGCAGTTCCAAAAAGTTCCTTTTAATGCATTTTTTATGGTAAATTAAGGAATAATATTATTTATCCCATTCAGTTCTGCTGTTAATGCCAAATTAATACATTGTGAAATACAATCTTGACCTTAAATATATTTCATATGATATTTGCGGAATAGATATTCTAAATGTTTCACTTTGTTTAAAGTAAATAGTCGATGAAACATTTTGTATTTTATAACCTAACTAAATGATTGATCCACCAACCGTTATATCATTTGTCCATAATACTAAAGTATAATTTATCATTTTTTTGTATTAACAAAACAACATAAGCTAATTCAAATACAATACTATGAACAACAAAGAGAAATATCAGCAGAAAATCAAAGTAATAAAAGGTATTTTTATCTTCAAAAAGAGATAAAATACAGCATTTTTTTCATAATGGAGGGTCTTTCAAGAGCATCTGAATAAGGCATTTAAATATAAAATTTCCCTAAATGTAACATAAATCATATCTCTTATAATTGTCCGGGTTGTAATAAAAAAGAATATAATAAATAAGAACGAAAAAATCGTTCATGTAACATATCTGTCTGTATAATTACTATTAATTAATTAACATTATTATAATTGTATTCTTAATATTTTCACATAATACCAACTTGTTTAAAATATATTCATCTATTTTAATATTTATCATAATAAAAAGTAATGATGAATTTTCTATATTGCGTAAGATGTTAAAATTAAAAAACATAATTATTGTAGGATAATATATAAAAAATAAGAAAATAGAACTTACTGATTGAAATTGACCTCTATTAAAAATGTAGTTACAGGTTTTGAACTAATATAAGGTACCTATTGCTTATAATATGTTTATTAATAATAATAAGAGTTAAAAAAATATATATCTCCAATAAGTAACAATGTAAACAATAAGTTTTTAATCGTTGTATATTCCATTTATTTTTCCTCCAAATGCTGATACAGGAAAACAGTGGCATATCTTAAAAGTACTCAGTACGTATCGTTAAGTTAACTGTCAGATTTGAGCTCCGAGCACCTGTGTTCCTTTGCATCATTTCCATATCTTGTCACAAACTAGACATATTATATAAAAGTCTATACAAGACTATACTCTGTCCATTATGTTATTTGTTTGTTGACAGCTCGACGATTAATAAGTTTAGTGATGTCCAAAAGATTCTCGATAGTATTCTGATTATAAATTTAAAATATTATCATTAATCGAATTAGATACCTACGTAAACGTAATAATAAGTAATGTTTTAATAATAATAGGTAACCATACATTTAAACTTTAGGAAAACTTATTGTGTCTTTGAAAAGAAGTGGTTATTTATTTTATTTCGTGGTCAATAATCTTCTTTGACCAAAATTGAATTAAAAAAAAACCAGTTAAAAGAAAAGTAATAGAACGTACTGATATTGCTTTAGCACGATGTGATTTCTTGAGAAAGGCAAAAAAATACAAGATTGGACAAATATGGTTTTTAGGGGTGAGTACACTCGGGGTGGTCTATGGTTACTTGTCGTTTATTAAAGTTTTCAGCAAACCTTTAAGCAAACCGTGACTAAATATTTGTTCTTTTATTTATTAGACACATCAGTTCACACATAGTTGTCCAAATCAACTTCCATACCTACCCGATAACCTTTTATAAATGGACTCAATGAAATTTCACCTACTTACATAGCCAACGTTGACAACTTGTAAGCTAAATACTAAGTGTTAGTTAACTCAAAGTTCAACCATATTAAGGACATTTATATTAAGTAAGGTCTAGTTTAAAACTAAATCCAATCCAGGAATTATACTTAGTTTTCTTATTGCAATAACTCATTTATAATTTTTAATATTCGGATTAATTTTAAAAGATAATGATTGTTCAAAGATACATTTTTCCACGGATATTAAACTTTATAAGAAATATATAAGGTAAATGTTGTTACCAAACGAAGCAATTAAAAATAACACGCTGACTTAAATTTACTTTTCTCTACCGATATTTTTACAATGTTCCAAAATTGACTCATCAACCAATCTCACCTTTATTACTATTTATAGTAATGTTATTTATAATATAGTATAATAAAATGATCATGCATATTTTATCTCTACTGTGATATAGAAAATCCTATGATTTGGTTACAATACATTACATATTTATAGTTCCAGTAATCATTTTGGAATATATTAATATAAATAGAATAATTTATCTGTATAAAACTATCCCTCCTCACATGGACAGAAAGCAATCAGATTATATAAGTTTTAGTGGAGTCAATAATTTTTTTCTAAAATAAAAAGAAAGGTATCTTTTTATAAAGTATTATATAAAGATCTATTGAAACCTAATAAAATCATAGCTCTAACGTGGTAACAAGCGATAATGAAGGAAGAAATAGTTTTCTAAAGACAAAACGACAGAATGACGGATATTGCATCGAACGCTCAGTGGCTTTCACAATGAACTCGCTTTATTTACTTTCACAAAATCACTACCTATTACGGATGAGATGACAAAGGAGAAAAATGAAGCTATTTCTTTTGTGACAGGAGTTTTTTATTTCCATTCAGAACTAAATCTGCATATTTTTATATTAGCGCTCAACTACTGCCCAATGGCGAAAAAACTGTATTTTAATTTCTTTTGTTATGTCCCTACATACCTACTATTACAGCATTACCGGAGGAGTGGGTGGATGCTGAGACCATTTAAAAAGGGGGGCCTGCACGTAACTATGGAGTATTCAAGGTAAAGATGTTTAGGTAAAAAGTTGATTTCGGAAATGGTTTTTTTTTTGGATTTCATCCACAATCAAGTAATAAGATTTAATAACTCAACTAAGAACATGTGATTCAGATGTGCAGAAGGTCAGCACACTCCATAAAACTGTGGACTTTCAGATATTTGTCTATTTGGGTACTTTTTCGTGAATCAGTTTTATGTGATACACACATGTAAATATAACCTGTAATTCCTGCCTACATTGATACTTTGAAACTACTTTTCATTTTCTGACCAATTACTAAATTATAAAATGAATTATATTTTAGGTCCATTTATAAGTTGAAATGTGGTCGATGTTGCCAGAAAAGTAAAAGAAATAAAGTGGCGATGGACTGGTGACATGATGAGATCCATGGTAGAAAAATGGTTCAAAATTATAACGGAGTGATACCCTCGGGATGGAAAACGTCGTAGAGGTAGGCAACTCAAGAGGTGGGAGGATTGCCTAAGAAACGGAGGCAGTCTGCAGGGATAGATCCCAGTGGAAGAGTCTGGAGGAGGCCTATGTCTTAGGACAACCTGACAAGGAGGCCAATATCTTTAGAAATTAAAGTAAACATTAGGTTTAGATAAATAGGCTAAGATATTAGAGAAATAAAGGCTATTTTTATTTCATTTATTTATACGATTTGACAGGGGAAGTAACCTTGGTTACATTAAAAGCTATAAGCGTTGAGTTAAGTTCATTTGTTCTTCAATAAACAAGTATAGCAATTTTTTTTCCTATCACAATTGTTTTACAATAATTTATGTAGATAGAATACGCTGGGAAAATCGTCATCGTAAGCGATTACCTAACTTATTACCGTTCTTGACGGATATAGTAATATGTTTCCTCTTTAAGTTTTATATTCTACGAATATGTTATTATGACGACACCAGCGATGACGGAGTGACAGGACCGTCATAATTTAGACTTAGACTTTTCGATGAACAGTTATAGTGAAGATATGTACAAGGGCTTATTTCATATCGCAATCCGGTAGGACACTAGCGCTATTGTGGTGGTTTATTGAACTATATAATGTTACACAATAACTTCTATTATATAAAAATATGTTCACTGGTAACATTTTTTTGTGATTATGTTTAATAACACAGTAGTTTGGGAAGGTTTGGTTTTATACTTTTATTTGAAACAAGGCGGTACAAATATAAAATTTTTGTTATTCACAAATTTAAGCTTAGTTCTTTTTTACTCTTAGCAAACTAACGAGTACCCGGTTTGTTATTAGATGCCTCCATTTTAAGGTTCACACGCATTTCTCCTTCTTTATTTTAACGTAGCCCTAAGCGTCTAAACTACACCTTTAAGATATTCCCAAGGGAAATCAATTTATTTTATTTTCAACAACTATCCTGGGAAAGAATATTACTTCATACGAGTATATAAAGATCCGGCAGATTACGAAGCTAAATTCCGCCGGGGGCATATTATGGTCTTGATATTATATTAGCAAAATGTAATTCTCAGCGTTTTTGTTGTTGATTTTGTTATAATTTAAAATCTTTTGATTATTAATTTTAACTTTTTCATTCATTTAATTGTAAAAATATATTTTATTTATTACAATCTTTCTATGACTTGTTCAAAAACACTGTTTTATCACAAAATTTCAATTAACGTCACACAGATATTCAAATCCAAATTCCAAAATTGATTTTATTAACTATCAATACCACTAGAAATTTAATGAATTAAGTCTTTAAAAAAATCAACGCTTAGATGCAAATAGGATCCCTAAGAGCGGCGTTTCATATTATTACCTAATTGAGTATATTTTTCTGTTTCGATAACACGAACGGGGTAAAAAGTTTGAAACCAATTTGTATCGAACTTCAGGTTTTGTTCGGAGAACAGTGATTACAATAATTTCAATTAACTGTCATTTAAAATAATAAAATACTAGGAGTCATATATGTTCCATTCCCGTTCTAGTTCAAGTGTATTTAGGATATCCGAAGGATTTTGATATATAATTGATGAAACTTCATGAAATAAAAGTCGAGTCTACGTTTTCAATACATCAAAATAATAATTTTAAAATTGTTCTATTTCAGTATACAAAAAATTAAAATATGTCATGTTTACACATGAAATAAAAGGAATAAAATAAACTCCACTATTTTCATTCGACCTTGACGTACCTACTAAAGCTTTTGCAGGAAGCTTATAAACAAATTCTTTAAATGTATAAAACCTCGTGGCAATAATAGGCCTGACATTAAAACACTTTACATTTGTTACAATAAGGGCTAAGATAAAGTTTTAGCTGACAAAGCCTCAAAAAGGATCACAGTAGAGTAGCAGTAGACTGGGTTCATTAAGACGAGAACTTTTAAAACTTTTAATAAGGGTACGAGTAAAATACATTGTGAATACATTAATAATATAATCGACGAATTAGATGTTGTTAAATCTGTTATCAAGAAGGAAGTTGTTTTAATATGTCCTATGTGTTTGACATTGAAAAGTTAATGAAATGGCGTTTTATATTCTCATCACAAAAAAAAATTTTTTTTTTTATATAATAGTGACATATTATCAGTTTTATATATCAGTATTATGTCTTTTAAGTAAACTGTATGTAGTAATATCTATATATTAAAAAAAAAACATTACAAAAATCGTAAACAGACTTTTAACTAAAGACCGTTTTTAAATAAAGCTAAAGTTAATTATCATATCATATTTCATAGAAGAAATGTATGTAATTTACGGTTATTGTATTTTAAGGCTCCTTTATATGACACTTATTTCTAAATTAAATCTTATGTTTTGGTGTAAAATGCACACCAGAATTAAAATATGATCCAACTTTCTCAGTAGCGTGCGTAAGTTATTTCAGAATATATAAGGCCGTATAGATGAGAGGTATCGTTATTTTAAGATTTATTTTTTTTAATTTTTTAAGTAATTTTAAGAAAGTGGTGTCTATACGCCACTTCAACTTCAATGTCCTGGCTTTAAATAACAGAAGTATTGCACAGAGACAGTATTGGTACCAAGCCCTTAGTATATCTAGTTACCAAATTGTAATACTTCGTTACAATAACTTAGTATGTGTAGTTTAGTATAATAGATATGTGCGAAAACTTAGCACCTTTCTGTTCATACATTTATTTAAGGTTATTTCATAACTTCGAGCAAGATATTTGTTTCTACAATTACCTACATATTTAACATTTTCTTAATTTTATTTTTAATATACTTACATATTATTGACATAAGTAACAGACGCCAGTCAGGCTTTTTTAGATTGTCTTAAATTATATCGGGGACACGATAACACGATAACACGGGGGGTGTTAATGAGCTGTCATCCTTGAAAACCAACGTGACATAAAGCGAGAAGAGAAAACTTCACTAACCCAAATGTATGAAGGTCCTGTAGTATTTCTACCTTCTCATACTCATCAGATCGAGATTACATGCTTTTAAAATAATCTGAGGGAGATTTCAAAGAAATTTCCAAATATAAGATTACCCATTTTATTAATTTATGCTTAAGGTGATATTCTTTTTGTTATTATAAAACTAAAAAAAAAATTTGGTAGAAAACTAGTTTTTGCCAGCGGATTTGATGGCAAAATGCTTATCTCATATAATTTGCTCATCAATGTAGAAAAAAATCAAGCCTCTGTTCTAGGTATATATCTATAATTATTTCTATTTATATAAAATTATATGAAATAGATTTATTTTTATTTATATAAAATAGAGGCTTAATATTTTATATTTATTATCAGTAAATATTTATTTTCTAGTAGTAATATGAGTTCTCAATATGTAACTGATATAAAAAGAATATTACAAATGAAATATGACGGTACCTAGGTGAAACAATCTTACAAACAAATTACACTTAGTAACATTTTTATTTAGAAATTATTGTAACTAAAAGACTCTTAGGTGTTTTTTGTTCAAAAGCTGTCTTATAATCATGTATTATTGCGTAAAAATAGAAGTATGCTCAAAGCCTAAATAATAAAACGCCAACCATTCTAAGTCCTTTGTGGGACAAAGTGTTTGTTGTCGTTTCTCTCAGGTCCGATTAAATTGCAATTCCAATAGTTAACACCGAACGCATCCTCAACTGTTTGCTGATCCTTGACGTATCCTAAATAGTCGAAATTGTTAATTAAATTAAAGACCTTTTTTCGATGTGCCAAAATATCTGACGTATTTTTATACCTTGCCCATGTTTATTAATGAAGCGTTATTTTCGAAAGTAACGAGGATGAATAGCTGTATTTAACTAATTGATATTTTTTCCAAATTTGTGTAAAGTGTAATCTTAGGATAATTTTAAGAGATCTTCGAGCGTTAAGAAACCACTGGGAGCACCCCCGTCTACTTACATAAAAAGTATTTCTTGAACTAGTAGCTGAAAATGAATTCCCTCTCTCTCTCTGATTTCCCTCGGGTTAATCTGAGGAATATTTGATTTCTTGACACAATTAAGCAATTAAGCGCAATTAAGGTAAATAACAAAAGTTATACAGAATTATACTCGTCTAAGTAAATTTATTTATTTATTTTTAAACTAAGAACAAACTAGATTTTTATGACCCTAATGCCTAGTTTAACGGTTACATTGCAGTGAAATTTTAAAATTGGTAATTTAAGTTTTCAGTTTTTAATCTTGACGAGACAAAGGAACTGTTAGTACGTTTAAATTATCAATGAAATGTTAGGAATTAAATTATTTAAATAATTACTTAACATCTTACTTTATTGGTAAAACTGATGGCTAGTATTTTATTATTTTAGAAAGTTGTTGCTGACTATTCAAAGTATAAAGAATTATAAAACATAAATTCAACTCTTAGTTGAGTATTCCATCTTTACTGTAAGACACTTTTTTTTCTATAAACACATTGTAGTTATTATTCGTTTAAAATGTTTAAATGTTCGTATTCACAACATCTCTTTTTTAGCTTCTCCTAATAGTAGGGAAAGCAGTGCAGCTTAGGTGTAGTGTGGAATGTTAATATTAAACAAATTTTAAGACCTACAAGCGTAACTAGTCAACCAGATTTTGTATAGAGTCACATTTATTACATTAATGTTGTGATGAGAATATTACATGCGATATCGTTAGCTTTTCAATATCATAAAACATATAGAACATGAAAAAACTTCCTTCCTAATAATACATTTAACGATAACTAATTCGTCGATTATATAATTAATGTATTCACTTTGTGTCTTACTCGTACATATATTAAAAGTTTTCAAAGTATTCGTCTCAATTAACCGCGTCCGACGGTACTCTACTGCGGTCCTTTTGTATGGCTTTGTCAATTAAAACTTTATCTTTGTCCTAAATATAACGAGCTCTGTCAATTTTAGGCCATTTATTTCGACAAAATTTTATTCACCTTTTTTTTTTTTTTTTTTTTTTTTACACTTAAACTAAGTTGACGCTTGACTACATTCCACCTGATGGGAAGTGGAAATGTAGTCGTAGGTGGTAAAGCGCATCAACTTAGTAAAAACCTATTCACTCTTGACTTGAAGACACCCACATTGTATTTGGACGGAAATACCGACGCAGGCAAGCTGTTCCACTCCTTCGCTGTCCGATTTAAAAAAGATGAAGCGTAGCGCTTCGTTCGGATATGCGGCGCGTCTACTACAAAAGGATGGATGCTCGCCGTGCGTCGGAACGTCCGGTGATGGAAGGGGGATGGGGGAATTAGTTCATGTAATTCCTTCGCACACTCACCAAAATGTATCCTATAGAATACTGAGAGGCTAGCAACTCTGCGTCTATGTTCGAGGCTATGAAGATTGGCTTCCACCAATTCAGGGTCGCCAATTAGCCTTTTTGCACGCCTCTCAATTGTGTCCAGAGCAGCAAGATGACATTTTGCGGCACCAGCCATTAAATGGCCACAGTACTCCACACACGACCGGATCTGTGCTTTATATAATGTAAGAAGTTGTCCCGGTGTGAAGTACTGCCGGACCTTTGCAAGGACGCCAAGCTTGCTGGCGGCTGCTCTTGCTCTAGACTCAATGAACCGACCAAAGTTGAGGTTCGAGGAAATCTCTATCCCTAGCAACTGAAGTCGGTCACTGTATTCCAAAGATACATTCCGGAAAGTAGGAGCCAAGGTGAAAGGGCTCCTTTTAGCAGTGAATAAACACGTCTGCGTTTTGGTGGCGTTGAATTTAACAAGATTAGCATTGCCCCATAGGGAGACTGCCTCTAGCTTGTCATTCAAACGCTGCACCATGGCTTCTCTTTCAGCCTGTACTTGATCTCTACTGGCCCGAGTACTCGGCAGGTATCTTTCCACCACTGTGCTGTCGTCTGCATACCCATAGATACCGGGTTTGAGCAGATCGTTAATATGCAGCAGGAAGAGAGTTGCAGAAAGAACGGACCCCTGAGGAACTCCGGCATTTATTGTTAAGGACTCCGATGAGCACCCGTCAACAACCACTCGGATAGTTCTTAGATTCAGGAAGTCCGTTACCCAGCCGATCAGACCAGGAGATATACCGTACGCTGAAAGCTTGCTTAAAAGGCCCGCATGCCAGACCCTGTCAAATGCCTTCGAGACGTCTAGAGAGACGGCGACCGCTTCTCCATTCTTCTCCAAGGCCTCGCCTAAAATGTGTGTAGCATAAACTAGAAGGTCCCCAGTGGACCTATTTCGGCGAAACCCGTACTGTCGGTCACTGAGGAGATCGTTACCTTCTAGGTATGCTAAGAGGCGCGAGTTCAATACACGCTCCATAATCTTGCAGAGTATGGAGGTGATTGAAATCGGTCTGTAATTGGCAGGATCGGCACGGCTACCTTTTTTGGGCACTGGCTGCACGTTAGCAAGCTTCCAGGATTTCGGCACTATTCCAGTTCTGAAAGAGAGGCGATATAGACGTGTTAATACAGGAGACAACTCAGCTGCACATGTTTTGAGCAGAATGGCTGGTATACCATCCGGACCACTGGCTTTATTCACATCAAGACGACACAATGCTTTCCATACCTCTCTGTTAGTGATGCGGATTTCAGGCATAGAAATTCCGCAGTGAGGAAGATGTGCTAGGGTAGCATTGCCAGTGTCTAGATGAGAATTATTAGCGAAAAGAGAAGCAAATAAATTTGCTTTCTCTTTTGCTCCATGAGCCAGAGATCCATCTGGTTTCAGCAGAGGTGGCAGTGAGGTTCGGCAGAAATTCGACTCGATCGCTTTGGCAAGGGACCAGAAAGCTCTACTGCCTGATGGCAGGACTGAAAGCTTTTCGCCAACCTTAGCGATACGACCGAGACGAACCCTACGTAATGCCTTTTTATAGGACTTAGCAGCTTGGTTAAAGGCTCTCTTCTTGGAACTCACATCCGGAGCTTTGCGGTTTCGATCATCAACCCAAGTAACATATGCCAAATGTTTTTGCTTTTCAGCACGTCCACATTCGGCATTGAACCATGGGCGAGCTTTGCCACCGATAGGTACATCAGCAAAAGGAATGAAATACTCCATTGCCTGATGTACCACATCAGTTATAGCATCCGCGCAACTCGACGGATCCTCAGAAGAGAAGCAAACCTGCCGCCAAGGATAAGATGCAAAAAAGTGCCGCATCTCATCCCAATCTGCTGACTTGTATTTCCAAATTCGCCTAACACCATGGAAGTCCAAGTCCGGCTGGGAATAAGTTAATACAGATTTCACCAGACAGTGATCGGAGGTTCCCAAGGGGGAGGAAACCTCTACACGATACCTGTCTGGATCAGTTGTCAGCAGAAGGTCCAGGCAGTTGGCTGTATGTGACTCCACATCAGGCACCCTTGTCGCTTGCCTCACCAGCTGAAAGAGGTCCAAGGACAACGCAAAGTTCCGCGCCTCTCTTCCAGCGTGGTCTGTCCTCTGGTACGGGAACAGCCAGTCCTGATGACAGGCGTTAAAGTCCCCCAGAAAGACGAGCTGCGCAGAAGGGTACCGATGCAGAGCCATATCAGCAGCCTCACTGAGATACTCAAATAATCTGGTTGTCTCCTGATCACCGCTGTGCGAACGGTAAACACAGGAATACAGGATTTTTTCGTTTCCTGTGTCTACCAAAACCCATAGGGAAGAAAAAGTGGGGTCTTCAAGGTGACGAAGGCGCTGGATACAGAGGTCGTTCCGCGTGTACACACAAACCCCGGCACGTGAGCGGAAATTGTGCTCTAACGTGTAACCAGGGTAAGCAAGGTACGCAGTGCTCAAAGGACATTGTATCTGCGTCTCCGTCAGAAAGAGTAAGTGCGGCTGCTCTGTCTCTAGATGGTGATGGACAGCTTCGAGATTTGAGTGCAATCCTCGAATATTAGCGAGGTGCACTAGGAGTGAGGAGGAGTGCAACCGCTGAGTAACCTTACTTTTCTTTTTCTTACTTTTCATAAAAAATTTAAATGGAGTGAATAGGATAGGAAATGGCAGTTGAACGAGGCGCTACGTATCGAACCCGACGTCGAAATTGATGTTGCTGTGCCAACGGGAGGCTAGTCTGGAGACTGCGGGGACGCCCGAACCCCCCCAGGGATCGCCATCGGGCCTCCTCATCTGGTCGCCAACCAGCACGATGGAGCCACCCTGGGATTTTTCGCAGCTGGCGGGGCAGCCTTTCATGGGGAGCTAACCCACTACTTGGGCCCCCAACTATCTGCGGGCGGCCAGCGGAAAGCCGTCGCTTCGGATCCCGCTACCCTCCTCGACTAGGCACCCGACACAACAAACACTAACTCGACGACAAAACGGTTCACCAACGCAACGCAGCTGTTCAGACCCATTTCCCATATACGGCTTCATCGAGCAACGTAACGGAACACGACAGAGTCGCTTTGCGGTACGGCTTTGCCCGATGGGTGGTAACCTTGCCGGCGACCTGATGTTATGGCCTACCACCTAAAGAAATTGTTGTTAAACTTCGTAATAGCTCAGTAGTTATAGGTTCCGTGTACCTAGTAGTGAAGTTCTTATTATTTTTCTATTTTATACTATTTTATATTAGCAAGTAGGTATATTTTATATTTATAAGCTTAAATAAAACAAACCTTAAATTATAAATGTTCTACCTTTAGGGAGGCACCGCTTTATTTCATACAGTTTCGTAAATCTCTATTAAAATCATTCGGCCATCCTAATACCCTCGAACTAGAACGGGTTTCAGAATTCCGATGATTCGTTTTATATTTCGTTATTTTAAGCAAAAGGTACAGAAAATTATTAATATTACTCCCAAAATCAATTTGTCTGAGACTTCTTACCTTAGTAGCTATTACCGAAACGTAAAATTGTACTTATATGGTTAAAATAAGAAATATCAATACTTAGGAATCATATTTGCATCGAAGTTTTAAGTTTCCTTAAGACTGTTTTAATGAAGTATCATCTATGATAGTCACCAATATATTCAAAATATTTATATTTTGACTTTCTGTTAATCTACAATTTGTAATATAACAGTTTTTTTTTTACAAGTCATTAAGTAAATATAATTTAATATATACACTTCTATCTTATTACAATGAATACAAAAAGTTTAGAAATTTAAAGACATTAAAATTCAATAACAAAAATTATTTTTAGTCGCTGAAAATAAAGATATTTTCAAATAAAATTAACAAATCAAACGAATAAGTTTAATTATTTGTTTTACAGATTATACTATAACACATTTCTAAACATGTTTTGAAAACATAAAATACCTACTAAGTAAATTTTCACATGCTGTGTATGATGTGACAGCACCTCGGAAAACTAAAGGAAAAGAAGTAGTGTCCGAATGAGGTATTATTTTTATGTTACGGCCATTCAATGTTCCCGGGAAATCCCACGCTAAGTAACACAGTTAATAATACCATCTTTTATTACTGGTTCAGATTTTAAACCAACCCTTACACCAAAAGATAAGACTTAATTAAGACTTAAGTCTCCTTTATGTGACACTTAAGTCTTAATTAAGTCTTAAAATACAATAACCGTAAATTACATACATTTCTTGTTTAATTAATTTAAATAGCCTCAACTGATATGATATTAAACTTTAACTCTATTTAGACACGGTGTTTAGTTAAAAGTCCGTATACGATTTTTGTAATTTTGTTTTGATCTAGTTTATATTTTTTATGTAACTTTTGCTGAATTAAACGTTGATTTAATCTGTTCATCGAAATAAAGATAGTGACTTAATATCCTTTTTTTATTTTTTGGAATCGAAAGCAAGTGGTAATAAAATAATAGATATTACTACATACAGTTTACTTAAAAGACATATTTCTGATAATATGTCACTATTTAGTAAAGGTATATACTTCTTTTGTGATTAGAATATCACACGATTAGATTTCACCAGCTTTTCGATGTCATAAAACACATAGGACATAGTAAAAGCCATCCCTTCTTGATAACAACATCTAATTCGTCGATTATATTATTAATGTATTCACATTGTATTTTACTCGTACCCTTATTAAAAGTTTTGAAAGTTCTTGTCTTAATGAATCCAGTCCACTTATACATATATATATATATATATATACTTCTATCCTTTTTGAGGCTTTGTCTACAAAAACTTTATCTTTGTCCTAAAAGTAACGAGCTCTTTTAATATTGAACTATTTATACATTTAAAGAATTTGTTGTTAATATAAAATCAAGACCATAAGTCCCCGGAGGAATTTAGCTTCGCAATCTGCTGGATCTTTATATATTAAGTAATACTCTTTCCCAGGATAGTTATTGAAAATATTATAAATTTAATTCCCTTATTCTAAAAATGTTGGTCGCAGGCTTAAAGATATCTAAAAAAGTAACTGGTAGAGAATGTATAAATTATATATTAAGTTCACCTATTATAAAAAATATAATAAATAAATACATAAATATATAGAAAGTACATAATAATAATAATATGCTCAATACAGAAAAACTCTAATGAATGCATACATTCATCAACACGTTTAAAAAGCAGAGAAAATATAATTGGTAGCACATTATAAATATGTAGGTAGGGACATAAGGGTAGTAAAATTATTATTCTATAGTGAATATAATACTATATCTCTAATTATGTATCTATATAAAAGTATAATATATCTATACGTAGCAATATAAATTAATATGTCCTTTACTTTAATTGACTTATCCAAGTCTCCTCCAAATTATATTGAAGGAAGACAGTCCCGTATCTTATAAGTAAATCCCAATAATTATCGTATTAAGTACTACTTTTAACCTGTCAGATTTGATTCCCGAGCACCTATCGTCCTGTGCTTGTGATTTTTACTTCAGAAATGTAAACTTATTTCAATATCTAATTAATTTAAATTTCCTGTTAATTATTTCAGGAGATACTTTAAATTATGCTCTCATTGCGTAAATGGTGCGATATATTCGAATTTTGATATACATTAACATGAATAATGAATTTATATAAAACATTGTAAATATTTACCCCGAAGTAAATATGCTGGTAATTTCGCCATCGAACGATGCGTGCTCCTAAGTTTGAAACTAATTAACGACTGAATGACTACCTATTCCCTAATCACAGATTTATTTTTGTGTGTATTGCGTACATATTTTATTTTTTTTTGTGCGTGAATGCAGTAGTGGGGCGCGTCATTACAGTTTAGACGATCTATACCTACCCTAGATCGTCTAAACTGTAATGATATTCATTGCTTTAATAATATTCATTGATTCCTTTTTGAACATCTAATACAGAATGTCTTTGATGAAAAATACCAATTTGAAATTAATTTATATTAAAATACATAAAAGCGATTCTTTCGGGGGATCTACGGTTACTTGTCCTTTATTAAATTTTATAACAAGTAATTATTAAGTGAGAATTTAATTTTGTAAACAAATTCAAACTTTTATTTATAGGACTGTTCAAAATGGTCATAGATTTAATTAAAGTTCTTTTCAACAAAATCTTTAAATTAATACAAAACCTTTGAAATTATTATATTACAAGTAACGAAAACTTCTTTCCTTTCCATTATAAGTTAAGTAGTTAAGTAAATAAGTTTAATTATTCGCATAGCTTTGAAAGCTATTACTTATGTTGAAAATAAATATTAATATAATAGTATATTAAGTTCTACTATTACATATATATATATATATATAGTAGTGCAACGCAGCGTTAGTTAACTCAGTTAAAATAGAAGGGGTATTCAAAAACATATTTGTCCCACAGATATTAAAAATCACAACAACAAAACTATAACATTATCATAAGAAGAGAATAAAATGGACTCGCTTAATTAAATTGGATTTAGATATGTTACACATTAATCAGCATCCTTCCCATAGTACACGTTTCAAGTCAACATAATTAAATATATTAATATAAATAGAATTAAAAATAAGTACAAAATTCGTCCTCGCATCGACAGAAAGCATTCGTTAGATATGAGTATAATTATAATTCGAAAGATAAATTAAAGCGTTCTAATGTAAAATTAAAGATACCTGCTTTCTAAAGTAAAACAAGAACCAGACGATATCGATAAATGCTTTTAGATTTAATATTGTTCAGATTATACTTTGTAGTTTGGATAAAAATAAGAAATTTATTGTAGTTCCCTTTTCATTATTGCTTTTTGTTATCGTTTAATCTAAGAATATCTCTGACCTATTAAGACGTGATCAAATTAAAGTTCTAAAGTGACAACGAGCATTTGATAAAAGAGGCTATAGTTTTCTACAGACAAAACCATAGAATGACGGATATTGCATCGAACGCTCAGAAGCTTTTACTATGAACCCGCTTTATTTTCTTTCACAAAATAACTATTACGGATGAGATAACAAAGGAAAAAGTGTAGCTATTGCCTTTATGACGGGAATTTTATATTTGTTCTGAACATATTTTCAATTTGGGCCTCAACTATTGCACCTATGGCGAAAAGGGAATAAAGCTTTAGGGTGTATCGTAAATAATTGATTTCTGACTCCACTAAAAAGCACGTGATTCATATTTGTTGATATTCTCTTTATACATTAATTAAATCCATGAAAATGTGGATGTTCAGATATTTGGTTATTTGGGTATTTGATAGTAAATCAGTTTTTTGTGCAATTGTACACTCAGGTACTTACATTATAGCGTCGATACATTGGCTTTTTTATAAATACTTTCCCTTTTCTATCAAATAGCTTGGATATACATAATTGTACAAAGGTATTAGATAAAAAAATAAAATTGGACCAAGCAAAATTTAACATTTATCTTAAGTTATTAGGTACCTATTTGAGTTAAATTTGTTTTTCGATAAAATAGTACCGGTCTATTATAAAGCTATTCAACTTACAAAAATATTTTTTCCTTTTTAATAAGATTCCCAAAAACTCAGGAAGTGAGCTGTGCTTGTTATAAGGTAGATGCAAATAAGAAATGAAAATCAATGTAGTAATAAAAAAAGGTACATACAGATACTCAGCATTACAAAAAGCAAATCGCTTGGTCGGTTATCGGTAGGTATGTCAGCATTTTTTCGGATCACAATTTTTTTCAATAAGATAAGGTAATAGGTGGAAAAATCCTCTATCGTAAGCGATTACCTAACATTTTACGGTACTTGACGGATATAGTAATATAAAGTCCCTTTTAAGTTTTGTATTGTAGGTACGAATATATATATTTCTTTAGTAGGTAGTCTGTGTGATGGTTTTTTCAATAATTTGTTATATAAAAATATTAGCTTTAATAATTTACAATATTAGCAATCTACACTTCTTCAACTAATAAATATAATTTTTGCCAAATTTCATATTTCTCCGTAAGCGTAATTTCGTAAAAAGGAGTACCTACAAAATTATTGCTTCAAGTGATAATGTAAGGATAATAAAATATTTAATTAAAATACACAACTATATTTATTCCTAGGAGACGAAAAGAAGCGTATTTGAACAAATATGAAACACAAAGAAATACTTTTTATTGAAGCTTACATAAAATCGAAATATCAACAAATTCAAGCGCCATATTCGTCACAAAGCTTGGTCACGTGGTGTGCGGCGACGGCGGCGCGACGTGGCAGGGTGGTGACGTCATCAGCAGTAGCGGCGCGCACACTGAACGCCTGCAGTCTACTGGATCCAGGCAACATGCGACCCACGACCCTACCCACAGGACACTATGTAATTATAATTCACGTCACAACGCTTGCTTCTGTGTCCTTGAGTACCTAATAGTGGAAGGCAGCATCAGTTCCGGCAGTAAGGAGTCAATCTCGTAGTACACCACCTGTACCGCGGGCCCATTCTCATCCCTCACTACCAAGTTCTTAGCGCTGCGCTCCCCCGATCTAACGCTTATGCATTTACCTTTACACCAAAAAAAATACTTTAACTTTTAAAATTATTATTTCAGTAATCAAATGACAACTGTAACAATGTCGCTCAAATATATTTGAAACTATTTAAATATCATTTATGAATAAATATATTACTTCTCGATATCATATTACATAACACGGTAAGTAATATTAAAACGAGACTAATTGCGTTCTAAAAGTTTGAAGCTAGCAAAAAATATAACAACAAAAAATATAACTTAATATATAAATATATATTAAGTTGAAATAACAATCTAACATTTTTAGATTAAAATAACATCTCTCCTAAATTAGCGCGAATCTGTTTCGTGACCTCAACAGTTTATAACTCTGTTACTCGTACAATACTGTATCGTTACATTACGCGAGGTTTATGATAGACGACAAAAAAGAGTTTTTTTCTCCGTGCATGATAAACCTCGCAGTGTGCACCCAGCCCTAAACATTACCAACAACTTCATAAAGCACCATTACTCCCATGTCTTGCAGAGACTTGTTCCATTTTAATACTTTCTCTACTGGTCCAGAAAATACTCTAGTGCCAGTTACATGCAACTCCTGTAAAATATATTTATATATTTCTTTCATTGATATTTAAATTGTATACGATATAGACCATGCACGTGGGATTCATGGCATATCCGCACATGCGAATGCGGTGCGTATATGCCAGAATTCTGGTCTACTGAAATTTTAAATTTTAAAAAAATATTTTTACAAATGAGCTTAAAATGAAATGGATGAAATGAATTTCCACCTACTGTGTATCGGAAAAAAATGGTCTCAGAATAGAAGAACCGTTTTTGGTTGTTGTATCTTTACATGTGTTTTGGTTGTTGTATTACCTTTACAGTTATATTACCTTTACATTTTTTTTTTATATATACATTGTAGTGATTTTGAGTTTTGATTGTGCTGTAATAGTTAAAAATAATAATAATCCATTCTAAAGGCATCTTGCATCGAACACTTTAGCAGTGATTTTACCCGTGAATTTTCCTTTCAATTTACACTAACTCGCTAGCTTAGTGGATAAAATAACAAAGGATTCACTCATAAAAGTTGCATTTATTTTGATGAATTATAATTTTTTAACGGGTAAACCTCTCTTTCAACCTTTCCTCATGGGCATATTCCCACTCAACAATCAAACTTAAAATATGTATCTCAGATTAACCTTTGAGAGGAATTGAGTATTGATTTTTTGGGTAAGAACTCACGGTGATACTTGTCCTCTCCGCAGCGGTAACACAACTAACGGTTTAATGAGTGAGAAAATCGCATCATGAGTTAACCTTAGGCAACCTTAAAAGGTTATATTAAATTTGTTTGTTTATAGTATTAAATATATTAAATAAGTATTAAAATGAAATATAAATTATAGTATTAAATAAGTATTAAAATGAAATAATATGTAGGTGTAAATAAAAGAAAAGAACCCTACCTTTAGTTTTTCTTTTCGAGTCTTAACTTGAATCTGTTCTTCGTTTTTCATTAAATCTATTTCGGAAGCTTTCGGTTGCACTAAAAAAATAAACTCTATCAATAGTTTTGTACCCTTATAGTTCAAATGTAGTAAAAACGAAGTGTTTGCATGCAAAAAGATTTTGATTTTTATTTCCTATTTACGAATAAGAAAGACAAACGCAATTCATATTTCTTATGACTGTCTTAAATCATATCGGCGTCTTCGTATAAAAGTAAGTTCATTATTGGTGTCGTTAATAAAAATAATGAATGTGACATGAGATATGTACCAGGTGAAGAAACAAATTAAAACTAGAAAAACTTCTTTTTAAGAATAAAGTTGGACAAAAAAAATACCTTCGGGTGTTTTTTGTTGAAAGCTCTTCTCTTTTTCTGTATTGTCTGTTAGCATCACGCAAGCGTAAGGCGAGGGAATTGTAACTGTATATGCATTAATAATAAAAAAGTAATTTTGTTAGTATCGTTGACGTCATATTAAAAAAAATACCCATACGTTTATTAAAAAGCACTAATAGCATCTAAAACACAATAAGCTTTTAAGCAATGGTAACTGTTAAGCATTTTACATTAAATTTATTAAGAAGCGCTAGTAATAAAATGCCACAAGTTGAATAGTAGTTGCGGCTGCTCAACTTATAGCTTCCAATTTCACGTATTATAGTGTAAAAACAGAAGTCTGCTCAAAGGCTAAGCAATAAAACGCCAACCATTCTGAGTCCTTTGGGTTACGAAGAGGTTATTATCGTTCCTCTCAGGTCCGATGAAATTGCGATTCTGATAATTAACAGCGAACGCTTCGACTGCTGTCGGCTGAGCTTCTACGTATCCTAATTTAACTCGAACTTGTTAATATATACATTTTTAATGTACTAACTTACATACAAACACAATATCTTTCTAAACTTTACCCGTGCTAATCAATGAAGCGCTATTGTCTGAATACTCAGCTAAGTAACGAGGATCAATACCAGAAACTATTTGACCTTGTTGTGGATAGACCTACAAATATTAGACATCTAAATTAGTTTGAATCACAAAGTGAAACATGGAAACATCATTAATCAAATTTAAAACGCTACGTTTGGTGCAAATGTTTGCGCGGGAGTTACTAATCCATGAGACATCTGTGGCATGTAACCTTGACCTTCACAACCGAACGAATAGTACATGTTTTGTGGCCTGCAACAAAGTTATTAAAGTAGACTCCTTTATAGATAGTTCATTAATTATAAACATGTTTTATATGTGTTTACTGACGTTACTTAGCATAGTGTGATATTTATTTCTTTTACAGTGTAATTTTACGATAATTTTAAGATCTTTGAAGATTTAGAAAAGACTGGAAGCACTTCCCTATTACTTACAGAGTAAAAGTATTTCTTGAATTACTTGCTGAATACGAAATCATTTGATTAGCCTCGGGATAATCTGAAAAAAATATTCATTTCATGACACAAAATAGGTATATAGCAAGGTATATACAGAATTATTCACGTCTATGTTATGCTAATTAATAAAAAAAAAAAGATTATTATAATTTCTAATTTTAATATCAATTTAATTCTGGGCCGACCAACTGAAAGTATTAAAAAATACTACATATTTACCAGCTCCAACTCTTGGTTCTCGTATAACGTATCTGTCCATTTTATATCCTGATGTTTTTCAGTAATGTTTTAATCTATTGAGTGAGTTATGTTTTCGAAATAAACTTGCATTTAAGCACAATCTTGCAATTACCTAGCTACCTACTTAAATTTATGATAATTGGCGCCAATTTCTTTTGTTTTTTTTTTCAGCTTTCTTGCCGTATTTCCGTCAGAGTACAATGTGCCACGTGGGTGTCTTTAAGGTAAGAATGTATAGGCTTTTACCAGTGTTAAAAAAACAAAAGAATTTAAGTTTTCTTACTTTATTACTAAATTGTTACTAAAACATATTTTCTACAAATATATTATAGTAATTAATTATATATTGTTTTTAATTAATTTTAAATTTGTACTATATAAAACATGTATTAAACATGTGTTTTTTTTGAACATTTAGCACTAAATAAAAGTTTCATAAATTGCCACAATGGCGTTAGTGTTCTACTCCCTTGCGACATGAAGTAAAAAGTTGAGAATAACTTATTACCGTTCATCTACAAAAACCCGAAAAAAATGTAAAAGCTTATTTATGATTAATTAAGCTTTATAATATATATGTTTAATTTCTAAACTTTACAACTTTATTTCTTTCCATATTCCGTTTCCTTAGTCAATATCCCTTTATTTCGGAACTAACAATGCCTTAGTATAAAAATCTTTAAAATTTAACTACATATTTGTAAGTGCATATAAAATAGAGTATAGACATACACTATACATAAAATGATACTGCATTTATATTTCCATTTATATTTAAATATCCATATCACCACTCTCATTCATTTTATACTTTTTTTACTTTCTTGATCTTTTAATATTCCAAATTCCGTGATTCATATCATTTTTTTAATATGTTAATGTTTCTTCGCCAAATGATCCAGGAACGCAACGCCTTCAAAAATACAATTGTCATCTGTCAAATGTCAATTGTTACTTGTCCTATTTATTTTTCCTGTTGACGAATTTTCATTGTACTTGCGCTATTACGAGTCTGTTACTCATAATTTATTATTAATATATTTTATTTATACATCGATCTAAAACATTCGATATCAGAGAAATCTTATCATTAAAAATATTTTATTGTATTAAAATTCCGTTTTAAAACTTATTTTTTACGTTCACCATGGAACTTCCTGATACATATTACAACAAATCTGAATATGTTGAAACTGTAAGTTATTATATTATGATTCTGAGATTTTTTCATACAATATACAAATTAGGTAACCAACACTATTCTGTAACGTTAGCCTAGCTAATGATCTAGCTAGTGAAATAAATCAATCATTAAAACTTACAGGCTTCTGGAAATAAAGTGAGCAAACAAACAGTTCTATGTGGATCTCAGAATATTGTTTTACATGGTAAAGCAATAGTCCAAAGTGATGCAATCATCAGAGGTGATTTGGCCAATGTTAAAACAGGTAGATTCTGTATAATAAGCAAAGGATCTGTTATTCGGCCACCATTTAAGAAATTTAGTAAAGGGTAAGTCATAAAATATACAAACATACATAATTAGCATTTTTAAATATTACTTCATTTTCATTATACATTATTTATGAAAAAATATCTTGCTATGCACTTTATGTAACTGTAATAAATTACTGTTGGCAGTGTGGCATTCTTCCCTCTTCAAATGGGTGATCATGTTTTTGTTGGAGAGAATACTGTTGTAAATGCTGCTGTTATTGGCTCTTATGTTTACATAGGAAAGAATGTTGTAATAGTAAGTTTTGTGATAATATATATTTTGTGGTATATGGTTTATGTTCAAATATTTTGGTTTATTAAAACTGAATGTGGATTTGTATTGTCTTTTTTTTGTCTTATTGATCTCAGACTAAACTTTAAAATCTTTTTATAATGTATTCTCATATTTCCATACAATTATTTTATTTTAGTTACATTATTTCAGGGCAGAAGATGTGTGCTTAAAGACTGTTGCATGATTGAGGATAACTCTGTGTTACCAGCAGAAACTATAGTGCCCTCTTTTGCAAGATATTCTGGCAACCCAGCAACACTTATAACAACTTTACCTGAAGCCACACCTGATTTAATGACAGAATTCACTAAAAGTTATTACCAACATTTTCTACCTATAACTGTTACTTAAAAGAATCAATTTGTGATATTATTTATTTAATTATGCACTTAATTGTAAAAGAAATGGAAACTTTAATAGTATGTTCCATTTTCAGGTCTTAAATTGCTATTCTAAATGTATTTAGATATAAGATCATAAATGAATATTACATTTGATAACATATATAAATAAATACTTTTGTTTTATTATACAGTGTAAACTCTATATAACGAGACTGAAGGGACTGTCCTTTCATGGCCTTATAGAGAGTGGTCATTAAATAGAGCATGGAAAAATCAGAATTAGAAAAAGAAAAAGTTTATTTCAATCTAGTGTCAGTAGCTATGCACATAAAAAATAATTTTATTTAAATCATATTGCATATTGTCTGGTATTTTTGTCTGACGTCTTTGGCTGCACCAGTATTTTCGTTGTAATTTTTAAATTATTTTATTCAACTCTTGTGATATTGAGACATCTTGGTGATAAAAGAAGTAATTTTCCAATAGCTGCTTTCAGAGCTTATTTAATGCCCGGTGGCTCAAGCTCACCTGTCTCCTTTTCTTCATCTCCTTATTCTTAATCCTCAGCTTTCTAATTCTTAATCCTCTAGTAATCTAATCAAGAGTCATATCTCTTCAACACTTCGTGCTTCGCCACTTATTTTACTATAGTTGATATGATGATGTTTCTTGAATTTTGAAGCCATCCTTCTGATGCTTTGAAAGAAGTTAAGCTAAGTTCTTCAGCAAAATTCTCCGCCTTAGCTTTCGTGAGTGGCCCCGAGATAGGCATACTATTCTGGCGTTGTCGGTGAAACCATGACAGTCTTGTTCCAAATCTTCGTATTTAGGTTTCTTAAATTTTTTGAAAGATTTTCCTTCGGCCTCAGGTTGGAGAATTTTTTCTTTATTGTTTCATATTGTGGACACGGTGGATCGACTAAATCCAAAGCGTTTGCCAACATCACTTATCTTCTCTCACGTTTCTATAGCGCGTATCAGTAAAACTTTTCCGTCAATACGCAGTGATTTTCTTTTACTAGCCATGTATACAGTTTGAAAGTTTTTGAGGAACTAAGAATATGATAACGGTGTAATCCTTGACTCCTACTTATTAGTCATGGTCAACCACAGTCTACACGTGCAAATCCCAATTCGTAAGCAAAAGAACGAATTTCTTAGAAAGTTCCGTATGCATGACGACAGTTGAGTTTATTGCGGGCTAGGATAATAAAGCTACAAAAGAACGTACACAGATGCGCAGTTTTCGCTAATTTAAGCAACTTAAAAGGTACTTTTTATAATTCAGTTGTTGTCGTTATTGAGAATGAGTGTAATGCTATGTATCACTGTATGTAATACAAGCTAAACCAATCAAAGCAAATTGATTTCGACGCTTTAGAGTTTGTCGTTAAATCGAGTGACGTTACATGGAGTTTACACAGTATTTGTTACAAAAAAAAACTGATTAAAAAATAAAGTGATTTATAATTGAGGATCAACATCCTCATCAAAAGAGAATAATGATTTGGAGACAATACTGCTGTATAGATATCAACATCATGTCTATTTACTATCGTATCGTATTTTTTTCTCGTACGTAAGTAAATACAATATTTTAAACGTCATAATCATGCACTGGTATTTCATTTACATATTTAGTTCAGGTATTTTCGTTCCGAACTATTTCCACCTGGTAGCCGAATAACCTCATTACTATTGTTCCAAATCGGAAGCGAAACAATTTCATCACTGTCAAAACTCCGCTTTAATAAGTAATCTGTGCACTGACCTACTATTCATTATCTGTATTTCGCCCTCGATCAATATCGATCTGTCAAGTAGACGATTAAGTATGTACTATGTAAATGAATGGTACCTTGACTTTATTTCATTTGGAGTTTAGTGATAAATAATTTATAATCACTCCATATAAGATTGAAAACTTCGGGCAGTACTAGCCCTCTATAGGGTAAACATGGAGTTTCACTATTCCGATGGTGGAGCTTCATCTTCCGAACATCATATGAATGGTGAGTAAAGAGTTGTGCACGTAAAAATAAATTAATGTTAATTTAATTTTCTTCCCTATTTATTCATTATATAGTTAGACAGTCTAACTATATCATTAACTCGTACTTTTGATATAGTTTGTTAGTATATACATTTAGTATATTTTCAATATTTCGTAGCCGATCTCATAAATATGTATACGTTTACAAAATAATATAAAAGACAAAAGAAAGAAATTAATAGATTCCATTTTACTTATGTTCTTACCAGAAATTCATAATATTCAGGGGGACCTGTTGAACTCTAAGAGTTCAATAACCATAATATGGTAATTTATTAGTCAAGGTGTTTAATTGATTAAATTATCTAAAAAGTATAATTACCATTTCTTTTATTTAATATGATTTATCTAATAATAAAAAATATAGTGGGATCTTATAACTGATAACTTATAATAATTATACTGTAAATAAACATATTCCTGTAGTCTAATAAAATATGCACATTGTTTTAGTCAGCTATTGTTAGTAAATAAAAAAAAAACTAAATTTGATTTCCTTGTAAAGAAGCTCCATTTAATAAATAACCTTAAAATATCTGTAATTTAGTCTAATGTATTTAACTCATTAACACCCTATTGAAAACCTGTGTACATTTTTCATTATCAGTTTATAATATGTGTATAATAACACCTTTTATATACTATGAAATAAAAGTTTTTTTAGAGGTGTACTAAGTTTAGTACAATGGGCACTTAAGAGTAAAATAGTGCAAAGCATCCTCTATGTAGCACAGAATAGTATTTTTGGTATTGTTTTTAGGGTTGAGAACATTATTTGTTCAAGCTTTTTCATCAATTCTAGAGGATGACTACCAAGGTTTATCATCATTTTTTGCCACTGAGAGCTATATTTATGAGAATGCTGACTGAGCTATGTGGTCATCATGATTTAGGATGCAGTGCAATATAAATGTTTAAAAGATAAGGGTAAAAAAGGTAGGTAGGTTGCTGGTAAAAAAATTATAAAAGTAGACTGTTCTTGAGGTTTTACTTGTGCTATATTTGGGAATATGTTTACAATATGAGGTCTTACTTGTGCTATATTTGGCAATATGTCGAGAGCCAACAGGATCAGTACCAGGCTTTTTTGTCTTTTCACAGTATACATCAAATGTATAACAATAACTATAGTAAGTAGTGACCATAGGTGTCCTAGGTCCTACTAATTTAAGGTATCCAATAAGTGTAAGAATACCTAAGAGTTTCCAGAGTTCCTGTTCAGCAAATACATTACTGTCACTACTGTTTAGTCAAGAATAGGCTTTAAGAGGATGAGAAGAATGTTCTGAGGGGTTCATTGTAATTGGTGCTCTAATCATTTTTGATAGTAGTACCATGTATTTGATCAACAATTTCTATATTGCAAGGAATATCTTGTGGTAATTCATTCTCATACAAGTAGTTGTTTCCACCTTATTTTTAGTTTAGATAGTTTCTGGATTAAGTGGCATCATCATCACTATCTTAGGTATCATTGTCTTATATAGCATCATTTTAAGAAAATTGGTCTTTCTTGCATAAACTTTTATGTCAGTTCACAACTTTATATATTTTGAAAGGAATTTCTATGGATATGTGAAAGAACGTGAGTAAAAAGTAATATATCCTAAAATAGAAAAGCCATAACTAGCTACTAAAAATCCCATCCTATACATTCATATGGTTTCAATATGTTATTTTATTTTAGGAGTCAAGCGCCCATTGTACTAAAGATAGTACAACAGCATTTCAGGTGTTATAGCATGAACCCTTTTATACATATTTAACTTTCTTTTTATTTTTTTTTATAATAGAACACTATATTATAAAGAAAAAAAGTAAACTTTAAAATTTATTTTTAAACATAAATATTTTATAATAAAATAAATAAGTACTCACCAACAGATATGAAAAAATCACTAACACAAAATTAGAACTACAATCATATTATGGTACGATTTTTTTTAAGCAACTGCATGGATATGTATTGAAAAGTTAAAATAGTTGATAGAATGAAAAAATCAATAAGATATTTTTTATCTTAGCTAATTATAGTATGGCGTTCGGTAATGGATTCATACTGGTTGTAAGGGTTGTAGTGTGATGTTATATAAATCTGATTAGTAGTTCCAAAGCATAACACAATATAACAAAACACCAATAATAAAAAAACTCTTCAGATTTATTATTAGTATATTCTGTTTAATAACATTGGCTTAATATTTTAAGAACAGAATTTATATTGGATAATAATAACATAAACCAGTAAAAGTGAATGTTTTATTTCACCATAAAGAAACTGGAACAAAAAGACATTATAAATTTCTGTTCTATAGATAAACTTGTATAATAAATATATATTTATATTCTTATTTTTTATAGATCATTTTCAAGGAGACTATTCTCAACCATACGTCCTGCAAAGCCAGGAGGCAGAGTACGAGTTAAGAAGTAACGTGCTTGTGGATGGTGGAGACCGGTTTGGAGTGTCTGCTGTTGTTTTTGACAAGTACGAAGAATTAATATGGATGGGAAATCAAGGGGTTAGTGACGTTTTGCGAACAATTTATTGAGAATTTGAAGGCAAATCGTTAATTTGATAATTTATTTAACAACTTGTTTAATTTATCTTTATAGGGTCATGTAACATCCTACTATGGGCCAACCATGCAAAAGTACACATCGTTCCAAGTACATGCAACTGAAGAAATACGAGACATTCTGACGGTTGAAAAAAGCATCTATTTGCTAACTAAATCTACTCTTCGTCATCAGATACGTAGAGGCATCCCAAAATATACTCACAAGTAAGTATTGAATCATATGTAATAAATGTAGTTGGCTCTTCGATTATCGTAAAAGACAATTACACTGTTTTAATAAATAATGCTTTTACACACAGAACAATTTTTTGAAGATAATGGACCTTAATAAAAGGGAAATTATTTCCTACAGATCCCCGAACATGACAGACATGCAATGTCTATTACAAGTGAGTGACTGTAAAGTGCTGATGGGGGGTCACCAAGATAAGCTTTTAGATTTCGATCTTATTAAGATGACAGAAACTGTTATTGTAAGTTGACTAAATTAGTATACATAGTTTTGTACATATTATGGTTTAAAAAAAAAAAGGATAAATTTAATAATATAATACACGTGAACATCTAGGAGAAATACAAACTTATATAATCTTATTGTATAAAGATCAAATTGAAAATACCCTTTCATATTTATAATAACATTGATATAACTTAAGACTATGTCGTTTGTACATACATACATTCAAATAGAAACTTTTTACATAAACAAATAATACAACTAAAAAAATAATACAAAATATTTACTCCATATTGTGATATCTACTCTATACATGTGCAAGGAATTACATGCATTTCATTTTATTTATTAATTTGAATATTTATTGTTCCAGAATGTTCCAGAAGAAGGTTGTGCCGTGATCCGTAGCGGGGGTGGTTCGTTGATAGCTTGCGGGAGCGCCAACGGCATGGTGTCTCTCCGTGACGTCAGATGTCCCGGCGTCGCCGAACACAGCTTCCTGGCCCATACCGCCTGCCTCTCTGACCTGGACATGCAGGGGGATTTGCTTATTACCTGCGGATTTACTCAATCGTTAGTATTCTTTATTCATCCAACATAATTTTATTACTTTAGATGGGGTCGGCACAACATTTGATTGATTATTTGATTGATTAATAGTTAGGATATTGTACATCAGTGATTATTTATCTTGTATTATAGTATAGGGGTTTGTCGAATATTGTATTGTTAATGATAGCATGTGCATAATAATCACTACCATTTTGTGATAGGTTTATTCCGGTTTTCATGACACGCTTCATATTAATGGATCCAATATAATGTTACACATTATGAATAAAGTGAAAATGTAACCGATACGGGCAGGGATTCGAACCTATGGAAAACCGTCGCGGGTTTGAATCCCTGCCCTTATCGGCTTATCATTAAATATTAAAAAAAAAGTTTAATATGGCAATTCCAATTTACATATTTCCTAAAATAATATTATACGTTCCAAGGTGACATGAAATATTAATATAAATATAATAATCTTTGTTTAAAAATCCAATTATTCCTGATTCCAGTGGTGCAGTAGCAGTCCCAGACCCATACGTGGTAGTGTGGGACGTGCGACACATGAAGGGCAACACGGCTTGGTCCATCCCCACGGTGTCACCACCATTGTTACTGCACTTCGTACCATCCGTGTCGGGACGAGCCGTGGCGTTGGCTGGAGATGGAAATGTCACCTTACTACATGTTAATGAATCTCACGAATCAGAGTACCAGAGTGTATTTCAGGTTAGGTTATATTTGTATTTCTCTGACGTGTTTTCTATGTTAATTTAGAATTTTATGTATTCTATAATTATTTTTTGGATCTGGATTATAAATTGTATTTGAACAATAATTGGTATAGTTAATAACTCTTTCAAATCACAGGTGCCCACTCAAAACTCTCTATGCAGTGTGATGGATGTGTCCTCGACTAGTCAGGCCATGGTGTTTGGAGATCAAGCGGGACATCTCCATCTGTTTTCACCCCAGCACAATAACGAGCCAGTCTTCAATAACTTTTCTAGGTTAGAATTACATATTACTATATATTTTTTTATAATATTCTTATATTTTATCTGTGCGCCTGTCACTAAATCCGCCGATCTAAAAAAATATATCTTACTGATACTGACATATGCTTATTACTACGAAAATACTTCAAAAAATCCTTAGTCATTATTTTCTCAAAATACCGTTTTAGCAAACATTCTAATGACCGTTCCTGCTCCTAGGTTTGTTTTCCTGGTGGAGAATTTGTGGATCTTGTTTTATATTAATCCTGTTCTATGTCTTGTTCTATGTCCCGTTGTCCAGGGCCACCGAGTTCGCGGATCCTCCCCCTGACGTGCCGTACGCGAGCTTCGAGGACGCGTCGTTCTCGTACTCGTCGGTGCCTCTGCCGCCGCTGGCCTCTGGCACCCGGTGGTTCAATGAACTGCCGCCTGAGTTTTTTACTAACGTTTATAGGTACAAAACTTTTTTGTATTGTAATTTAGTTCTAAATAGTAATATCTTACATATTTACTTATATCCATTACTTAATCTAACCAGAAAACCCAAGGCGATTGACCCGGAAATACTACGAACTATGAAAATGCAGGGTCCTATAGGATATGCTCCGAATCCGCGAAATCACAGAAGAAATCAGGTATATATTCAATGTAATCGAAACTTTGTATGATATTCCAGTTCTTTTAAATTTACAAGACCATTATATTTAAAAGTTAGTTGATAGCAATATTGACGAAAATTATTGGAAATAATCGATTTACATTGTGTCCTAATTCTTACTGACGATAAAAATTAATAATCAATCCAAAGCATTTAATCCGAGATCGAAATCAACCTTCTAGTGCCTACAAACATATCCACGGGTCGTTTATTTGTACTGATAACTCCATGAACCCTTGCATCAATCTTTTGGATCAGGATTGATTATTAACTTCAGTAACATGTTTCAGATGCCGTATATTGAAGAAGATACACTCGACTTGCAGTACGGTAGCCGGGACCGGCGTAACATTTTGCAGCCAATTCCAAAATATTACTTGAAGGCAATTTTTTTTTATCAAATTCTAAACATTTACACTTTCACACACAATTACATTCACGCACACAATCATATTCACACACATAATCATATTCACACACAATCACATTTCTAAACGTTCACATTATCTTTTGGTGACAACATAATCTAAATATTCTAAAAAAAAAATATTTTACTGTGTAAATACAGTATAGCCATCTAAATATAGACCATAGTCTAACCAACGAAAAGTTAAAGGATTATTATAAGACAGATCAATGAATATACTATATAAAACTACTATACTATATATAATATAAAACTACTTATTTGATTACAGACGGAAATACGTTTCGATCAAAATGGAGAGCACGACGAACAAGAAATAGTAAACGAAACTGGCTTACCGGCCATACAGAGTACCGTGCCTAACTCATACTGTAATCCTATGCTGCAGGTAATTTTTTAAAGTTTCTGCAAAAAAACAAAAATGTACAAATGACGGAATTAACACTTAAGAGCATTCTCTATAATATTTTAAATTTAATAAGAACGTGTAACGCGTCTGGAGCTCAATATTGCGTATTTGGAGCAAAATTCACTCACACAGAAGATTGTGACTTGATATAGTCAAACACACACATTAATGTTTTAGAGATTTGAGAAATTAATACATATAATAATATCATACTAAATAAATACTCACGTTTAACTGTTTTCTGTTACACCATTACATACGAGTATAGTAAAATGTACAATACTAGCATTGGATTAAGTACCGGACTTAATATTCAATACAAATGGCCTATTACAACTTTTTTAATTACGTTATATTTTATGATTGGTTTTTATATTACTTTTATAGCTTTCAATAGTAGTTTTTAAAATATAAGTTATGTAACAATAAAATTTTACATATTTTGTATATTTATATATAAATTTAATGTTAAGTCAGTTAAAAAGTACTATTTTTTGCTAAACGCATTTCTTCGATGTTTTCTTATAACGTTATCACTTAAAACTTTAGTCCGTAAACCGACATAACAGACCATTTTTTTTTAATTTAAAACGTTTTTCAGGTACTTTACTACATTCCGCCACTGAAGGCTGCCCTATTGGCTCACACTTGTGCTAAGGAGTTCTGCCTTAGTTGCGAATTGGGTAGGTCATATATTTTTTTCTCCTTATAAATAAATTTAAAAACTTTGCACTTCACGTTTTGATATATCATTTGTCATGTCGAGAACACGATTCTGGAAGTTCAAACAAAAATACAAAATAATTTATGCGAACTAAACTAAAAAACGAGAGATTTAAAATTTGCACCTGATCATTTATCTATTTTAAACTATTAGAATAAATCTCTCTTTTACTCTTATTCTTTTCTTTCAATAATCACAGTTGAAGGGGAAATTAAAAAACCCCTCAAGTCTCGGTACGCCTATCGATTTAATAATCAATTCTTCAAAATATCTTTTCCACTTGCTCAATAATTAATTTTCAAACTTAATATGTTGACTGATGCACCCCCACCCCCCAGGTTTCCTGTTCCGCTCGTTGGACTCGTCCCGCGGCGCGTCAGTCCGCGCGGGGAACTTCCTGCGTGCATTCCGCACTGTGCCCGAGGCGGCTGCGCTGGGACTCATCCTACCAGAGCGCGCACCGCCGCGGGAAGACTACGCCGCACTCGTGCAGGTACCACCTGTCACTGGATATATATATATATATAAACGAGCTAGTGATTCCGTCCCGCACCGTGCCCGAGGTGACGGGACCGGACTGGGACTCAAGCTACCAGAGCGCATAAGAACGTAATCATAATATAATATGTCGCATTTCCTACCTATTTAGGCTCCTTCGGAGGGAGGGTCCCTAAATCAATAGGTCGTCTATCATCATCGCATAAATATTCAAATAATAAAATCTGGATGAGAAATTCGTCTCTGCGTTGAAAAATAAAACTTACTGAGGCTTCGAGGTGTACGGGGTTTCTCAAGGTTTAATACTAGGCTCATTTCTCTTCAAACAAACACAACGATATACTATACTATTGTAGGATGACAGTACATATTTTATATTTAATTTGTTATTTTAGATCATTTGCGGATGCCAATGCGAATGCGAAAATCTATTGAAATTAGCGACTGCGAATGCTAATACTAATACGAATGCGAATATTCACTTTTAGTTCAAATTTTCGTAGAAGAATTTGTTTAATTGTTTACGTTGCATTATATATATATATATTTTGTCTAATAAATTCTAAATAAATTTAACTGTCAAAAGTAAAGAAAATAAATAAAAAATACCAAATGATACAATAAGGACTAAGAATGTGATTACCAGGTTAAGCTACTTTTTCTTGTATTAAAAAACATAAGAAATGAATGGTATTTTATGGTAGCATGGATGTACAATTATCATAAAATTGTTTTTTTTTTCTGATATCGATATATTTGTAAACATTTTGTGAATGCGACTTTTAACATGTGAAAAAATGCGAATGTTCGCGAATGCAATTGCGCATATTAGTTACATCACTACACTCAAACAGTGCATACGTTTATTTGTAAACAACCTGTAACTTATAATGAAAACACAATACTTCTTAAATATGTATTTTCATCTCTTTATTATTTAAAGGACGTTTATCTTTACAGACATGTCAGTCCAATCATAACTTATTCTAACATATAATACATAACAATACATAGTAAGTATTAAAATCAACATGTTATGAGATATTACTATTGGAGGAAAGTCGCGGCAGATACAACATTTTTGATACTGGTAGCCTCTTAACACTGGTAGGGACAAAATACTATAAATTACACTAACATCTAATGCGTTTATATTAAGTCTATTGAAAAGCGCTCGTCTTTCCTCATGATGTTGACCGCACTCCATCACCAAGTGTTGAATCTTCAACAAATTTACACAATTCACAGTTGGGGGTTTCCTTTTCATGAGATAGACCGAAATCTATTCATAATTATTGCCAAGTGTCTATTACATTTAAAATTATGATACCATTTTATACGACCTTGCATAACTTTATACCATATACGTATTACTTTAGAACGTTCGTCGAAATGTTTCTTCCAATTATTCTTTCTTCCTTTCTTTCCTTCTGAATATAAAGGTTTTATCTTCCAATTAACACCGGTTATTGCCACTTTCGCTAAGCGATATGCCTCTGCGTTGCCAGCAATGCCAATATGTGATTACTGCAATCGAATATATATTTCATTTGAATTGAACTCGTGATCCCTTTGTTATTTATTATAAGCATCGTGCTAAATGTTGTGAGTTTTATTAAGATTACACTATTAATAGAAATATTGTGATTCCATTTGCGCCGTGAGAGGTGTCTTTACTTTTTAAACAATGGAGTAATTCTTGCATCGTGAAATCTAACAAATCATTTGTAGATTTCAACATAGGAGGAGGATTAAAAGAACACAGCAAACTGACAATTTTATCATCTGATGCATATAGTTTAGTTTGGTGACACCCTTTTTTCCATTTCATATCTGCGTTGAGCTACAATATGCTATAATAAGGGATTCCAATATTTCTTTAGCTTAAATATTGACATCAGATCTGTGTAGATTTTTTAAGGGAATAGTTAATTCAGCCGCCCTATTGATTTTGCATAAAAGTAATTGTACATGTCCTGTATATTGCCGTTTAAATGTACTGAGCTAAATGCTATTCTTGTATTATTTTTGAAAGAATTCCAGTTTACTTAGTTGTCAATAAATTTTGTTTTTTGATATGATTATACGAATATATATTTATCATGGAGTTCCCCGTGTATCCGTTTTATAAGACCAATTGCCGTGGTGGTCATTAAAATCTCCGGCAATTAAATTTTTTCATAAAAATTTAGAAAATATTTCATCCCAATCATTCGAGGTTCGACCTAATGATGGGCAATATACTGGTATTGTGTTGTTTCCTGAAAAGTTTGTTTGTTTGTTTGAACGCGCTAATCTCAGAACCTACTGGACCGATTTGAAAATATCTATCAGTGTGAGATAGTCCATTTGTTGCGGAAGGATATAGACTATATAACATTACGCTAAGATGTATAGGGGAGAAGCAGCAATAATAAAATGTAAAAAATAATAAAACGGTTAAATTTTGAAATTTTCTTGCGCGCACTGAGTAAACGGTGAAACTTACGCCTACATAATGTATCACAAAATTGTTCCCCTCTAAAAGTTCTAAAAAAAACTCCGCGACAGTATATGTCTGGCTTTTAGCGTTACACCACTTTAACCATTTTTATGGATAGCGCAATAGTTTTAAAATAATACATTATTTGCGAAGGTGGTTTAATAAACATGTAATAAATCCTTATTCAAATAAATATTTTTTTATCACAGGTACTTTTTACCAAAATATCCCTTGGAAGTCTTGTATTTCAACCAATATGTAAGGAGTTATTATATTTTTGTAAATAACAAAAGTCAAATACCATGCCACGGCGTACATTAATGTGTGCGGTGTGAGGCGGGAGAGCGCTGGCGGCTGGCCGATATATAAAATTCATTAATTCCACTTTCATATTATAATACAAAATTCACTCATAAATAAAATAAGTATTGACTTAACAGTAAGATATTGACGGTTAGATCCGCTAATATATATATATAACAGTAGGCGTGTTAGTTAAATTATTTATAACTGACGAACAGCTAAGCTGATTTGGCTAAAAATTGGTGGAGAGGTAGCTTAAAACCAGGAGACGGATATATAATACTTTTTATCCCTTCAATCTCGTTTATTTATTTATATTATTGCGAATTATTTACTGTGCTGTGTTAAACTTTATGCTAAATATTGTACTGTCAGCTCTGCGATTTCCATTGAATTATATATACAGCAATATTAACATTAATGTTGTAACTATCCATTAAATAAATCGGTAAAAAAATCAAATCAATTTCTAGGTATAACATTCATCATAAGAGTTTTTGCTGCTTCGTAAACCTCCTTAATAATTAAAATAAATTTGTTTTGGAACTCATTATCACCGACATTACCATTTCCTTAATTTTAAAAATAATTTACTTTTTAAATCTTGACGCCCGCTTCTTTTTTGTCACTATTCCTTGTATGTTCATCTTCTTCATATTTTCATATTTTCATATCTTCATATTTTCACATTCTGCAGTCACTTCCTTCTCATTCTCGTATCATGTTATGTTCATCGGTTTTCTTACTTCTTTCCATTTGCTTACTCTCTTATTGTTTTTCTCCCGAGTTTGTCCATTATGAGAGTTACTTGTAGAATTTTGTTCCCTTTGCGTTGTAGTCTTCATGGCGACAATATTTCTGTATGAGCTGCGTATGTTAGTTGTAGTGAAGCTAGCTATGCTTCTATAAATATGGTCCTTCGTTCTGTATTATTATAGTTTTGCGAGGTCTTTTGCCCTTGTAAATATTTTTGTAAAATACGTTCCTAGGTCACGCTCTAGTCACACATCAGCCTTCGAATATGCTTTTCCTTAAGATATATGGGACTGCTTCTGTCTAACACCATGTGGGGTCATTTACAATTAAGACACTTTACTTCTTTCAGATCACAATTAGCATGACCTTGTCAATATTTGGGACAAACCATTTGTTCCATAACAACCATTGGTGGGCATTATTTTAATATGTGCCCAAATTTCCACCAACCTAAACATTGCGTGACTGGAAAAACGTATGGTTCCACTTTGTGTCTTCATCAAAATGTAAAAGCAGACAAAATATAACTGTTAAATAACAGTCATACTGTTTCACATTCAATCCACTTGCTCTCAAAAGTGAGCCGTTTCAATCTAATAATAGATATAATTCTGGACACTCTAAAATATTAGAAATTTCTTTAGCTCCTATTTCTAGGTCAATACCTTTTATCACTTGTTGGATTCGAATTTCAGATGGCATCTGTAACCTAATTCTCGTATCTTAGGACAATTTATCAAGTTCTCTGCTTATGATTTGTTTCGAAATTGTACATTTTCGTATATTAACAATTTTTTCAGTATTTAACTTGTTCACAAATGCCATTTGTTTCAACAAGGGCCATTAGGTGAATATTCGGTGAATCACATTTGGCGAATAAAATATATTCTTCTTATAATTTATTCGACAAATGTCAAGCTAAAGTACTGCTCAATGTGGAAGTGCTGGAATCCACAGTTTTTATTACTGTTAAATACAACGGGGCCCGCATATAGCTGGATTGCCTAATTTATGTCGTATTTTTTTAACATATGCTGTGAATAAGATAAGATTTCTCACTAGTCATAATCATTATTGATATGCGAGTACAAATTAGATTTCAATAAAGCCGGTATAGAATAGATGACAAGAATAACTAACCACACCATTACTTCTATGATACTGTCAAATATACAAGAACATAAAGGATTGTAACTTAAAACATTCAAAATAATAGGAATTATATAATTCCGTATCTTTGAATTAAGAACGCCAATAGACAACACCTTGGAAGTGGTTATAGTCTGTTATATTCCCATACATCGTGTGATCGCGAAAAATATATTTATTATATTCCCATGTATTGTGAAATCGCTTACTAGACATTAGACGACGGTGCATTTATATCAAGCATATTGCAGCAGAATCCTAGAACGTGTGAAAGGATATCCGATACTTTTGTTTGTTCAACGTATTTCTCTTTCTTTCTTTGAATTATAATTTCATTTATTTAATTCACTCCTGTCTCCAACGTTGAGCAACCAGCACCTAGTTCTGTAACTCAGTAAAAATGATTAAATCTCAAGTCAAAAATTTGTATTATTTTGGATCCTCCCGTTGCCACCGTCGTAATTGGCGCATTTGGTAGGATAGCCGAAAATTAAAGTCAGTGAAAAGATCAAGGACGTTGGCTATCTCGAATCTACACCGTATTGCAGCAGGAGGAGTATCCGAGAATCGATAGAAAGGTATGAATTTTTTATAAGTACTTTAGAATCTCTCTGAAGTTGCTTCCTTTTAATCCTTAACTTCTTCCTTTTAAATATCCAAAATTTCCCATCCACGGCAATCTGAGATCCCTAGTTTAGATAATAATACAAAAAAATATATTTTAGATCTTCACAGAGGTTTAAATTATGGTAACGTAAATAATAAGACTGATTTAGAGAACATATATAGAGCTATTGATTAATCTCGGGGTTTACGAAGAACCCTAACATTTTGACCCGATTTATAAGAATTTGTGATCAAATACTAATAAGCCAAGTCTACAATTAAAAAAACCTAGTGTTAATAAAAGGTATTTTAAATTAAGTCACGGGGCCCGCCGCCCGAATCATTAATTCGAACGGACACGCTTTAATAAATAATTTCGTGGACCAGAGAGATAAGAACTCGTTATATAACGATTTAGCTCTATTAATTCATGGTTCAGCTATAACTCAATAACATTACGAAAAGTGTTAAACTTATTTAGCACTACAATGACCTATGTCAGTTTGCATGAAACCGTACCTATTACAGTAGATTCTAAGCGTAAATAATAAAATATTAACATATAAATCCTTTTTACGTGGCCTTCGCGGTCCTTTAAGATCTAGAATACGGTGTATGCGACCTGATACAATTTAAAAATCTTTAGAATTTGTTCATGAAAAGATGAATACATTATATTTACCACAGTGTAATGAAAATGTCTTTGAAAAGAGGCCACAGCCTAATCATCAGGTTAGTATATTCCCAAAATTTTATTTTTCAATTTCTGCCCTATGGCCGAATTTTGCACCCCCTAAACCTTGTAATCAAGGGTATTCTAGACAAATTATTTCACAGCAACAAGCTGTACCAATTTCAATCACAGGCAGCTCAGGCACCAGGGTAACGTATTTAAAATTAAGGCCCCCATAAATACTTTAAATATTAATAATTCACCACAGCCGATGACCGGTGTGGAACCCTGGGATTGGTCCAAATTAGGCAACCCGTCACCCGCAAATTATTTTAAAACTAGACTATTCAATTTTAATCAGTTCTATGAGCCCTACACAATGAGTATCAACCCACATGAATACTACAATGACTACTCCTCTACTGAGTTCAGAAGCTTATACAATAGATGAGACAATACAACCTTATACAATAGAATAGAAAATACAACTCCTAACGATTCCACTCAAAGTGAGGATTTTGAGGAGGACCCCAAATCAGACAGATTAAAATAGAACTTAACCTACGGGCACAAAGGTAATTACCGTATGTAAGTATACCTATTCTTCCTCTTAGGCTATTAATTGATACGGGCCCTAACCAGTATTTTATTAGTCCTGAAACTGGGCAACGTTTTTATTCACATTTAATTTGTAATGATGACCCATTCGAAGTAACTAATATACATGCGACTACTCGAAACTTTACTATCTATTCTATCACTATACCGTGCTTTCAAGAATTTAATGAGACCGATGATTTATCTTTGTATGTGTATAAATTTCATTATTTTTCCCACGGTAATTTTCTTGAAAAGTTTGAAACAAATATTGACTTGAAAAATAAAGTACTGGTAACTCGAAACTCTAAAAATCCGTTAATAATGTATGACTCGAAAATAAATTCCTGCAAATTCATCGAGTCCCAATTAAATTAACATTAACCATGACGGCGATGTTTTAATTACATAACAATTCGGGTTGTGTTATTGATGATTGTATTATTACAGTGATTGATAGCCGCGTAATGTTAAAAGTTACAAATCCAACTCGTCATGACTCAGTTTTTTGTATGGACTGTCCTGTCAACGCAGAGTTATTTAATATTCAGTGCACGCGTACTAAACAACTACCTAATAGAGTTAAGGAAGTACTACGAGTATCACGTTTACGCATAGATCACTTAAATGCAGAAGAACGTGTTAACTTATTTAGAGAGATTGTATAGAGATTGGCTTCCACCAGATCAGGGTCGCAAATAAGCCTCTTCGCTAGCCTCTCGATTGAGTCCAGATCTGCGAGATGACCTTTTGCGCCACTAACCAATAAAATGCCACAGTATTCCACACCCGACCGGATCTGTGCTTTATATAATGTTAGCAGTTGTCCCGGTGTGAAATACTGGCGGACCTTTGCACAGACTCCAAGCTTGCATCCGGCTGTTCTTCTAGACACAATGAACCGACTAAAGTTGATGTTCGAGGAAATTTATTTTCCTAGAAACTAAAGTCGGTCACTGTTTTCCAACGATACACTCTGGAAAGTAGGAGGCAAGGCGAAAGGCCCCTTTTTGCGGCGAATAAACACGTCTGCATTTTGGTGGTGTTGAATTTAACAAGATTGGCGTTGCCCTATACGGAGACTGCCTCTAATTTGTCATCTCGAAGGGATCTCTGGTTCAGGAAGTCCGTAACCCAAACCATCAGACCAGGAGAAATACCGTACGCTGAAAGATTGCTTATAAGGCTCGCATGGCAGACCCTGTCAAATGCCTCGTTCAAAACGTGTGTAGCATACACTAGAAAGTCCCAGTGGACCCTTAGGTGGTTTGGTGGACCTAGAAACTTGTATTGTCAATCACTGAGGAGATTCCTTATAGTTACACTAAAACACGCGAGTTTAATACACTCTACATAATCTTGCAGAGTATGGAAGTGATTGAAATGGGTCTGTAATTGGTGCTCTCTATACCTTTTTGTTAGTGATGCGGATTTTAGGCATTGGAGTCCCGCAGTGAGGAAGATGTGTAGAGCTGGCGTTGCCATTGTCTAGATGCGAATTATTAGAAAAGAGAAGCAAAAGGATTCGCTTCTAATTCGACTTGATCGGTTTGGCAAGGGACCGAGAAGTTCGACTGCTCGACTGGCTTGTCTGAAAGCTTCTGGCGTATCTTAGCAATTTGACTGAGACTGTTCCTCCGTAATGCTTTTTTATAGGACTTAGCAGCTTGGTTAAAGGCCCTCTTCTTGGAATTTACATCCGGAGCTTGTCTCTAGCATCAGCCCAAGTAGCATATGCCGAAAGTTTTTGCTTTTCAGCATGATCACATTCGATATTGAACCGTGGGCGAGCTTTGCCACCGATAGGTTTACAACGGAAGAAATGAAATTCTCCATTGGCTGATGAACCACCGCAGTTATAGTATCCGCGCAACGCGATGGATCTTCAGAAGAGAAGCAGACATCCCGCCGAAGATAAGATGTAAAAATCTGCGTCATCTCATCCCAATCTGCTGACTTGTATTTCCATATTCGCCTTACACCATGTGGCTTGGATCCTGGTAATAGACTATGTAAACACAGGTTTCACCAGACAATGGTCGGACGTTTCCAAGGGGGAGGAAATCTCTACACGATACCTGTTTAGATCAGTTGCACGTAGAAGGTCTAGGCAGTTGGCTGTATGAGACTCCACATCAGGCACCCTTGTCGCTTGGGTCACCAGCTAAAAGAGATCTAAGGACAACGCAAAGTTCCGCTCCTTTCTTCCAGCGTGGTCTGTCCTTTGCTCCGGGAACAGCCAGTCATGAGACAGGCATTAAAGTCGCCCAGAAAGACGAGCTGCGCTAAAGGATACCGATCCAGAGCCATATCAGCAGCCTCACTGAGATACTCAAATAATCGAGTTGTCTCCTGATAACCGCTGTGCGAACGGTAGACACAGGAATATAGGACTTTTTCGTTTCCTGTGTCTACTAAAACCCATAGGGAAGAAAAAGTAAAGTCTTCAAAATGACGGATGTACGTCGCTGGGTACAGAGGTCATTCCGCGTACACACAAACCCCGGCATGTTATTCGGAAATAGTACTCTTAGGTGTACCAAGGGTAATTAAGGTATGCTGCGCTCAAGGGACTATGTCTCCGAAAGAATAAGTGCACCTAGAGACAGGGTGATGATGGACAGCTTGGAGATTTGAGTGCACGTCTTGAATATTGGCGAGGTACTTTAAAAGTGAAGAGTGAATGGGATGGGAAATTGAACAGATGAACGAGGCGCTACGTATCGAACCCGACGTCGAAATTGGTGTCGTCATGCCACTCGGAGGCTAGTCTGGAGACTGTGGGGTCGCCCGAATCGCTCGAAGCGAATCAGACGTCCCCGCAATCGGGCGAGTGGTCAGCCTCCGTTCTGTTCCGCCAACGAGCACGATGAAGCCACCCTGTGATGTGAACTCGTGGGTCAGCCTTTTATGGAGGCTGACTCACTACTATCTGCGGGTGGTCAGCGAAAAGCCGTCGCTTCGAATTCCGCTGCCCTCTTCGACTAGGCACCCGACACAACAAACACAAACTCGATGCCAAACCGGTTCGTCAATTCAACGCAACTGTTCAGACTAATTTCCCATATACGCCTTCATCGAGCAGTGTGCCGGAACACGACGGAGTCGCTTTGCGGCACGACTTTGTCCGATGGGTGGTAACCTTACCGGCGACCTGATGTTATGGCCTACCACCGAGATACACCATACAGTTAAAACTACTGACAAACAACCTATTTAAACTTAAAGCTATAGGTATGGGTTATATTTATCCATAGGCAAGAAGTCCCAGACCAAATATCGAAAATGTTAGAGCAAGGTATAATTCGCCTCTCTGTGTCACCATGGAGATCCCCCATCAGGGTTGGATGTACTCAGAGGACTTTAAAACGTGGTATGTCTTGTGTACCTTGATGATATAATTGTACTTAGCGTTTTATTACAAGAACATATAGTAAATTTAGACAAAGTATTTAAAAGATTAAGGGAATCCAATTTCAAAATACAAATGGATATATTGGAATTTTAAAAGTTAGAGACAGCATATCTTGTGCATATAATTAGTAAGGACGGTATTAAACCTAATCCTGCCAAAAAATTCTTTACCAAAAACTGTTACTAAAATTAAAAGTTTCATGCAGCGTTAGGTTACTCCCGTAAGTTTATTCCTGCCTTCGCTCGTTTGACAAAACCTATGACTCAATCACTTAAAAAAGAACCTTAAATAAATATAAATAACGATAACTATATTAACTTCTCTGAAAAATGCAAGACTCTACTCAGTCTCTACTAAGCCCCAATACTGCGGATTTTATATTAACCACTGACTCTTAAAACTTGCTATTGCAGGAGTGCTTTCTCAAGGCCAGATATGAAGTGATAAGCCTGTACGCATCACGAATCCTAAATACAAGTGAAACTATAGTACGATTGAAAAGGAGCTTTCGGCCATCGTTGGGGCAACTAAATACTTTCGCCTTTACCTGTTCGGTCGGAAATGTAAGGTCCTAACTGACTACAAGCCACTTCAATGGGTAATGAATTTAAAGGAGCCTAACTCTCAACTTATCCGCTGGAGAATTAAACTTAATGAGTAGAATTTTACTACTGCTTTTTGTGTTTTTTTTTATATATAAGAGGGAGGAAAGTGAGCAAACAGGTCACCTAAGCGACTGCCTTCGCCCATGGACATCTGCAACTCAGGGTTACAAGTGCTTTGCCAGCCTTTTAGAAGGAAATACGCTCTTTTCTTGACGGTTTGTATGTCGTATCGGTCCATAAATACCTTAGGCGACAATTTGTTCAACAGATTCGTCGTACGAGGCAAAAAACTTCTAGAGAAGTGTACAGTGGTGGAACACCAGCTGTTGAGATGGTGAGGGTAGATATTTTGTCGCGATGGACGATGTCGAAAATCTGTGGGTGGTATAAGTCCGAACACCTCTTCAGAACACTCCTCATGGTATAAGCCATAGATAATACAGAGGGAAGCCACATCTCTACGCAATGCCAAGGGATCAAGCCGAATGGCAAGGTCTTGGTAATCGATAATACGAGTCAATCTCCATTGCATCCGGTTAAGAGGAAGAAGCTGGTATTGGGGTGCCCCTACAAACAGATGTACAGACAGTACTCCATATGCGACCGAAATACTGTCTCATTTTTTTCAGCACACCAAGCTTCTTTGACGCCAATTTGGCCTTACCCTCAATATGACCGCGGAACTGGACTTCGCTTGAAATATCGATCGATCGATCGTCAAGGATTCCAATACTGGGTGCGGCAGTTAGGGAAGTGCTCTTAAACGACGGTGATACGAAAAACGGTATCTTTTTCGCGCTTTTACGCGTATTCGCGTATTCCAATTTAACCATACAAAGATACATCTTTGTAGGGTTAAATTGGACTAAGTTTTGTTGTAAGAGTTCGGGACGACGTCTGAAGAGTAGGAGAGCCGAAAAAGACGCGTAAAAACTGGTGCCAACATTTCCAGCGCAATGGAAGGGATTCCATCGGGCCCACACGTCTTAATGAATGTCCAGGAATAGAAGAGCTTTACGCACGCAGCGTTCATAAAATGGGACTTCCGGCATAGAGCTCTCGCGCTGCGGGATGGCCGGCGGTGCCTTTCCCCTTTCATCCAAAGAGTTTGCCACAAAGAGTTTGCCCAGGAGCAGCGTCTTTAGTGTCATGGGCCTACAAATGGTCTTCCTTGCGCAGGGGTGAAAGAATGGCCTATAGAAGTTTCCTTCGACAGCTTTGGCGAGAGACCAGAACGCACAAGTTCCAGAAGGAAGACTCATCAGTCTCTCATCATTTCTGATGGGCTGTGACTTTCCCTGGCTATGTCTCTTTTGAAGAACCTGGAAGCATAATTGTACTCCTTCTTTAATGCGCTGGTCTGTACATCCCACAAACCACATCTCCCTCTCGCATAGAAATTAATATCGTAGACGCGAGTTCCATTGTAGTTAAGCCTTCTGGAAGACCGCCCTCGTTAATGGATCCTCTACTGAAAAAGCTCGTAGTGCATCTACTGAAACAGCCCGTAGCACATCTACAGAAACAGCCTATAGCAGTAACGAGAACCTCATTTTAGAAAGTTACAATTTCTGAAGAGCCCTTGAATAAGTTTAGACAAATATGTTTTGTAGATGTAGAGGTGATATCAAGAAACGACCGACATTAATAAAACCCTGTGAAACGCCCACTAAGACAACTGTGCAATTTTACTAATCAAATCTTGAGAATGACGTAATGTTATATAATGTGAAATGTTACAGAATTCTATTACAATATATTTGTACATTGTGTGGTTAGATTACATTTAAGAAAAGAACTCCTTATGAACATCATTAATACCAAATTAGATAATTTAATTGCCTTTGTAAAAACCTTTGAGCATAATTGTAGTAAACGAGGGCTCATTGACGGCCTTGGTTCGATTATTAAAAGTATATCCGGGAATTTAGATTACACTGATGCAATGAAATATAAAAATGTACCTAATACAATCGCTTCAAAGCAACGATTTAAGAAAGTTCGACTTTTTCAACGAACATATTAGTTTAACTAAAGAATGGTTATTATATAATTCTAAAATTTTTGTCGATATAATCAAAATCAGGATAATACTGCTAGTGCTAAATTTTGTTGTTTTAGATATTTTATCTGATGAACTTCGTAAGCTAGAAAATTCCTTTGATTTTATAAGTGCATTGAACACGCCACATTCTATAGTTAGTATAGTAGATCTTGATAAAATGTTAAGAGAGTTAAGGATTTTACATTCAAAGAATGAAATAGTAATTTTAGATTTTAAAGAAGTACCTATCGCCGTACCCTCATCCCATTACCGTTACCGTTTATCAATTGTTCCTAATAAATTTAATCAAGTCCTTATCCCCAACCTACCCTTTATAGCAATTTCTAGTAAGAATTCTATGTACATGGTGGCTGAATGCCCGAAAACCAATTCTCTGTACCTATGTGAGTGAAATGAAACTATGACTCGACTCGACTCGAGACTCGAGTGAGGTCGAGTCATAGTTTCATTTCCTCGACATAGACTCGAGATGAACCTGACTGCATCCGCAACCTGATCGAAAAACAAGATCTTGATTCAACCTGCAGACCAACATCTGTAATCCTAAAGAATGAAGCACTTGAACAATTAGACAAGAAACATTTTATTTTAATTTTCCATACTCCAATGAAAATTAAAATGATTTGTGGCCAAGAATTATACAAGACACTTTAAGGCAGCATTTCTTGAAGTAATTCCAATTAATTGCTATGTCAAGACACTAGCATTCACCGTTTTAAATTCAAAAGACTACATAAAAGGATACGCCATAAAACAATAATATATTTATCTAACCGTGAAGTTCCAGGAAAGACAAATATTTCTCCTATAACATTAAAGTTAATTAATCTTCAAAAATCTTTATTTGATTAATTTACGAATTTCTGAACAAACTCCAGGCAAATTGAATCAAGTCAAAGATAACACCATAGTATATAATACGACAGTTCCTGTATATTTAATATTTAAAGGAAGCATATTTTGTATTGGTCATACATACAGAAGATTTTATTTGAGAGGCCTTAAAGGAAACAATTCCGCTGAAAAGAAGGCAATTGAAGAAAAAAATGAAAATCGTTCCTACGATATAAAGGTGGATCAAAGAAACATCTCAGCAACTCTCTCACCGAATAACTGTTCGTTGAGATACTGAGAAGGAGGGCCTCAGATCAGAAACTGCTGATCTGAGGCCCTCTTAGGGTGTTATATTCCCATACATCGTGGGATCGCTAAATAGATATTTATTATATTCCCATGTATCGTGAAATCGCTTACTGGACATAAGACGACGGTGCATTTATATCAAGCATATTGCAGCAGAATCCTGGAACGTGTGAAAGGATATCCGATACTTTTGTTTGTTCAATGTTTCAAATATCAAATATTTGTCCGTAATTCTTTTAATTATAATGTAATTTATATAATTCACTCTTGTCTCCAATTTTGAGCAGCATGTAGATTTGTGACTTAGATCTTAAGTCAAGAATTTGTATGGTTATGGATCCTCCGGTTTCGACCGTCGTAATTGGTCTATCAACATACGTCAAATTGACGACAACTTTGTTATTGCTAGCCCTCGATATCATCACTCCGTCCATGTCTTTTTTACATTATTCTTAATTCAAATTAAAAAAGATATATATATTTTAAATATTTTTTTTCTCACAGAAGCGGGTTTTATTTTTTTTTATTATTTGTATTTGTTTTTGCATAAAAGCCTGTTTCTTTTCTCATCTTTTTTAGTGTCATTGGTTCTTGATAAGTAATCGAAAATTTTAATAAATCCTATGTTTCAAAGGGTTGGTCAAAACCACATTTAAATTTTACAAACAGAGTTTATAGATAGGTGCCAAGGTAATAAAAACATGTTAAAACGAATTCTAATTCACAAAATAATTTCTTTTTGTTACAGTGTTAAAAATGTTAAATGTTAACTAATTAAGGCCGAAAATGTTGAAATTTACTCTAGTCTCCTCTTAAAAGCTAAGCGCCCAAACCAACACCAGCACAACTAATTATATTTGAATAAATGTATTTTTTTTTTTGCTAAACAGAGCTGGAATCGCTTTATCCTGCATCAGATGCACGCTGAAATACTAGAAACAAAAAGAAAAGAAAAGGAACTATCTTACATAGCACAGAAATTGAAATTGGTGAGACCTGGCAATAAGGCTGTACAGAAGTTGCTCAATGGGGAAATAGACGAATTTGAGTTAGACATGCAGTTTTTGGACCCTTCCTTGGCGGAGAAGAAGAACTTTGATGAAAACTGGCACAACGATACAAGTAAGTTTATTTAAAATTAAAAACAAGGGAAGTATGTACTTGAAGAAATGTATCAAAATATTTGACGAAATAGCTCCTTTAATAACATTTTTTATAAAATAATATGTATTAAATAAAAAAATCTTGATAATGTTTGTACATATCGTTGGTTAGATTAAGGACATGCAATTATTCTTTCGTTTCCATAAAATTTTTCAACACTTAACAATTTTTACTAGCATATCTAAATCGCCCTCCGCAAGCGGAATGCGAAGACCTCATGGATGCTCCTGAATCTCCTGAAGCGGAAGAAGCTCCCCCTCCTATAGAAGAGTCGGAGATATCTCAGCTGTTCGCAATCGGGAGACAACAGATCAATAGATGCATGAAGTGTAACAAGGAGGTTGGTTGAGTTACTTTTTTTATATTTACATACAACAATGGCTGATAATATGTACATGTTTAATCAGTACGTACTAAGCTATGAGCAATAAGTGTGGTCCCATTTTTTGGGGTTAGTTTACTACTAAAGATTTATTTTTAATCGAGCTTGATCCAAATTTTGGTACTAAAGATTCAATCTATATAGTTTAATAGATTAATTATAGTTTTCCTCAGTCGCAGTCAGTAAAAATAATAAAAATAATGTATATTGCAGGAAGAGCGCGACACCGTAGTCCTGGCGTGCGCGCTTCAATATGGGGCAGGTACGTGCTTCCCGGAGCTGGTGAGCGCCTCACTGGCGCCGCGCCGTGCTACGCCCGCCTGGTGCGAGCCCTGCGCTCGCTTCACGCACACCACGCAGACAGGGCGGATACTGCGGTGAGAATACACACACACACACACACTCCACCCCCGCTTGGTACGAGTCCTCCGCGCGCTTCACGCACACTACGCTGACGGGACGGATACTGCGGTGAGCACTCACACACGCACACAGAAAAATTAAATTAATTCGTTTTTTATTTTACAGACTGCCACCTATACTGACCATTAATTGTGGTGGACTCACTGCTCAGGAAAAAGCATTTTGGTCGAAAGGTGGCCAAAAGCCCATGGTAAAATCTGTTTACTTATTATCTAACAATATTAAGGTGACTATTTAAACAGAAATACAGTTAGTCTCAAAAGTTGTTGAAAGAAAACCAAATTTTAAAAAACACTTTATACACTTAAGAACACTAAAGGCACTTAACACGTGTAAACAGAATTACATCGGAAAATGACAAAATTACCCACATCTGAACATTTTTGGTTTCGAAAATAGCTTACCGCCTTACGTTCGTTACAAATGATCACTAAACATTAGTACTAAATGTTTGTGTCAACTGTTTAACTTTTGAAATCCATAAATCAATGTTACTATATCAAAAATATATATATATATATATATATATATATTTTTAAGTATTTTGCTACTCATTGTGAGTTTATCTATACTTACAGAAAAAGTATAAAACAAAAAAATGCATCAGCAAAAACTATATATCATGTCTAGAACAAAATCTGAACTGTAATACTCGTATGTATCTGTATGAAATTTAAATGTAGATTGGACAGTTAGAAGTATCAATACTAGATTAGGTCATTGTATACGAACACGTTACATCAAAATCGACCATCAGCAGCTACATACTTAGTCAGGCCATAAACACTTTTACACTTAAAAATAAAAAAAAAATATTACATTTGAATATCGAATCTGTCATTTTTATACGATTGTTCATTGGGTTTTCTCATTTTGGCGCCAAAACATTGTACAATATTTTGCGATATTAAAATGGAAGGGGGTGATAAAGAGAACCGAATCGTTGTGATTGCTTTACACAAAGTAGTTATGGAGCCAAATGCAATTTTTAAAACTCTCCATACACTTGGTATTAGTAAAATGTTTGTGTACCGGGCTATTAATAGGTACAATAAGACTTCCTCTGTTTGTGACAAAAAAAAATTTGGCCGTCCACGTAGTGTTCGTACGAACAAGGTGGTCAAAGCAGTAAGGGAAAGAATTTGGAGAAAGCCTGTCCGAAAGCAAAAGATTTTATATTGGGAAATGAAAAGAGCACTTAGAACCATGTCGCATATTTTAAAAGATGATTTAGAACTTGCAGCCTATAAAAGACGCACTGGTCATTTCTTAACTGATAATTTAAAGAAGAATAGGGTGGTAAAATCGAAACAACTACTGAAGCGGTACGCAAAGGGAGGTCAGAAAATTTTTGTTTACGGAGGAGAACATTTTTACAATTGAGCAAAATTTTAACAAACAAAATGATCGTATTTATGCCCAAAGCTCTAAGGAAGCTTCCCCATTAGTCGACAGAGTGCAACGTGGACATTATTCGACTTCAGTAATGGTTTGGTGGGGTTTTAGTTATGAAGGAGTGACTCAGCCATATTTTAGTGAAAAAAGTATCAAAACATCGGCACAAGTATATCAAGATACCATTCTTAAGAAGGTAGGTAAGCCCCTTAAAATCACCATGTTTAAAAACCAAGTATGGTCCTTCCAGCAAGACTAGGTGCCGGGTCGTAATGCTCGTTCCACGCTGTCTTGGTTGGAAGCGAACGTTTCCGACTTCATCAGAGCTGAAGACTGGCCGTCGTCTAGTCCCGGTCTTAATCCGCTGGATATGATTTATGTTCAATTTTAGAGAGAACAGATTTTTCTAAATGCCATGATAATTTGGAGTCCCTAAAACAATCTATACGATTGGCAGTGAAGAATTTTCCCATGGAAAGAGTGCGTGCTTCTATTGATAACTGGCCTCAACGTTTAAAGGACTGTATTGCAGCCAATGGAGACCCCTTCTAATAAGCTTTATATATTTTTAATTGTTTTATATTTATGTACTAAACTAACATACTGTAAAAGTAATAAATGTAATTTGGAGTTAAAAAAATATATTTTGAAGTGTAACAGTATTTATGGTCAGACCAAATATAATATAGATCATGTGATGTTTTTTCGGATTTAGACTTTCTACTAATTCGGTAAGTTCTGCCTTGCTCTTGAAATTTATAATTTTAATTGGGTTTTTTTAAAAGATGTTGAAATGCCCTCGTATGTTTATTGTTGATTTTAATAGTTTTTACTCCAAATACGTTATTATTATCTTGCATATAGTGTTGTTTGTTTTTGATTGTCTATGCTAGAAATCAAGGTTTAGATTCCACAATAGACGTCGCCTCCGTCTCAGGACGTCTTAATCAAAAGACGATTATATATAGATTGCTAAAATTCATCGAAGTGGGTAGCTACCGTGTCAATTGATAGAAGGACGGGACGGTTTCCTAGAGTCGGTCGCGGGTTCGAATTCCGCACTTATAGATTAGTTTCTCATTCTTTACTTATTTAAAGTTAAGTAACGACACTTTATTTTGTATGCTACAATTTATAACAGTTTTGCAATCTAGATTCGATCGACGATATTACTTTAAAAATGTTTGTAATGCGTAGCCGCATATTGTCCATGAAGCTTGCCGGCGCATCGTTCTTACGAAGATGCCCAAGTACACAAACCAATATAAGATATCCGTCGTTGGTTGGATGATTTCTGGTCCCGACAACAATACCAACTATAGAAACTCCGAAGAAGAGATATACTCGCGTCCCGACAACTATACCAGCTTAAGAAACTGAAAAAGAACCATATTTGCGTGTAGTGGTAAGCTATTTCTGGATCCGTGTTCAGATACTTTTCCCAATCGGTGTTTAGGTAAGTTTTTCATTTGACGATGTTCATCCAATTCTTGTGTAAACATGCTGAGTTGATTTTTGTCAGCCTATAGCGGTTTTGAAAATTTACATTTTGTCAACTACTTTGGAGCCGATAGTACAACAAACTTTAAACTTATGCTTTGGGTCTTAAATATATAGCCTGTGTAAAAAAAATACTATTTAATATAAGATGCTATCTTGATACCATTTTATTACGTATACAAAATGTGGTATACAGAATTATCAATTTGTTAAACTGTATCAAATTGAAAATATTTTTTTATAGAATTGAATATTTTTTTAGCAAGAAGTTGTTAAAAGAAGTGGTAGCGGTAAGCCCTGTAGGTACGGGCTGCACTGTGCCAGACGTGGTTTCGGATGTCGGTTCAAACACCCAGAGCGGTAAATACACAAATAAATTATAAAATCCTTATTAAGCTAAAGTATAATGTATATTTTTTGGAAGAGAGATACAATTTTATAAAAAGATGGAATATTTTTAAATTTAATATATTTAAGTAGTGATTCATAGAATATCCACCACAAATATTTATAATGAATGTGTTAAGTTTGTAAGTTTGTAATTTATTGTTTGTAGACCGGCCCCAGCTCAGAGTACTCAGGAGCAAGGATGTGTTCTTCCACACCATCTACACATCAGACTACAACCAGACGGAGATGTTATGGTTAGCGATAAGGTAATCTAAATATCCGAATAGTAATACAAATATTAATTTTATAGAGACGAATATGTATAAAGAGCTAAATTCACCGAGTCTGGCAGCGATACGATAGCTTAATTAGTAGATTGACGGGACGGTTTTCCAAAGGTCGCGGGTTGAATCCCCGCACATATCGTTTCATTTTACATTCTATTTATATAATAATAAGCTTAACATGGCTGTACATTTTTGTAAATGTTATCAAATATTAATTCTAAATTATTAAATAAATAATCAAAAATCTGAATAAACTATATATAACTAAAGTCTAAGTTTTGTGGACAAATAACAGCTCTCTAGGTCATGACATAGCTGCGGCCTTGAATTTTAAACCATTGAGTTAAAATTCTTTAAAATAAATCTAAATATATCAAACTCTATATAGATTCACTCTCAAGTACATATTTTTTCAGACTAATTTATTACCGGAAGTAAAATCTGATTTCAAGAGGAAATATCAATCAGAGCACTACACTCTGTTAGCGGCAGTCGTTTGTGTCGACGACAACCCAAAGAACTTAGTCGCGTATGTGAGAATACCGGACGAGAGGGATGAGTCCAGATGGTTCATGTTCAATGATCTGAAGTGAGTTTTTTTGGCTTCATTTGTGTGGCTCTTCTTAGTACCGAATGTTTAAACACTTTTAATTTTGTTTTTGACGTGACAGATCAATTATTTATCATAAAATTGATATAATATTTAGACGTTATTTGTACATTGTGTGAAATTTATACAATAATACTTGAATTTTGTTTATTTTTTATTACTTCAAAATTAAGGCTTACTAAACCAGACATTAACTGACCTGTAGTTAGATATGATTGCCTTTTAGGGAACGATAGTGTATGTTCTCTATCGTACTAACAGCCCTCCCATCTCCTATAGTATAGTCCCTATGAGTGCTGAGGAAGTGGTTCAGTTCGGCAGCTGGTGGAAGTTCCCGTGCGTATTGTTTTACGCGACGGCGAGCGCCACACGGCGGTCATAGCGCCAGTATATGTATGGGCCATCCGGGTGAGTGAGTGTAATTATTATATTATATGAATGATTACTCCAGCGGTTATTACTCCTGTGTCCCTGCAAACAAGAGGCAGTTGCAAAAGACCTTTGTCTGCCCGTCTGGGCATAAAAGTCAGTTGAAAGGGTTGAGCAAACCGCAGGGAACGAGGTCGCGGAGTGGGAAAGGGAGTCCGGTAATTCCGAAGACCTGCTTCGCTGAGGGAGTCTGGTACGAAAGAAGCTGCACTACGTCCTTGATCTCCTCCTCAAGCTGTAATGTCCGAGTGGGAGAATAGGGTGAATTCTCTCACCAGAAATATACAATTGTGTGAGTGCCTTCCGTTAACCCGGGTCACCATCATAGGGACTATAATCCTGCTCGGACGTCACGGTACCTTGTGCAAGCGATCCCGTTACCATCCGTCAGACAAAATGTTGAATGGTTGTTTCAAATTTCAACTGTTTCTTATAATTCTGTAGCTTAACTCTTGAGGTATTAAGTATTATGTACAATAAATTAAAGTATGGACATCAGTTAGTTTCATGTTCTCTGATAAAAAGTTTGGTATAATGCGAGTATTAAATACGTGGATCAGTTCAGTAACTTTTCGATTGTGAATAATTTTGGGAAGCTTAGGTCTCAATATTGCGTAGATTTTATGAAATTGAATGAAAGTTGTTTTAAATTGCATGAGTATTTTTTGTGTAAAACTGTCCGTGATGGATGTGTTTCTTATACAGAGTCTCGATCTCCTTTTGAATTGCCATATGTGTTTCTTCGGTGTGATATTTGTGTGTTAGGGTGAGATTGATAGTTTGATTTAATGGAAGTGATTGTTTGATGATTTCAGTATCTTTGTGTGATGGAATTTATGTATGTGCTGGTTTTGCAATTTGTATGTTTTCTTGTATTTATTTCAGATTTTCATTATCTGACTTGCATTTATACTGCATTTTTACTTCTTCTTTAATTTGGTTTAATACTTCTAGTGATAACAAACGGTTTCTTATTATTGTTCTCTTTGGTCTGAAACTCTTTGCTGACTGACGTTAATATCTAATGAATCCTAAATATCTCATGAAGCCTTATTCTGTACAGTGTGTGATCGGTTTTTAATTTGGTAATGTTATAATAAGTACGCATAATAAAAGTGTTAACTTCTTTACTCCATTATAAAATAATATTAGAACAAACTAATGAATTTAGAAAATCGATTTTTGTATCGGCTGTAGCACTTCCGTCGTGAGCCCGCCTGCTCAGAACACGACGACCGGCTGTAGTATTTTTATCGAGAGGAGCCCGCCTGTTCAGCCCTTCACCGCCGATGGTTCGTATGCTGTGACATCCGGCATCGGCTCCAGATGTGCCCCGGCGATCGCCCCCGGTTAGCGGTCTAATACGATTTTTCTTTTGTCGTGTCTCTATATTAAACGGGAATCCATTGCCTTGTTATCCTTGTAAGTTTCCATATAGTCAAATACTATATTACACGTTCGCCCCTTACGTAGACTACATGTCAGCATGACCGTAAGGTTGGAATTAAGGGGCTGGGGATTTAAGAGTGGTAGTTAGGTCACCAAGGGTCCACTCAAGTCTGTTTGAAAGGCCAGCTGCCTTTAGTTCGGGGGGAAAAGATAGCAATAGGCTCCACGACACCAACGGGCTGGGAAGGTGTGGCACTATTCTGCTCTCTGCCGGTGCCACGCGAATTTTATTATTATTGTCATAGATAAAAATAAAAATATCCTAACACTATTTTTTATTTTCAGAAGTAACCGCCCATACATCAACAGCATCATCGAAGTACTGACCGAAGGGCTCTTGAATTTACGATAAAGTCTGAATATGAAGTACGAAAGATTCCAGTAGGTTAGTGCGCTACGCTAGCGAAGTGGAGTTAAACGTTACCTAACAGGACTTTAAAGAAATGTGTTAAAATCGATTGTTATATAATTGTGATGGATCTAAGACTGATGTAACGCTTAAACAAGTTTGAAGTGAAAAGTGCCGACCTAAGATAGTACAGATGATAAAAAAAATAGTTTTCAAAGGTTTTTATATCCGAAGCTCGCCAACTTTGGGCACAAAAAAGTTGAGGTTAGTTTTCAAGGAGATGGGTCAATGTGTAAATATTGTGACAAACCATATTGTGTATTGCTATAAATAGTCCTAGTATTCTATAAGACAAATACATTTTAAGTATAAATGTCCGATAGATGTCAGCTGATAGATATTTCAAACAGATGCTATTTTTTATTTACCAACAACACGCAGCTATGCACTAGTTCAATGCGCACTCAAATCTCCTCCACTTTGCTAGTTCTCAGCTCTGAGGTATATCAAAAGCAATTTGAATATTAACATAGGTCGGTGTATTTAAAAATATTTCTTACACAATATCACTGGAACCTATCTCAATATTTAAATGTTTGTTTCGAAGGTATTATAACGCTGAACGTTTTATTTCGGCGCCGATATTGCGATACTCATATATTTTTATATACGAACAAACCTTTTTATATGAAACAATACATTTTTAAGCAATTTTTACGAGCGAGTAGGGACGGAGAGATATATTTTACAAAATATTTTTTATTATATCGCATTACATTGCGTGTCCAAAAACATTTCGTCTCAGAGCTTTTTCGATAGTCCATTGTGAGAACGAACTAATTTATGTCTCTTACCATAATATTTCATTAAGGTCTTGTGTTAAAAAAAACTCAAAGATATTTTTTATTTCTCTATTGACAAAAGTTGGATCGTTTTTGCATTGTGGTCTGAATTATTTTAAATAAAAGTTCCATTTTAATACTATAAGGCACAAAACGGAGACATATTTTTAAATACGAATTAGGAAAGCTAGATTTGTACAGAGTATCTGTTGGATAACGAATGTTAAAGTTAATGCCGCTCGTTGAAATAAAGTACTTAAGTATTTATTTCTGAGTTTTCACGGCCGTTTTCTAGAATGATGATTTTAATATAAACAATCTGACAAACAGTCATGAGATTTGATTGGCCGACAATCACGACATTTACCAATTAGCATGGTTGACACGGAAACAGCAAATTAGGTTTTTTTTAGTAATAAGCCTTTCAGAAACCGGCGTTGGGGTCCAAGTAAAGATTTCTATACAACTGTTTTCAATAACTTACTTTATATATATCTCAAATAAATATCAACTTTCAATCTATCCACGATTTGTCTTACAAACTCTAGAACAGTTATCCATTTTTCGATATTTAAATGTATAAAAATGTCTCCCAAGTAACATATGTATATAAGTAAGTTATTGAAATTGATCATATACGGAGTCTTTTATTTAGCAATATTTTTTTTAATTATTACATTGAGTTAAACGTTGCACAATAGATCACATTTTTACGTATCGTGTCAAATAATACGGCTGCAATCATGATTTCTGCTTTTGTATTACATTTCTGTAAAATTATTGTAATAAACTGAATGTTGAGCCTTCGGTTGTGATACTTAATTTGCATTTTTATACGACTGATTTTGTCAACAACAACCGCTTGCGCGTTATATATATTTTTAATGTCTAAATTATTTTCTATATTTTCAAGGTGGCTGGTTAAATAAATAAACAATTCCAAATCTTAATGTTGGTTTTATTTCTAGTCATACTAAATAAGTAGTAAAAGCGAATCTTAATAACTAAATCTGAACCTAAACCAAATTCCTATTCTAGGAAATATTATGTAAAATGAAATATTTTATAATTCATAGTTTCCACTATCTTCTCTATTTCTTGTTTTCATTTTCATTTCACTCTTATGATGTTCATCCATAACAGTCGTTCTTTCCAACCTGGCTGTGGCCACTTTTTTAATATCTTCATAAACAGTTGGGTAACTTGCCACAGACCTTTCAAAATCTTCTCTATCAAGTTGGAATAGTTCGCAATTGGTAACAGCGACCGCAGAGGCTGTTCGTAGCCTATGTTGCATTATAAGTGCAATTTCTCCGAAGAAGTCGCCATCTTCTAAATGACACACTTCTTTTCCCGACTCAGAATAAATTGCGACAGTTCCTTTATGTATCAAGTAAAGACAGTCACCTAGAATCAGACGTTTCAAAAGTACAATCTATCTATCTAAAATTGTATTGTCTATGTAAAATTGTGTGTGTTGACAGACAGCATATATCTTTGGGTGGGAAGAGCAGACGAAGTCGTGGTCTACGAGTTGTTAACGATAAACTAGAAATATTTGTCAATAAAATAAAAATAGAACTATGAACTGAAAAAACTACATATAAACTTTATCAATGCTATAATTTAAAAGTACGTACCAATAGTATTTATCTTCATAATAATATCACCAGCAATGAATATAACGATACGTAATTTAATACCGATTTGTAAGAGCAGTGATCGCGGCAATTGTTTTAAGAATGCTACGTCTCGAACTAATTGCCTTCCCGTGTGCATAATTATATCCTCTCGTAGTTGACCAGTGACACTGGACATCAAACAGTTTTCCTAATGCAGAAGATTTAACTTTAAAAAATTGTCTTCAGAATTTCCTTGATAAAAATTTAGTAGCTACATAATATCATGTTATGGGTTCTAACAAAGCACTGAAAATTGGCGAAATTTTAGTATATAATTGCACCTATTTGTTAAAAAACCAAGCTTTTTTTATGCGGTTTTATTTGATATTTATATTAGATTTATTGTATTATAAACATACCACAACAAATTGATTGAAGAATCTGATAGAATAGAATTTAAGGATCTTCTTCTTGATTCTTGGAGGAAACTTTCTCTGATTCATATACATTTGTACTTGCTGTGTCATGATAAAGTAATCTGAACGAGCTGATTCCGATCCCAAAATCGCTATAATGTACTTGAATGTACAATGCAATACCAGCATCTAAGTGTTCCAATGGTTATATTTATTAGGTAAATAAAATATAATCAGAGCACATTACTTTGATAATAATATAAGTCGTTACCTATACCCATGTTATATTTCGGTTGTCAGAATATATTTCATTTTTAAATTAACCATACTATGGTTTATGATTATACGATTTACTAGAAAGGGTATACAGTGATCCACTGCGTGATTACTGATGTATCTATGTTTTGTTAAGTGAACTGACATTGTTAAATGCTGTTTAATTGTGTTTCGATTGTTCTGCTATTTTTATGAAAATGCTACGAATTATTTTAAAGGGTGAATATCTTCTATGAATTACTACTACCCTCAATTCCATTAATTGTATTGTTGATATCTCCACGCAGTTTCTAATTTTTACGATTGTTACCTTAGATATGAACCACGCAACCATGAAATATATCTCGAAGCAACCGTCTTCTCCCAAAAAATTCAAATTTGCATTTCCACGCAACATTCCAACTGAGTAAAATTAAATGTACTTATTGTAGATTTAAACAATTAATATTCTGTAAGTATATTTACTTACCCGCTCTGTCTAAAGCATATACAAATCTGACATCCCAAGGTTTGTCCCAAAGTTCCGAGATTGTTATCCAAGAACACTTTCGAGGTTTTGTCGGCGTAAAAGTGTCTTCGAAAAAATATTCTGTCGCAAATTGAAAATAAATGTTCCAAAACAGGTAGAATACCAGAAAAAAAGTTATTTCAGCAGCTACTTCTTTGTTTATCTGTTGCGTAAATATTTGAAATTTATTAATTGATTTTATAAGAATTAAGAAGTATATATCTCTCCGCATTAGTTGGTATATCATTTAATTGAACTACTGATATTAACAAATCTTGAAAACGAAATACCTCGTATTGAGTTGTTAGCTCCAACAGGTTTTCAATGTAAAAGTAATGCTTAGGAACTCGCAAAACTCTCATCGATACAAGAAGCAGTTCAAGAGTTTTACTTTCAGTTACAAAAATACTTGAAACAATGCTAGAAATGGACATAAGGTCCAAAATCAACCAGAAGCTAGAATACTTTACAAGGATTTTCTTCCAATCGAATATTACAATTTTGTTGCTATATCCTTCTACATATCCCGTGAAAAAGTTAATAAAAATATTGAATATGTAGATGAAGTCAGTACACAGGAGAATAAACCTTAGGTATTTCTGTAATCAAATATATCATACTTAATAGTTTAAGATTAGGGTTCTAATGCTGAGCTTATTTTCTTATCAGATTCAACAAATGTAGAAAGATTAAAAAAAACTTAAATACAGAAGTATTTTATCATAGTAAGAACAAGAGTCTAAATTATTTAAGATTTAAATAATAATAACTTTTTAAAACCTACATTTTCCTTAGGATTTGTTGCGCTATAGAGAACTGCCATAATAATAGTGACAAAAACTAGATTGATGACGAAAAAAACTTCAAACCACACTCTGAATTTGCTATAGGGATGTATCGAATAAGGATAAAATTTATACTGTCGATACTTTTCGGCACAAAACGCTGCATGGGACCTTTAAAATTGAATATATTTAATATTGTATTTGGTAAGTAAATATAAAAAAAAAATATTTCATACATGTAAAGTTTACGAGTTCCTGTATCTCCCATTTGGACTGTAGTCAAATTCAACATGAAGAGTCTTAACCGACTACATTTTATTTCGTAGTCTGATATGGTATTCTTAGGTAGAAAACATTTGTGTCCTTCAAAATACTCATAAGATTTTTCGGTTTCAGAGAAATTATCATCTTTATTACTATCTTGGGCCATTTTTTATGTGTCTCAAATAGTATTATGAAATTATAATAAAATTTATTTGACGGAATGACGTTTACAAAACTCTTGCCAGATTCGGGGAAAACATAACATACACGAGTAAACAAATTCATATATTTTTAAAATAAATAAACAACGATATAAATATTAACTTTTAAACTAATCTTCTTTTTAACATTTCACTTTTATGTGAAATAAATAATAGATTTGCCTATCTGCCATGTCTCAGCACATGTTTTGGAACACAACGCTGCACAAAGAAAAACTTCCTCGGTGTTTTCAATTAGAGTAATCCGTCTAAAATGGAAATATTTTCATGATTAACAAATGTATTTAAAAGCAACTAAATGAATAATATCAAATATACATACTCTAAGCAGAATTCAATGTAGACGTAATCGAATAATGGCTTCTTACAAGTGACATTTTCACATCTTGACAAAGGTCCATTACATAAGTCTTGTTTCAATATTCGCGGCAAATAACAAAAATATTCTTCTACAATATTAGAAGGCACGCAATAACTTGAAAATAATTTGTTTCCTTTATAAGAGTCTGAACTAATTTCATTACCATTTCTTGTATAAGGTTTGTTATGGTTCATGTTGATATCTTTGAAATGGTCGTATAGATTGTTTATATTATTATTAAGTTCAGAATCACTATAATTAGTTTCAGAATATATACTCTGATGAGTATTAAGTTTTTTTACTACATTATTTATCGTAGCATATAGCTTTCGCTTACAAAGCTCTAAAAGACTTGGTGGCATAACTGATGTTTTACTTAAAATATTTGTAAATTTTGATGGAAACTGAATTGCCATTTTAGATTTTCTCCAATGCTTATCCAGTTCTGTTTCGGAACTCTTATGAGGCGTGTTTGTATATTTTGATATACTTAAACAGCTGAAAAATACATAATCGTTTAGTACTCAGTATATACTACCAGGAATTTAATTACTCAAGGTATCGTTGTGAATAGATTTTATTGAGTGGAAGAAAGAATTACCCCCTTCTTTCTGTCGCCTAATAAATGGTGTATTTTTTATTATTATTTTGGCTCTATTTATTTTATTTCAGTGGTATTATTTAATAAGTGGCTATATACCTTTCATGTACTATAATCTACTATCTGTGTCTTTATTTTAAGTAATATGGTGATCGTCAAATATCACCTTAAGTCGTATATCGGTAGTCCAGGGTCGATAACTTTTAGAAAAGGAAGAAAATATTGCAAAAATAAAAGGAAAGATAATTTATGGGTGATCTGAGGTCGGGAAGGTGGTAGAGGTAAGTTTTTAAGGGTAAAAGTGTTATTGCAATTTCCGGCAAAACTAAAAGTCCTATGAAAAAAAGTAGAAAGGCATAAAATATCTGTTCATGAAATTTGGTGTAGTTCGCTTTTTTTATGTTCCAAACATACTAATTTTTTTGATAAAAAAATATTGTTATTGTTAAATTGATAAATAAAAAATCGTTAATCGAAATATATTACTATAATTAACAACCAAATAAGTTAATACTTTATAAGACATCTACAATATTTTAAGAAAGTTTCAGAATATTTTAAAATTATATTCGTAGAGGTCTATTAATATAATTTTATTATTAAGATAACTTTTGTATCTGAATAACCTACGGAAAAACGTAGACCAATAAAATATTACGTCATAGAGAAAAGGGGAGAAGACTAGTAGTAGTCTTACTACTTGTTGATTATTTCGTAGCAGATGCAAAAAACATTGGCCAGGATTCAAAATACAGAATAGTGAACAACTATATGCTGCAGCTGTGAAACCGGATGTAACAGTATAAGATGTGGCTGCCAAAAACATGTTTTAAAATGCACAAATTTATGACCGAATTGTCGTTGTTCTGAAAGAAGCTCCAGTGTTCAATAAAAAATATTGAGAAGTTTGTGATTCAGGTGAACACCATGGGTGTCTGGAAAAAAAATTGGAGGCGAAGACGATCATGGTTTTGAAGATTTTGATGATCAACTAGAATTGGGCAGGTTTGTCGAATCAAGAGGGGAGGGTGACCCCTTTCACCAGCCATAGGCCTACGTCGTAAGGGTGCTTTCGTTACTCGGGGCACCCTTATCGGGGGGTGGCGATTCCACCGGGGCGTCACGGTGAGTGCGACAAGCGATCCCGTGGCGTCCCATTATGGCGATGAGGGTAACCGTTGGTTTTTAGTGGGTAGCCTTAAAAATGGCAATTCTCTATGCTGCCGGGTAGTCCCACATAACCACCCCGGCCGTCACCTTCTCGGCCGGGGGGTATCCGTAACGGATTTTCCAACTTTAAAAAAAAAAATGGTTTGTCGAATCTAACGATGAAGAAATTATACCGAAGAGACAAATATATATTTATGTATTATTCAAATTTTTATTACATGTAATGTAGATTTAATAAATTAACTTTTTTCTACTTCTACTATCCTTAATATATAGAAAATCAACTACTTTCGAATGTTTTTGTAATCTGTATTTTTCATAGATTTATAATTTTTTATTTAACAATTTAATATGGAAATAAATAGCTCAAAATTTTACATAATGTTTAATAAATTAAGTTTTTTCGGGTTTTTTTTTTGAGAAAATTATATATTTCATAGTAGGGTATTTTTTTTTTAACCCAGCATAAAGCCGAGATTTCAACGAACAAAAAGCACACCTAATTAAAATATATATATATATATATATATATATATATATTTTGACGTCAGAATTTTTGATTGAAAAATAGGGTGCTTTTGTAAAATTAAATTAAAATAAGGGGAATATTTTTTTTTATCTTATCTATTTTTTAAAAATATTGCGTATTCGGAACATTAAAAGGCAAGTTTTCACCAAATTTTGTAAAAAAGTATTTCATTTGGTAGAAGATAAAAATAAAAACCAAACCACGGTTATTTGAATTTTTGCCATAAATTTTGAGGTTATATAAAACACACACAAAAGTTTTCATACTTTTTACTGCCTACAATTTGTACTTTAGATGGAAATTGCAATACAACTCTTCCTACCCTTAAAAAATCACCCACTCACTCAACATTATCCACACTCACCTTCCTAACTTCATATTGTTATATTTTCTTCCTTATCTAAGGGTTCCATCCTGTTACTATTTCTTGTTACTTTTTCAAAAGTTTCGGCACTGATCTACCGAATTAAAAAGTAGTATAAAAATAAAAGAGTACTTCGTATTAAATGATAACAAATATTTTACCAAAACTGTCTTTGAGATATTTTAGGGTTGCTAATAAAACGAAATTAATATTCCGATACGCTTTCAACGATTGCAAGAATTAGTTTAGAACTTACCCAATATTAAGACTTCTCGTTTGTTGTCCTCTGAACATATGGTACCAAAGTGAATATGGTATGAACTTCAGATTGGAATTTCGCCAAAATCTGAATTCACAATGATAATAATTGTACACAGGTCTCTGTGGTAGCCATTGTAGTTTATTATCTATAAATAAAAAAATAGTAATAAGTAAAATTTAAATATTTGTACTAACTTCGACTGACGTAAATATTTGTATTAACAAATTTTGAAAACTTACTTTTCAAAATTTGTTAATACAAATATTTACGTTTGGACTTCAGTAAGATTTCAAGATAAAATCCATAATATATCCAAATTAAAACTTCAGCGCCTGTTACATATTTCTTATTATCTAAAATGAAATAGATAGACATTGGATAGGTACCCATGACTTCCTACTCTATCTATCTCTCTCTCTGTCTATTTCATACTATTATATATTAAATAGATATCGTCCAATTTAAATGTATTGGAACTATCATGTAATTGTTTGTTTTATATGAATCTAATAAAAATGCAGTGTAGCAATAGCTTTCATTGATTTTCGTTACAGCAAACTGGTCCAACAGATCAATGAGGAAGCGTTAAAGTTGATTTACATCTATTTTGTTATCGAAAACAGATATAACTACAAATGTTTCCTTTGCTTTACGAGCGACAATAAACTTGTAAGTATTGAGGGCGTGATCTGTAATCGGCAATGTTTGGTAATAGCTATCTAGGTTTGTACTAGGTAGGTATCTTAATCTTTTACCTAGTAGGTATTAAATTGCTAAACGATTTTTGTTCTTGTGTAAAATGAAGTAGGTATGTCTGTCTGTATAGTTATGATAATATTCATAGTTAATAGTTACCTAGGCTAGATTTTAATTTCCTTATCTATTTGTGGTTTTATAAAAAAATGTCTATAACTATGATAATATAAAAAATTATAATTTAATAGAAACCGTTACAATAATTTATATATACGTGATACAAAATAATAACACTAAAATATATTAACACTAAAAATGCTTTTACTAACTTACCAACGACAAGAATACTCTTAAAAATATCACAAACAAAACAAACCTTATCAACAAAATGATTACCACAAACCGAAAGATAACGAAGCATCCGCAACTCAGCTATCCTTAACGGTAATTCCCTCAACTCATTTTCGTCCAATATCAGAAATTTTAGGCTTCTCATATCACCGATTTCGTCCGGAACACATCGCAATCTATTACCGCTGAGATCCAAACACTTTAGTTTACTCAACTTTGATATCTCTCTCGGCAACTCTGTAATGTCATTCCCGCTCAGATATAAGCTTTCTAGGTTATCTAGTTTACCAATATCACTTGGTATACGAGATATTAAATTTTCCTTCAGATAAATATCCGTTATCTCAGCTTCTTCGCCTCGCAGATATTGTAATGGAAATTCGGTAAAACCTCGATAATTCCAATGAAGAACTGTGTTTGCATTGTTTTTGTAATCCATATTTTAAACGTCTCTTAGCTGTTTAATTATATAATAAGTAATTTATTATATTTTAAATTTATTTATCAACTATTTTGATGTTTTACACTTTACACAAAGTATAATATTATTAATATATAGAAAGTATTGTTTGTATAATTGATTACATTAATTATTGGGATCTCCGGACGAGCTCCCTTTATTCCCGTTTGAATAAGACTGCGTCTAACGCTCGAGGTTGGTGATTATTTTTAAAACTATAGCAAGGCCTTTTATTTAAAATTAGAGCATCATTTCATTTTAATGTAGAAACATAAAATGTGTTCTGATAAATGTCTTTTTTTAAGGTTACGTATGAATGCGTCTTTACTATAAAATTAAATTGGTTTGTTTAAATTTAGGAAATAAAAAGTTTCATCTCCATTAGATTAGAACGAATACATTTTAAAAATATATTGACATAATATACCTAAGAAATAAACTTGCTGATCCAAAAGTCATGGGTTCGTTTCACACAGAACATATTATTTGTGTGATCTACAAATTGCTTATCAGAATCTCGTATTATTTTGCGTACATGTCCCAGTGGGGGTAATTGTTTTTTATTGTACGATATGATAAATGATTTATATTGTAAATTACAATATTCTCCATATCGAATCCAATCAGCCCAAGGTTGGAAAGAGTAACAAATCGCCAGTAAAAGTCGAGAACGAATAAAAACACTGAAAATTATTTGCAATACCGTTGGCTCGTATCCAAGCATCGAGGATCGTTCGGGTCGAGGACAACTTATCAGACACAAACAATGAAAACACAAGCTTTTGATGAAATTTTGTTGGATAAAACATATTCTGTAGGATATTCAATTGAATATTTATGTATCATTGGATCGATGGATCGTAACGTTCTTATTTTTCATTCATACAAAGTGCAGTTGAGATTATTAAATTACAATAAAGCTACGATAAAATGCTTATCTTGCATCTATGTTTTTAATGTTAAAACAAAAAATATTTACTATTCAATTATTGTTAGCAATTAAAACAATGTAAAATATTTTGGTCATAGTATTTATTAAATAAGATGATATTATAAATAGCTTTTAGTAGCTCGTCGTCATTTACAGCTATACATTAAAAACTGTTTAGCTACTACACATATATTAGAATTAAAAAACAGACCAACCTTCAGACTTAAAGTTTCGGAAATACTTTCCTGAGATTTATTTAGAAGTAGGTATAAAAAAGACAATAAATTAAAACTTATTACGAGTGTTTTTTTTAAATATTTTGAATAAAATAGTAGTTAATCTTTATCATAAAATATACATTTTGAATGCAAAATTCAAGTACGCGAACATGACTGAAATCTGCAACCCATTGGAGTCCGCTTACATCGGTCTGCCAACTGAGCTATTGTATATATATTCGCGTTATTGCATTAAGCATTCTATATGTAAACGTCTTATAAGGGATTTATTTTTAATCACATGGTAATTATACAGGATTATAGGCCTTAATGTAAGCGAATGTTTGAAACTGCGTAGGATTCACTTTAGTATTCGAAATATTCTGATAAGATTATTTAAATAAGACTAGACTTACGCACGTTGATTGTTATTAATTCAAGGAAAGATATGTTACATCAATAAGTTGTATCTATTGGTGATATGTTTATAATAACATGATTTACGTAGTATACAATATAAACATAGTAATAGTTTTTAAGAAAATCGAAATCTTTTATGATCACTTTTTAATCACAAATATACGAAGTAGGAACCAGGCACGTATATATTTTTGTATAAGTATAACAAAATCATTATTAAGTCAATAGTTACTCAATAGTAAATATATTTAATTAAGGGTAAATGTTAATTAATCCACACTAATTGTACTCTGTACTCAAATTACCAATAAGTAAAGGGTTGTCGGAGGTCCATTCAAAATAATTTGTACAGAAATACCAACATAACTTCCAGAAACATTTTGTTTACAATACGTCAAAATAATTATTTTTTTTATTATACTAAAATCTCCGAATGATTCTAACCCGTCGGCCTTTTCCGTCGCTTTCGTCTTCGCTGTCAAAAGATGGTTGCTTGCCGCTCATCATCATAGCATGGATTTCGGGATTCAGAGGCAAGACTGGGTACGACGAACGACGTACCATCGGAGCTGGACGAGCTCCTATAAGATAAAATGTATATATCAAATTACTTTATTTTAACATCACGTATTCTTAATACTTACATACATTTTTTATTTATCGGGTTATTCTTGACCTAAACTCTATTCTCGAGTTAGTTAACTTTGGTTAAGTTAGTTAACTTATTTTTTATTATGTCAACAATGAAATATAACACCAACCTATATTTTATTATTTCAATAATAAAATATAGGTTTGTGTTATATTTTCTAAGAAAGCATTCCTACAGTTCTTATCAAGTAAAAATATTATTGGATATTATGTTAATAATACTATCTACTAGTAGATCAAGCAGTTATTCAAATACTAAAACCAAAGTAAATAAGCAATAATAGTAACATTTTATGCATTTTACAATTCGGATATACCGTAACAATTAAGCTTTGATCGATCGCTTGGAAAATTTATGTTCAATTGGGTGAAAGATACTCGCGAGAATTTAAATAACTGACGAGTCTACTGCGATGTGTTCCAACTTGATAAACTAGATGTATTAGTCATCTACTAAATTAATAAATAATACGAATTATATAGAAAAATCTTTATTCTTAAATAATATACAAAATACTTTAATAGTTTTTAATTGAAAGCGTAGCTATAGAAGCAAACTTCTAAGAGAAAAATAAATGTAAAGTTTAAGAATGTGTTCTTTAAGCAAAATTAAGGTGCGAATTACCTGAGATATTTTATTCAGTCGTCAGACAGACCTTGTAGAACAAGAAAATACAGAGACAACAGTTAAAGAACATTGATACAACATTAAGATTCGTTATAAATTTAAACACTTTATTAGTAGCTTGAATTTGTTAGATGTCCATAGGCTGTAATATTCTTTATGGTCGTTGGACTATATACGTAGTACATATTTACTGTTAATACGATTTTAAAAAGTTTAGTTAGCGATCCTTTAGGACTTATTTAGAATATTTTCAGTAAAATACCTAATACCTCACTTTTGACAGATAAGACCAACCTCTAGCAAATTCAATCAATTAAAAAGTAATTACAAAATAAGTTAAAAAACATACAAAAGTTATTTCAATATGACATACCAATCAGCTTTGCAACTGACTGCCTTTTAACTAGCTTAGGCTCTGTGGAAGCTTCTCCAATCGATGGTGGCGCTGAGTTTTCCGTTTTAGTAGTTTTTTCACTAAGGTAAGAGTTAGTTGAGTCTCCTCTCGTATAAGGTCTACTCTCCTTTGCACTCTTTTTCTCCTCGTTAAGGCTTACAGCAGATTCGGCTATTTGAAACATCTGGAGTCCAAACTTACTGGATTCTCTCCTTAACATTTTCTTATTTGCAAATTCTGCAAGCGATTGTCTTCTTTCACCATTTGGATTAAGCTTAAGTCTAGCCTTTTCTTCTTCTTTCACTTTGAGTATGTCCAACAAGGCGTTCAGCACCAAAACGCCTAAAAATACCGTGATTCCTATCACTGTAATAGTGTTTTCTTCGGAATACATATCTTTGGTTCTAGGTTTTCCTTTCTCCGTTTGCGGTTTCTGAGTGAAGACTTCCAAAGCGCTACAGGCATCTTTGATAAATAGTGGGATCGCCTTTGTTTTTACAACTTCAGCACGTATGTTGTTCAGTTTTACTTCAGGCGTGGTGTCAGCGTTTGTTTCGAGAGTTGTTGTATTTTCCTCATTCACATTGTTTGTCATAAACCACATGTGAACACTGTATAGGCAATAAAAAATAACAGATAGTATGAAAAGCAATATCTTACGTTCGTTCATGTTTACATTGCAAAGCACTTGTTTGCTTTCACAAGGTTCCGCGTGCGTGATGCTATTCGCGTACAGATGTTTAAAAAAGATGAAAGCTTACATTGATTTGTTCTCTTTTGGTCGTTTTAAGTTGATTTATAAGAATTTTCAGAATAACACAACTGGCGGCCACGTCAGATCTTGTTTTCTGTGGGCACTACTGTTTGCGCATGTGCGGCCTCACTAAGGCGTAGGGGTCGATTTGTATGTTGCCGACTTCTCACAAACAGTACACCTAGTCGTATAAACTATTTTGTATACTGCCACTATTTTCAAATTTCTATTTTAATAATAATATTATCAGATTTCCTCTCTGCTTGTTACTTTTTATCAATTTCATTTGGGTCCTTATGTTATCAGTATCCTATTGATAAGTCTTGTTTAATTAAATTTTATCAATATACTACAATATTTATACACTCTTCTTGCTTCCATAGAATTTATCTGTTTGTTACGAAACTGACCTAAATAGCAACATAATAAAAATGTTAGACACTTAACAAGTGGATTAAGATAAAAATATTATAGACTGATAAAAACGCTGTACTTGTGAACCACTCTGTATTATTAAGTAGCTATGTAAAATAAATTTAAAATAGTCATACAAATTGTGGGGTAACTTACAACATTTATTAGATTCCACTGCAATAGTTTGACAGTATATTTATTTTTTAACTACCTTCTTCGACTTACAAAATCATCGTCGTTTAGAAACTGCAACTTAGCGAAAATTAAAACTTTTATGTTCAAATATGGTTAATTAATAAAATAACCACATAAAAATAAATACATGTTAATTTTTTTTGTCCGGCTCGAACACTGTAAGAAGAATTGCATGAAGTAAAATGAAAAATACAGGTAAGTAAACCCTTATAATATAACATGCGTACTGTTAATAGTAAGAGTAAAAATAATTAAATTGCATTATTGGTTTTGTTTTTAGGATCGCAAAAATAAAACAATCCTCATATTTATACGGTTGAGATAATTTTTTTGATTTTAAAAAAAAACAACATTTTACAATAACATTATGTTATAAGTTAAGGAAGACTCACCTACTAGATAGGTAAGATGGTTTTCTTAAAGTAAAAAAAAATAAAGTTTATCTTATATAAACAAAGATTGGTTGGTTGAAAGATATATAAAATGTATAAAGGTAAATATTCCAAACCAAATTAATAGGTTTCATTTAACATGTTGGAAATAATTTATATTTAATTTTAAATATATTTACATAATAAAACTTTATATAAAAAAATCGTAACTGGTACTGAATTTATTATATTTATAAATAAATATTTTTTGTTAAGTGAAGTTATTTATAAATAAATATTTTTTAAGTACATTTACATAATAATAATAATAAACTATAACAAAATAAAATTGCAAAGCACTCGTTAGAAGTCTGTTCGATACTTGTACGAACAAATACACGGTATACCGCATTTAGTTTCGTGACAATTTCTACAATATTGCGCCAAAGTGTCGTAGTAAAATCTCCATTGTTTTAAAACGAAGGAGTATGTTTTAATGTGGTATCCTATTGTATAGACAAAGAAATAAACTAAAACAATATTACGATGTCGCAATGAATAGATATATTACTCTTTAACTATGCTTTTTTGATTTCCCAAAGCTGTTTATTCTTATCATCAAAATTAAAAGAAATCTTATGCTAGCTGCACTTCGGATAGGTATAGCAGATTTAGCTGGCAACTTTGGCGTAGATGCGTATTTGTACTGTGACATCTTATGCGCCCATTTCATTATGCAATTTAAGTGGCACTATGTATATGATCTTGTAAAATAGCGAGTAGGAGTCTCATCCAATCAGAGAGTAGCACTGACTCACTAATAGCTATTTCACAATGCGATGTTAGTACGCTAGTTAAAATAATGTCGCTTAAAATTGTATAATGAAATGAACCCATTCATCTTTGATTAGCCTTGGGTGGCCTTATAATTTACAAATATATTTGATTACATAGCTTGAAGTCAATCGCACATTCTGTACTTTTGATCAAAATAGTATTTAGTATTTTCAAGCGAGTTTCATTATGTATTCAAAGTGGTTTTTTTCCCTTGGATATGTCATCCGATGTTCTGTGTAATAAAAAAAAATAATTTTAATTATCATTTATTTCTAGATTAATTTTATTGTTGTATGAATAAAATATAAATATGTCCCAATGATAAACAATTAACAATTACGCTTATAATCTGATATTTATATCCACAAAATTATATCCAATGTACCGAATTTTATACATTAAATAACATTGAAATCCCTTAATTCTCGTAATCCTTTTGTTTTTACACGTTGTGCCAGGAATTGAATTTTCCATAATGCAGCCCGCATTTGTGGCTGTAATTGCAGTCACGTGCTCGGTTTTCTTAAATATAGCTATTGCATCGCTGTTTATGCCTCGCTTTATTGCACCTCTTAATTGAATTTCACGCTAAAGATTTTTAAGTTGCAGCTTAAAAATAATTACCACTTTTCTGAATCATTTTTTATTCAATACGTGTGTTATTGGTTTTGAATAAAATGGGATATTCCTTTTTAGTTTTTGGAGCAAAATAGATAGAAATTGATACATAAATATTTGATAGATATTTACTTTATTCCACACACAAATACATATAATATCTAATAATCGCTTTTTGAGAGGTTCTTCACGATTGTTCCACCGCCCGCTTTACAGCGATAATTTCCTTTGTAATACTGATTGATTAAAGAGTTTTAAGAAAAAATATGTAGGAAAGTTGTGATACCAGACGAGTGAAAACTAGTGGAGGTGATACAACATTCTTTTCTTTGTCAAGCTTCTCAATTCTTTTCAGGTCTTTAAATCAAGATTTCATGATTTCGAGGGCAAAGTCAGTCAAGGCAAAAGAACGGCGTTTTGTAATAAACTTTATAAGAATATCGAAATCTGAAACAAAAAAGTTAAAGTCTACCTTTCAATAATCATAAACTAAAACTAAATTACAATTATATTTAAATTTTAATATCGAGGCCAGTTTTATAGATTAATTTCTTATGTACTTTTCTCTTGACGTGTGTTCAATAAATAATTAAAATAAAGTATATGATATAAACAAATTGAAAAAAACTATTATCATGATGTTCTAAAAGAAAACAGATTACTATATACGATTAAACAATTAAACTTTAAATCTGTTATTCAGATACAAACAAATACCAAGCAGCACATGAAAGTTTAATGCATTTCTAAGCACCTTCGCTTAGCAATATCGAGTTTACGTGTAAAAAACTGTGTTCCGATATTGCATTTCAGTTAAGGCGCCGTTCGCAAAAAGATTTCCATTGCACATCTCATCGCTTTCGGGTGCATATTAAAAATTGCAACTACAAAAATCTTTATTACTATTTGATATATATCTAAGCATTAAAAATCTGTGTGTCTGTAGTGTAGTATTTTAAGATTGGATATTTATGTCTATACAAATATTATTTGGGTTTCTGAAATAAATTAGCCATGTAAATGCATTTATGGAATGGAAATAATATTTCCTACCGTTATTTGTTATGTTATTGAGAAAATATGGGTGTAAATAATGTTTGATGTTACATTGAATATAAGGTGTAAATTTATACCAGCTACAAAAACAATCTATATTAAAATACTGTCTTGAATGTTTGTTATTGAAACATCAAAATAAATCTATAATATTTCATGGATAAATCCCAAATATATATTTATTGTAATCAAAGTTAATTTATAAAATATATATTAGCAATAAAATGTCAATGAATATGGTATGTTGATTTCATAACGAGACTATCAAAAAACAATCATACGATGTTGAAATTTATTTATGTATGCAAAATCAAATAGATGAAAAATAATTTCACTCTAAATTACGAGGACGAATAGATTAAAAAAGGTTTATACTATAAATTAATACTATATTTCGTATTTTATTGCTAGCTGTGTCACCTCCGATCATACATTCACGTACACTTCATGGTACGAGTTAGTAATATTACCTATAGTAAAATAATGAATGATTTAGGATGACGCTATCAAAATGTATTATAGGAAAATAATTAAAGTAATATTACTTTTAGGACGAATTCGTAAGTAATATTACTATATAATTGGTATAAGAGTTCATGTAGGGCCTGATGCTAATTGAACCGTGCCGGAAATAGCAACAAGAGACGCATAACCGATACTTTGCTATTATATTTAAAGTGCTTTTGGCTATGGCTATAACCAAACTCTGTAAATTGGGTATCACGTGCAAAAATAATCTGTACTGTACATAACTGAAAGTAAAGATTGTTTTACTGAAAATAATTACCTTTTTTAATGTATCTGACTTTAAGGCCTGGTTGTGGTTTTTGAAGATCTTCAAAGTATACTACTCTGTAACTTTTGTCATATAGTTCTACAATTTAAAATTAAAATAAATAACCTTGCGGAAAATTTTGCGTAGGCGTTGTTGGTTTTACGAAAGAAAGATATATAGAAACGAAGGAAGATACAAGGCAGGTAATATTAAAATTGTACTTATAAATGTATCATACTTATTTTTTTCTAGCGTATATAAAAAATAAATGCACAGTATAAAAAACGGCAATATTATTTTAGAAATAACTAAAAAAGTTAACTCATCTTCAATTCAATAACAATTTTTTTTAAAAAACATTAAAAAAAAGGTATTTTAAAAAAAGATATCATATTATTCAATACCTAAATACTTTTTTCTAAAAATAAAACAAAGAGAAACAAAAAATCGATTACAATCTCATTCATTCAGTGATTGCGTCAATTATTTCGCTCAATAAGCAGTTTTATATTCGCTCTGGGGTACCGAAATGTTCCCCCAACGAATGCCTAATGAACTTGAATGGCTTTGTTACGAGATAGAGCCGATTTTATTCGCCTCATTTGCATTTTAAACCTTAAATCTTGGTAATAAAGTCCGTTACCTAATAGCCGTGTCCGACTCCGCGGAGTACGACTTTTATATCAATTTATGATCTTCAAAGGCTTTATCTTGAAATCATTTGTGCGATACTTTGATTGATAAGTTTTTGATAATTTCTAAATTTAGGGACGAGTGGGAAATACCTTGACAAATAAAATATTGATTTAGTAGCTTATTCATTTAATATCTAATTAAATTCACGATAAATATTTTATAATAAATCAATAAATTACGGAGATTTAAAAAGAATGGACATACATTTTTAAGTTTTTTTAATAAACGACACGCTAAATATATATTTTCCTCAACTACCTGTTAACGATTTAAATAACAAGATAGATATATTTTATAGCATCAGACGGTTGATTAAATCGCTCTTCGTTTGAAACGGAAATGGTCTTGAATAGCCAATCGTGGATCTTTGAAAGGGGATTTTTCCCCAATTTCAATTTGAACGCGTCCTTAATGAGAGAATTGAGATCTGATATTACTCCTCTCAACGCCGGTCTTATTGAATTTGCTTCGAGAACTTACCATTTGATAGATTCTTTCGTTGGTAACGATTTTATTATTGCATATATTATTTTACCTAAAACCAGTTTAGTTTTTTGTATCGAAGATCTGTGGATAGATAAACTAAATATTCTTAAGATGTTATTGTAAAATCATACTAAAGATAAATTTATAAGACTTGTTTTATTTGTATAGGTAGTTAAGTATGATGGAACCAAACTAAAAATGTAGCACAAATAAAAGGATTTTTGTATGAGACAAACATTTAAGTATCTTTTTTTTTCTCGTTCTTTTTTTTGGTTTCATTTGAATAATAATATGGATCTTTCGATTTGAGTATCGACTTTCAACTATTATTATGTTACCTATTTGGTATTTTTGGATTTATGGTTTTCCCAAGTTGCTTCGAGACTAAGGCCGCATTTCATTATATGTTCTAAGTCATACGATTTGATCAAAATAGAGTTACTTAAATTGTATTATGAAATGGGCGCATAACCAACAGTTTCATTTCATTTTATGATCTGAGCCACTCTATCTCAACAGGCGCAAATAGCATTGCATAGTGAAATGACTGTTGGTGAGTAAATGTTTTTTTCTGATTGGTGGAGACGCCTACTCGCTATTTTCAAGGACAAATAGTGCCATTTAAATTAGCCTAACCGGGAAGACTCGTCGAAAAATTGTTATATGTATTATAGAAAGAAATGATTTTTATAAATTGTATAATGAAATGGGTGCATAAGTTAGGTTTCAAGTTACGTAGGAAGAATCAGTTTTGAAATACAATATGTACTCACAAATAACTTTCGAAATTTATAACCAAAATTATATAACAAAGATTTGTTTAGTTCGTTTATCTCACAGCAAAATAAATCCAGATTATTTATCGAAGTGGCTTCACGCTCCACTACGTGACAGCTCGAAGGAGATTAAACCAAGTTTAACTCCATATTGTGGGTTTACAGTGTATTTGAATTGTTGGATGTCGATTTAAACGTTTTTAGTTAATACTTTGGTCTGCATTTCTTTATTAAATTGTAATTAGCTTTGTGCAATAATTCCAAATTGGTCTAAATATCTATACTTTAAAAATATTAAATATTAATAATAATGATTTAATTTATACAAATATCTTAATTTTAACGAATATACGACAATGAGAATTTATATAATTAAGATGTTTATAAGAAATCATTTAAAATGTTGCTTTATAGTAATCGTTATTGATTTTACTTTGTCGTACCTCAATTATTGATGTTGGTATTTGAGGTACGGTTAAAACATTGTACTACTAATATTTTTATTATTGTAAAGAAGAAACCTTACCATATTAGGAATCTCGTAACAGTATTTTTGCATACATTATACTTAAAAAAATAATAAAACAAAATAATAAGATCGTAAATTGTTTTCTACTTATTAAAATTGTTAAATTCCTATAGTAAATTTCAATTTAACTGCGGTTTGTTAAACCAAAAACGTGACAAACCACAACCGGATAAATCAATAGCTTTGAGTTATTGTTACATATTCAATTGAAATGTATATGTATTTAATATATTTGAATTAATTCGATACATTTATATAAACATCAGAATAATTGTTTATTTTGCATGTAATATATAATTTATTTGAGGCAATGTTTGTTAATTATCCGTGATTCTTGTTATTTCTTTGGTTTCAGGGAATAGAGGTCAGGATGCCGGTACTCCCGTTACTGCCATGACTGCTTTGTTAGTCACGAGGACTTGTGGTGTTATTGTAGATGTTAAATAGCTTGCCGTCTTCCAATCAAACCATTTCCTCCATTTAAATGTTTCCTTGTAGCATCTTAGTAAAATATTGTTGGTACATATTTAGGTTACGCTTGAGATTTAAATAATAAATCTAATATTATACTTTATGCGTTGGATGTACTATCTGATGAGTTTGAACCCAAAAACTATTTCAAGTTCACTTATCAGATATATATTTTCAAATTGTGGTTAAGCGTTTACAAAAAAGCAAACATGATTGCAAAACGTATTCTCGTTCTATAAATTATTTAAACACAAAGATGAACGAGCCATCACTCATAGTCTCTACACAAAATAACAGAGAACATTATCCAGATGTGGGGCTTAAAAAGACATTTACCTGACTCGATTATACTTTCAGCTTACGAAATAAGTTACCAAAACAAGCATTAGCTCATCATGAAAACGAAATCCGTTTTCCTTGTAATAGCAGTTATTAAATTAATGTTCCTATTACATATTACAGGAGCGTAATCCTCTAACTTGCGTGATTAAAATTTTGGGAAAGCTGTATGTGACTCGGATTTTCTGCTTTGAAATTCAAACAATTATAATTAAGCGCTTCACTCTTCAAATATGTTTTGACTATTACTCAACTTTGTCTCGCATCGGTTGATTAGGGTTCTGAATATAACATTATTATATGCCGTTAATTTTCATTATATTATGATGGACCGTGCAAAAAGGTTTTATTAACCAACAGGTCTACCATGAACTATTTTTTTTTTAAATACTATAATATTAATTTCGAATTCTAAAAGTCATATAATAATAAAGTACTTTTTTCCTTAACACGTTTGATGACGTCATCCTAAATCATTCATTCTTTTACTATTATTATTAACTCGTACCGTAAAGTTTGTTTTGACATTTATATATATGTAATATTGTTTTACATGAAATATTGTAATTTGAAGAAATCATTCATTTATATACTTCACTAGTCAGGAATTAAACAATATTGTTTTATAGAGCTCATGGTAAGAGTCAATGTAATATTATTGTTAAGGAACAAAACTTTTTCAAACTATGATAATTTTTAAGAGTTCATGGCAGGCCTGCTGACAGTATAATCTATTCCGCTATACAGTGCCGTGCAGTATATCATTATATATAAATATTGCGGCAGTTGTCTCTTAAAGTAATAAGTCACTGTTATTGTCCTAAGAAATTTAAAAATATATAACATTTTTAATATCCTGCGACAGCGAAAAGGGAATAAAATATGTGTTTAATATCTTGTAGTAATACGCAGTTCATGAATTATTCCTCAAATAAGCGGCTTTCTCCTCTGTGTGTTTATAAATTGACTTTAGGCAGTGCTTGTGGCCTTTTGGGAACTTTTTAGGGTTTCGTACTTCAAATGTAAAAACAGAAAACCTTCTATGATTACTTAGTTATTCTTCTATCTGTCTGTCAATATCCTTTATCTCAGGAACTCCTGGACATTCCAAGTAGATAGTAGAAGTAGTATTTAAATATACAATCCCATTGTTAAAGTAACAAGATTATTATTTGGTACATAAGGTCATTATGTCACACATTTGTTACTAAAATGAAATATAAGAATGACAAAGATGATACTAAGCAAATAAAAAATATATATCGTTCATGTATAAAGAAAGTGTCACATCAAAAGTTGTCATCACATATTCGAAATTGAAAAATGTCCAAATGCTATAAAATCGCATTCGAGACCTAATTCTAGAGATTTATTTCCATTATGTCCGTAAGGAACCCTCTACGTGGTAGTCAAATTCACAATTGTCAGGCTTTTTCATTATAAAACATATTATATCTAAGTGTAAAATCTTATGTTATATCAGTAATGGAAGTCGCCTTCTTCAAACCTCGAAAATATTACATGGCTGCGATTTAATATCATTATGGTTCCAATTTAAAATATATAAAGAAATGAATGTTACAAAAAACTTTGGAGCTTCTTATAATATTAGGTTTTTAATTTAGGTAGGATAATGGAATGTGCCTGCATTAATATTATATATTCTAGAAAAAGAAAAAAAATACAATTTTATAAGAAGTGGCACCTTTACCAAAACGAGTTGTACGTCTTATTAATTAAACTAGACAGTTGTTTTGTGACTTCATACAAACCATAAAAATTATTTACTTTTTTCAATATTCATAATCGTTATTAGGATTAAAAATAGATGATAAATCATTTTATTATATATAAATATATATAGCTTCAAACGACATGAATCTCGAGAATAAAATAATGATTTTTCAGACAAACGTGTAATAACCGCGTCTTTTAATCAAATATATCTTTTTTACTAGGTTTCTGATATCACTGACCTTTAATAATCATATTTGTGGTAATAAAGACGACTACTCCTCCTTTTCAATTCCTCAAAGGTCACCAACGCTTCTGCACAATCTCTGATGATGTAAAAAACCGTGGGAGGTGATAACTTACCAGCTGACCCACACGCTCGTTTGAATGATGGACTTTTTGATCTAACTGTCTGAGCCTAAAAGGGTTATGCGTTTAGACGTATATGTATGTATGCATATTTCTTTGTTCCTACGTAAGTTATTTGTTTAGTGAACGAATGAACCGATTTTGATACATTATACGCCTCACATAATCTAAAATGGCTGATTATGGATGTATTGTATGAAAAAATATTATTAAATAAATATAATGCAACAACACCACAACTTACTTTATTATTTCAATTGTGAATTGATTATAGGATCATTAACATAAATTGATTTGATTAAATAATGCTACTTGTAATTTTACATATATTTTCCTGTATCTGTACAAATATTAAAGTTACAAATAATTTTATTAAAGAACATATAATTTTGAGACGTATAATATATGTGAAATTATTGATGCCGATATGCCACCTCGATATAGCAAATCTCAAAAAGTAATTCGTTAAACTGAGTTTTGTTAGATTGAGGTAAAGTTGGTCTAAAATTTATTATAAAGAGGTGAAACCGAAAAAACCTGAGGGAACCTGTCGCAGCAGCAGTATCACATACTATGGGTCATATAGTAGGGAGAACGTTATATAGAGGTTTTGAGTTGACAAAATTCGGTCTTTACACTTCATTGATAGTTAAGAATTCGTTAAAAAAAGTTGTTCGTAAAAAAGTCGTAATGTAAAGGTATATTTCACATTATTATGACTTTTATGAAAGGTTTTATGAAAGGTATATTATATTTTTATGGACAATTCAAGGGGATAATTAAAAAATTGTTAAATAGAGAAAGTCGTTATATTAAGGTTCTTTAGATTAAGGTTGCACTGCAATATTCTTCTTGTTATGATTATAAGAGAGATGGATAGTTATAAGAGAAGAGGGGAGGGGGCCCTAGGAAGAGTCAAGTTTCCACTGATGCGGCATGATAGAAGAGCAGGGAAGAAAATACATTGCACCGACCCCACATAATTTTAAGGCAGTTGGGTGTTGATCATCTTATTAGACAATATCACTCTAAATGAAGACTATATTTTAATATAGCGTTAATATATAATAAGAATAATGAAAATAAAAAAGTAACGGTACATTTTATTTTCTCGTTTTTGATAATTTTCAATGAGGTCTTAGGACTTTTCAGAATATCCATAATATTTTGTTTTAGTGCTTTATAACTTTATAAATTTAACAATGAGATAAATTAATAAAGTATTATATTATATCTATTATAACCCCTTTGTTTTGTGTATTCCTTGTTACAGTCACTAATCAATAAAACAGTTTTATTTTTTAAATGTAATAGTCATCGGTTAAAATAAAAATACTGTACATAATAATTTATATGTATATACATACATAATAATATAATAATTTATATGTCGATAATCTTTAAATATGCATCTAGTATACAATTTTGAATTATTTGTAAAAAAAAACAATAAAAAATATATTAAACTAGAAATGTCTTTCTGAATTTTATTTAAATTCGATTAAAAGTCACGTAACTTTTATAATATAGACTATTTTAAATATATGTTAATTTGTAATTCCGACTTCGCTAAGGTCTTCTTGGACGCCATGTAATAGGGTTGTCAATTTTGAATTGAAGTTCTTATTAATATCATTTTTATTTTTAAAAGAATGTCAAAACTGCGTTTTTCAAAATCCTTTTAGCTATGTCACATTTATTGACTTGTATGTCAAAAAAAAAAATCTTTTTTGAACTAGCAGATTAATTGGAAATAAAAATCGTTTCAGTTATAAATTATTTTATTATGGACCATTGATAATATACTCGTAAATACTATTAATAATTTATTTAAGATTTGAATAATATGTTGATGGATAATTTCAAGCATAAAATTTGTTTTAGCGTTATATTTGAACGGACTAAATATATATTTGACAACCCTAGCGCTACGAAAGTGAGTTTTCTCAAGGTGACCCAGTATTGATAGCCAGTGGCGGGTCATCGAGATCGTTTTTAAAGTCATTATTGTGTCAGATCCGGGGTCAGCATAATGGAGTTGTCTATATCTTATTCTAGAACACCAATTCAATCAATAATATTCATATAACTAATAAAGCAGTACATATATTAAAGTAGTAACTATGCAAAATTGGAAAAATATATGTATATTGATATATATTGATACATGTTTAGTACATGACTGTTTTACGACGTTTTCTATTTGGTTGTGTGTCTTATATATATTTATCTGCTTCTCTGCTTGGTACTATACCACACAGCCTCTGGTCATCATATATATACATATATGGTATACTTTTTACTTCACTAGATTCCCTCATTACTATGAGACCCAAAAACTGATATGTATAGTAATGAAAAAACAATAATACTACTAAATTATGAAATGACTTACGAAATTAGCTGTGGTGTTGGTTAATGGCCTAAATTATATTTAAGATGTTTTTCATAACAGGAAATTGACTTTCTTTCGGGAATATAAAACTTTTTTACAAATAATTAAATATGTTACTTTCGATACTTTTTAAATCGTTTGTTCTTTGATAAAAATGTGGGTCTGAAAATATTATAAAGACTGTTCTACACATGCCAACCTATGAAGCAACTATTTGAGTTTATTTTTAGATACGGCATAGCACAATAGCTTACTCAAATGTTTGTTCAAAGTTTTAAAACAGAAAGATTTTGATGAAATGCGGGTAGCGGCTGCTAAAGTTCTCTTTCACAAAATACATACAACAAGTTTAGACTTTAAAATAAAAAGCCAACAAAAGTGACTTGTGACGATTTTCATTTGTAATAAACTCAACTTTATATTTTTAAATGTTTTTGGTAAGTTTTGAAAGGAAAAATAAAGGTGCGATCAAATGAAGCGGATATTATAAAGAAAAATTATAAAGAAATTGAAAGATTAAAGGTAAATATCATTTATTATATTTAGTTAAAATACTTGTACTACAAATTACAAAAATAACCAAATATCTTCTATCATTCAAAGCATTAAGAAAGATGATTTAAAAGCGTCATGTCTTGAACAACAGAAGTTATTGTTTCGACATCGTGTAGGCGTTGTGTTGGCATCAAAATATTACCAAATAAATAAAAGAGCAAATCCAAACGCAATTCGCTGCTCCCATTCACTATCGATCAGTGTTTTTTAGCTCCACTAACTTAATGACTGTAATACTTTAACAATATTAGTTCATAAATATAATTTATGTTAATGCATCATGCTGTAATCGTTAAGGATAATTACGAAGTTTTTCCAGAATTAGTATTGGAATACGAGTATACCTAATTCCGTATTGCTTGTGTCAAAAAGTTTGTTTCGACGGGGCTTAGACTGATCAGTCTGGACATATATACAGAGGCGAGTTAAAATACATGTTGACTCTATCTATAACACTTTTCCTGCAATATTTGTGTCCACAAAGAGCCATTTTATTTTAATAAAGTTATATAACCTTGTGGGTCCTGAATATTGATAAAGGAATTTACGACAGACTAAAGGTCATTTTACTATCCCACGGGACAAGTAGTAGTAGAGTAACTTTTTTTCGGGATGAAAGGGAAGCAATCTTTTCTGCACCTTGATAACTTAGGTGCAAATTTTATGATGGTCGGTTGAGTAGTTAAAGCTTTAAAGCGTAACAAACCAACAACCACACAAACGTACGATTGCATTTCTTTCATTGATTTATACTATCAAAAATATTGCAAAATATTTGGTAACTTAATAACTGATGAATGATTGAGATGTATTTGTCATCAGTAATATATGTTTATTTTTTTAACCAGTGTCGCTACGCCAATTAATATAATAATTTAAAATTGATGGCAAACTTCTACTTCATTCATGATATTTACAAAAGTGCTATGTTATTATTTGTCACTTTCATCTAACTGCACGTCCTGTACCTCTAATATAATAAAGTTTATCATATATTCTTATGGAAAAATTTCATTTTGTAAAATGAAAAATTTCATTTTGTAAAATGAAATTTTCATATAAACATATAAATAGTTTTAGCCAGATTATAGTACATTTTACTATACAAATATTTAAACATACTTATCCAAATATAAAGTAGAAGATGGTTTGCCCTTGAAATGTTAAATAAAAAGTTTCGAGTTCAAATACTCGATAAGCATACATTTAGACATATACCGAATTTTAATATAGTTAATATTGTAGGACACGTATTAATTCAAAGAATATTTACTCAGAGGGACCACTAAATATTACGAATTGTAAATAGTGGGATTATATGGTCTATTGCTAATTCAAATAGTAAATAAACTATTTAGACGTATTCTTCAATGTAACGTCGACTCGCGGGTTTGTTCATATTGCATGATTATACATACTTATATTGATTATACTCAGGTGTGTAGGTAAATTTTATGAAACAAATATCTAAGAATAATTTATATTTTATAAAGGTAATTCATCAATCTGCTACTGCGGGCCAGCTGCGGGTTGCGGGCTGCAGGCTGTTGAACAGGGTATCTAGCATGGTGGATTCAGCTCCGTCCATCATCAGCTAGAGGCTGCGATTGATATTATTTAATTATACAATTAAAATAATAATAAGTATATAGTCCAGACCATTATTTTTGTTGAAATAATGGATTACTAATAAAAATCAAACTAAACGTAAGTCCGTCCCTGAGCTATTATTCTTGGACCAGATTAACAACTTCATCCAAAACCAGAAGATAATGAATTCGTTTTCTTTACATATAAAAGGACGTCTAGATTTTTTTCCGATCACACTGACATTAATCAGCTTCAACCACACACAAAATGGTAAGTTTTTTATACTACGATATTATTTTCACATTATATTGCGAAAAAAGGACATTTAATTTGTTCATACAAAAAAGTGACATACAGTTTATGAATCAAAAGAATGTGTTAAAATATTTAAAAATGCTTTCGATTTTATTCTCATAAAAATAAGATCTAAAAACGCAAACATTAATATTTTTTTCATACTCCACAGAAATTCCTAGCACTTTTCGCCATTGTTGGCTTCGTAGCCGCTGAGGTTTACGTCAAGACTGACGCTTCCCTGTCCCCCATCGTCAGATCATTTTACGAAAGCAAGCCCGATGGCAAATCTTTCAACTACGCTTACGAAACAGGCAACGGCATCGTCGCCCAGGCTGATGGTGTTGTAAAGAACTCAGAGAGTGTAAGTTAACTTGTCAATAATATCATTGTATTTATAATTATATTGTATTGGTATGTTATAATATCGATATGAATATTTTCTGAATTTTTATTTTAGACAGGGTTGTGATAAATTAGATCTACCTAACTAAAGAGTCTTAACTTAAAGGGTTGTAAAAATTACTGTCGCTTAAATTAAACCGTCAGTTTTAGACAATTATATTAATTACTCGGTGTTGGATTTTTTTTTTACAATACGAAGCTTGCAAATTGTTTATTTATTTTAATTAGATAATTTATTAACTGAATATAAATTAACATTAAAATTAATATTCCGACAAATTTATATCCGAAAAAAAAATCTAATATCTACAATGTATTTTCATTATAAATATGTTATTTGACCTGTTGGAACTAACTTATCTAATTTGACCTATAGGACGCCCCCGCTCTTGAAGTTAAGGGAACCGTGAGGTACATCTCCCCTGAGGGCGTCCCCGTTGAAATGAGCTACATCGCTAACGAAGGAGGTTTCCAAGCCACTGTAAGTACCTTTCTTATATAGCAATATTCATAAAATATCAGAAACGAAAAATTAAATAGTTTTCTGTTAATGTTCTAGCGATGAACCTTGATCTTTAAGAAATACAATAGTGTATAATTACGACAGATAATTTGTTCAATCAGATTTAATGTTAAGCAAAAAAGTTAAATAACGACCCAATCTTAAACATTGAAATAACTTAGTATGCTATTGATATATCAAAAATATGTTTCAAGGATTCGAGCTAAATTAAATCAATGTATCTAAATGGGTATTTAATAACTGCTAAATACGGGACTAATTTTAATATTTTGTAGGGTTCCCACATCCCTGTGGCACCAGCAATCCCAGAAATGATCCTCCGCAGTTTGAAATACATCGCAGAACAAACAGCCCAAGTTGAGCGTCTCTCCATCAAGAAGAACTAAGACACCTGGACCCTGACCTTATCGATTTTTTGTTTTGTTTTTGTTGAAAGCATCGTAATGATTAAAGTGTGAAATTAATAAATTTCGTTTGACTTTTTTTAACTAAGTACCTTTTGATCAATTTTGATATAAAATGTCATGTTAGTGTCTTTGAAAATGATTGAATCCCTACAAACAGACATCCACTATTTAGAACCCTTTCTAAAAGTGTAACCTCTTAAAAACTGTTAGCTCGGAAACCCAAAATTGTTGTTATAAATAATTTAATAATTACTTCCTTATATATGATGATTTTATTTCACATACTCTTTTAGTAATAGACCATTTGGATGCAGACAGTATATGAAGTCACTTCGAAGACAGTCACGTGATTGTTTTACCAAAATTATCACACCTTAGCAATGTGTCTTTGAAGTATTTTTTATATTTCAAATAACATTTAACATGAAGGCATTTTACTTTATTCTTATAATAATATAACCCTCGTCTTATTGTGATATTTTTTTCCTATGGTTTGTTATATTCATATTTGATAAATTAATTTTCGTTCATTTTCAAGACGCTACTAGATGACCTATTGCTTGAACCATATACCCTCGACATCAATACATTAAGAATTGTTGTCGGTAATGTTTAGTTAAAATTATAATATAGCCTTTAGCCTTATCATATCCAAATATTAATCGAGTTACAATTATTTGTATTTGTTTGACAAGTATGATCAGTCGGTGTTATCCTAGCGCTCATAAATTGATCAAAACAATATGTATGTTAATTTTAATATTATAGACTGACATTTGGTTAGTCTGAATCGATTTAGATACTTAAGTAAACAAATTACCTACGTGCCTTTACATTAAACATTTCATGTCAACACTATATTCTTACATTTATTTTATGCTACTAAGAATACCAGTCTGCATTTATCACCTAAAACTTTAGCAACTGTTATAATGATATCTAAAACGAATAGATTTGTAAACGGCAGTCAATTGAAGACCTGGAGTGAGGTTCTTATAACTATCATTACATTCTGAGATAAATAGAATAAGATTTTTGAGTAATTTCGTTAAATTGATAACATTAATTAAATTTTTTCAAAAATATTTGTTGATTCACTGTTTGTGTTTCTGTCCATATGAGAAATAAAAATATTCATGTTTATAATATTTTCAAAATGAAAATTTATTAAGCTAGATATTAATCTTGTTATTTTGCAGAATAGTTTTCATTAAAGCTTGCATACAAAAAAAAAAAACAACCGAAACCCAAAATTAAGTTCAACGTCAATTTTCCTTCGCTGTGTCGTTCGCCGAGATTTATTGCACAGTAAAACAATTTGTTCAGTTAATCTACTGATGTTCTGACGAAATATACAGAAATCGAACAAAGACGTTATTGAATAAATGTTGTAAATATTTATTTATATCTTTTATATTAACAAATACCTTTTTGGCAAACATCAGATATAAATATGTGACTGTTTTATCACATCTGATTCGATCATTAATTTGTAACTAATTTGCTCTACAACAACTGTTAAATGATCGAACAACTCTTAATTCCTTCCACTGTTATTATTCTTAAAGATCACACAATGAAAGTAAACAAGTATTACGAACTGACCAACGAACTGACCAGGAATAGCGGAATCTCTCTATAACCTACTTAAATATCTTGGTCTCTCTAGAACTATCATCAGTTCATTTCTAGAACGTATTTCAAAGGCGGCATTGGTAGGTTCCGAATTTGGTTAGGAAGGGAGAGGAGCGCAACCAGTTGAGGTGAGCGTGAATGCATATTTTAAAGGGGCCCCTTAAACCTACATCTGGGTCCCAAGCCCTAGGAGCTGTTTGCACTCTTCTCCCTGCAACGAGATGGGCCCGGTACCCGCACGGTGAATCCATGGTATGCTGAGACGCTTCGTCTATTAGTTTTAAGTATAGATATTCATTTTGATGGCTGTGAATATGTATGACAGTCTAATGTTACGGACAGTTTAATAAGCGTTAGATTTTATCACTTGCTGTAGGGTTTTATAATAATAATGATATATATTTTAACGAACAAATAAGAAAACGTATTTCCGACGACTGATGATTAATGAGATAATATTTCTAGATATTAATCTTAGCAAAGCGGATCCAACTTGATGATTTGTTAAATGTAACTAAGCGTTCAATTTAACTATTCAATTTTATATAACTTTCTGCTATTTTAATTATTGTACAAAGTGTTTGATGTATTATTTGACGTAAAGAGTCGTACGTACGTTTCTATCATATTGCATAATTAAATTTATACACATTGATTTTGATTATACTCAGGTGGGCAGACAAATTATATAAAATAAATATATCTTATAAATAAATAATGTTGTAATTCATCAATCTGCCATTTCGGGGAACTGCGCGCTGCAAGCTGCTGCACTGTGCAGCATGGTGAATTCAGCAAAGTATAAGGTTTGTAAAAATAAGTGATTACTAGTAAAAACCAAACTCAACGTACGTCCGTACCTGAGCTATTATTCTTGGACCAGATTAACAACTTCACCCAAAACCAGAAGATAATGAATTCGGTTTTATTACATATAAAAGGACCTCTAGAATTTTTTTCAATCACACTGAAATTAATCAGCTTCAACCACACACAAAATGGTAAGTTTTTGTTACTACAATATTATTGTAATTTTCTATTTGCAAGAAAGAATCTTTATATTTGTCATATTTACTTTTAAACATTAAATTGATTATTAAATATAAATGTGTTATTACAATTGCTTTCGATTATACTCTTAAAATAACTGGTTCTAAAAAAGCAAACAATTATTCTTGTTCAATCTTCACAGAAATTCCTAGCACTTTTCGCCATTGTTGGCTTCGTAGCCGCTGACGTTTACGTCAAGACTGACGCTTCCCTGTCCCCCATCGTCAGATCATTTTACGAAAGCAAGCCCGATGGCAAATCTTTCAACTACGCTTACGAAACAGGCAACGGCATCGTCGCCCAGGCTGATGGTGTTGTAAAAAACTCAGAGAGTGTAAGTTAACTTGTCAATAATATCATTGTATTTATAATTATATCGTATTGGTATGTTATAATATCGATATGAATCTTTTCTGAATCTTTATTAAAGACAAGCTAGTGAAATGTTCGACCTACCTTATTAAAAGTTCTTAACTTAAAGGGTTTTAAGTTAAATGGTCGTAAAAATTACTTTTCACTTAAAAATAAACTGCCAGCTTTCGACAATTATTTTAATAAATCTGTGTTATTTTTGTTTTATAATACGAAGGTTGCAAATTATTTGTTAATTTAAATTAGATAATTTATCAACTGAATATAAGATCAGATTAAAATTAATATCCCAACCATTTATATCCGGGAGAAGCACCTAATGGCACCGAATAACCTGATAAATATAATATAAAAATGGGCACCGAGTAACCTAATAAATGTCAACAATGTATTTTTATTATAAATATGTAATTTGACCTGTTGGAACTAACTTATCTAATTTGACCTATAGGACGCCCCCGCTCTTGAAGTTAAGGGAACCGTGAGGTACATCTCCCCCGAGGGCGTCCCCGTTGAAATGAGCTACATCGCTAACGAAGGAGGTTTCCAAGCCACTGTAAGTACCTTTCTTATATAGCAATATTCATAAAATATCAGAAACGAAAAATTAAATAGTTTTCTGTTAATATTATAGCGATGAACCTTGATCTTTAAGAATTACAATAGTGTATAATTACGAAGGATAATGTGATCAATTAGATTTTATCTTAAGCAAAAAAGTCAAATATCGACCCAATCTTAAACATTGATATAACTAAGTATGCTATCGATATATCAGAAATCAGTTTCAAGGATTCGAGCTAAATTAAATCAATGTATCTAAATTGGTATTTAATAGCTGCTAAATACGGGACTAATTTTAATATTTTGTAGGGTTCCCACATCCCTGTGGCACCAGCAATCCCAGAAATGATCCTCCGCAGTTTGAAATACATCGCAGAACACACAGCCCAAGTTGAGCGTCTCTCCATCAAGGAGAACTAAGACACCCGGACCCTGAACTTATCGATTTTTGTTTTGTTTTTGTTGAAAGCATCGTAATGATTAAAGTGTGAAATTAATTAATTGTGTCTGACTTTTCTTACCTATAAAATTTTATGTTAGTACCTGGAAAATGATAGATTTCATACAAAAAAGACATCCACTATTTAGAACCCGTAAGGATAATGTTTCTAAAAGTGTACAATTATAAAAACTGTTAGCTTGGAAACCCAAAATTGTTGTTATAAATAATTTAATAATTATTTCCTTATTTATGATGATTGTATTTCACATACTCTTTTAGTAATAGACCATTTGGATGCAGACAGTATATGAAGTCACTTCGAAGACAGTCACGTGATTGTTTTACCAAAATTATCACACCTTAGCAATGTGTCTTTGAAGTATTTTTTATATTTCAAATAACATTTAACATGAAGGCATTTTACTTTATTCTTATAATAATATAACCCTCGTCTTATTGTGATATTTTTTTCCTATGGTTTGTTATATTCATATTTGATAAATTAATTTTCGTTCATTTTCAAGACGCTACTAGATGACCTATTGCTTGAACCATATACCCTCGACATCAATACATTAAGAATTGTTGTCGGTAATGTTTAGTTAAAATTATAATATAGCCTTTAGCCTTATCATATCCAAATATTAATCGAGTTACAATTATTTGTATTTGTTTGACAAGTATGATCAGTCGGTGTTATCCTAGCGCTCATAAATTGATCAAAACAATATGTATGTTAATTTTAATATTATAGACTGACATTTGGTTAGTCTGAATCGATTTAGATACTTAAGTAAACAAATTACCTACGTGCCTTTACATTAAACATTTCATGTCAACACTATATTCTTACATTTATTTTATGCTACTAAGAATACCAGTCTGCATTTATCACCTAAAACTTTAGCAACTGTTATAATGATATCTAAAACGAATAGATTTGTAAACGGCAGTCAATTGAAGACCTGGAGTGAGGTTCTTATAACTATCATTACATTCTGAGATAAATAGAATAAGATTTTTGAGTAATTTCGTTAAATTGATAACATTAATTAAATTTTTTCAAAAATATTTGTTGATTCACTGTTTGTGTTTCTGTCCATATGAGAAATAAAAATATTCATGTTTATAATATTTTCAAAATGAAAATTTATTAAGCTAGATATTAATCTTGTTATTTTGCAGAATAGTTTTCATTAAAGCTTGCATACAAAAAAAAAAAACAACCGAAACCCAAAATTAAGTTCAACGTCAATTTTCCTTCGCTGTGTCGTTCGCCGAGATTTATTGCACAGTAAAACAATTTGTTCAGTTAATCTACTGATGTTCTGACGAAATATACAGAAATCGAACAAAGACGTTATTGAATAAATGTTGTAAATATTTATTTATATCTTTTATATTAACAAATACCTTTTTGGCAAACATCAGATATAAATATGTGACTGTTTTATCACATCTGATTCGATCATTAATTTGTAACTAATTTGCTCTACAACAACTGTTAAATGATCGAACAACTCTTAATTCCTTCCACTGTTATTATTCTTAAAGATCACACAATGAAAGTAAACAAGTATTACGAACTGACCAACGAACTGACCAGGAATAGCGGAATCTCTCTATAACCTACTTAAATATCTTGGTCTCTCTAGAACTATCATCAGTTCATTTCTAGAACGTATTTCAAAGGCGGCATTGGTAGGTTCCGAATTTGGTTAGGAAGGGAGAGGAGCGCAACCAGTTGAGGTGAGCGTGAATGCATATTTTAAAGGGGCCCCTTAAACCTACATCTGGGTCCCAAGCCCTAGGAGCTGTTTGCACTCTTCTCCCTGCAACGAGATGGGCCCGGTACCCGCACGGTGAATCCATGGTATGCTGAGACGCTTCGTCTATTAGTTTTAAGTATAGATATTCATTTTGATGGCTGTGAATATGTATGACAGTCTAATGTTACGGACAGTTTAATAAGCGTTAGATTTTATCACTTGCTGTAGGGTTTTATAATAATAATGATATATATTTTAACGAACAAATAAGAAAACGTATTTCCGACGACTGATGATTAATGAGATAATATTTCTAGATATTAATCTTAGCAAAGCGGATCCAACTTGATGATTTGTTAAATGTAACTAAGCGTTCAATTTAACTATTCAATTTTATATAACTTTCTGCTATTTTAATTATTGTACAAAGTGTTTGATGTATTATTTGACGTAAAGAGTCGTACGTACGTTTCTATCATATTGCATAATTAAATTTATACACATTGATTTTGATTATACTCAGGTGGGCAGACAAATTATATAAAATAAATATATCTTATAAATAAATAATGTTGTAATTCATCAATCTGCCATTTCGGGGAACTGCGCGCTGCAAGCTGCTGCACTGTGCAGCATGGTGAATTCAGCAAAGTATAAGGTTTGTAAAAATAAGTGATTACTAGTAAAAACCAAACTCAACGTACGTCCGTACCTGAGCTATTATTCTTGGACCAGATTAACAACTTCACCCAAAACCAGAAGATAATGAATTCGGTTTTATTACATATAAAAGGACCTCTAGAATTTTTTTCAATCACACTGAAATTAATCAGCTTCAACCACACACAAAATGGTAAGTTTTTGTTACTACAATATTATTGTAATTTTCTATTTGCAAGAAAGAATCTTTATATTTGTCATATTTACTTTTAAACATTAAATTGATTATTAAATATAAATGTGTTATTACAATTGCTTTCGATTATACTCTTAAAATAACTGGTTCTAAAAAAGCAAACAATTATTCTTGTTCAATCTTCACAGAAATTCCTAGCACTTTTCGCCATTGTTGGCTTCGTAGCCGCTGACGTTTACGTCAAGACTGACGCTTCCCTGTCCCCCATCGTCAGATCATTTTACGAAAGCAAGCCCGATGGCAAATCTTTCAACTACGCTTACGAAACAGGCAACGGCATCGTCGCCCAGGCTGATGGTGTTGTAAAAAACTCAGAGAGTGTAAGTTAACTTGTCAATAATATCATTGTATTTATAATTATATCGTATTGGTATGTTATAATATCGATATGAATCTTTTCTGAATCTTTATTAAAGACAAGCTAGTGAAATGTTCGACCTACCTTATTAAAAGTTCTTAACTTAAAGGGTTTTAAGTTAAATGGTCGTAAAAATTACTTTTCACTTAAAAATAAACTGCCAGCTTTCGACAATTATTTTAATAAATCTGTGTTATTTTTGTTTTATAATACGAAGGTTGCAAATTATTTGTTAATTTAAATTAGATAATTTATCAACTGAATATAAGATCAGATTAAAATTAATATCCCAACCATTTATATCCGGGAGAAGCACCTAATGGCACCGAATAACCTGATAAATATAATATAAAAATGGGCACCGAGTAACCTAATAAATGTCAACAATGTATTTTTATTATAAATATGTAATTTGACCTGTTGGAACTAACTTATCTAATTTGACCTATAGGACGCCCCCGCTCTTGAAGTTAAGGGAACCGTGAGGTACATCTCCCCCGAGGGCGTCCCCGTTGAAATGAGCTACATCGCTAACGAAGGAGGTTTCCAAGCCACTGTAAGTACCTTTCTTATATAGCAATATTCATAAAATATCAGAAACGAAAAATTAAATAGTTTTCTGTTAATATTATAGCGATGAACCTTGATCTTTAAGAATTACAATAGTGTATAATTACGAAGGATAATGTGATCAATTAGATTTTATCTTAAGCAAAAAAGTCAAATATCGACCCAATCTTAAACATTGATATAACTAAGTATGCTATCGATATATCAGAAATCAGTTTCAAGGATTCGAGCTAAATTAAATCAATGTATCTAAATTGGTATTTAATAGCTGCTAAATACGGGACTAATTTTAATATTTTGTAGGGTTCCCACATCCCTGTGGCACCAGCAATCCCAGAAATGATCCTCCGCAGTTTGAAATACATCGCAGAACACACAGCCCAAGTTGAGCGTCTCTCCATCAAGGAGAACTAAGACACCCGGACCCTGAACTTATCGATTTTTGTTTTGTTTTTGTTGAAAGCATCGTAATGATTAAAGTGTGAAATTAATTAATTGTGTCTGACTTTTCTTACCTATAAAATTTTATGTTAGTACCTGGAAAATGATAGATTTCATACAAAAAAGACATCCACTATTTAGAACCCGTAAGGATAATGTTTCTAAAAGTGTACAATTATAAAAACTGTTAGCTTGGAAACCCAAAATTGTTGTTATAAATAATTTAATAATTATTTCCTTATTTATGATGATTGTATTTCACATACTCTTTTAGTAATAGACCATTTGGATGCAGACAGTATATGAAGTCACTTCGAAGACAGTCACGTGATTGTTTTACCAAAATTATCACACCTTAGCAATGTGTCTTTGAAGTATTTTTTATATTTCAAATAACATTTAACATGAAGGCATTTTACTTTATTCTTATAATAATATAACCCTCGTCTTATTGTGATATTTTTTTCCTATGGTTTGTTATATTCATATTTGATAAATTAATTTTCGTTCATTTTCAAGACGCTACTAGATGACCTATTGCTTGAACCATATACCCTCGACATCAATACATTAAGAATTGTTGTCGGTAATGTTTAGTTAAAATTATAATATAGCCTTTAGCCTTATCATATCCAAATATTAATCGAGTTACAATTATTTGTATTTGTTTGACAAGTATGATCAGTCGGTGTTATCCTAGCGCTCATAAATTGATCAAAACAATATGTATGTTAATTTTAATATTATAGACTGACATTTGGTTAGTCTGAATCGATTTAGATACTTAAGTAAACAAATTACCTACGTGCCTTTACATTAAACATTTCATGTCAACACTATATTCTTACATTTATTTTATGCTACTAAGAATACCAGTCTGCATTTATCACCTAAAACTTTAGCAACTGTTATAATGATATCTAAAACGAATAGATTTGTAAACGGCAGTCAATTGAAGACCTGGAGTGAGGTTCTTATAACTATCATTACATTCTGAGATAAATAGAATAAGATTTTTGAGTAATTTCGTTAAATTGATAACATTAATTAAATTTTTTCAAAAATATTTGTTGATTCACTGTTTGTGTTTCTGTCCATATGAGAAATAAAAATATTCATGTTTATAATATTTTCAAAATGAAAATTTATTAAGCTAGATATTAATCTTGTTATTTTGCAGAATAGTTTTCATTAAAGCTTGCATACAAAAAAAAAAAACAACCGAAACCCAAAATTAAGTTCAACGTCAATTTTCCTTCGCTGTGTCGTTCGCCGAGATTTATTGCACAGTAAAACAATTTGTTCAGTTAATCTACTGATGTTCTGACGAAATATACAGAAATCGAACAAAGACGTTATTGAATAAATGTTGTAAATATTTATTTATATCTTTTATATTAACAAATACCTTTTTGGCAAACATCAGATATAAATATGTGACTGTTTTATCACATCTGATTCGATCATTAATTTGTAACTAATTTGCTCTACAACAACTGTTAAATGATCGAACAACTCTTAATTCCTTCCACTGTTATTATTCTTAAAGATCACACAATGAAAGTAAACAAGTATTACGAACTGACCAACGAACTGACCAGGAATAGCGGAATCTCTCTATAACCTACTTAAATATCTTGGTCTCTCTAGAACTATCATCAGTTCATTTCTAGAACGTATTTCAAAGGCGGCATTGGTAGGTTCCGAATTTGGTTAGGAAGGGAGAGGAGCGCAACCAGTTGAGGTGAGCGTGAATGCATATTTTAAAGGGGCCCCTTAAACCTACATCTGGGTCCCAAGCCCTAGGAGCTGTTTGCACTCTTCTCCCTGCAACGAGATGGGCCCGGTACCCGCACGGTGAATCCATGGTATGCTGAGACGCTTCGTCTATTAGTTTTAAGTATAGATATTCATTTTGATGGCTGTGAATATGTATGACAGTCTAATGTTACGGACAGTTTAATAAGCGTTAGATTTTATCACTTGCTGTAGGGTTTTATAATAATAATGATATATATTTTAACGAACAAATAAGAAAACGTATTTCCGACGACTGATGATTAATGAGATAATATTTCTAGATATTAATCTTAGCAAAGCGGATCCAACTTGATGATTTGTTAAATGTAACTAAGCGTTCAATTTAACTATTCAATTTTATATAACTTTCTGCTATTTTAATTATTGTACAAAGTGTTTGATGTATTATTTGACGTAAAGAGTCGTACGTACGTTTCTATCATATTGCATAATTAAATTTATACACATTGATTTTGATTATACTCAGGTGGGCAGACAAATTATATAAAATAAATATATCTTATAAATAAATAATGTTGTAATTCATCAATCTGCCATTTCGGGGAACTGCGCGCTGCAAGCTGCTGCACTGTGCAGCATGGTGAATTCAGCAAAGTATAAGGTTTGTAAAAATAAGTGATTACTAGTAAAAACCAAACTCAACGTACGTCCGTACCTGAGCTATTATTCTTGGACCAGATTAACAACTTCACCCAAAACCAGAAGATAATGAATTCGGTTTTATTACATATAAAAGGACCTCTAGAATTTTTTTCAATCACACTGAAATTAATCAGCTTCAACCACACACAAAATGGTAAGTTTTTGTTACTACAATATTATTGTAATTTTCTATTTGCAAGAAAGAATCTTTATATTTGTCATATTTACTTTTAAACATTAAATTGATTATTAAATATAAATGTGTTATTACAATTGCTTTCGATTATACTCTTAAAATAACTGGTTCTAAAAAAGCAAACAATTATTCTTGTTCAATCTTCACAGAAATTCCTAGCACTTTTCGCCATTGTTGGCTTCGTAGCCGCTGACGTTTACGTCAAGACTGACGCTTCCCTGTCCCCCATCGTCAGATCATTTTACGAAAGCAAGCCCGATGGCAAATCTTTCAACTACGCTTACGAAACAGGCAACGGCATCGTCGCCCAGGCTGATGGTGTTGTAAAAAACTCAGAGAGTGTAAGTTAACTTGTCAATAATATCATTGTATTTATAATTATATCGTATTGGTATGTTATAATATCGATATGAATCTTTTCTGAATCTTTATTAAAGACAAGCTAGTGAAATGTTCGACCTACCTTATTAAAAGTTCTTAACTTAAAGGGTTTTAAGTTAAATGGTCGTAAAAATTACTTTTCACTTAAAAATAAACTGCCAGCTTTCGACAATTATTTTAATAAATCTGTGTTATTTTTGTTTTATAATACGAAGGTTGCAAATTATTTGTTAATTTAAATTAGATAATTTATCAACTGAATATAAGATCAGATTAAAATTAATATCCCAACCATTTATATCCGGGAGAAGCACCTAATGGCACCGAATAACCTGATAAATATAATATAAAAATGGGCACCGAGTAACCTAATAAATGTCAACAATGTATTTTTATTATAAATATGTAATTTGACCTGTTGGAACTAACTTATCTAATTTGACCTATAGGACGCCCCCGCTCTTGAAGTTAAGGGAACCGTGAGGTACATCTCCCCCGAGGGCGTCCCCGTTGAAATGAGCTACATCGCTAACGAAGGAGGTTTCCAAGCCACTGTAAGTACCTTTCTTATATAGCAATATTCATAAAATATCAGAAACGAAAAATTAAATAGTTTTCTGTTAATATTATAGCGATGAACCTTGATCTTTAAGAATTACAATAGTGTATAATTACGAAGGATAATGTGATCAATTAGATTTTATCTTAAGCAAAAAAGTCAAATATCGACCCAATCTTAAACATTGATATAACTAAGTATGCTATCGATATATCAGAAATCAGTTTCAAGGATTCGAGCTAAATTAAATCAATGTATCTAAATTGGTATTTAATAGCTGCTAAATACGGGACTAATTTTAATATTTTGTAGGGTTCCCACATCCCTGTGGCACCAGCAATCCCAGAAATGATCCTCCGCAGTTTGAAATACATCGCAGAACACACAGCCCAAGTTGAGCGTCTCTCCATCAAGGAGAACTAAGACACCCGGACCCTGAACTTATCGATTTTTGTTTTGTTTTTGTTGAAAGCATCGTAATGATTAAAGTGTGAAATTAATTAATTGTGTCTGACTTTTCTTACCTATAAAATTTTATGTTAGTACCTGGAAAATGATAGATTTCATACAAAAAAGACATCCACTATTTAGAACCCGTAAGGATAATGTTTCTAAAAGTGTACAATTATAAAAACTGTTAGCTTGGAAACCCAAAATTGTTGTTATAAATAATTTAATAATTATTTCCTTATTTATGATGATTGTATTTCACATACTCTTTTAGTAATAGACCATTTGGATGCAGACAGTATATGAAGTCACTTCGAAGACAGTCACGTGATTGTTTTACCAAAATTATCACACCTTAGCAATGTGTCTTTGAAGTATTTTTTATATTTCAAATAACATTTAACATGAAGGCATTTTACTTTATTCTTATAATAATATAACCCTCGTCTTATTGTGATATTTTTTTCCTATGGTTTGTTATATTCATATTTGATAAATTAATTTTCGTTCATTTTCAAGACGCTACTAGATGACCTATTGCTTGAACCATATACCCTCGACATCAATACATTAAGAATTGTTGTCGGTAATGTTTAGTTAAAATTATAATATAGCCTTTAGCCTTATCATATCCAAATATTAATCGAGTTACAATTATTTGTATTTGTTTGACAAGTATGATCAGTCGGTGTTATCCTAGCGCTCATAAATTGATCAAAACAATATGTATGTTAATTTTAATATTATAGACTGACATTTGGTTAGTCTGAATCGATTTAGATACTTAAGTAAACAAATTACCTACGTGCCTTTACATTAAACATTTCATGTCAACACTATATTCTTACATTTATTTTATGCTACTAAGAATACCAGTCTGCATTTATCACCTAAAACTTTAGCAACTGTTATAATGATATCTAAAACGAATAGATTTGTAAACGGCAGTCAATTGAAGACCTGGAGTGAGGTTCTTATAACTATCATTACATTCTGAGATAAATAGAATAAGATTTTTGAGTAATTTCGTTAAATTGATAACATTAATTAAATTTTTTCAAAAATATTTGTTGATTCACTGTTTGTGTTTCTGTCCATATGAGAAATAAAAATATTCATGTTTATAATATTTTCAAAATGAAAATTTATTAAGCTAGATATTAATCTTGTTATTTTGCAGAATAGTTTTCATTAAAGCTTGCATACAAAAAAAAAAAACAACCGAAACCCAAAATTAAGTTCAACGTCAATTTTCCTTCGCTGTGTCGTTCGCCGAGATTTATTGCACAGTAAAACAATTTGTTCAGTTAATCTACTGATGTTCTGACGAAATATACAGAAATCGAACAAAGACGTTATTGAATAAATGTTGTAAATATTTATTTATATCTTTTATATTAACAAATACCTTTTTGGCAAACATCAGATATAAATATGTGACTGTTTTATCACATCTGATTCGATCATTAATTTGTAACTAATTTGCTCTACAACAACTGTTAAATGATCGAACAACTCTTAATTCCTTCCACTGTTATTATTCTTAAAGATCACACAATGAAAGTAAACAAGTATTACGAACTGACCAACGAACTGACCAGGAATAGCGGAATCTCTCTATAACCTACTTAAATATCTTGGTCTCTCTAGAACTATCATCAGTTCATTTCTAGAACGTATTTCAAAGGCGGCATTGGTAGGTTCCGAATTTGGTTAGGAAGGGAGAGGAGCGCAACCAGTTGAGGTGAGCGTGAATGCATATTTTAAAGGGGCCCCTTAAACCTACATCTGGGTCCCAAGCCCTAGGAGCTGTTTGCACTCTTCTCCCTGCAACGAGATGGGCCCGGTACCCGCACGGTGAATCCATGGTATGCTGAGACGCTTCGTCTATTAGTTTTAAGTATAGATATTCATTTTGATGGCTGTGAATATGTATGACAGTCTAATGTTACGGACAGTTTAATAAGCGTTAGATTTTATCACTTGCTGTAGGGTTTTATAATAATAATGATATATATTTTAACGAACAAATAAGAAAACGTATTTCCGACGACTGATGATTAATGAGATAATATTTCTAGATATTAATCTTAGCAAAGCGGATCCAACTTGATGATTTGTTAAATGTAACTAAGCGTTCAATTTAACTATTCAATTTTATATAACTTTCTGCTATTTTAATTATTGTACAAAGTGTTTGATGTATTATTTGACGTAAAGAGTCGTACGTACGTTTCTATCATATTGCATAATTAAATTTATACACATTGATTTTGATTATACTCAGGTGGGCAGACAAATTATATAAAATAAATATATCTTATAAATAAATAATGTTGTAATTCATCAATCTGCCATTTCGGGGAACTGCGCGCTGCAAGCTGCTGCACTGTGCAGCATGGTGAATTCAGCAAAGTATAAGGTTTGTAAAAATAAGTGATTACTAGTAAAAACCAAACTCAACGTACGTCCGTACCTGAGCTATTATTCTTGGACCAGATTAACAACTTCACCCAAAACCAGAAGATAATGAATTCGGTTTTATTACATATAAAAGGACCTCTAGAATTTTTTTCAATCACACTGAAATTAATCAGCTTCAACCACACACAAAATGGTAAGTTTTTGTTACTACAATATTATTGTAATTTTCTATTTGCAAGAAAGAATCTTTATATTTGTCATATTTACTTTTAAACATTAAATTGATTATTAAATATAAATGTGTTATTACAATTGCTTTCGATTATACTCTTAAAATAACTGGTTCTAAAAAAGCAAACAATTATTCTTGTTCAATCTTCACAGAAATTCCTAGCACTTTTCGCCATTGTTGGCTTCGTAGCCGCTGACGTTTACGTCAAGACTGACGCTTCCCTGTCCCCCATCGTCAGATCATTTTACGAAAGCAAGCCCGATGGCAAATCTTTCAACTACGCTTACGAAACAGGCAACGGCATCGTCGCCCAGGCTGATGGTGTTGTAAAAAACTCAGAGAGTGTAAGTTAACTTGTCAATAATATCATTGTATTTATAATTATATCGTATTGGTATGTTATAATATCGATATGAATCTTTTCTGAATCTTTATTAAAGACAAGCTAGTGAAATGTTCGACCTACCTTATTAAAAGTTCTTAACTTAAAGGGTTTTAAGTTAAATGGTCGTAAAAATTACTTTTCACTTAAAAATAAACTGCCAGCTTTCGACAATTATTTTAATAAATCTGTGTTATTTTTGTTTTATAATACGAAGGTTGCAAATTATTTGTTAATTTAAATTAGATAATTTATCAACTGAATATAAGATCAGATTAAAATTAATATCCCAACCATTTATATCCGGGAGAAGCACCTAATGGCACCGAATAACCTGATAAATATAATATAAAAATGGGCACCGAGTAACCTAATAAATGTCAACAATGTATTTTTATTATAAATATGTAATTTGACCTGTTGGAACTAACTTATCTAATTTGACCTATAGGACGCCCCCGCTCTTGAAGTTAAGGGAACCGTGAGGTACATCTCCCCCGAGGGCGTCCCCGTTGAAATGAGCTACATCGCTAACGAAGGAGGTTTCCAAGCCACTGTAAGTACCTTTCTTATATAGCAATATTCATAAAATATCAGAAACGAAAAATTAAATAGTTTTCTGTTAATATTATAGCGATGAACCTTGATCTTTAAGAATTACAATAGTGTATAATTACGAAGGATAATGTGATCAATTAGATTTTATCTTAAGCAAAAAAGTCAAATATCGACCCAATCTTAAACATTGATATAACTAAGTATGCTATCGATATATCAGAAATCAGTTTCAAGGATTCGAGCTAAATTAAATCAATGTATCTAAATTGGTATTTAATAGCTGCTAAATACGGGACTAATTTTAATATTTTGTAGGGTTCCCACATCCCTGTGGCACCAGCAATCCCAGAAATGATCCTCCGCAGTTTGAAATACATCGCAGAACACACAGCCCAAGTTGAGCGTCTCTCCATCAAGGAGAACTAAGACACCCGGACCCTGAACTTATCGATTTTTGTTTTGTTTTTGTTGAAAGCATCGTAATGATTAAAGTGTGAAATTAATTAATTGTGTCTGACTTTTCTTACCTATAAAATTTTATGTTAGTACCTGGAAAATGATAGATTTCATACAAAAAAGACATCCACTATTTAGAACCCGTAAGGATAATGTTTCTAAAAGTGTACAATTATAAAAACTGTTAGCTTGGAAACCCAAAATTGTTGTTATAAATAATTTAATAATTATTTCCTTATTTATGATGATTGTATTTCACATACTCTTTTAGTAATAGACCATTTGGATGCAGACAGTATATGAAGTCACTTCGAAGACAGTCACGTGATTGTTTTACCAAAATTATCACACCTTAGCAATGTGTCTTTGAAGTATTTTTTATATTTCAAATAACATTTAACATGAAGGCATTTTACTTTATTCTTATAATAATATAACCCTCGTCTTATTGTGATATTTTTTTCCTATGGTTTGTTATATTCATATTTGATAAATTAATTTTCGTTCATTTTCAAGACGCTACTAGATGACCTATTGCTTGAACCATATACCCTCGACATCAATACATTAAGAATTGTTGTCGGTAATGTTTAGTTAAAATTATAATATAGCCTTTAGCCTTATCATATCCAAATATTAATCGAGTTACAATTATTTGTATTTGTTTGACAAGTATGATCAGTCGGTGTTATCCTAGCGCTCATAAATTGATCAAAACAATATGTATGTTAATTTTAGTATTATTTGGTTAGTCTGAAACGATTCAGATACTAAAGTAAGCAAATTACCTACGTACCTTTACATTAAACATTTCATGTCAACACTATATTCTTACATTTATTTTATGCTACTAAGAATACCAGTCTGCATTTATCACCTAAAATTTTAGCAACTGTTATAATGATTTCTAAAACGAATAGATTTGTAAACGGCAGTCAATTGTAGATCTGGAGTGAGGTTCTTATAACTATCATTACATTCTGAGATAAATAGAATATTTTTTGAGTATTTTCGTTAAATTGATAACATTAATTAAATATTTTCAAAAATATTTGTTGATTCACTGTTTGTGTTTCTGTCCATATGAGAAATAAAGGTATTCATGTTTATTATATTTTCAAAATGAAAATTTAGTAAGCTAGATATTAATCTTGTTATTTTGCAGAATAGTTTTTATTAAAGCTTGCATACAAAAAAAAAAAACAACCGAAACACAAAATTAAGTTCAACGTCAATTTTCCTTCGCTGTGTCTTTCGCCGAGATTTATTGCACAGTAAAAACAATTTGTTCAGTTAATCTACTGATGTTCTGACGAAATATACAGAAATCGAACAAAGACGTTATTGAATAAATGTTGTAAATATTTATTTATATCTTTTATATTAACAAATACCTTTTTGGCAAACATTAGATATAAATATGTGACTGTTTTATCACATCTGATTCGATCATTAATTTGTAACTAATTTGCTCTACAACAACTGTTAAATGATCGAACAACTCTCAATTCCTTCCACTATTATTATTCTTAAAGATCACTCAATTAAAGTAAACAAGTATTACGAACTGACCAGGAATAGCGAAATCTCTCTATAACCTACTTAAATATCTTGGCCTCTCTACAACTATCATCAGTTCATTTCTAGAACGTATTTCAAAGGCGGCATTGGTAGGTTCCGAATTTGGTTAGGTAGAGAGAGGAGCGCAACCAGTTGAGGTGAGCGTGAATGCGTATTTTAAAGGGGCCCCTTAAACCTACACCTGGGTCGCAAGCCCTAGGAGCTGTTTGCACTCCTCTCCCTGCAACGCGATGGGCCCGGTTCCAGCACGGTGAATCCATGGTATGCTTAGAAACTTCGTCTATTAGTTTTAAGTATAGATATTCATTTTGATGGCTGTGAATATGTATGACAGTCTAATGTTACGGACAGTTTAATAAGCGTTAGATTTTATCACTTGCTGTAGGGTTTTATAATAATAATGATATATATTTTAACGAACAAATAAGAAAACGTATTTCCGACGACTGATGATTAATGAGATAATATTTCTAGATATTAATCTTAGCAAAGCGGATCCAACTTGATGATTTGTTAAATGTAACTAAGCGTTCAATTTAACTATTCAATTTTATATAACTTTCTGCTATTTTAATTATTGTACAAAGTGTTTGATGTATTATTTGACGTAAAGAGTCGTACGTACGTTTCTATCATATTGCATAATTAAATTTATACACATTGATTTTGATTATACTCAGGTGGGCAGACAAATTATATAAAATAAATATATCTTATAAATAAATAATGTTGTAATTCATCAATCTGCCATTTCGGGGAACTGCGCGCTGCAAGCTGCTGCACTGTGCAGCATGGTGAATTCAGCAAAGTATAAGGTTTGTAAAAATAAGTGATTACTAGTAAAAACCAAACTCAACGTACGTCCGTACCTGAGCTATTATTCTTGGACCAGATTAACAACTTCACCCAAAACCAGAAGATAATGAATTCGGTTTTATTACATATAAAAGGACCTCTAGAATTTTTTTCAATCACACTGAAATTAATCAGCTTCAACCACACACAAAATGGTAAGTTTTTGTTACTACAATATTATTGTAATATTCTATTTGCAAGAAAGAATCTTTATATTTGTCATATTTACTTTTAAACATTAAATTGATTATTAAATATAAATGTGTTATTGCAATTGCTTTCGATTATACTCTTAAAATAACTGGTTCTAAAAAAGCAAACATTTATCCTTGTTCAATCTCCACAGAAATTCCTAGCACTTTTCGCCATTGTTGGCTTCGTAGCCGCTGACGTTTACGTCAAGACTGACGCTTCCCTGTCCCCCATCGTCAGATCATTTTACGAGAGCAAGCCTGATGGCAAATCTTTCAACTACGCTTACGAAACAGGCAACGGCATTGTCGCCCAGGCTGATGGTGTTGTAAAGAACTCAGAGAGTGTAAGTTAACTTGTCAATAATATCATTGTATTTATAATTATATCGTATTGGTATGTTATAATATCGATATGAATCTTTTCTGAATCTTTATTTAAGACAAGCTAGTGAAAAGTTCGACCTACCTTATTAAAGGTTTGTAAAGGGTTTTAAGTTAAATGGTCGTAAAATTTACTATTCACTTAAATAAACAGTCAGCTTTCGACAATTATTTTAATAAATCTGTGATATTTTTATTTTATAATGCGAAGCTTGCAAATTATTTGGTAATTTAAATTAGATAATTTATCAACTGAATATAAGATTAGATTAAAATTAATATTCCAACAAAGTTATATCCGGAAGAAGCACCTAATGGGCACCGAGTAACCTAATAAATGTCAACAATGTATTTTTATTATAAATATGTAATTTGACCTGTTGGAACTAACTTATCTAATTTGACCTATAGGACGCCCCCGCTCTTGAAGTTAAGGGAACCGTGAGGTACATCTCCCCCGAGGGCGTCCCCGTTGAAATGAGCTACATCGCTAACGAAGGAGGTTTCCAAGCCACTGTAAGTACCTTTCTTATATAGCAATATTCATAAAATATCAGAAACGAAAAATTAAATAGTTTTCTGTTAATATTATAGCGATGAACCTTGATCTTTAAGAATTACAATAGTGTATAATTACGAAGGATATTGTGATCAATTAGATTTTATCTTAAGCAAAAAAGTCAAATATCGACCCAATCTTAAACATTGATATAACTAAGTATGCTATCGATATATCAGAAATCAGTTTCAAGGATTCGAGCTAAATTAAATCAATGTATCTAAATTGGTATTTAATAGCTGCTAAATACGGGACTAATTTTAATATTTTGTAGGGTTCCCACATCCCTGTGGCACCAGCAATCCCAGAAATGATCCTCCGCAGTTTGAAATACATCGCAGAACACACAGCCCAAGTTGAGCGTCTCGCCATCAAGGAGAACTAAGACACCCGGACCCTGACCTTATCGATTTTTTGTTTTGTTTTTGTTGAAAGCATCGTAATAATTAAAGTGTAAAATTGATTAATTTTTGTTTGACTTTTCTTACCTAAGTACGTTTTGGTCAATTTTGATATAAAATGTCATGTTAGTGTCTTTGAAAATGATTGAATCCATACAAACAGACATCCACTAGTGTTGTTTTAAAAAATTTAATAATTACTTCCTTATATATGATGATTGTATTTCATATACTCTTTTAGTAATAGACCATTTGGATGCAGACAGTATATGAAGTCACTTCGAAGACAGTCACGTGATTGTTTTACCAAAATTATCAAATCAGTCATAAGTTACCAACACACCTTAGCAATGTGTCTTTGAAGTATTTTTTATATTTCAACTAACATTTAACATGTTGACATTTTACTTTATCCTTTTAAATAAAACCCTCGTCTTATTTTGACATTTTTACCTATGTTTTGTAATATTCATATTTGATAAATTAATTTTCGTTCCTTTTCAAGAGGTTACTGGATGACCTATTATTGCTTGAACCATAGACCCTTAACATCAAAAGATTAAGAATTGTTGTCGGTAATGTTCAGTTAAAACTATAATATAGTCTTGAGCCTTATCATATGCAAATATTAATCAAGTAGCAATTATTTGACAAGTATGATCAGTCGGTGTTATCCTAGCGCTCATAAATTGATCAAAACAATATGTATGTTAATTTTAGTATTATAGACTGACATTTGGTTAGTCTGAAACGATTTAGATACTTAAGTAAGCAAATTACCTACGTACCTTTACATTAAACATTTCATGTCAACACTCTATTATGGTAGGGAATTATTGGTTTTACATATTAAATACCCAAATTAATCACATTGGATTTCTCATATATAAGTTTATATACTTGTAATGTTATTAATATTTTTTGTGTTTAATATTGTGCTTTTTTAAAAAAAGAAAGCCAAGTTAATAAATTTGATTATGTATTATTAACAAGTTCTTTAAATGAAGATAAAAAATAAATGCCAAATTCCTTTAAATATGACTATTAATTAGCTATAAAGCACACATCATACTTTTGATGAAAAGTTTGAAAAATCTTTTTACTTCTCGTGTCTAGGTTTAAATGTAAAACAAATATAGTGATTTACGGTAGAGACTAACAATCGATGGTCATCCATTTTTTGTTACTAAAAATGTAAATTAAAATTAGTTTTTTACTTTACGAGTGCAAATAACTGAGTCGTGGATTGAGTCTGTTGTTTCGCCATTATACAATAGGCTTTGGCTATATGTATGCAAATATATCGATCAGTTAATGGGACAAACAAACCTCTCACACACTATTGTGCTATTTGCCTTTTCATACATAATTAGGTTTAATTAGTTGTTACTTGTAGTAATTATGTGTAATTCGTCGAGATTTATTGGTAGCAATAAAATATGTCCAGATAATTTACAGATTTTAAGACAAAATGTAAAGAAATCCAACAAATATGGATTGGCATATATTTCATTAATATTTTTTAATACCTTCTAAGATATTAAACATTATATTGTATGAAAGCTAATTGGTTAATTATTATATAATTAATCTGCCTCACAATAAATGTAAATTGTTTGTAGGACGATTATACACTTACACTATCCTTTTATAATTTAGTTATTATAAGATATTTACAATAGTTTGACGGCTGTGAATATATTTGAGTGTCTAGTGTTTGCAATAAACGTTGGAATTTACATCATTATCTAAAGGATTTCATAATAACTATAGTACATATTTTAGTTCATAAATGAGGTATCGTATTAATAATCTTGGCAAAGCGGATCGTACTTGAGAACTTATAAAAAATATATATTATAAAATTATATAATTATAAAATTACATTAAAATATATTTTTTTGTCTTGAACTGAAATAAATTAAAGTAAATTATAAAATATTATTGAAGTTTTTAAGCATTTCTTATTTACTGGTGATCATATTGCGTTACTTTATCGGCATACATCATTCATTATTTTCAATATACAATAAATCTAATATTATCAAAAATATATTATAGACGAAATACACAGCGCCTGGAATTCGGACAATAAGTATGAAGATATATTATTAGTCTGATTTTGTTTTAACTGCCGTATACTTTGACAACAAGTGTAAAAATATAGAGACAGATTCAACAATGATTTGTATATTTTATATGAAAATTGATGTGTTATTAAAGAATAAATATTTTTAAAAAATAATTACATTATTAGTAAAGTCCTTTAAAATAATCTAGTTGCACTTAAAGATTCCCATTTTTATTACGTCTCCGTAATATCAAAAGGTCTAAAGGAATAAATACCTTTTCTTAATAGAAGTGTGTTCAAATGCGAAAAAATAAAGAAGAAAGAAATGTCTCACATTACAATAAATAATAAAATGCTTTTATGAATAATAAAATAAACTTAAATTAACATTTGTATTGGGCTTATATTAGGGCAAATATATTATGGGTATGTTTGAATGTAGATCTCGCCTTAACAAAGATAATACCACTTCGTAACGGCTAAGAGTACCAAATTTAGCGCTAATAAACAAACCGGTGAGATTATTTAACGGTGGTTGTTTTGTTTTGTGTTGATTACGACACACAGGATGTTATGTTAACTGTGCTATTAGATAAACATTTTTAGTAAATATGACTATAGGTTTGCATATAGGTTACCTATTGTCGACTATCTAAATAGGACATAAAAAATATTGTCTTTTTTTGTAGTGGTTGCCAGGGAAATCGTCGTTTGTTTATCCTGTGTGTATTATACTTATCTATTTTCTTGATGTAAAAAAAGTGTACAATATAATACAAAATATTGATAATTCTTTAAATTACTTCCTTATCGTGCATATAATAGTACCGTTAGGGTTTACAGAAGGAAAACGAAATTAATTTTAGTTCGAAATAAGGGTATTTTTATACTATTTATATAATTTCGAATATGTGTCGTATATAAATGTTTTTACTTTACTTTACTTTTTTATCTAGTATTTATGTGCAATAATAACTTACAGTTATTTCATATGTAAATATCTAAAAAGTAAATCTTTACGTGACCTAGTTTTCATGTTACGTTAAGATTTTGATATGGACCAGTTCCCAATTCTATTTGTATAATAAATTTGAATATTTTTATTGCTTCATAGCAATATGAAGCTATGTCGGTTGTTATAAGTTATTTTGATATATTTATACCTCTTTACGTGGGTCGGGAGTTTTAAATTTTATAACTCTAGTAACCTCATATTATATTAATTTTAAACTTTCCTTGCATAATTGAGATTTGTTCTTAGCATGCCCCAGCTTTATAACTTAAAGATTCCAATTTGTAACTCATAAGTGGGCTACAAAACTTAAATTGAATTTTGGGGCAACCCATTGAAAACCATTTAATTTTGGAATAATAAAGGTGATTGAAGTGATTTCACTTGAATCACCTTTATTACTCTAAAATATTCTTAGCTTACAAATCGTTCCTTTAAAATGCAGTTATTCCTTCAGCTTCTTTAAACTAAATAAAATAATTATTATGCTTTAGGCTTGAGATATTTTTAGCCCAAATTAAAAAAATCCAAAACGTTTACAAGAAGATTTTAAAAAAATCACCGTTACTAAATGTTGTACTTTTACAAAATAGATCGTTTAAAATGCATTTTAAACTGCAAATGTAAATTGCAAAAATAGATTCTTAAAAATTGTATTAATTTATTTAATAAAAAAAGTAATAAACGACTGTGAAACGCATTAACCTGTTTTTGTTATGACCGACACCGATGGTCTCTTGCAACACCAAAAAAATCGTAAAAACGTTGCGGACCTTTTGGTAGGCAATAGATTTAAGTAATTTATTAACATCGAAATGCAACGTGTTAATCTATTAGTTTGGAAATCTAAGATGTGTAATACTTTCACACAGTTTAAATATTCTTTCATATGCTTATATAATATGTGAAGTAGTGCTAAAATAATTGTAGTCCTTGAGCTTGATTGTGCGAAGGGCCTAGACAAGTGGCTTTGGCTTTGGCAAAGATAAATGTATGGATAAGACATAAGACAACACATGTTCTGTGTGACAGTAGTAGTTTAAGTTTATCAACAGACATCCATTATTTAAGCTGTAAATGACCTAGCAATGTATACACGCTTAAAAGGAATAAAAAAAACAAAGGCTAGGTGTACACTACACTATACACAAACACTACATTACAAATAAAGATGGCTTTTGCTCTGTAAACATTAAATCCTTTTAAATAAATAATGAACGAAGTTGACTTCTTTGTGAAATGTTGATAACTTCTGACAATAATAACGTGTAACAAGATAGACGAAGGAAATATACAAAGTTCAAAGCGTGGTGTCTTGGAGATGCCATAATAATATAGTTTTTGTACCTTGGTCCGTGACCAGATCATTTAAAGATCAGAATGTACTTCGTAAGTAGAAGAACAGAACAGAACTAAAAATTTATATTATTTTATTCATACTATTTTTCAATGTCCTAAGACGACCTCAAAATGATATTTGAAACAGCTAATTTTAACAGCAATAATTTGAATAATCCTTTCATTAAAGATATTAATTAAAACTATTTTAATAATTAATTATTGACGTTCAAGTAGTTTCACAACTTGAAAAGTACTAAAATATATTATTTTTTTGATAAACGTCCATTCTTACACAATGACATAATATTTGAATATAAATGAGTATATATTTTTGGAATCACGCACCAGATGCATGATACCTAAATTTATAACCAAATAGTTTTAATGTATAATATATTTTAATAGAGGGAATAAATAATGTCGACATTGATTCTCATTATGTATACATTTGATAAAATTATCTAATAAGATAATGCTAATGAAATTTAAGTGTCAAAATGTAATATTACGATGTGTTAAGCCCTCAGGGAGAAATTAGACAGAATTGCTCATCTTGTGTTTGATCAAACGATAAAGTCAATATTCAAACTAATACCTTTAAATTACAGTAATTACTTTAATAAGTCAATGTATTCGATGTTTGCTGCGTATTTCATTTCCTATATATAATTCGATACTGTTGCAAGACACCGAATAAATTAATAAGGATTTTGGTGCATTAAAAAATATTTCCTTGTCGTAGTCAGCGACATAGCGATTTCCAGATCTAGAAGGAACAAGATATATTTGGATCATAAAGTGTTTAAGCGTCTCTTGATAGACTGGTGTATATATACATTTTGTCATTTTAGAATATTCTAGCAATTCTTGTCTAGTCTTATTGAGTTACTTACGTATGCTACTTCGCATAGTAAATTTGGAAATCTACTGTCGGCTATTTTGAGGGCCGGGGATACTTCGTCAATTTACCGACATGTTAAATAAACTCATACAATCCACCAGTATGTATTCTATTTCTACTATTCAGACTTAAGATAATTTTGAACGTAATAGCTGCAATTGGAGTGTCAATGTTAGTTTATGGACAAACAAATATCAGATTTATTTATTTAATTAAGAAATATTTATAATAAAAATAAATGTTTCTATTTTTTTAAATAAAAGAGACTAATGTTGTATTGATTTAAAAACAATTTTTAAATGTCAAATTGTCACAGTTTATGTTAATATCGAGTCTTATAAAGTTTTTATATTAAATGCTAAGGATGTACATTAATTATTTGTTGTCTGTCTGTCTATAACGAAATTAAACTTCACACAACAGCTTTTGAAAAATTATATTAAATTCTAACCTTATAGAATGTCCAACACTTGAAACAATAGAAGAAATGAATAATTAAGTACATAAATAAGTAACTCAGAATATTTAAATAAAACGTTACATGAAATCAATACGTACATATACATTTTTTAAGATTACCATTTGAAGAACACCATTGTAAAATAATAGAATTATTTTTTTACAAACATGATTATTTAAATTTATGTTGGAATCACTACAAAGCAGCTAATTATAATCTGAAACCTGCTCCACGTGTTAAGCGATAGAACGAGTTTTTTACAAAAACTGACTGACCTATTGACATATAGATTTTTTGTATGAAATAACTTCAAAGACGATTCTTGTCATAATACTTTTGCGGGCAACAGGTATATGTTTAATATTTTAATAATTTTTATTCTTTTATAATGTCATTTTTTTTATTCATTTATTATTCAAAAAAATTAAAGGTTAAACATTAACGATATACAGTAACTGTTATGTCACTATATTCTTTTATATTCACTTTATTATTTTTATTTACATCAATAAATATAAGTCATGTAAAAGTAAGAACCTTACCTACACTATTTACTAAAACAAAATTACAATATATAGGTAAAAACACAAGTCAAGAGTACTTGAAACATGAAAAATCAAAACTTTGCTTGCTTTACAAACGAGCTTATGATAACATGGTTTTGATTTAATAAAAGAAAAGTGAGCATTTGAATAGTGCTACTAATATTTATAAATATATCTTTGTTGGAAAAGTTAGGGCATCTTAACAAAGCTAAGATTTAAAATTCAAACTCTGGGTAGCATCAGCCTCTCAACGAAAAGCAGCATTAAGGCATAAATATAAAATTTAAAAAAAATGGTGAAAAAAAACATAAAAAAATGTTGTGCATTGCTTTTTTGACTGACTTTTTGGGCGTTATTTGGTAAACATTTTTCATCGTGCTTAATTTGCACACAAATATCTTAAAATACAAATAAAATAAAATTGCTTACTTATTTTGTAAGATAAATAAATAGACCAGAGGCTTAAATAAATACCAAATCTTGGCATTCCCATGGGTTTACTATCAATGTTCAAGGATCACTTGAGATCTAATTGAGAATCGACTTTTAATTGTCTCAAGTACTAAAGTCGGTTATGGTATGTATTCTACCCAAAACTACAAACATTTTCTAAATTTCTAATACTAAATGCATTTTACAGTAGTATTAAAATTTATTAAATGTTAAGTTTATTCATTTTATAAAGGGCTTTTGATACAAGAACGCGTTATATAAGCTTTTTTATAGTATAGAAATTTCAAATATTCTACGCAAACCGGTACATGTTAACTTTATTTTTTTTTTGTTAATTTATTGCACCATATTGTTAAAAATAAATAATTTATTATTATTTTTATATAACTTTAAAACGATTTCCATTGACCAAAAGTTTTTTTTTTGTTTTATTAAGTATTAATTTACAAACTTTTATTTTATGGTAATTCCTAGTGTTAATATTATAAATGTCATTTTTTTTCAACAAATGATTTATTTTTAGGTACGTATTTTTCAACATTTGAAGACATCCGTACTTAGGAATCGTAGCATCCTTGAAAGCCATTTTAAGAACTATCACTTACATGTACAGTACCCTTAATGTCTACTTAAAAATAAAAGAAGGATCATTAACACTCAAAAACTTGGAACCAGAGAAAAACAATATCTTCAGCAGATTATATACCAAGTGGCATCTGCTTATGTCTGCGATGTCCAATCATCCATTAAGAACGAATTTGGAAGACTTGAGAGCTACGCTAAAACTGCCGGTGTTACCAGATGCCGTTCTGATATGGGTACTAGTTCGAGTATACATAACATGGGTCAACTCTTCATACTTAGGTCTTACGTCTCACGTGTCTACAGCACGGTATCCTTAGGAAGACATACAACGGTCTTAATCTAAACCACGACCGCACAATATATCTTTAATGATCTTTTTATAAGCCCCTAAAAGTGATTCACCTTATAAAAAATATCTTTCAAATTTATTCTCACATGCGAAATGCAAATATTCAAACGTGAATAATCAAACGAATTCAAAGAATATAAAACGGGAGACGATTGTAACAGAAACACACTTACACGTCGTCTGTGATCTTAATACATCATGGTAAGTCACACTTCATAATATATTTTTAATAAAAAAAATAATTTTAAATTTTTTAAATGGAATTCAACCAACCAAATCCACTACCGAAAAATAGAAAAAAATATATATTTTTCAAAAAATTCTATAGGAATATAATATCTATTAATTATTCTATTTATTTTTTTGAACAGAAATCCTTTGTAGCCCTTTTCGCCCTTGTGGCCGTTGTTGCTGCTGACGTCTCCCACCTCAGTTCCGCCGCTCACATCGTCAAGCAAGAGGTTGATGTCTTCCCCGACCAATACTCTTTCGATTTCGAGACCTCCAACGGAATCAAAGGACAAGAAAGCGGAGTATTAAAGAACGTGGGCAAGGTTTGTAAATTTTTAAAAATTGTATGTTTTTAATCAGACGTATTATAATTTTATTTTAAATGTATTTAAACAATACATTATACAATTTAATAATTATGTTTTTCATAAGACAAATCTCATTAATATCGAGTTGAATAAATCCAAGTCAATGGTAAATATCTATAATGATAATTAATAATTAGTACAGACGGAGGTCAATCGGCATGACATTTAGAAGATGAGTTTGTTACCGATAAATGTCTATAATTTATTTGTCAACCTTGATATTTACGTTAAGGTCAGCTTCTTATTATACTAAATAAAATAAATAAGGATATAAGTATTCATTAGAGACATTAGTAAATGACGTCATATGCTTCAAATTAATAGAACTACAAACAAAAGCCTTGCTGCTTTTACTTATTAAAGTATTATAATTAAATAGATAAGCCCACGAGTATGTCTGTATGATATAAATAATTAAATAAATTATATTTTTTAATTTAACAGGAAAACGAAGGTCTCGAAGTCCAGGGATCCAACTCCTACGTCGGTCTAGACGGTCAAGTTGTCTCTCTCTCCTACATCGCCAACGAGAACGGATACCAACCCCAGGTAACTAATTTATAAAACATATTAGTTACATCGACTTACTTATAAAACATATTAGTTACATCGACTTACAATTTTTGTTTTTTGATATATAGAAATTCATAAAAGAAATATCCACTAAAACACAAATAAAAGAAATATCATAAAAGATTTTCCAGGGTCCGTAACGGTTAAATTAATTGTAACATCTAATTAAGTAGAGAAGGTTGTAAAAGTGATATTATATATGCCTATTTTACTCGTACGAATATGAATTATTTTATTTTAGCTAACACTTAGTGTTAGTATAAGTTTGTGTTAATGAAAATCATAAATATTATTTCATATGTTTGTTTATCCACAGGGCGCTCATCTCCCCACCCCACCCTCAGTACCCGAATACATCTTGAGGGCTCTCGAGTTCATCGCAGCTCACCCCCCCAAGGTTGAACTCAAGAAGAATTAAATTTAGAACCTACTATTAATTAACCGCTACCCCTACCATACTATTGTTGTCTCTAGTCGCGTTTTGTGATGGAGAAATAAAACGTTCTTGTCCTAACTTTGTTTTTTACTATATATATAATTTTTCTAATAAATATACCAGTTTATAAATAACAAGTATCATATGAATAATGGGAGAAGAAATTACTTATATGTTATCAACCATATATTAAATTAAAGACACATTTACAAAACAGGTATCAAATCGCATTGACGTAGACATTTCTTGAATACGCATACTCGTATATATATATATATATATATAAATATGCATGTATATCATTGAAACTATTTCATAGTTGGAATTAATTGTTTTTTATATTTTGTATTCTTAATAACCTAAACCATTTTCTTATTATTTGGTTATGTCTATGGAGATATTATATAATAATAATAATATATAATATTATTAATAAGTACCTACGTGAAATAAGTACCTACGTGAAAGTGTAAACGTCGGAGGCTGCTACTTGACTCAACGTGAAAAAGGCTAAGTCAGACGAATTCGGAACAGTTGTTTTAGATATAATGTGATATAACCGCCAGACTTGGCTGAGTAACCTACAGATACAGAAGCTGTTACCGGATTATGATAGAACTGGAATTTTGTATATTATTTTTAGTTTTCAAAACCAAAAAGTGTAGTGTAATGATCGGTGTTAGTAGATCCTACATTGTGATGTACCCATTTTTTTTTATTTACACGCACACACACACACTCACACACACACACACATACACAGGCACATAAACACACATTACACACACGTACACCTCAATAACATTTTCTTAGATGATTAGATATAGAAGATTGGACTCGGCTACTGAAGCTTTCCTAAACCGATTACCAGCAAGAAATCCTTTAATCCTTTAAATTATCAGAAAATTATCAAAAAGAATGACACACCGTTGATGACATCATAAGCATTATATGGTCACTAAAAATGTATATATATTACCCTAATATACGTGACTTTAAAATTAGACAATTTTCCGAATAAAATTCACTAGAAAATATATTGTGAATCAAATAATAAGTAGCTAACAAAAAATCATTAACTCAATCAAAATATTTTGGTTTGGTATATTGGTAGTTTGGCTTTTATTATTTTACGGTTAAAATGTGGAAATTTCCCGGGACAAAATGCAACCTAATTTTATACTTAAATAACAAACACCTCTCATAACCCGGATCGATACCCACTCTAGAAATATATTTCTAATATTTAAACTTACGTGAACCATGACCATTATATTTTTATTTATAAATTATAAACTTGTTTATTTCTGGGGTCATAGTGTTGTTTTTATATTATGTGTGTATTTTGGAAAAAAATAGTTAATATATGTTTATTAGTTGTCTAGTGCCCATAGTACAAGTTTAGCTTTGTTTGGGGCTTTATTGTATTTTGTGGAAATCTCAGAATATTGATTTATTATTATTACTTATAAACTTACTAAAACCCCGTTAGTATTATTTTTAAAAACTTCAATAATAAGAAGTTAAGTTACTCTTGTGTTTTCTTTTTTTATATGAAACGTATTTCGAAATTTTGCAGTTACTAAGAAAATATGATTGAAAACTATAGTAGGTTACGATATATTAAGAACTCGATAAATGGAGAAATAAGATTAAACATGTTTCAAAATGTCTGCAGTATTGAACAATTGTAACGCCATACGTAGGTATAGTCGATAGCGTTATAACTCTCAATTCATTTTCTAAGATATTCTAGACGCTTACAGTAAAGTAGCTATTTAGAAGTTTAGCTTACTACTAATTATTTTCAATATTTCGTTTATCATTATGTCTTTCATAATGAAAGTAACAAACCTGAATTGATTTTGATAGGCCTTTCACAGACTATAAAATATCGTATGCAAACTAAACCTACCCAGCAGTAGCGGTATCAGTTGGCTGTCTAATCTTCCTAACCGTTTAGCTATAAGCGTGTGTTGATACAAGCACCCCACTGTAATTTGGAATCTAAAAAATTAAGAATTTAATGCATTAATCTTATCTACGTTGTCATCAAAAATAAAATTGAGAACTATACGGGGAACATAAAGTAAACAAAACATGAACATTTTGGTTTGTTATTATTAAGGAAAAGTATATTTACCATAAACCAATTTGAAAGGACCACTAAGCAACTATTCACATATTAAACGTACGTGTCCTAGGCGTCTACTTTAAAAATAAGAGAACCTGTCGGTGATACAAGCCAGTCTGATAAAATTCCTTACTTAGCATGGATCAACTCCACATATTGTTAAAGTTGATAAATATTATAAAGATAGATATGCCGGTTACACACAAGAAAAGCATAAAATTTATTAAGAAAATAACAACACTATGGACTGAGAAATAAAATCCTTTAATTTTATCAGTTTATATCTTAATGAAAGGATTCAATAGATAGAAGTAAATGGAAAGCTTTCTTGTTTCTTATTTACATATGTAACTTACCTGACTTTGTGAGGGTTATACAGTACAATTAAAAATGTGATTTGAAGAGAAGACTTAGTTCTTTCTCATACGCGGCCAGAGACGTACGTCAGAATACAAAGGTAAAAACAGATTGAGCCACTTATGAAACCTTCGTATGTCTAATTTAAAATTGGAGAGTGTCTTTACGCAAGGGCTTGATTCTCTAAGTGTGGTAACCAATGGACCCAACTTACAGTTACATTTAATAAAACAAGTGATAACGGATGTTAATTATATGTGGTAACGATATAAATATATAAATAATTACATTAACGTTTAGACCGTACGATATTGGATAAAAATCTCTTAATAAACTACAAAAAGTAATTCACCTTGTAAATAAAGATTAAATTAAAGATTCTTAGTTGCTAAATTATGCAAATGTGCAGAGATGAATAATCAACCGAATCCACGGAATATAAAACAGGAGGCGCTTCTAAAATAAACACAGTTACACATCGTCTGTGATATTGATACATCATGGTAAGTCAGGCTTGATAATATATTTTTTTAATAAAGTATGTATTTTGGCGAATGATATTTATATGTGATGGTTTGATTTCTATAAATAGTTTACAATATTTTAAACAGCTCGAGAAAATTACAATTATACGCCTTAAAAATAACGTGAGCTCAAATAATGACTCTTTTGTTTTCGAACAGAAATCCTTCGTAGCCCTTCTCGCCCTTGTGGCCATTGCTGCCGCCGATGTCAGCCACCTCGACGCCGCCGCTCAGATAGTCAGACAAGAGGCTGATGTCTTCCCCGACCAATACCAATTCGTTTTCGAGACTTCCAACGGAATCAAGGGACAAGAAAGCGGAGTATTAAAGAACGTCGGAAAGGTCAGTTTTTTAAAATTTAAACTATGGATTATAATTATATAAATTTAAAATAAATATCTATATACATACATTGATAAAATATAATACATATGGAATAAAGTTTAATTAATTTGATGATCAGAAATGTATATTTTATTTTTCTAAATTTAACAGGAAAACGAAGGTCTCGAAGTCCAAGGATCCAACTCCTACGTCGGTCAAGATGGTCAAATTGTCTCTCTCTCCTACATCGCCAACGAGAACGGATACCAACCCGAGGTAACTAATTTGTACTACATATTTATTGCTTCAATGAAAATAATCTAGTTATTTGACATGTCGACATTAATATTAGAAATATCATTTAAATTGAAAAATCTATAAATATCATACACATCATATGTTCCGTTCGGGTTAAGTTCTAAAGGTGACATTCTATATAACTATTGTATACTGTATGGGTAATTTGCTAATAGTACTAGTGCTAGTAAACGTTTGTGTTAGTGAGAATTATAACACGAGTTAGCGGTCAAGACGTTTTCTACAAATATGTCATAATTTATTTTATTATGTTTTGTTCCACAGGGCGCTCATCTCCCCACCCCACCCTCAGTACCCGAATACATCCTGAGAGCTCTCGAGTTCATCGCAGCTCACCCCCCCAAGGTTGAACTCAAGAAGAATTAAATTTAAAACCTACTATTAATTAATTGCTACCCCTACCATACTATTGTTGTCTCTAGTCGCGTTTTGTGATGGAGAAATAAAACGTTCTTATCCTAACTTTGTTTTTTAATGTATATATAACTTTTTAAAAACTTTTTATCTAATTATGAAATAATAATAAATGTCTTTAATTTGTTTATAGCAACGGTAAGGTAACATTGCTTAATGCAGTTTAAAAAATCCTTTGCATAACTTAATATTTATTAAAAATCTTTTAGTAAGTGTACAAACTACTATGAAGTATTTAAGTATCGTACTATTTTATTTGCATATTTTTTATATGCATAATTATTTTATATGAACCCCTCTTGACTAAGGGCATCTTCCAATTTTTGCAAATTATTTATAATTTTAGCATACGCTGCGATTGTGGGCCTGATATTTTTTATTTTATTTTTCCAAGCGTGCGAAAGGTCACTCTCTACAGTTTTCTTTCAGGTCCATCTGTTATCTTTGAGCCTCATGACATGTTCAGTCCACCTCCATTTTAGTTTTTGTGCGTGGTTTAGTGCATCTTTTGTTTATTACTGGTGGTGCAATTACATTATTTACAAAAAAAATTGGTAGCCAAAATATTACCACTTACATACATTTTTGGGTCCTGAAAGGTTGTTTACTGTTTAAGTTTAATATCTTTGTTTCGTGACTACAACATTTAATTTGTAAGTAAAGTGCATAAGCTAAAATTAATATTGTATTAAGAGAGCTAAGAGATTAGATCACCTGTTAATATTGATGTGTAATATCACCTGTAACACAATCTCTTATATTACTGATTTGGAATAGAATATGAGACTCTGCCGTTGAAGCGATCACTAACCGATTAACAAACACAAATGCTCCATTATATCCCCCATACAAGCAAAAAGCGAACTTATTAATTAAAAGCAATAGTTTTGTATAGAGTCCATCCGTACAAACAAAAACTTATACACAAGCAAAGTCAACGGAAATGTTGTAGGTAAAATACTACTATGCCCTTTACTACGCAAATGAGTCTTTTATATTTGTAGAAACAATTATATCTTAAGTTACATATTGTAGCTTTTTAAAATAGTAACATTATTATAAGCTTATTCGTCATTTTATACAGATTATATTTTTTTATATTTAAACTTTCGTGAACCATGAGACGAATATTCTTAGCATTCCATGGATTCACCGTGCGGGTGCAGGGCCCATCTCATTGCAGGGAGAGGAGTGCAAACAGCTCCAGGGACTTGCGACCTAGGTGTAGGTTTAAGGGGCCCCTTTTAAATGCGCATTCACGCTCACCTCAACTGGTTGCGCTCCTCTCCTTACCTAACCAACTGTACTCACTTGGAATTACATCGGGATTAATATGTGGAAATATTAATTAATTTTATCGGAGTTAATATAAGGATCACCGAAAATATACGGAGTGTCAAAAATTTGGACAGCTATGACTCAGCGATATCGGAACACGTCTTGGATTCGGTTACGGTTAATTACATACGTTTTGACAAATCTTCGGTATTAGCTAGGGAAAAGTTTTTAGTACCGCGTAAAGTAAGGCTATCAAAATAAATTGTCTACCGAAATTCAATCCAGATAGTGGTTAGACGCTACCATCGACTTGAAAACCGGTTATTAAAACAATAAAGAACAAGTACTGCTTGGATGATTTCAAAAGTGACGGTGAGTTCAGTGTGAACACAACGTATGACAACGACGAGTGACGAAGACCTGCAAGAGAGCTCTGAAGGTATATATTCCCTATATATTCCTCCCCACCACCGCCGCCAACTTCGCGGCGTGCCCAAAGATGCTGCTGCACGCAGTTCATGCCGCGAGTTCGCCAAGCTTAGAGCTAATGCGTAAAAACCCCGAACGGGTTCAAAACTAGTCGGGTACATTCCGATATTATTCCACATGTTCATCATGTACATCTATTTTTGTGCTTATTTACGTTTTTCAAAAGGAATTTAATATGGCTCGTATGATGTTCGTTAAAAAAAGCTTGAGATGTGATAGCTTCATAATCCATTTATAGACTAAAAAAAATATAAAAATCGATACATTTTTAAACTTACTGTAATTATATTCTATAGCTATACTCGTACATGATATTTTATCAAAAGTCATCCAGTCAAGTCATAAATATAGGCTTAAAAAAAGAGCCCACACAAGACCAAAATTTAGCAAAATAATATTACCTCTTGATATTAATAAACCTGAATCTGTTTTGAAAGGACTTTCACAGACTGTGATATATAAGTTATTTGAAAAACACCTGTTTTAATGAAAAATTAGTAGTTATTATTAAAATATATATCTATCTAAAGGATCTTCTTTGACTAAATATTTCATGAACTTTTAAATTTGAAAGCTGAAATTTTGCTAATGACGTTAACCAAGAATATTCGTTTCGGGTTTTAACATCTAGAAGATAGACGTTGTAATTAAGAATTTGAATCATTAATAGCGTTTGCAACTAGGTTTGATCCCTTATTTTTATGTTATCTTAGTGGATTAGTTTCAAATTATACATAGACAATAAATGTGTTACGTTTCACCTTTAGATTGCTAGTGATTTTGAAACTTTCTATACCAATATTCCAGCATACCACAAAAAAAAATCTTAACTCTCCAAACACCGCCTCTCTGACATTACATAATATCTTAGACTTTTCTTGCTTTAAATGTAAAATTAAAAGTTTATTGTTAATATAGCTTATTATAGCATACAAGAGTTTTTAGTTGATCGTATTTCAATCAACTAAAAGGTTAGGTTGTGGAGCTTTGCTAGTTGACTCATTTGCAGGATATTGTAATGTATACATCAAACATTGCTAAATTGTGCTTAAAAGAGCAACTGCTGAGTTTCTGACCAGCTCTTCTCAACAGAACCGCATCCCGAGCTTACTCACGGGCTGACATACCGACATTTTTTATTGTAATGTAATTGACGATTTAAAAGTGCATGTAAAAGTGCCTACTTGAATAAAACTATTTTTGAATTTTGAATTTTTGAATTAGGTACTTACGGAGAATGTACAACAATGTTGGGTTAATTTCAATTTTACACATTTCAGTGTCGAAGGTGTAATAAAAGTATTATTTGTATTAGTGTTAAAAAGACAAGTGGTATATAGGGAATATAGTTAATAGTTAACGTACTTAGGCCAGAAAAGACTTTGTAACGCCAGACTTAACATTAATATCCTATAACTGTTTAGATTGTGGTATTTTTCTATAAATGGTAATAAATTATTCTTAATCAACTAGTTGCAACTTCTTACAAAAATGAATTTTAACATAGAAGACACATTATTTTCACTCTTAGTTGCACTTGGTTTCACTCTTAGTCGCTCAACTATAGATGCTGGTGTTGAGTTATTATAGTTAAGTCTGTTAAGAATCATAAGATACGGTTGATTACTCAAATGCTTATTACTATTCATAGCATGAAAATTTTAGAAATCTTTGGAATATAACAACATTATGGACAAAAAAGTAAAGTAAACTAATTAGTTCATATCTTAATGAAAGAATTAAAAATGTAATTTAAAATGTGATTTGAAGAGATGATTTAGTTGTTTCACATACGCGGCCCGAAGAGTAAGTCAGAGTACAAACGATGAAACAGACCAAGTCACTAATGAAACCTTCGTTGGTCTAATTTTAAATTGGAGAATGTCTTTACAGGTGGACTTATTTCTTTGGGTGTGGTATTTAAAAAGGCCCTACTTATACTTATATTTAACGTAACAAGTGATTATTGATATTCATTTAATGCGGTAAAGATTTATATAATAGATCTTTACCACAGATATATAAAGAAGTAAATAAAAAATTACATCAACGTTTAGAGCGAACGATATTCGATAAAAATCTCTTTATAAACTACAAAAAGTATTTCACCTTGTAAATAAAATATATATAAAATTAGAGAATCTTAGTTGCAAAATTATGCAAATGTGCAAAGATGCATAATCAAACGAATTCAAAGAATATAAAACGGGAGACGATTGTAACAGAAACACACTTACACGTCGTCTGTGATCTTAATACATCATGGTAAGTCACACTTTATAATATTTTTTTATAAATATTAATAAATATACATATGGCTAATGATATTTTAATGAAATGGTTTTATAACTATTGTAATGCTTATGTATTGTATTGCTTACAATAATTTAAGCAGCTTGAGAAAATTTAAACTATATTCCTTCAATATAACCTGAACTCAAATGATTATTTTTGTTATGAAACAGAAATCCTTCGTAGCCCTTCTCGCCCTTGTGGCCGTCGCTGCCGCCGATGTCAGCCACCTTGACGCCGCCGCTCAGATAGTCAGACAAGAGGCTGATGTCTTCCCCGACCAATACCAATTCGTTTTCGAGACCTCCAACGGAATTAAGGGACAAGAAAGCGGAGTATTAAAGAACGTCGGAAAGGTCAGTTTTTTTAAATCTTAAGCTATGGATTATAATTAAAGAATTTTAAAATAAATATTTATATACATCGATAAAATAGGAAACGTATGTAATAAAGCATTATTAATTTGATAATAAGAAATGTAAATTTTATATTTTTAAATTTAACAGGAAAACGAAGGTCTGGAAGTCCAGGGATCCAACTCCTACGTCGGTCAAGATGGTCAAGTTGTCTCTCTCTCCTACATCGCCAACGAGAACGGATACCAACCCGAGGTAACTAATTTGTACTACATATTTATTGCTTCAATGAAAATAATCTAGTTATTTGATATGTAGAAATTAATATAAGAAATATCATTTAGATTGAAAAATCCATAAATATCATAAACATCACGTAATCCGTTCGGGTTAAGTTCTAAAGGTGACATTCTATATAACTATTGTATACTGTATAGGTAATTTGCTAATAGTACTAGTGCTAGTAAACGTTTGTGTTAGTGAGAATTATAACATGAGTTAGCGGTCAAGACATTTTCTATAAATATATCATAATACATTTTTTTATATTTAATTTCACAGGGCGCTCATCTCCCCACCCCACCATCAGTACCTGAATACATCCTGAGGGCTCTCGAGTTCATCGCAGCTCACCCAGCCAAGGTGGAACTTAAGAGGAATTAAATTTAGAACCTACTATTAATGAACTACTACCCCTACCATAAAACGAAATAAAACGTTCTTGTCCTAACTTTGTTTTTTACTGTATATATTACTTTTTAAAAACTTATTTAATAGTTAAATTTAATATATTTTTTAAATCTATTGGTAAGTATACAAACTACTATACTATAGTACTATCGTAAGAATTTGTTGCTTTTTTTATATTCTTAATTTATATACATATAAGTCAAGTGAAAGCATCTTCCAGCTTTTGCAAATTATTTGTATTTTGAGCTATACGCTGCGACTGTGGGCCAGCTATTTTTTAATATCTTCTTCCAAGCGTGCGAAAGGAGACGCTCTGTAAAGTTTTCTTTCAGGTCCATCTGTCATCTTTAAGCCACCCACTTCCATATTAGTTTTTGTGCGTGGTTAAATGCTTCTATTGTTTGCTACTGGTGGTGCTAATTACATTACTTACAAACAAATTTGGTAGACAAAATATTACTACTTACATATTTTTTTGGGCCCTGAAAGTTTGTCAGCTGTTTAAGTTTAGTATCTTTGTACCGTGACTGCAACATTTAATTTGTAAGTAAAGTGTATAAGCTAAAATTAATATTGTACTAAGAAGGCTAAGTGATTAGATCACCTGTTAATATTGATGTGCATTATCACCTGTAACACAATCTCTTATATTACTGATTTGGAATAGAATATGAGACTCTGCCGTTGAAGCGATCACTAACCGATTAACAAACATAAATACTCCATTATATTCCTCATGCAAGCAAAAAATAAATAAAAACAAAGACAACGGAAAATTGTAGATAAAATACAACTATTTCCTTTACTGCGCCAATGAATTTTTTATGTTTGTAAAAACTATTATATCTTAAGTTAAATATTTTAATTTATTATAATAGTAATAATAGTACAACTTTTTCTTATTTATCATTTCATAAAGTTCATCAAGTACATTTACGAGTATTTTTGTGTTTTTTTTTATTTTTCAGAAGGATTTTATTATGGCTGGTATGGTGTTCGTTGAAGAAAATTTGAGATGTAATATTAAGTCACAGGTCAATTCATAATTTTAATTCAACCATCGATCCTCAAAAAAATATTTAAATCGATACATTTTTTATTTCACTGTAATTATATTCTTTAAACCTACACCATTTTCCGGGAGAATGTGAGATTTTACACATAAATATCCCGAAAAACCATCTTAAATGTAGACTTGTAAATGAAGACTATTTTCACCAAAATAATATTATAAATTTGATATTAATAAACCTGAATCTATTTTTTTTTTCACATAAGAACTTAGTGACTATTAACTTGACTACATTCCACCTGATGGGAAGTACTAACGTAGTTATAGATGGTGAGGCGTATCAACCTAGTAGTAGTTAGTCTATTCACTTTTCGCTTGGATACTCCCACATTGCCACATTACCACTCGCCGTGCGTCGGAATGTCCGGTGATGGAAGGGGGGTGGGAGATTCAAATAATGTTATTCCAACGCACACTGCCCAAAATGTATCCTATAGAATATTCGGAGAGTCTTGCAACTTTACGTTTTTATTCGAGACTATAGAATTTAGAATCCACCAGCTCAGGATCAACAATTAGCCTCTTAGCTCTTCTCTAAATTGAGTCCAGAGTTGTAAAATGACACACTGCGGTACTCCACACACGCCCGGATCTTTGCTTTATACAGTGTTAGCAATTGTCTCGGTGTATGTTATAGTTTATTATTTTAATTTAAGTTTTTTAATGTCTCAGTTATTCGTTACAGTTACGATAAAGATGCCATTGAAAATCCGCACTGGGTTTACTAACCCAACTCGTTTCTAAATGGTATACCTGTTTGGGCACAGCACTGTTGCTAGACACTAAGATGTGGTTTTAAATTATATATAAATTATATATAATTATTTTTTTAGTTTTATTTTTCGAGTTATTTTTATGGTTTTATTTTTTGTTTGTTTAGCTTTTTTATATAATTATTATTTTTATTATATTTCTATTTTGTATGAGTACCTAATTAGATAATTGAATAATGAGTTATTTTCTGTCTGTAACTGTGTGCTAAATAAAATGTTTTCTTATTCTTTTTCTTAAGTACTGTCGCTATCGGAATCGGAAATCTCCATCCACTGCAACTGAAGTCGGTTACTCTTTTCCATAGATACGTATACATTCCGGAAAGTAGGAGCCCAGATGAAAAGCCTTCTTTTGGCGGTGGTTAGACACGTCTTCATTTTGGTGGCGTTGAATCTAACAAGATTTTCACTGCCCCATACGAAGACTGCCTCCAGCTTGTCATTCAAACGCTGCACTATGGTTTCTTCTTTCAGTCTGTACTTGATCTCTACTGGTCCGAGTACCCGACAAATATTGTTTTACAAAAGTGCTGTTGTGTGTTGCGTACCCATAGATACTGGGCTTTAGTAGATCGTTTATGTGCAGCAGAAAAAGAGTTGCAGAAAGAACGCGCCCCTGAGGCATTCCAATATTTATTGTCACGGGCTCCGAGGAACATCCGTCGATAACTATTTCATGAACTTTTAAATTTGAACTTTAAAAGGTTGCTTATGACTTTAACCAAATATATGCTTATGACGTTAACAAAATATATAAGACGTTGTAATTAAGAATTTGAATCAGTAATATTAGAAGTAATCATTGTGAATTATGTTTTGTTTCTTAATGTATAGGAATAAAAAAAAAACAATTTTAGCGTTTACGATTAAGTTTGCTTAATTATTTTTTTAGAGGATTAGTTTTATGTTAAACATAGACAATAAAAACGTTACTTTTGACCTTAGGTTGGTAGTGCTTTTGAAACTGTCTTTACTGATATTCAAACTACCACAATAAAAAATCATAACTTTCCATCGGTTCCCCTCTGACATCACTTACGGAGAATGTGGAACAATTTTGAAGTAATTTCAATTTTATACATTTCAGTGCCCAAGGTGTAATAAAAGTATTAATTTTATTTGTGTTAAGAAGACAAGTGGTATATAGGGAATATAGTTAATAGTTAACGTACTAAGGTCAGAACAGAGTTTGTAACGCCAGACTTAACGTTGATATTCTATACCCGTTCAGATTGTGGTATTTATTCAGTAAATGGTAATAAATTATTCTTAATCAACTAGTTGCATCTTCTTATAAAAATAAATTTTAACATAAAAGACACATCGGTCATTCGGTTTCACTCTTAGTAGCTCAAAAATAGAGGCTGATGTTGAGTTATTGCTGAATATTTTTGAACTCTGTTAAGAATCACAAGATACGCTTGATTTATCAAAGTCGTATAGCTACGCATAGCCAGAAAAATAATGTAGAATATAACAACACTTTTGACATAAAATTGAAATCCTATAATTTAATTCGTTTTTATTTTAATGAAAGAATAAAGAAGATAGATAGATAGTAAATGTACAGCCTTCTTGTTTCTCATTTACATACATATAACTTACCTAAATTTGTCAGGGTGATACAGTACAATCAAATATGTGAGTCAAAATGTGATTTAAAATCTTATTTGAGGAGAGGAGTTACTTCTTGAACATACGCGGCCCGAAGAGTAAGTCAGAGTACAAACGTTAAAACAGACTAAGTCACTTATGAAACCCTCGTAGATTAAATTTCAAATTGGAGATTGTCTTTATAGTTGGGCTTATCTCTGTAAGAGTGATATTAAAAAAGACTTACACTAATGTTGGGTTAAAATAAGATACACAACTACTTATCACTTTAACCTCAGTTTATTTATAATAATGTACATGAACACAATCTTATTCATCTAGCGACATTGGTTATAATTTTCAACTGACTTTCATACACGCACACAAATACACCGATACAACACATCTTTGCGCGCTAAAACAGACTTACAGATCTTCGTATACCTCAATAACTTACATTTAACATAACAAGTGATCACTAACAATAATTTTATGTGGCTAAAATACATATGAATAAATAATTAAATCCACGTCTAAACACTACGATATTGGAGAACAATCTCTTTATAAACTGCAAAAAGTAATTCACCTTGTAAATAAAAAAAATATATAATTGATGATTTTAAGTTGCAAAATAATGCAAATGTGCAGAAATGAATAATTAAGCGAATTCAAAGAATATAAAACGGGAGACGATTGTAACAGAAACACACTTACACGTCGTCTGTGATCTTAATACATCATGGTAAGTCATATTGTATAATATTTTGTTATCAAATATGTTATTTAGCGAATGATATATTTATCAAATGGTTGAATTACAATTAATATAATTTTAATTATTTTAAACAACTTCAAGAAAGAAATAATTTTACACCTCAAATAAAACGCTTATTCTTTTGCTTTCAACAGAAATCCTTCGTAGCCCTTCTCGCCCTTGTGGCCGTCGCTGCCGCCGATGTCAGTCACCTCGACGCGGCCGCTCAAATAGTCAAACAAGAGTCTGATGTCTTCCCTGGCCAATACTCCTTCTCTTTTGAATCCTCCAACGGAATCAAGGGACAAGAAAGCGGAGTATTAAAGAACGTCGGAAAGGTAAATAGTTTTTTTAATCGTATAAATTTTAACAATACATTATATAACATACATTTTATCATAGGTGTCGAAAAATAATGGTATATTTTAATAGTCATGGTCTACATCAAACAAATCTTAGAAATATCAAGTCAAGTAATTTTTTGCATAAAACAAAATGTTAGAATGTTAAGTTCATTATAATTGTGTTTTACATAAGATACAATTAAATAATGTCGAACTTAATGAATTAATGTTAAAGGTAAATATCGATAACGACAATTAATTACTAATCAGCGCAGATAAACAGAGAGGAATGTTACTTAAGACGATGAACTGGTTGCCGTCGTATTTCCTTAACCAATTATACAACCTTATTATTTCAGCTGACCATAAATGAAATCTTCATCTTATATACTTAATAAAAGTAGAAAAGGTAATATTCATAAAGAGACATGAGCGAATAACGAGACATTCTTGAAATAATATCAACCGAACAACTAAATGTTGCCTTAATAAAGTACTCATATTATCAGAAATGTATATTGCATTTATTTTATTTACCAGGAAAACGAAGCTTTCGAAGTCCAAGGATCCAACTCCTACGTCGGTCTAGACGGTCAAGTTGTCTCTCTCTCCTACATCGCTAACGAGAATGGATACCAACCCCAGGTAACTAATTTCTACTACAAAATTATTACTTTGATGTAAAAATTCCAGTTATTTACATGTACATATTAATATATTAGATAGTATTTCATTGAAGAAATCCACCAAACTTTAAACAATGAGAATTAATCAACGTAAACGTCAATATTCTCTCTCCGATATTTCTTTTGGTATAAATGCAGTTTAGTATCTAATCAAGGATCGTAGGTTGTATAGTTGAAATTCTATATAATTTTTATATATTTTATTATAATACTGTATATAGTAACAAATCTACTGATCTAGATCTTAATCAGTCGACTAAAACAAACTACATATCTAGCATATATGCTAGATAGGTAATTTGTTTAATTCGACACCTAGTGCGAGTAAATGTTTGTATTTATGACAACCATAACACGAGTAAACTTTAAATATAACACAATAATATTATTTTATGTTTGTTCATCCACAGGGCGCTCATCTCCCCACCCCACCGTCAGTACCCGAATACATCCTGAGGGCTCTCGAGTTCATCGCAGCTCACCCCGCCAAGGTGGAACTCAAGAGGAATTAAATTTAAAACCTACTATTAATTAACCGCTACCCATACTATTGTTGTCTCTAGTCGCGTTTTGTGATGGAGAAATAAAACGTTCTTATCCTAACTTTGTTTTTTACTGTATATATAACTTTTTAAAAACGTTTCTATTAATTAATTAAATAATAATAAATGCCTTTAATTTCTTTATAGCGACGGTAAGGTAACATTGCTTCATGCTATTTATAAAAATCCTTTGCATAAAAAAATATTTCTTAAAAATCTATTAGTAAGTATAAAAATTACTATGAAGTATATAACTATCGTACTACTTTAATTGCTATTTTTTATATTCTTAATTATTTTATACGAAATCCCCTTAAGTAAGGGCATCTTCAAATTTTTGCAAATTATTTATATTTTGAGCTATACGCTGCGATTGTGGGCCAGATATTTTTTTTATTATTTTCTTCCAAGCATGCGAAAGGTCGCTCTTTGTACAGTTTTCTTTCAGGTCCTTTCTAAGTAGTAGTTTTATGCCGTCCGTCATCTTTGAGCCTCATGACATGTTCAGCCCACTTCCATTTTAGTTTTTGTGCGTGGTTTAGTGCATCTAGTGTTTATTACTGGTGGTGCAATTACACATGTGTGGGTTAACAAAAAATATTACTACTTACGTACATTTTTGGTTCCTGAACGTTCGTCAACTGTTTAAGTTTAATATCTTTGTTTCGTGACTGCAACATTTGATTTATACAAGCAAAGTCAACGGAAATGTTGTAGCTAAAATAATTCTATATCTTTAACTACGCAAATAATTCTTTTATATTTGTAAAAACTACTTAAATCTTAAAATAAGTATTTTAACTTATCATAGTAATTTATTTTATTTATTATCTTTTTATTTATTTAAATCTTTTCCACTTTGAAGTATTACCAGTTATCACTTGTGTACGTCAAATAGAAGTGTCAGGAGGGCCCATTTTGATACCATAATTAAAATATATAATAATAATAATAGTACAAGTTTTTCTTATTCATTATTTTATAATGTTAATATTATCGTGTACATCTGTTTTGGTCTTTATTCATATTTTTCAGAAGGATTTTATTATGCCTACTATGATGTTCAGCGAAGAAAATTTGAGATGAGATATTAAGTCCCAGGTCGATTATTCATAAACCAAATATCGACTCTCGAAACATTATTAAAATCGATACATTTATACATTTATTTCACTGCAAAATGTAGTTAACTTTACAGCCATACATAATTTTCCGTGAGCATGTGGAATTTTCCACATAAATGTGCCGAAAAACTAGCCTAAATAGAGACTTAAATAAAGTCTATACTATACCAAAATTCAGCAAAATAATATTATTAACTTGATATTAAAAAACTTGAATCTGTTTTGAAGGGACTTTCACAGACTATGAAATTTATGTTACTTAAAAACAACTGTTTTTTATGACACAGCAAAGAACAAATGAAAAGCTATTAGATATTACTTTAACAGGTAGGTTGTTTGACTAACTTTTTCATGAACTTTTAAAATTGAACATTGAAATGTTGTTTATGACGTTAACCAAAAATATGCATTTCGGATTTTGACAACTAGAAGATAGACGTTGTAATTAAGACTTTGAATCAATAACATTAGAAGTAATAATTGTGTAAAGTAATATAAAGGAATAAAAAAAAAACTAATTTAGCGTTTACGAATAAGTTTTCTCTGTTATATTTTTATTTTTTTCAGAGGATTAGTTTTAAATTAAATGTATACAATAAATACGTTACTTTTGACCTTTAGGTTGCTAATGCTTTTAAAACTACCGATATTCCAACTACGACTTTAAAAAAATCATAACTCTCCAACCCCTCTCTGACATTACTTATGGAGAATATGGAACAATGGTTGAATCAATTTCAATTTTATACCTTTCAATGCCAAAGGTGTAATAAAATTATTAATTTTATTAGTGTTAATAAGACAAGTGGTATGTAGGGAATATGTAATATTATAACTTAACATGGTAGAATAAGAACAAATTATTCTTAATCAAGTAGTTGCATGTTCTTATAAAAATAACTTTTAACATAAAATACACATTGGTTTCACTCTAGTCGAATTGGGTTTCACTCTAGTCGAACTGGGTTTCACTCTAGTCGAACTGGGTTTCACTTTTAGTCGTTCAAGAATAGAGGCTGGCGTTGAGCTATTGAAGATTTTTGATGGTTGTTAAGAATCACAAGATGCTCTTGATTTATCAAAGGCGTACGCATAGTGTGAAAATTTTAGAAATGTTTAGAATATAAAAATACCTGTGGACTGAGAAAAAATCCTTAAATTTAATTAGTTCATACCTTAATGAAAGAATTCAGAAGATGGAAGTAAATATAAAGCTTTCTTGTTTCTCATTTATATATATGTATAATTTACCTGACTTTGTGAGAGTTATAAAGTACAATTAATAATGTGATATAAAATGTGATTTGAAGAGATGATTTAGTTCTTTCACATACGCGGCCCGAAGAGTCAGAGTACAAATGTTAAAACAGACCAAGCCACTAATGAAACCTTCGTTGGTCTAATTTCAAATTGGAGATTGTCTTTGCAGATAATTTTTTTGTAGATAAATTCACCTTGTAAATTAAAAATATATTAAATTGAAGATTTTAAGTTGCACAATAATGCAAATATGCCGAGATGAATAATCGGACGAATTCAAAGAATATAAAACGGGAGACGATTGTAACAGAAACACACTTACACGTCGTCTGTGATCTTAATACATCATGGTAAGTCACACTTTATAATATTTTGTAATCAAATATGTAATTTAGCGAATGATATATTTATGAAATGGTTGGATTACTATTAAAATATTTTAAAATATTTTAAACAGTTTCCAGAAAAAAAATATTTTACACCCTTAACAGAACGTGAACTCAAATGATTATTCTTTTATTTACATACAGAAATCCTTCGTAGCCCTTCTCGCCCTTGTGGCCGTCGCTGCCGCCGATGTCAGCCACCTCGACGCGGCGGCTCAGATAGTCAAGCAAGAGGCTGATGTCTTCCCCGATCAATACTCCTTCTCTTTTGAAGCCTCCAATGGAATCAAGGGACAAGAAATCGGAGTATTAAAGAACGTCGGAAAGGTAAGTTTTTTTTTTATTGAGAAACTATGGACATACACAGAGCAGATTGAAATTTAAAAGATGACCTTGTTACCGAACTATAAATAATGGTATAACCTTCTTATTCAAGTTGAAGGTCAGCTTTTTCTACATCTTATAAAGTAGAGAAGGATATTTTCATTCACAGACATTCTTGAAACAAATTTAATAACACTACTAACTAATGATAAACTTTTGATTATCAAATTAATAATACTTTAGTAAGTTAAGTATTATTAATTTGATTCTCAAATTACCTATATTTACAAGTTTTTTATTTATTAGGAAAACGAAGGTCTCGAAGTCCAAGGATCCAACTCCTACGTAGGTCAAGATGGTCAAGTTGTCTCTCTCTCCTACATCGCCAACGAGAACGGATACCAACCCCAGGTAACTAATTTATAAAACATAATATTTATTGCATTGATTTATAATTTCTATTTATTTGATGTGTACAAATTTATATAGATATATTATTTATATTGAATAATCAATAAATCTTACAGAATAAGGAGTAATAAATAAAGTTGTGGATATTTCCACACCCCCTACGACATTCTATTTGGTTTAAAGTATCTTTTTCAATAGTGCAGGTTATAAGGGTGACGTTACCTTTTATACTTTATTGGTGATTTGTTGTGGCTAACACCTAGTGCTCATAGCATTTGTATCAATGAGAATCATAACACAAGTGGACTTTTTACATAACAGCATTATTATTTAATATTTTTGTCCATCCACAGGGCGCTCATCTCCCTACTCCACCTTCAGTACCCGAATATATCCTGAGGGCTCTCGAGTTCATCGCAGCTCACCCCGCCAAGGTTGAACTCAAAAGGAATTAATTTTAGTACCTGCAATTAATTAACTGCTGCCACTATTATTTCTCTATTCATATTATTTGTGTTTCTAGTAATGTTTTGTGACAGAAAAATAAAACGTTCTTTTACTAACATTTTTTTTTACTAAATGTAACCTTTTTGAATACGTTCCTTAGAATGAATATACCTGTTTACAATCACAATTTCCATATCCGTAATAGAAGAAAAAATACTTTTTGAATAAGGATAAAATATTAATTTACTAATATAATTAAAATATATTAAATTAATGATAATGTACGAAAGTAACATACTCGTAGATTGTCTTATTATTTAATTTATAAGAAATCGAAGTTGTTGACTTTTCTAATTTAATGTAGGTCTACAATAACAAGCTGGTCCTTATGTATTAACCTCATACAAGTCAAATAAAAATCAGGTTCATTACAGAAAGCGGGTTTTAGAAAATATTTTTGCAGTTGTTATTGTTGGACCACAACTTTCTTAAGATGTTTTATTATGATGTTTCCAGTACCTAGTTAAGTATTCAAAATATGAATTAATTAAGCCTATATCCGGGGGCTTAATTATTAATCAATAACCACACGTATCTATAATAACTATATAATTGAGTTCTTTTTTAATTATTTTCACATTTTTCAGAAGGACTTTATTATGATCAGTAAGATGGTGGTAGATTAAAGGCTTCATAACGATGCTAAGTGACGATGGCTTCATAATCAATCCATAGACTGAACATTTATAACAAAACAATACAATTTTAGTATCATAAGGTAAAACCGGGATAGATGTCTCGGTCGGATAGATACCTCATTTACCAAAAACCTGATTTTCCAAAGTCACGAAAAAAAAAAGTTTAAATAAAAGCCTTATGCAACGCTCACATCAGCTGCCCACGGGCTGTCCTGTTCCAAGTGTCAAGTTCCAAGTGCTGGTGCTTGTGATCATCTTCTCGGCGAACGTCAGAGATACGTAAAAATTTTAAAGCTTAGTATTTGCCGTTGTATAACTTTATAAGTAGTAGTAGTTTCCGTAATATTATTTATTACCTCAATGTACTGGTTTTTTAACTGTTAATCTAGATGTAAATATTTGCTGTTTTGTTGTTAATTTATTTAAGAAACATAAGGGTACCTATCCCTGTCAAAAAGCATAGTTGCACTGATTTTTCGTGGTGCAGGTGCCTAAGAGCATCTATCCTTTCGTATACCTAAATAGGGTTTTATGAGTTTTTTTTATATATGAAGAAACAAATTCAGGTTCCGAAGTTGTATGAATGGTTGAACTTATTATAAAACAGGAATCATTGATGCAAATATATTTGGCATTAAAATAATGAGGCTTTTTCGAAAACTGGGGCATCTATCCCGGTCTTACCCTGCATGATTTTTAATGATAGTGTAAGAATGTACCAGACTTGACTTACTGACTAAGACTTAAGTGACTAATCAATACAATCAATCTACACCAAAACTAATTAACTTGATATTATTAAACCTGAATCGATTTTGAAGAGACTTTCAAACACAATGTTATTAATGTTATTGGATGTTAATGTTATTAGATGAACAACTGTTTTATTTTTACAGCAAAGATCGAATGAAAAGGTAGAGGGTAAATTAGAACTTTTTAATATTACTTATAACGTAACATTTCTTTTATCTCAAAATCTTACATGGTATTTTGTATTTTTGTATCCTTGTCATTTCTAGTTTTACAAATATAATAAACCTATTTATTGTGCAAGTATATATTCGTCACCTATTTGATGCGATGAAATATTAAAAAAAAATTACATACAAACATATCTTCACCATCTCAAATAATCTGAACATCTGAAACATCAAAACTTCAGGAAACTTCTCTTTAATATCCTTATTTGCAGATGGTATTGCATGTACACTAAGTATATTAAAAATTTAAACCATATTTTTTAACATTTTCATCATATTCTTTTATATCTAAATTCCACAACGTTCATTTTCTGTGTCCACATTAATTATGTCTGTATCACCAATCTCCCTCACTGCCTCTTTTTCTTTATAATACTAACAGAAATCAGTTCCCTTCCTTTGTTAGTCTTCCTCGTTTTCCTACCGACTTGCACAAAACACTTCCTTATTTCTGAAAGATATAAATAAAAAATAATGGCACCAAAACGCAGGCTCTACAAGTAGGTTAATAATCTCATACAGGCTCAAAAAGTCATTCACCTTGTAAATAAAAAAAATATTAACATTGGAAAATCTTAGTTGCAAAATAATACAAATATGCAAATATGAATAATCAAACGAATCCACGGAATATAAAAAAGGAGGCGCTTGTAACACAGACACAGTTACACATCGTCTGTGATATTGATACATCATGGTAAGTCAGGCTTAATATTAATTAATAATTCATATTTTTTAATAAAATATGTATTTTGGCAAATGCTATTTATATGTAATGCTTTGATGCTATAAATAGTTCACAATATTTGAAACAGATCGAGAAAATTAAAATTATACGCCACAAATAATGACTCTTTTGTTTTCAAACAGAAATCCTTCGTAGCCCTTCTCGCCCTTGTGGCCATTGCTGCCGCCGATGTCAGCCACCTTGACGCCGCCGCACAGATAGTCAGACAAGAGGCTGATGTCTTTCCCGACCAATACCAATTCGTTTTTGAGACCTCCAATGGAATCAAGGGACAAGAAAGCGGAGTATTAAAGAACGTCGGAAAGGTCAGTTTTTTAAAATCTTAAACTTTGGATTATAATTATAGAATTTTAAAATAAATATCTATGTACATACATGATAAAATGTAATACTTATGTAATAAGGGATTATTAATTAATTAATCAGAAATGTATATTTTATATTTCTAAATTTAACAGGAAAATGAAGGTCTCGAAGTCCAAGGATCCAACTCCTACGTCGGTCAAGATGGTCAAGTTGTCTCTCTCTCCTACATCGCCAACGAGAACGGATACCAACCCCAGGTAACTAATTTTGATTACATATTTATTGCTTCAATCATTTAAATTGAAAAATCCATAAATATCACACCATAAGAAGTTATAAGTAAAGACGTAGATATTAAAACAGCTCGTACACTTATACCAACGATAATCCATTCAGGTACAGTTCTCAAGGTGACATTCTATATAACTATTATATACTATATATACTATATGGGTATTTTGTTTTTGTTAGAACACCTAGAGCTAGTAAACGTTAGTGTTTATCATAACACCTTATGCTTTCTCCACAGGGCGCTCATCTCCCCACCCCGCCATCAGTACCCGAATATATCCTGAGAGCTCTTGAGTACATCGCAGCTCACCCCGAAAAGGTTGAAATCAAGAGGGTTTAGATTTAGTACCTACAATTAATTAACTGCTACCATTATGATATTATTGTTGCCTCTAGTCGCGTTTTGTGATAGAGAAATAAAAAGTTTTTATCTTAACTTTGATTTTTACTGTTCCTATATATATAATTTTATAAAAACGTTATAAATAAATAATATAAACATTGGTAAGTTTCTGTACTATGAAACTACGTCAATGTCATTATAAATATATAATAAGATAACGTTCTCTCTTAAATTATTGATTAAAAAGAGAAACGAAAGAAGAGAAGAAGAAAGAAAGAATATCAGATTCTTTATTACGAATAACCAATAAAAATGCTCCATTACGTCATTCACAAAACAAACGAAACATTAACAAACAAAATATTCATCGCCATCACGAGATTGATGTGGAAATTTTTAAAATTCCGAAGGCATTTTAAAACTACTCATGTAGGTTCTGACAGAAACTATCCGAGTAACAAAAAAATTGTAGGAAAGATAGTTAGTTTTAAAAGATAAAATATTACTACGAAATAAGGCTTTTATATCTAAATGTATTTTATATGTTTTAAGTTAAATATTCTATTTTATTATATCATTAATTATATATAGTACAAGTTTTTCTCATTCATAATTTTGTGAGGTCATAAGTCTTTTATGATTTTCATTGTTTTTAATTTTATATGGTCATATAAATAAAGATTAAAGATCAGAAGAAGTCAATAATTTTCATATATCAATAATTTGGTTAAGTATTAGGTAATCTGTTTTGTTACGAAAGTGTACGATATTGTGAAATAATTCCAATTAGCAAGAAAATAGCTTGCAATAAGTCTTGATAGAGAAGATTACAGGGTAAGGCTTCCTCAGTTGTTTGAAAGGCTATACATTTTTAGCTTCTATATTATTCATACTGTAACAACGTACTATCTGGATGTTTATCAGGTGGACAATAATCATAAAGAAAAAGAAATAGAAAACAAGAAACTTACAAGCTAAGGCAAATAGCGACACAGTAACTCAATTCGCAGAGCACCAGGATGGTATCCTAGATGTGTAGTAGTTTCTAGTCCTGCCAGTGTTGATGATTCGTTCAACGTAGGTATATAAATTAATAATTTAAATAAACTTAGCGTGGTTCAACATATAGATTTACAATATAGAATAGAATCTATGAAGATGAATATCTATGAAGTGTAACATTTCATTGAATTGGTTTTAACTTTTGTTGATTGGTCCATTTTATTTGTTATTATTGCAAATTTTAGTTTTACATATCTTTTCTTCCCTTAACTTAATAAACTGATAATCACATTCAACAAAATGAATCCCCTATTCGACTCAATCAATTAATATGCACATTTTATAAAATAAACAGCTGCTGCTAGCGACTTTGCTGATATATATTTATTTCATTTATTTATTTGAATGGGAAACAAATAATTTCAATTACACTAAGAGATAAAACAAATACGTTACACAGAAATCTATAAAGATGGGGCTTTTAATTAAGATAAAAGAATTTACTATTACGATTAATATCTCTTTCAGCACTAGTAATATAATTATTAAAGCATTTCAATAAGACACGATTTTGACAAACGTGCAATGGTTAAAATATTCATAATTAGAGGCTCTTTCGTAAAATTTCAACTTCAAAAAAGTAATAAAAACTTAAATATCATAAATAAAATTTTTAAGTTTTTAATTTATCACCTTCATTAATTCACTTTGAAAACTTTTAGCGAACAGTTAATTAAATGACACGTTGTGAAATAGTTAAGTAAATAACAGTAATTTAATACTACAATTAATTATAGTATTAAATTGTAAAAGAGAAATAAAAGAAGTCACTCCCAATTGCTAAATTCCAGCCAATTTTATCAGCTCTAGAAATATAGACTCGGCCACATCTTTAAATATAACAACGATAATCCAATAATGCAAATCTGACAAGGCGTGAGATATATATTATTGGATTATGCAAGATGGGCGGACGATATGGTCAAGGTCACCGGTAGGAGATGAGGTTTGTGCGAGACCGATCGTCGTCGAGATCTTTAGGGGAGGCCTTTGTCCAGCAGTGGAGGTCTTCCGGCTGGTATGATGATAATGAATCGATAAATTCTTTATCCTTAAATAATGATCAAAACTTACTATACTTAAAATACAATAAACTTAAAATATAATAAAACAGATAGATAGACATCCTCACCTACGTTATCAATAATACATTTTTATAATACGTCGCCTAGTTGATCACGAGAAAATATGCAAAAATACATATATCTTTATACATATCTTCACTATCTAAAGTAATCATTACGAAGGATCAAAACTTCCAAAAAGTTATCTCTGTTACCCTCTGAATTTGCAGATTGTGATGCATTCACACAAACTAAATTTAGATTTCCATCGCTACATTAATGTTGTCTTCGTCAGCGACCTCCTTCACTTTGGCTTCCTTCCACTTTGTCTCCTTTTCTCTTTATTACTGATGGAGGTTAGTTCCCTTGCTCTGTCGGTCTTCATAATTTTCTTTCTGAATTGCACCAAACACCGGCTTCCCCTTTATTTCCGAAATATATTCATAAAATAACACATCAAACGCATGATCTACGAGTGGATCAATTATATCTTTATAGATTCAAAAAGTGATTCACCTTGTAAACAAAAAAAAAGTATAACATTGACGAATCTTAGTTGCAAAATAATGCAAATATGCAAAGGTCAATAATCAAACAAATCCACAGAATATAAAACAGGAGGCGCTTGTAACACAGACACAGTTACACATCATCTGTGATATTGATACATCATGGTAAGTCAGGCTTGATAATATTTTTTTAATAAAATATGTATTTTGGCGAAAGATATTTATATGTCATGCTTTGATATCTATAAATAGTTCACAATATTTTAAACAGCTCGAGAAAATTAAAATTTTACACCTTAACTATAACGTGAACTCAAATAATGATTCTTTTGTTTTGAAACAGAAATCCTTCGTAGCCCTTCTCGCCCTTGTGGCCGTTGCTGCCGCCGATGTCAGCCACCTCGACGCCGCCGCTCAGATAGTCAGACAAGAGGCTGATGTCTTCCCCGACCAATACCAATTCGTTTTCGAGACCTCCAACGGAATCAAGGGACAAGAAAGCGGAGTAATAAAGAACGTCGGAAAGGTCAGTTTTATAAAATCTTAATAATTATAGAATTTTTAAACAAATATTTATATACAAACATTGATGAAATGTTATACTTATGAAATAAAGTATTATTAATTTGATAATCAAAAATACATATTTTATATTTTTAAATTTAACAGGAAAACGAAGGTCTCGATGTCCAGGGATCTAACTCCTACGTCGGTCTAGACGGTCAAGTTGTCTCTCTCTCCTACATCGCTAACGAGAACGGATACCAACCCCAGGTAACTAATTTACACTACATATTTATTACATCAACCTTCAAATTCTAGTTATATGATACGTAAATATTAATATCAGAAATAGCACGTAAATTGAGACACCAATAAATCATATACTCGTAGAATAAGAAGCAATAAATGTAAACGTGGATATTCCCATACCTTGAACACATGAACCTATGACATTCCGTCCGGGTCGAATGCACTATAGTATCTAATTATGTAGCATAGGTTGTAAAGGTGACATTCTATGTAGCTATTATATACTATATGGGTAATTTGTTTTAGTAAATACCTAGTGCTACTAAAGTTTTTGTTAATCATAACACATTTTATTATGCTTTCTCCACAGGGCGCTCATCTCCCCACCCCGCCATCAGTACCCGAATATATCCTGAGGGCTCTTGAGTACATCGCAGCTCACCCCGAAAAGGTTGAAATCAAGAGGGTTTAGATTTAGTACCTACAATTAATTAACTGCTACCATTATGATATTATTGTTGCCTCTAGTCACGTTTTGTAATGGAGAAATAAAACGTTCCTGTCATAATTTTGTTTTTTACTATATATATATGCATTTAATTAAAATATTCTTGAAAATGAATATACCAGTTTACAATTGTAACATGAGCTCTGGTATGTTTTATAATAAGTAATAATTTATACCAGATTTCAAAATAATTAAAGGAATATCCGCGATTAAAAGATTTCTTTAGTACCTATGAATAAGAAAATCATATCTTTAACAGAAGAAAAATTACATACATGCTACAAAAATATAAGTAATTAATGAGAATGTACGAAAGTAACATACATGGAGATTAATTTATTATTTAATTTATAAGAAGTCAACCTCATTGACTTGATTTTTTTGAATTTATTAATGGTCTTAAATTAGTTGGGCCTTATTTTTATTTCTTCTGAAATGGTCGAATAAAAATAAAATGCACTATTAAATAATAATAATAAAATTAAATATTACCAGCCACAGACCAGAGAACAGCTGGCTTTTGAAACTAAGGAGGCTTGCTTAATGTGTTTTTCAAAGCCTAAAATGTAATAAATATAATTACGCCTACACCGTTATTTACAATAATTGCTTAACCAAGTATGACTACTGATGATGTCTCAAAATCAAATGTTACAACCATTTCGTGACTTCACAAGTTGATATAATTTTAACTTATCGGATAAGTTTATTCTTATAATGAATGCTGCTAAAATAATAGTCTATTAAAATAACAAACAACTTCGTGATCAGATTATCTGTTAATATTAAAGTGTAATAACATCGAATACTTTCTTTCTTAGATTGTTGATTTGAAATAGAATATCAAAGTCTTCCCCTGAAGTGATCATAAACTAATTAATAAATAAATAAAATTTATTTCGATACTCACAAGACAACCTAAACATTAACAAACAATTTATTCATCGCTATCCTGAGATCGATGGCGAACATTTAAGAACTCCTTAATTAAAATCAAGAGTAGTTTCTAATGCGTGCAAAGAAAAATTAGAACATAACCAAAGTTAACGCAAATGTTGTAGTTAGTATAGTTTTAAAAGATAATTCTTTACTACGCAACCAAGTCTGTCATACTAATCGAATATATTATCTTATGTTTTAAGTTAAATATATTAGTGTCTAATAATAGTACAAGTTTTTTCTTATTCACCATTTCATCATGTTATTCATATTTTATGAATTCCATGGATTTTAATTTCATGTACTGAAGTAGACAAAGATTTGAGAAAAGAGAAGTTAATAAATAAGACTTTATGTTTTTCTTTCCCTTTATTTTGACATAATTAAGAAGGATTTCATTATGGCTGGTGAACTGTTGTTTGAAGAATGTTTGAGATATGCTATTAATTCCAAGATATGCTATTAATTCCAAGAATCATAATCCGTCTGTCGACCTTAAAAATATTATAATCGACACATTTTTAGTTTTATTGTAATTTTATTTTACAGCAACACACGATTTTCTGTGATTATGTGAAAATTTTCTACATAAATATCTTTAAACACCATCCTAATGCAGACTAAAAAGTCCATACTACACCAAAATTCATCAAAATAATATTATTAACTTGATATTAATAAACCTGGATGTGTTTTGAAGGGACTTTTAAACTATGAAATTTACATTACTGATTAAACAACTTATTTTCATTAAACCGTAATGAAAAACTGAACATCTAGTAGGTATTAATTAAACAGACCCTCTGACTAACTATTTAGTATTAGATAATTTTTTCATTGTTTGTCAGTTGCACAATCTCCCTCACATTAGCCTTCCACTTAGTCTTTTTTCTCTTTAATGTCAGTTCGCTTCCGCTGTCAATCCTCTTCACTTTATTTCCGACCTGCATTCCTTACCACTTCTCTCTTTATTTCTGAAAGATGAAATAAATAAATAATCTATGCCTCGATATAGTACGTTCATAATCTTTTTATAGGCTTAAAAAAGTGATTCACCTTGTGAATACAAAATGTGTAATATTGGAGAATCTTAGTTGCAAAATAATGCAAATATGCAAAGGTGAATAATCAAACGAATCCAAAGAATATAAAACGGGAGACTATTGTAACAGAAACACACTTACACGTCGTCTGTGATCCTAATACATCATGGTAAGTCAGTCTTAATTATTATTTTTTGATAAAATATGTCATTTTGCAGATGATTTATTTTTGTTATTTTTGTTAAAATATTAAAAAATATTTTTTTTGTAATCAACGACTAAAAGAATATTTTTTAATCTTTAAGTAGCTTAACAAAAAATAAATTACGCCCTAAATATAATGTGAACTCAAATAATTATTCTCTTTTTTTCATACAGAAATCCTTCGTAGCCCTTCTCGCCCTTGTGGCCATTGCTGCCGCCGATGTCAGCCACCTCGACGCCGTCGCTCAGATAGTCAGACAAGAGGCTGATGTATTCCCCGACCAATACCAATTCGTTTTCGAGACCTCCAACGGAATCAAGGGACAAGAAAGCGGAGTATTAAAGAACGTCGGAAAGGTAAGTTTTATTTAATCTTAAACTATGGACTATAATTATGAAATTTTATCATGAATACATGTCTCATTATACAATGCTAGGATGTTATAGCTATACTGCGTAAGACAAATCATGTTGAGTTAATTATAATTAAGTTTTACATAAGAAAATCTCAGTAATATCGAATTAAAAAATAATGTTAAGAGGAAATATTAGTAATGACAATGAATTACTGATCAGCACAGATAAACAAAGAAGAATTATTTGATTTAGAAGATGAGTTGGCTACCGTAATATGTCTTTTAAGAAATGTTATATGTAATTGAAAAACTAAAAAACATTTCAGGTGTTATAATGATTATTTAATGGATGACCTCCATTAATGTAACACGCTTTTATTTATAAAAAAATGTGTCTGATATAAAAACCTTTTTAGTTCTTATTATTAACAAATAATTAAAGCTTTTTCTTTTAAGTTTTATTTTATCTTTAGATTTTTTTTACAGTCAGTTTCTTATATACTTCATAAAGTAAAACAGGAATAATTCATAAAGAGACTTGAGTGAGCCATGTAATATTCCACCTAAAATTATATTGACAAAAAAAAGAAGTAATGATGTATTTTATTAATAAGTTACGGTATTATTAATTTGATAATCAAAAATATATATTTTATATTTTTAATTTAACAGGAAAACGAAGGTCTCGAAGTCCAAGGATCCAACTCCTACGTCGGTCAAGACGGTCAAGTTGTCTCTCTCTCCTACATCGCCAACGAGAACGGATACCAACCCCAGGTAACTAATTTACACTACATTCTTGTTGCATTAATCTACAAATTCTAGTTATTTGACATGGAAATATTAATATCAGCACACAATAAATTGAGAAACCAATAAATTATATAGAATAAGATGTAATAAATGAAGAAGTGGATACTCCCATGCCTCGAACACATGAGCCTGTGACCAATGCATTATAGTATCTAATAATGTATCGTAGGTGACGTATGTAATTATTATATACTATATGGCTAATTTGTTTTAGTAAACACCTAGAGCTAGTAAACGTTAGTGTTATACATAACACCTTATATTATGTTTTCTTCCACAGGGCGCTCATCTCCCCACCCCTCCATCAGTACCCGAATATATCCTGAGGGCTCTTGAGTACATCGCAGCTCACCCCGAAAAGGTTGAAATCAAGAGGGTTTAGATTTAGTACCTACAATTAATTAACTGCTACCATTATGATATTCTAGTCGCGTTTTGTGATAGAGAAATAAAACGTTGTTATCTTAACTTTGTTTTTTACTGTTTGTATAATTATTGAAAAATGTTCATTTGAATTAATATACTAGGTTACAACTGTAACATGAGCTTTCAGTCTACCTATAAATATTAATGTGTAACAACACCTATAACATTACATTGATTATTTGAAATGTAATATCCGACTTTGTTACTGAAGTGTTTATTAAACGTTTAGCAAATAAAAATCCTTAATTATGACACTTACAGACTTACAGAAAAAACGATATAACGAATATATTACGAAACAAAATATTCACCGATATCCCAAGGACTATGTAGAAAATTTAAGAATTTCTTAATTAAGAGGAATAGTAGTTTCTGATAAAAACCATCCGTACATACACAAAGAACACCAATTATGTTGATACAATTCTCATGTCAAAGTGACCTGGCGATATCTCAGAGGTTTCAAGTCGATGGCGTTGATGATTTTTCCAACGTATATAAAGTTAGAATAACAATACAAGAATGATATACAAGTTTTACTATGGCCATAGGGCTTGCCTTATAGATTGCTGATAGCGGTAGGTACTCAGAATCTAATGCCTTGAAAACTGAAGTTTCTTTGTGCTAATCAACGATTAAAAATATTTTTTAGGTTAGACTACTATTGTCTTATCTTTGGTCTGGAAGGTCCAGCATCAGCTTCTAACATTCGACCATGTACAACAACGAGCCGCTTGAGTTGTCGGAAGCCTGGTGTGCTGTGACATCTTGACTATTCGTCGTTACAGAAGGATATTGCATCTTTATGCGTCTAATACCGCATTTAACACGGAGTGTTCTAAAGAACGTGTGATCTTTTTTCTGCCACTGACTTCCACTATTGGACTGTAGCCCACCAAATACGATACCATTCCTTCCATCTGAACTTGTGGTGTTGTTCTGCTTGCATGCCCTACTAAAATTTGAAAAGAACTTCCGTCGGAGGTTTTTCCAGGTCTTTACGATACCTTATAAAAAGGCGCCTACTTCTATTTGAAAGGCTGGCAACGCTCTTGTAATTTAGTAAATACATATTAATCCTATTTGATACACCTGTTTCGAACGTAAATATCGTATATTACAAATTATATCGTGTATACAATTCAACGTAAATTTTACTTTTATTTTGCAGAATTTGTAAAAATATACCTACCACAGTCAAACCAAAGCCAGATTGTCAACAACTTGTAACCAAGTTACTAATAATAATATATTCATAAAATACCAAAAAGATAATTATATGTAGAAATACATTGTTCATTCTTAATTTCCGGGTCCGGGGTCATAGAACAAAAATATCATGTATACTATGTTTCGATACACAAGATGTGTGAATTAATGATTTATTCTTACAAGACAAGCCGACAATATTCATTTATTCAAAGAATCTTATTTATATTTAGAGCTCATATTTATTTATTCTGTCTTTATTATATTTTTTGTATTATAACATTAAACGTATATCAAAAATTTTGAATGATGTAAATCCCTACCTACCTACCTACTTTCCAACTAAGGCAAGGTCGATCTGTAAATATGAAAAGAAATTTTAAACAAATTTATAATGAAAAATTAATATACCAGTTGAGCTACCGGTACATTGATTTTTATATGCTTAACATGGTTAAGCTTATTAATATTTGACATATATATAGAATGAAAAAAAAAACCGATACGAGCAGGCATTTGACCTCTGATAAACCGTCCCCTCCATCTACCTATTGAGCTACTATGTCGCTACCTGCTCAATTCCCAGCTAATGTTTCTAACTTTGTGGTATAAAATAACATTGCTATGCATACAATAAATAAGCTCAACATGGCAAAACATATTTATAGATAAAATCAAATATTAGTTTTGGTTGTAGCAGCTTTTCAATGCATACATAGACCTTTTTATTAAGAATTAAAAGCAAAAACAAATAGAAAAAGTAAACACTACGAAAAAATGTGAAATGAAGTAATCATATTTAAGCATTTTTGAAAATGCAATCCATAATGCATAGAGAATAAAAATTAAAAGTTTATTCTGAAGAATGCGACTTCAGCTGTTTATCAAATTAATTTCAAATATGAAACATATAAAATTCTATACATGATTTAATAATGTTATAGAAAAATAATAATTTCCTTAATTATATAATTAGGAAAATTATATTACCTTGGAAATCAGCATTCAGTATGGCATAATCATCTGTTTTCAATAAAAAACATGCATAATTTATAATTTAAATATCTCTAAAATATGATATATGTATCGCTTTAATATAAAAGATAATTATTTCATACATAATAATAATTAAGTATCAAGAATGTAAGTAAATAATGTTCAAATTTATACAATGCTATATATATGTTAGGTCAGAACAAATTTTAAACAAATCATTATCAAAATGTCAGTAAATGAACACAGGCATATCTGTATAATTTAAATAAAATTAAATGTATTCTCTATAAAGATATTATAAAAATGTAGCTACAATATCTATTAAATATATCATATATTATCTTAATAACCCATTTATAATCCAAAAAACTGATTCACCTTGTAATTAAAAAAAGCAAATGACAGACCAACGAATAACATAGAACCATGAACGAACGAATCTTGAGAGTATAAAACGCGTGGCGTTTATAATATCATCACAGTTACACATCGCCTGTTAACTTGAGACATCATGGTAAGTCAGGTCCAATAAATAAATTTAATTATATAAAAATATTGAATTAGGCAGAAATTTCTCTTAAATAATTGTTTGATAATTTTTAAAAATAATTTAAAATATTTAAGACAGCTTCAAAAAAGAATTAATTTAATCCTTAAATACAACGAAATCTCAATTAATTATTCTTTTGTTTTCAAACAGAAATCCTTCGTAGCCCTTCTCGCCCTTGTGGCCGTTGCTGCCGCCGATGTCAGCCACCTCGACGCCGCCGCTCAGATAGTCAGACAAGAGGCTGATGTCTTCCCCGACCAATACCAATTCGTTTTCGAGACCTCCAACGGAATCAAGGGACAAGAAAGCGGAGTATTAAAGAACGTTGGCAAGGTACACACACAAATATTTTTTTATTATATTCTTTTTTAAATAAGATACAATTTTACTTTAAAAGTAAATATTACATGATATGATTCCATACTTATGCTGTAAACAAGACAAATCTTTAAAATGTCGCGTCGAGTGGATTATAATTATGTTTTTCATAAGACAAATCTCAATAATATCGACTTGAATTAATTCATCTTAATGGTAAATATTGGTAATGGCGATTTATTACTAATCAGTACAGACGGAGGTCAATCGGCATGACATTTAGAAGATGAGCTTGTTACCGAAATATGTCCATAAATTATTTGTCAACCTTGATCTTTACTTTAAGGTCAGCTTTTTATTATATTAAATAAAATAAATATGGATATAAATATTCATTTGAGACCTTCACAAATCACGTGATATGACTACTCACTAATGACGTCTTTTTGTATTTAAATGTATAATTATTATATTTTTTATCCTAACAGGAAAACGAAGGTCTCGAAGTCCAGGGATCCAACTCCTACGTTGGTCAAGACGGTCAAGTTGTCTCTCTGTCCTACATCGCCAACGAGAACGGATACCAACCCCAGGTAACTAATTTCTACTACATATTCATTGCATCGATTCACAAATTTTAATTATTTGACATGTACAAATCAATATTAAAAATATCATTTAAATTGAGCAATCAATATAGCTTATAGAATAAGAAATAATATATGAAGACGTGGATATACCCACACCTCGTACGCTTAGTACATACGACGTTCCGTTCGGGTCGAATGCACTTTGGTATCTTATTAGTTGGCGTAGATTGTAAAGGTGACTTTATAGATATCTATTGTATGCTATATGGGTAATTTATTTTACCTAATACCTAGTGCTAGTTAACGTTTGTATTAATGAGAATCATAAAACGATTTGACTTTAAATATAACAGTGTTATTTTATTAAATATTTGTTTTTCCACAGGGCGCTCATCTCCCCACCCCACCCTCAGTACCCGAATACATCCTGAGGGCTCTTGAGTTCATCGCAGCTCACCCCCCCAAGGTTGAAGGCAAATTTTCAGTTTAGGATCTAAAATTGTTAACCACTACCACTGCCATATTATTGTTGCCTCTAGTCGCGTTTTGTGATGGAGAAATAAAACGTTATTATCTTTAATTGTTTTTTTTTCTTTTATAAGCACCTTTTAAAAATATAACATTTGAAATAACGCCAAAACCAAAATAGGTAATAAAATGGTACTGTGTTTAAAATTTGCAATATTATACATATACATGTTTCCGTTATGAAAAAGAATATGTTGACAAAATTACAAGTTTCATATCATTAAGAAATAGAAAAATTACTTATATGTTATCAAATATATATTAAATTGATGATAGTTAACGAAAACGTAACACAGAAACGATTTTCGAGCACCTCGGTCGCTTGCTAACTTGGCCACGGATCTCAGGAGACGACACTCGGGTACGCAAACGAGCTTTCCGCTACAATTTTTGCTCCATATAATATTAAGCGTGGTTCTCTTTATTCTCTAATCTTTATTAAAATTCATTTCTTAACATAACATTCCGCTGCTTCTTTTGAAATGTCCTTAAATTAGTCTTAAGCAAGCAGATTGTCTAATTGTTTTTTTTACTAATAACTGACCTTGTACCTAGATCACTTTTTACATAAATAATTGTTCACAAGTTGGACCTAACATTCTTATTTTGAATACGATTAAGATTTTTTTGTAGTCAAAACTACCTGCCATAGACCTCAGCAGAAATAGAGACAGAAATTCTGCAGACTTCTCTAATCGGTTTTGTAAAACTTTACTTTATGACAACCATTTATTTAATAATTATTTACAAAAAATACAGGACAAAATATAACTACTGCTACTACTTTTCGGTTTTAAAAGTACGTTTTCTATTTTACTTTTATAATTATTTAAGATACCAAATTTGTTAATTATATGTAAATTTAAAGAAAATGTTTTTTTTGTGACCTGCCTTTTACAATTCCCGCAAACTCCATACCCTACCATCCATAGAATACCAGCCTTAAATAATCTTCTAATATTTTTATTTGTTTCAATATTTTGTCTTGATACAATTTTTTTCTTCAAATATCAAATTAATGTCTTTATAATAAAGTGCTTTGAATGTAGTATTTATATGAAGTACGTATATTTTTTTACCTTACATTAGTGTAGTTGACATTCTTAAATGGTAGTGAGCCAACACTCGTAATGCCTCCATTGCAGCGTACAGACCCTGTGCTCTAGATAAGTACAAATATAAACCACCCTCTGCAAATTAGGATCATTTTTTCTATTATTTTTTGTTTTCCAATTTGTTATAATATGTGTTTTGGTCAAGTAAAATAATTTATTTTTTAATAAAAATAAATAGTGAAACAATATTACACCCATTCAAAATGTTTCTTAAAACTTTTCTACTGCTTCCCCGCCTTAAATGAAATAAAGATGATTTATATTTTTTTGGACGCAACCTACTTCCTGATGATTAGTCATTATTTATATTAATTTAGTTTCGAAGATGAGTTTAAAGAGAGGTCATGTGCTATTTTTATAATCCAAAAAGTATATAATATAAATGCTATTTCCTTACCCTTATCTAACACCAACCTGACAAATTTATTAATACACTAAAATAATGAACATGCACTTATGTATGTATTGTTTGTATTTTATCCGTAATGTTCTCAACATCTCAACATAAAATGTATTTTTATATATATATATCTAGTTTCTTACTTCTATGCAAACCGAAGTTTGGCCAAACAATGGTAAAATTTCAAGGAGCCTAACTATACAATAAGCTACGTTACTTAGTTAAGCATACATATTTGAAACTACTTACGTACTAAAATTAAGATAACTGAATGTGTGACACGCCAAAAACAATTAAATAGGTATATATTTTAAATATTGTATCTTTATTAGATTATTTTTTATATTTTTTACTAATAATAATTATCTTAATAATTAATATATTTGAACGACTTTATTTTATTTTGAACGGATCATCAATTTCACATATTCTACCGGTTTTCAGCATGTAAATATTGTAGTTTGAATATAGGTTCAATCATGATATCTGCAGACAATAAACATTCATGTTTAATTATATCCGGCGTATTATCAATGTATACAAGAAATGATAACGGCCCAAATACTCCCTGTTGAACGCCACACCAATTATGAGAATAGTTTGAGCGTAAATTATTTTTATATTATCAACAATACTCGTTATTTCTACAGATTCTCTTAAATATAAAAAACATTCTATCCACTTGTATGGTTTACCTCCTATACTGCTATTACGTACCTAATTTATTTAAGAGTAATGGATGAGATACAAAATCAAATGCTTTGGTCATATCCAGAAAAATAATCAATGGGTAAACTTTATTATTACGATATTAAGATATAATTTTGATAAGTTAAAAACAAGCCAATTTTGTACCTATTAAGCCGAAAGCCATATGGTTTACTAATGTGTTGAAAGTAGTTAGAAAATTATAGTTTCTCACTTTTTTCAAATACTTTTAATAGAATTAGTGTTAATGTTATTGACACTAAATATTTCTTAACATATTTTACAAACAATTTTATTGAAAATACTAATATGCTAGTAATTATTTAAGTGGGTTATATCGTCCTTTTTATGAAGAAATTTAACAGTTGACCTTTTTAGCCTAATCGGAAATGTTCCTTCTTCTAGAGTAATATTAATTTAGTGGCACAAAATAAGTGCCAATAATTAATAACATTTCTTGACTATCCAGGAATTTATCTCATCACAACCAAATTATTTACCATTTTTTTATTTAGATTATGTCCAAATTTATAACAGGTGTCAGAAACTTACAATTTTTATTAAATACTCATTTATTTGTGTTTTTTTTACTTTTTATAATTTTTGTATTTAATAGAAGTACTAGCTGTTGCCCGCGACTCCGTCCGCGAGAGATTTTGAATACAGGACTCGTAAAAACTCCTTCGTTCGAGCTTTTTTTGGTCAACATTATTTCCAATATTGCTCCCCACGAAAAGCTCTAATATTATTTCAAGGAAATAATATAATATAACCTAGATTCACCGTGAAAGTCATTTCTTAATATTTGTTAAGGAATTATTAGATTCGTATAAATGACTTTGAGGGTTACCTCCAATAAATTAACTTATAAAGTATAAACCCACAAGTTATCCTATCCTATCTTTTAAGTTGGACCAAACAATAGATACCTACAAAATTTCATTAAAATCCGTTTAGTAGTTTAGGTGTACATCGAGGACAAACACTTTATATATATATTAAGATTTATATTATCATTGTCATAATAAATAATCATATTATAATTACTTTTATTATTTAAAATAATATTTTTTTATAGTTAGTAATATTCTTATTGTAAAAATTAAGGTAAAGAATAGAAAAGAAGTAATTTTTGTTAACTCTATTTTTGTTTTATTTCAAGATGTTAACCACGTATTCAAAAATGTATCAACATAATTATCTGCCATATTTTATTGCAAAAGTTTTTTATTTGTTCCATCAGCGTACGTTTACGCCCAAAGCGTACGTTTTTAGTGTAAGATTTTTTAAGTCCCTTGGTCATCCTATATGGTTTCTTATGTTAAATACAGTAAAACAAATATACCATTCAAATCTTAAATTTCCAGGAAAAGATATGAAAGGTACAATGAAACATAAAGGTGACTAGATATACATAAACATATTTATATAGAATAGTATGAAAGAAACGTACAGACAGCGAAAGCTACCGGAAATGTATGTAAATTAAAATTTTCTAGCCGACGTTCAATTCTCGATCCATTTCCGTCACTTCCAAACTCATTACATTTATGAAGAGTGCATACGATTCAGTCAAAATTCAAATCACTAAATATTTAAAAATATCAGGTAAGGCTTATAATCTTATGCGTTTTTTGCGTGAAGCATTCAAAACTTAAATGATATATTGTATTTTTGTACCGTCGTTTAAAATTATGTCAAGATTAAACATGACAATAAAAAAATAACTTTTTCAGTTTGTACAATACGAACAGAAAATACATTAATCTCTAATAATGTTATAAATATACAATTAAATATCTTTTTAAAGTAGACAAAACGTTAACTACAAAAGCATAAATTTAAATAGGTATTGTGTGTATATTATATCAACATCATAAACTATAATTATATTAACATGACTTGATTATGAATAATTGTATAGCAAGTAGCGTTTGCTGTTACAAAATGTATAACGATGTTTCATTTGTAGCCAAGTTTGCTATCGCTTACATATTTTCAATTTCCGTTCTATTCAATTGTGCCAGTAAGCATTCAAAATAACGGTGATAAGCATTTATTGGTAAAACGTATTTGTATTTATTTATTATTAGATGTGCTGATTACTTTTTTTAGGCACAAAAAAGTACTTTATTGCTTAGGTTAAAAAAAATATAAAAATCAATTTGTTTAATAAGTTAAATCAAAAGAAATTATGTTTGTCAATTTGTCTCATAGGTACATAAAAGTATTTGGTATAGTGATAGCTGCTTCTGTCATCATATTGTAAATGAAATGTACCAAAAAATTAGAAGCTAGACTCGGTATAAAGTTAAAGTGATCCTTATTGCTTATGTTAAATTAGTTATTATTTAAAATAAATTGTACATAGAAAACATCAATTTAAAGTCAAATTTGGTTTCATATCTAGGTATTATATTTTAGAAACAGTCTCATGCAATTCCAAACTTGCCGTCGTATTCCTAATAAGACCGTTGCCACTACTACGGTGTACGACCGAGTTTCAAACCTGCAAGTTAACTATCTAAGTTCATAAGAATAAAGCAATAGGTAAATTATTGCCATGAACCTTAACTTTACATTATTGTTAGGATACCTTAAATAAATGATTGATACAAAAGTAGCGACTTTAATATTATTGGAGTAATTGTTACGCTGCTGCAAGGTGAACAATTTACTCCAAACCTTTTTTAAACATCTTATAATTCTATATCGAAGCTTTTCCATAGTAGGTACCTTTATTGCAACTTGCATTATACGTAGCAATATATCACGTGAGTGATACTCCACAGCGAAGTAATCTACGCGTATCCGTCTGCAAATCGATAATCGTATTTGCCACCAACTCAGCGCCTACTCAATATAAGTATGAGGTGTTTAAGGTTCGGTAAGTATATAGTGGTAAGATATATTAAACGATACATTTTTTTAATTTGGGGAAGGATTGTTTTTGTACGGATGGTAATGTTCTTCTTCCAAAGCGATTGTCGATTGTCGATTCTAAACTGACTGTTGCTTCTTTACTTTTCTATTATATTCGTAGAAATAGGATACATCGTCTAGCTTATCTCTAAATAGCGAATTGTACGAGACTGCTTTTATAGATTATTTACCAATATAATATATCTCGGATACATTATATTGGTAATAATACTACATGTTTTTCATATTCATCATTTTATCATGGTATATGTATTTAGGATCTTCATTGTTTTAAATTTCATTTGATCAAATAGATAAAGTTCAAAAAAGTCAATAAATTCAATAGTTATTTGGTTAAGTAAAAGGTAATTTTATTCGTATAAAAGTAAGTACGCAATCGTCACATCAATTCAAGTTTGGCATTCAGAGATGGACTCAAACGAAATTATATATTGCCTTGATCGCCAAGTCCGTAAATTGTTAATAGTGATTTGTGTGCAACACCCTAATGAGTATGCTTGACGCGTGGCTATATAGAAGAGTAAAGAACTACATGGTTGGTTCTACAAAGTTTTGACAGACCAAGTAAGTGTAACTTGGTCTGTCAAAACTACAGTCCAACCTGGTTTATATATCCTGGCTAAAACACGGAAACCTCTTTGGAGAAACCAAAGGGTTTCTCAGTGCAATCACAAAAAACGGAACTCCCGACATATACCGACCTTGTCATAATCTTGGAGAATCCATTAGACATATGGTTTCCGATTGTAACCATTTTGCTAACAGTAAGTAACCACACACATATTACACATAACCAAGTAGCCAGGAATATTCACCGACAACTTGCTCTTCGAATGGCCTCGTTGAAACTGAGTTACGATATAATAATATAATACAATCCAACGTCATTTCTTGAAAATGGTCATGCGTTGCTCAACTGGGATCGGTCTATTATCACTGACAGATTTATTATAGTTAATAAACCTGATATAGTGCCAGTAGACCGATCAACGCGTCAACCTATTAATTATCGTTGTTATTACAATTCTATATGACGATAATCCCTTAAAGACCGAAATAAGAAAAAAAGTAAATATTAAGACCTTATCTACGAGGTAGTCAGCATGTGAAATGTTATTGTCTACATTGTTTTCATTGTCTTGCAGGTCAACGGTCTAATAGTGAAGAGTTTCAACCAACATCTTCAGAAACTCTTGCTTGACTCTTGGATTCAAAAGTCAGTGTTGCTTGAGACGACTCGCATCGTGAGGCGGTTCCTCTGCCTGGACCTGTCTCCGGATAACTATTTTTATATTTTTTAATATTTGTTTTTTTTTATAATCATATTTAAAAATGTCATAATAGGTTTGGAAGAGTGATGAAATAAAACAAATTATAATAATAATATTCTTTATTGCACACAGTATAAGACGTTCTTATCGCTAAATATTTATAAGTATTGGAAAGAATAGCTATTCTTTCCAATAGTTAGATATATATCTTGATACTTAGATATATATCTTAATACTTGATACTTAGAGATATATATCTTGATACTTATAAATAAATAAATATATTATTTATTGTTATTTATTATTTATAAAATGGAAAATATAATACCATACTAAGTATAGGAAAAAATTTAACAGATATTCAATAATATTTTTAATAAAAGGAGGGGCAAATTTCGAGATAATGATCTTTGACTTGCCTCTTGAAAGAGATCAAGGATTCCACTTGTCTGACGGCTACTGGAAATGAATATTCAGTAAATTGCTTAAAAGTAAACGAAGGAAAATCATAAGAAGGAAGTGTTGCAATAGAAATAAGAGTATTAATCTTTATAATATTGTTCATAGTATACGTCTCTCGGATAATAAAATACTGAGACCATTGAAACCGATATTATTAGGGGAAACTTGTTTTGGCGATTTTCCTACACCTAGAGATTGAAGAAATTTCCATATACATACTGCGTCGCCGTTTTCGTCTGATATAAGAATAAAATATCGTTGTCATCCCTACACCGTGTATAACAGCTATTTCAGAGGCAATCAGCAATTAAATTCAGTAGATCATTTAAAAATAAATAACTATCGCCATTGATCACATACTTTTCTCCTTTTTATAATTTATTCTTCCTAAGAGGATGATTGTGGTGTTTAATTATAAAAATAAATGTTTTGCTTTTTCTGAAACAAAAACTTTTTGCTATATTGCTATAGCCATTTTAAATTAATAAACATGGAATTAAATTTATATTTGGAATATCCAAAATATATTTAATCAAAATTTCTTCAACATATAAGCAATAAAAATATAAACGTCACAATGAACAAAAGTTTACCCTTATTGCGTTATATTGTTTATTTCTGCATTTTAAGTTTCGAGGCTATTGTGATTTTAATGTTTAAAATGAAATTGTTCGTATAATAATTGAATGAACACCCATTACAATTTATTTATTACTATATAATGGCTACAATGCAAATTAAACTTTCCTCTGTCTGAAAACATGATATCTCTTTTGGTCATTATAAGTTTTTCAAAACGTTATTTATTAGTTAATGCCTTTTATTCAACTTTCAACATCCTTGTTCTATTAAACGTTCTCCCGAAGATGAGTTTCAACATGGATAATGTGTCATTTTTAATATCTAAACAGTATATAACAAAGCTACTTTTACATCTGCTTATTTCATATGTAACAAATATTAACAGCTATTTTCATCGGTATATCGAAGTATAATTTATTATTCCACATCAACGTAACATTTGTTTAAAAATTTATTGGAGGTTACGATCAATATTAAAATCACATGAAACATTATTTGTGAATATCTTTACAGGGTAAGTACTAGTTCTTACCTGTAATTGACCTTTTTCGAATAAGAAACTATATTTGGTCATTGTGGCAGGACAAGCCGCGAGCCGCAGACGCTTAAGTTATCTTTTTAGCGAAGATTTTTATTAATATCTAGGATGCGTGCTTCAATTTAAGCTTTAATTTAAGCAACATAGACACGGAACGGATCTCTAGTCTTACCGTATACCTACATTCAAACTCATTCAGTAGAATTATTATAATATTGTCAGCAAAACACTACTATCCTCATCCAGCCTGCACCAGCGATCTTACGCAAGTCGACGATCCATCCCTATGGATCGTCGACTTCGTCCCTACGAAGGGCATCCTACAATACGCTTACCCAGACGCGGTCTCCACTCCAGAACTCGTTTGCTCCATCGGCCAGGTGTCTTGCGACATACGTGACCGGCCCTTTACCACTTCATCTTGCAGGATCACCTGTAAGCTATGTCAGAAACTTTAGTTCTCTCACGGATACAATCATTTCTGATTTTATCCCTGAGAGAGATCCCAAACATAGCTCGCGCTATTGCCCGTTGAGTGACTTTAAAACTTTAAATTAGAAAAATTAGAAAAACATATACAATATATTTGTTATAATATTATAAGTACATAATTAGCTATTACTCAATCTAGAGGAACGGTCAACTATGAAATGTTGTATTTATAACAACACACTATATAAAATCATATTGATAAATAAGAATTATCGTGTACCTACCAAGTAGCGCTTGTTGCCACGGAATGTATAAAATTATTTTATTTGTGGTCAAGATTGCTTTCGATTTTAGATTTTTGAATTTCCGTGATATTCAATTGTGCATTCAAAATATGAGTTAAATATGAATAGTATTATTGGAAGTGCTGGTTATTTTTTTAGGGCTGCAAAAAAGTAAAATGCACCAAGGCTTAGGTTTATCTAATAAATGTTTGTACAATATCTTAAATCATAATAAATTGTATTCGTAAATTTTTAACAAGTTGGTACATATTTTTGTATAAAAATTTGGTAGGTACAAAGGTAGTCTGGTCTATATGTGATATGTACAAATATAAATCTTAATTCAAATTTGGTTTCATATCTAGGTATTATATTTTAGAAGCAGTCTCATGCGATTCTACACTTGCCGTCTTATTCCTAAAGGGATTGTAGACTCAACCAGAATGTACGAGCGATTTGAAACTCGTTACTCAACTACCTAAGCACATAACTATAAGCTAATTATAATAATTATTGGTTTAAAGATAATTTATTATAGTTCAAATAGATGATATAAGAATCAGCGACTTCAAAATGGTTTAAAGTAATTGTTACGCTATTCCAGTTTTAACAAATAATTCAAAAGCTTTTTTAACAACGTATATCTCACTATAATCTCGAAACTATTCCATGGTAGGTGCAAGTGTACCTCCGTTGCAACTTGTATTATATGAAGTAATATAACACATGAGTGATACTCGAAAGCGATGTAATCTACGCGTATCCGTCTGCGAATCGAAAATCGTGTTTGCGATCAACTCAGCGCCTACTCAATATAGGTATGAGGTTTCTTAGATATGGTTGAAAGTAAATCAAGATATTTAAAGTAAGGAACGATATAAATCTTTAATTCTGTTTGGGTTATTTTTATATGGATTTGCTTAAGCTTCTTAAATTTTCCATTATATCCGAAGTTATAGAATAAAGCCACTAGCTTATCTCTTGGCAGCAGCTAAATAACACGAGAGTAGTTTTGATATATTCTTTCTTACGTACCTAAGCAAATAGTATTTTACGTTTAAACATTTAGAAATAGCAACTCTACTTATAAAACATAAGGTGCAATTTAACCTAGCATGTTTACTTAAATAAAAAAAATTAAATATTGCAATAGTCCAGTCTCGTGGTTTTATATAATTACATTCGAAGTGCTATCAGCCTTGCTTACAGTCTAAAATATCTAAGATTACATATTTTATTTTGCAGCTTAAGCATGCAATTTTACATTTCAATAAATATAATTTAAAGTCTCTTATAACCATTATATATTATTACTAGCTGTTGTTTGCGTACAAACGAATTTACTAGCTCGACAACAACGCCTCCTATCGGGGACAGATTATAAAATGTCTTTTATAGTAAGTATAGTATATATAATTAACATGAGATAATTTATTTCACGAATCAATTACAATAAAATATAAATTATAAAATCATCCCTTATATTTCTCTCAAGGGATAAATTTGCAAGAACGGTGAAATGCACCATCTTTTGACTTCTTTGGGAAAAATATGTTTATTAAAAATCTTACACTCGGTTTTTCAAAAGCGAATTCTCCTATCCTAATCCCAATCTAATGGTAGCCTTTGTGATTGGTTGACATTAAAGTTTACATTAAAAAATAAACATAGAAATAAAGATATAAGATTAAATAGAATTACTCGCGACGTTTTACTTTACCCAATATTGGTATATACATAGTATATTAAAACATATTGGTTGTTTCTGGAGATTAAACCACAGACAAGTATTTTATAAACATTCTATTTACCATTCTTTGTACGGTATTTATTTAAACGCCTCTAACATTCACCTCTAATAGGAGCGATTACTAACCAAATATGTAGAATACCTATAGAAATTAAATGAATGTAATGTACATAAAATATTTAGTAGAAATGACCCATGTCTCTGTTCTATTCAAATCAGCTTTTGGAGGCAACTCTTTTCTTTTCGCTTCGATTTTATAGGCAAAAAAATTTGTCGTTTTACGTCGTATAGCCCACCTAAAATCTTATTTTCTAAACCTCAGTACTTTTATTTCGGTTTGCTAGTGTATGCCGAACTGTAGAATCATAGTTTGAGAAGTTAAAGCGTAAGCTTTCACGAACGTAACGAACAAACTTACATTCGTTTATATAATGTTAGTAATGATAGTTTTTTAATCCTCAAAACCAGGCACTACGGCACCCAGTCGGTCAACGAAAAATTAAAATAGTTATCAAACTAATTTATTAATCCTCATCAATAGTTTACGTTCTTTAGGTAATTTTGTATAAAATTTTATTTAGTCTACTACTAAACTGTACTTCGAAATAAACAGTGGGTTTTTTCCTCAAATATGTTCTTACTTAATATATATAACTTAGACTTATTATAGAACTAGACTTAGACTTATATATATAATAATATAATTGAATAATGTATAATATGTACGTATTATACATTATTCATACATTATTCTTTTGTAGTAAGTGATGGTAAAAAAGTAATCTTAATATAAAAACGTTATAGCTTATATCCTCATACTACATATATTACCTATTACTTACACTTTTACTTTACATCGATCTTTTAATTTAGACCTTTATTTCAATTTATTCGACCAACACATTTTCATTCTGAGTTTCTTTTCATTTTTGATTATAATATTATATGTCTACATTTTCCAAAAATACTTTTTGTTACTTAATTCCTTAAAACTCTAACGCTGAAGACGCAATTCGTTTAAAATTTAATTAAAGCTTGAGTGGTACATCACAAGTTAGCCTCAAGTTTAGTAATAAGTCACCTCTCCAGATTACCACGGAAACGATAAAGTTTAGTTTAAATTGCATATAAAAGTATTTAAAAAATATATATATATTTTTGATTTTTAAAGTAAGACTTTATCAATTAACAGTTTTGTTACAGATATTTTTATTGTTATTGCATTTATTGTGACGTGACGTAGAAGAATGATTGCTTTCTTAAATGCTCAAACTGGACATAATATCAATATAACATTAATATTTCAAATGCCAAATACGTAGTGTCAAATACATGGTACGAGTTAATTATACTTTCTTTAGTAAATGATTTAGGATGACGTCATCCAAATTTCTTATAGAAACATTATTAAAGTAATATTACTTCTAGAACGAATTCGAGAGAAAGATTATTGTTATATTTCTATAAGAGTTAATTGTAGGCCTGCTGTTAATATTAATGTGTTATGACATTAATTGCTTTCTCTCTAAAGATTGTTGATTAGAAATAAACTAAAGCTTCCATAAACCGATTCACAAATAAAAATCTTCTATTACACAACCACAATAAAGAAAATACTATTAAGAGAAATATTTGTCGCTATTCTGATATTGATTTTTAAACTTCTTAATTAAAAGCAATAGTAATTTATATACTACATTAGTATGAAGAAAAAGATAAAAGCAAAGTTAACATTATAGTGGTTAAGATACTTTCAAAAGATATAGACAAAGAGAGATACAAACAAATTCTTTAATGTCTCGAATATATTATATTATGTTAAGTTAAATATTTTAACTTATTATGTAATTTTTGGTTTTGTTATTCTGTATTTATATACTATCTTGTTATATGCATTTTATGATTTTCATTGTGTTAAATTTTATTTATTCAAATAGATTAAGATCAAAAGAAGTTAATAAATTCAATAGATTTGTTATTTCGTAAAATATTAGGTAATGTGTCTTCGTTCGTAAGTGTCGAGGTCACGCAAAACCTGACAAATTTAAATGATCAAGGAAATAGCTAAAAACGAGTCACGATAAACAAGATAAGGATTCCTCAATTGGTTGAAAAGTTTAAGATTTAAAAGTTTTATATTATTAACGACGAAATAACGTACTTCCTAGATGTGAAGAAGTCTATTCTTTTTCTCAATATTTTTTAACCCAGTGTAATATTTTTGTGTATAATTAGCTTTTGTTCAAGATTTTATTTATATATTTTTAATTATTCTGCTCATAGATGCTAATGCTGATTGATCACTTAGATGAATAAAACTAGGTGCTTCAGGCTTAACTTTGTTTTTTTAATTTTGATAAGATCTGCCTGTCGAACTGAATGGAGTGTCCTGTACACGAATGGGTGCAACTGGAACTGGATCTAGGATTTCACCTGTACTGTACCTTCAGGTCACTGCATCAAATTCGAACGTCCGAATTTATCCATTGCAATTATCAATTTGATAAAATTAAGCAACATTTACCGAAAACTATAATTTTATACCTAACTATAAAACTGCCCTTAAGTTAGACTAGCTAGATAAAAAATATAAGCACCTTTTCGGATTTTTCGAATTTATTTTTCCAAAACGATTATTATTTAACTATAAAAAAAATATTGTTATTGCCTTTTCTAAAACAAAAAAGTATATTGCTATAGCTAATTAATATTTAATATTATTAATATTGAAATTAAATATTTTAATTTAAAATTTAATATTTAAATATCCAAACTATATTTTTTCTCAATCCTCTCATCATTATTTGCAATAAAAATATATGTGTCAAACAAAACTAGCGTACCTTTATTAACAATATAAAGTAAGAGGTAGGCGTTATACCGTTTATTTCCGCTTATTAAGTTCCGAGGCTATTGTTATTTTAATGCTTTAAATGAATTAAATAACAATTGAATGAATAACCATAATCGTTTTTTTTTTATTATTATTTAAAATCTACACAGAATATTAAACTTTCCTTTCTCTGAAAATGTAATATCGGTTTCGGTCACCATTAGTTATTCAATATCTTTTGTAAGTTATAATATTTAGCACAAATAGTACCGAAACGAGATCAAATCTACATTAAATATTATCTTTCTTGTTACAGAAAATATTGGTTTCCTGTAGGTACGTACTACAGACCCCGCAACCAATCAACCAACCTTAAATCATATTCGAAAGTTTTTATTTATTTTAACATTCAGACATCGTACAACAATTTAATAACGATATTCGAGGAAAATTGTGGTGTAGATACCTCATTAATAATAGGGACTTCTATCTGAATCTCACTTAGTAAACAAAATGAAAATGTAATTGTACATCATACTTTATACCAAACTTATAGCTTTATACCAAGAATTATCATAGAGGTGTAATCATTGTACAAAAACATATTGAAATAAATTCTACATTAAAGTAAATTCGATTTAAAACATAAAATGTAATTGTCGTTTTGTTATATTGTCAAGTTTGATTTATCTATATTTGTTTTATATATTATAATGTATAGCTTTGAATGTAGTATTTATATTAAGTACGTCTAATTTTTCACCTTAATATTATTGTAGATGACAGCTCTTTAGCTACGATTTCGTAATGAGCAAACATTCGCGACTCGTAATGCCTCCATTGCAGCGTACAGACCCTGTGCTCTAGACAAGTACAAATATTGACCGGCCTTTGTACCAATGAGTGCCATTTATCTCACCTGCTGAAACTTCAGATTAATATTTTGTTTCAGTTGTTTCGGGTACATTTGCTTTATAGAATCATTTTGTTAAATACTGTTTGTTTGTTTATTGTATTCGGCAGTGTAAAAAATATCTGATATATATTTTACGTTTGATAAAAATGTTTATCTTTAAAAACTATTGAAAAATTCAAAATGCTATTTAATTGTGGACTTATGGTCCATTTCAAATGAATTAAAAGTACAAATATGTTTGTACGATATCTATAGTAAGTACCTACTTTTTGTTGATTAGTCACATCATACAGCATCCGTTTCCAGGATGAGTTCAAAGAAAAATATTGTGTCATTTTTTAAATCGAAATAATATCGAGCTACTTTTTCAGCTGCTTATTTTGTGTGCTGCTGATTTTGATGCGGTAGTTATTTTTTAAGGGTTTTAAATAAGGTCAAATAAGTGTCAAGAAACGATTTTCAATTACTTACTCAGGTCGAACCTTATGTTATTAATAGATACAAAAAAGCTTTTAACAATGTCTTGATTTATGTCTGCGATGGCATATTCTGTCGTTTTTCTCAAAATTAACTCACACATACACACGGTAAACAATTAATACCTTATTATAGAAAATAAACTAATGTTTGCAATATTGATCCTGATCTAATAAACTAGCTATCTATTTAATTTACACGATATTTATGAATTAGTTGTACACTAAGCGATACATTTGCATTTGATAATATTGCTTTTCATATAATACACTATAATAGTATAATATAGTACTATTTTATGTACACATATTTGAAATTAGGCAGAAAAAACAAAAATAACTGATTGCGCGATGAGAAAAACTATATCCATAGTAACTTTTTTACTGATATGTTTAGGTATTATTAATTAACTCATATGAAAAACTTACATATTACTTCTATTTGTTTAAAAAAGAATGTAGATGTCAAAATTTCACTGGACATATGTTAATTAAATTAATATTTTAGATGTTATAACGAATTGAAAAATAACTGGAAACCGTACGGGTATGCTTTTATAGAGCTCTTAATTTTGTGATGATATATGGCAAAAACGGTATCGTTGTTTTAAGCGATGAAGGTATGGTGAATATGTAAATAATTATAATATACCGTAGTTTAAGTAACATACAGGTCGAGCAATAATGTTAATTTCTTCGTACGATGTATATTCGAAATCTATTGTACGTATTTTAAATCGAATCTTTAAATATAATAGTCCATTACTGTGAGCACTAACAACTAAGTACTTTCACTAACAAAACTAATTTATATTGAAAACAAAAAATGTCTCATTCCACATGCAAACTTATTCCTTCGAAACCGCAGAGCCAGTTGCGTAATTCCATTAACTGCATTTTGAGTATTACTCACAGCCCTCGACTTATCGAATTCAGTGTTTGTGCCAAATTCGTGGAACCGTTGGGCAACGAAATTCCCAAATGAAATATGGATAAGAGGGATTGTGTACGGTTATTGATTGGATGTATCGTACCTTAATTATATTATTTAACATGATATTTTGGTAAGAATACAAACAGGTACAAAGCATAAGGTATCGAGTTTACAATTTCCTGCAAGACTGACTATCTCTTCTACAACACTTCTAATGTTACAGATATGTTTGTATGATCTTACAGTAATATGTACCCCCATATATTTGTATAACTTTTGAAACATACGAAATATTATAAAGGTTAAAGGATATGACAACGTCTAAATAAGTTAATTAATAAATATTTTATCTATATTTGATTATTATTATTTTTTTGTATTATATTATAACACATTCGTACGATGAAAACCCTGACTTTCAAGATAGGCGTGAATAATAGGAACAAAATATACAATATAATGTCGACTTAAAAGTCATACATGTTATATGGTGCCAAGAAAAAGGTCAGACTGAAAGCTACCGGAAATATTTTTTTCTTGGCCGTCGTGCAATTCTCGATACATTTTCTTCCCTTTCAAACAAATCAAGATATTTTTGAAAAGTGCAGTCAATATTCATGACACTATAGATATAACTTTCCTGCTATCGGCAGAAACGGTTATATTTTTGCGTTCCTTGTGGCCAGTATCTTAAAACTATATTATATATTGTAAATCTAAATACAACTTTTTGAAATTATTCCAGAAAAATAATAACAATCTATTATTGTTATTATTTTTCTTTCACACACCTTTCTTTCACACACCTTTCTTGACACACAGAAAATAAATCAAAAAATATCTGTTTTAATGTTATAAATAAATATTTAGCTACTATTAAAACTACACAAAACATTGAGTATAAAAATGTCTCAATTTGTTTAAAAAATATTATTTATAATATCATCTTGATAAATAATAATTATATACGAAATTTATAACAATGTTTCATTCGTAGCCAAGTTTCCTTTCGGTTTTAAATGTTTTCAATTTCCGTTCTATTCAATTGTGCCAGTAAGCATTCAAAATATCGGAGATAAACATTTATTGGTAAAAGGTATTTGTATTTTTCAAAAAATAAATACACTTTGTATTATTAGATATGCTGATTAATTACACAATACGAGCCAAGAAAGCGATGGCCGATAGAGTACAAGAGTCCTTAAATGGAGGTCACGTAATAACAAAAGAAACAGGATGACCGCCATCAAAAGGGACAGATGACCTGAAGAGTGTCGGAGGCTGCCGCTGGATGCATGCCGCTTTGGAGTGGTCGCAAGGAATGTTATTGGGGATGAGCTATATCTAACAGTGAATGCATAATGGCCAATATGGTGATGATGATGTTGACGTTGACATAAATCTATATATTCAGGCCCAAGGCAAGTTTCAGGCCAAGAAATAATGTAAGACGGAATTACAAAACATCTGAAGAACCTTACGTATTGTTATACTAACCGCTTTCGGAAGCTCTGATGTGATGCCGTCCTCGCCTTGTTGTTTATGAGATATTTTAGGCCCATACTAAACTCTTGTAAATTGATGTCCGGGATATTTTCGGAATAGTACCGATTGAGCTCGGCTTTTGAATCTCCTGCCGATCTACTAATTGGTTTGCTGTCCCAAGTGTACGACTGTCCATAGAACTTTATTTTATAGATGCTTATTTAGATAATGACTTTAAGCGACATCCTCCGATGTTTTTATTTGTCCAAAGATAAGCAATCATCTAGGAAATGGAAGTGATTCGATAGTTTGACATGAAAACTTTAGGAATCTTGAATAAAGTTGCTATATGATCGGAGGGCTTTCCCAAAGCTGGACTGTTCTAACCTAACTTTGATGTTCAACATACCTCTTACTATTCTGTGCTTCCGATTTTTCCTCTGTTGATCACAGAGACTTCATGGAATAACTATCATTTGGTGGCGAAGATGAAGTCTACTTAATTCCTAGTGGAACCATCGTTTAGCCAATTTATGTACCATAACTCAAATCAAAACAAATATTTGAATTAAATTCGTCAAATTATTACAACTACAGTCTGTTGTATCAGTTTTAAACTGGTATACAATTTGTTAAGGAAAAAGGAGTTTCATTTACAAGGGAAAATATAAATATAAGTTTGAGCTAGTACAATAAAACCAAAACTCAATAGGTTTTAATAAAATTTAAATAAGATATGTACGAAAAATGTATTTGTGAATATTAAAAATAAATTGTACATGGAAAACGTTAACCCAAAGGCGAATTTAGTTTCATATCAAGGGATTATATTTCATAAGCAGTCTCATACAATTGCACACTTGCCGTCTGATTCCTAATAGGATAGCTGCCACTACTAGCTGATATGATCGAGTAAGAAACTTGCAACTCAACTATTTAAATTCATAAGAATGGGTTATTCATTGTTACTAATCTTAACTACACATTATTTTTGAAATAATTTAAATATCAAGTAAATCAATGACACAAGAATAGTAACTTTAAAAATTATTCAAGCAACTGTTACGCTTTTGTAGTTTTAATAATTAATTCTAATAACTTATATTTTATTATAATCTCAAAACTATTCCATAGTAGGTGTAAACTTACCTTCGTTGTAACTTGTATTATACGAAGTAATATAACACATGAGTGATACTCGAAAGAGATGTAATTTACGCGTATCCGTCTGCGAATCGAAAATCGTGTTTGCGATCAACTCAGCGCCTACTCAATATAAGTATGAGATTTCTTACATGTGGTTGGAAGTAAATTAAGATATTTTAACGAATCTTTAATTCGGGGGTTGATTGTTTGTGTACGGGTGCTTATGTTATGGTGCCACAGCGATGGTTGAAATGTGACACTTGCTTCCTGTTGTTTTTGTTGTATCCGTAGATATAGAATATATTTATATTTTGACAGCCGCCAAATTACACGATAGTAGTTTTATTATATCCTTTCTTATCTAAGAAAATATAATTTTGCGTTTAAACATTTGGAGATATCAAAGAGCACTAGCAATACCGACTTTATTAAAAGAATTAGAGGTGCAGTTAAATTTTTTAAAATATATTTATTAGATACTGTCAAATGCTCGTAGCCCTGCGGCTGTGACAGGTCCACCGGAGTCCAATTTAAATTAGCATGTTTGTGTAAATTAATAAAGATTAAAAGTAGTAATAGCCTAGTCCCGTTGTCTTAAATAATTACGTTCTAATTGCCGTCAGTCTTCCCCAGAGACTAAAATATTTCACATCATATTATTACCATATAATATAAATTTTAAAATCATCCCTATTTTTTTGGCTTGAGGAATAAATTTGCAAGAACGGTAAAATGACTCATTACATATTTCACATTAATCGATAGGTAATTTATTTCTCATATAAACATTAATTTCCTGCTGTAACCTCTACCTCTTGGAGTTTACTTCTTAGGGGAAAAGGTCTTTATTAAAAGGACTGCACCCGGCTTCTCTCCTAATATAACGTCGGCCTTTCTGATTGGTTGACATTGATATCTACAATAAAAAATATCTTATACATATCAAAATAAATAGAATTCGAGGTTTTTCTATACCAAAATATGAGTAAGTTTAAAGTATTTAATGTACATTAATAAAATATTTTGATTGTATCCGGGGATCGAACTACGGATGAGTATGTTATGTGCAAACTATGTATGTACTATCATTTTAATTATGCCGTATTTATTTAAAAGCCACTAACATACACCCCAAATCACAGTTTAATTAATATTAATTAATATTTAATTATAATCTGTGATGTCGTTCCTAATTTGACAAGATTTCTTGGTGATACCGTCAAATTAATCCAATTTATGTTCATTTTAAGTTTATTAGTAATCAGAGTCAACACGACTAGAAAATTATCCAATAATAAAAAGTTAATCACAATACTTTCTTTTCAAATATATGTTCCCATATTATTATAACATTTATACTGTTGAAAACAGAAGCGGATATCATGCTTTTATATAATTCTGCTCTCAAAGCAAATACATTATTAAAACAAACATATTCATTGTCATACCTTTTGTATAATTTTATAATGGCATTATGATAACAATATTATATCACAACAGATTTTATGATTTTATTTTTTGTAATTAAAATGTGATATACAATTCGATATAATTTTAAAGTTATAGCGATTTCACTAACCGCATATAATAAGGTTGTCGGAATTGAAATGTAACCATAGCACGTGATCCTTTAATCTCTGTTTAGTTTTCAAAATCTTAATCTCTCTTTAGACGGGCTTAAACCAATTAAAGCTCAGATTGCTTACCAATGTGTTGGGCTTCGCTTTCATATATATTATGTGCTTTGCTAAGTGTTATTGAAATCATGTTATCAAGTAATATGTAATACCAAAATATATAATAATTTTCGTTTCGTTCCTTATATTTTTTTTAATGCCTAGCTATTGCTAAATGTATAATACGATTTTAATATAATTATAAATTAAATAAAAATTAGATTTGCTTTTAAAAATCTCTTAATATATTTCAATTTCATAAATATAAAATATTCCTTAGCTCGACACGTTAACGATACACGCAATGAGGTTTGACGCTGATTCAACAAGGATAAGCTTGTAGGCAATTTATTAAAAATGAAAACGGCACTCTTTATTAGTAGACACATTTTTATTAATTAACGTCAGTCAAGAACGACACAGTGTCATGACTTGGTAGTCCTTTAACAATATATGTATATTACTGTGTAGTAAGGGATAGTAAAAAAATATTTCGAATTGATAGATCGGGTCACTATAATAAAACACCTTTTCCCTACTCCAAGGCATACCTTTACTACAAATTAGGCTGCCCTGGCCAACAGTTTATATTCTAATTATATATTTTAAAAAAATCTGTCATCATCCTTCAAGCACACTGTAAGATAATTCGTAAAAATTCTAACACTACTTGAAAAGCATTATTCGTTTAAAATTTAATTAAAGCTTGAGAAGTATATCGCAACTTAGCCTCAAGTTTAGTAATAAGTCACCTCTCCTGATTACCACGGAAACGATAAAGTTTAGTTTACATTGCATTAAAAATTCAAGATTATTTTATTGAACACAAAAAAAAACATTACTAACATAATACTATAAGAATACGTTTGTAGAATCTGCTAAGAGTAATAAAGGTAATATTTATCCATAATAATCCCGCTCAGTTATTTGCAATAAAAATATACATATGTACCATATATGTGCATGATAAACAAACCTAGTGTACCTTTATTTGCAATATAAAGTAAGTGGTAGGTTTTATTCCGCTTATTTCCGCTTATAAAGTTCCGGGGCCATTGCTATTTATGAATAAATAAAAATTGAATAAATACCCATAACAGTTTATTCATAATTATTTAAAAGCTACCATGAAAATAAAATTTTCCTTTGTCTGACAACGTAATATCGCTTTGGGTCGCTATTAGTTTTTTAAAACGGCATTTACATTTTATTTAACTTGCTCCATCCTCGTCTTATTAACACAACGTTCTATTGTTTTATTTATTAAGTTGACGGAAAATGCTTCCAGGCATCCACTATTTATAGTTACATATAATAAAGTTGTAGCCAGAGAGCAAATCTGTACATTAAATATTAAATCTTCTTTAAAGAAAATGCGTGGTTCTGTACATGCTACAGACCCCACAACCTCCATATTATAATTTATCGACCATAAATTTTCAAATATTTTTCTTTTGATTGTTCGTTTCGAATATTCATTCATACAAACATTCTAACGGTGTTTTATGGAAGTTTGGATGGAGATTACTATGACCACTAAGGACTTTTTTTCATATGCAATTAAACCTCATTTAATAAGCAAAAAAACGAGATGAACTATAAATATAAAAGCATTTTAGGGATATTGCAGCCGTTTAATGTGTTAAAAGATGGCTTATTACTCGGGATTATCATACATACATTTGCGGGTAACACGAAAACGTGTACACAAACACATTTAAATAAATTGTACAATACCCAGAGTAGGTAAACCAAACGAAAAATATAACAAAATAATATAATGTAATTGTTGTTTGGTTAAACCATCAGCTTTAATTGATTTATAACATAACGCTTTGAATGCAGTATTTATATTAAGTGGACTAATTTTTTCAACTAAACATTAGTGTAGTTGACATTCGTGAATGGTAATGAGCAAACATTCGCGATTCATAATGCCTCCATTGCAGCGTACAAAGCCTGTGTGCTCTAGACAAGTACAAATATTGACCGGCCTCTGTACCAATGCCATTAATCTTGCCTACTCAAATTTTAGATTAATTTATTGTTTTCAGTTGTTTTGTAAGAATTTTCTTTGTAGAATCATTTTACTAATAGGTATTGTTTTTTTTTTTTGATTTGCTATTTTTATTTTCTATTTGCAATATATTTTATCATTTTATGTTTCATAATAATGTTGATAGTTAAGTAACAAGTTTATAATGTTACTTGAATGTTTGCTTGCGCTTTACTTAAAATCAAATGAAGATTTTTTAAAAGTCATAAATATACTGGAGCAGCCATTTTGAAAATGAGTTCAAAGTTCACATAGTCCCTATCATGTATTATTTGAAAAGTCAGTATAGGATGTAGCAAATTTTTCATCTGTTTATTTATTATGCAATAGTGCAAAAGATATGGTTGAAGGTTAAATCACAAAATTATTTTCAATAACTTACACAGGCTCCACCTTAGACCATCTCCCAGTCCTATGCCCCGGGCAACGTTACTCCTGACCGCCGTAACGGACAGAAAGAGCAACGGCTAAGAGCCGCTGAGCTTTGTTTCGCAATTTATTTCTCCGAGAAATTTCCTTATCAGGAACTTTCTCTGATTAATCCATATAAAAGTAAATTATCTGTTATTTTTTTTAATGTCACAAAAATTGCGCTAAATATCATCTTATTTCAATAAATATTTTAGGGGTTATGAAGAATTGTACAATCATTTGAAACAGCACCGTATACTTGAATTTCGGTCTATATTTTGTGATGAAATATTTGATGAAATATTGAGGTATGAGGAAAACCCAGTTGATAAATGACAAAAACGATACTACATTAGTAAATTGCAGCAAAATAGAGATGAAATGGATTGTTAGTCTTGTTTTCACTGAATACTCAAAGCGAGTAAATAAAATAATTATAATATTAACCGCCAACACATATATTTACATGCAAAGACTATGTAAATATTAATTCTTAGGAGGAATATTTAAAATCTACTAAAATTCTAAACATTGCATACCATTTCCCAAACTAAAATACTACAAAAGCGCAAACAACTAAGTAAAACAAAAATTAAATAAATATTGAAAACAAAAATGTCTCGTTCCACATGCAGACTTATTCCCTCGAAACCGCGGAGCTAGTTGCATAATTCCATTAACTGCATTTTGAGTTTTACTCAAAGCTTTCGACTTATCGAATTCAGTGTTTGTACCAGATTCATGGAGCCAATGTGCAATTAAATTTTTGTGAAAGGTTATTGATTGGAAATACCTTTATTATATTAAACTATATGACATTTTGGTAAGCACACTAATAGAAACATAAATTCAGATATCAAGTTTACAATATCCTGCAAAAGTTATCACTCTTCTACAACGCCACTAATGTTACATATATTTTTGTAAGAACTGACAATAACGTGAACCCCATATATTTATATGGGTTCAAAAAATAAAAAATATTAAAAAAGTGAAATAAATGCCACCATCTAAATAGAAGTAGATGTAATTAAAAATTGGGTCAATTTTATTATACATTTATTTATTTTCATTTTTTTTTAAAGAAACATACGTGTGATACAAACTCTGATTTGCAAGAAAAAAAAAATGATATAATATAATACTTAAATGTGAATTGATATAACACTTAAATGTTAGAGAAACATATCTAACATGGTGCCAAGAATCGCACAGACTGTGAAAGCTACCGGAAACGTATGTAAATGTCAATTTTCTGGCCCTCATTCGATTCTCGATCCATTTCCTTCACTTCCAAACACATCAAGATATTACATTTATGAAGAGTGCATATGTGTCAATATTTATATTGACACATATGAATTTGACAAATGCATTTGACACATTTGACACGTGTGACATTTATGTCACGAAAGGTATAACAATGACAGGAAAGATTATCTTTTGGTTTTTTGGATGGAAACATAAATTACATATTGTATTTTAGTACCGACTTTTGAAAATTTTCTATAATAATAACAACAAAAGTAAATATGTTTTATGTACACACAGAAAATAAATTAATAATATCTGTCATAAAAATATAGTTAATGACTACTACAAAAGAGTTAACAATGACATAGATATATAATAACTGTCGTGTACCAATCAAGTAGCGCTTGTTGGTACGGAATGTAACATTCTTTCATTTGTAGTCAAGATTGCTTTCAATTTTAGATTTTTCAATTTCCGTGCTATTCAATTGTGCCAGTAATTCAAAATAACGGCGATAAGCATTTATTTGTAAAAGGTAAATAAAAACACTTAAATATTAAATACAATGAAATGATTTTATTCTTAGGTTGGCTAAATTATAGAAATAATATTATGTACTATAACTTAAATGAAAAGAAAATACATATAGTCCTCGTAAATAATGTGGTCGTATTGTTTATTCTATTTGAATGAATGAACATAGAAAATATAAATCTGAAGTTGAATTTGGTTTCATATCTCGGTATTATATTTTAGAAGCGGTCTCATGCAATTCCAAACTTGCCGTCTTATCCATTCCTCTCGTTGCCACTACTAGGGTGTAAGACAGAGTTTCAAACCTGCAACTTTACTAAGTTTAATAGTAATTGGTTAATCATTGTTATTAATCTTAATTATAAATTATTTCCACTATATTTTCAATATAAAGTAATACATGGTATAAAAAGAGACGGCTTTAAAATTATTAGGGAAATTGTTACGCTAAAGCAGTTGTAATAATTAATTAATTCAAAAGATTTATTAACAACGTATATCTAAAATAAAATAAAATCTTTAAAATAAAATTTATATGTCTATCTATCTATCAATAAAAATAAAATCTTGAAACTATTCCATAGTAGGTGCAAGTGTACCTTCGTTGTAACTTGTATTATACGAAGTAATATAACACATGAGTGATACTCGAAAGCGATGTAATTTACGCGTATCCGTCTGCGAATCGAAAATCGTATTTGCGATCAACTCAGCGCCTACTCAATATAAGTATGAGCTTTCTTAGATGTGGTTGAAAGAAAATCCAGAAATTTAAGGCTAGGTATGATTCAAAGCTTTAATTATGGATTACCGATTACGGATGCTTATGTTATGCTTCCACAGCGATGGTTGAAAAGTGACTCTTACTTCTTTATTTTTTAATTTTATCCGTATATATCTATAGAATATAGCCACTAGGTTATCTCCTGACAGCTGCCAAATAACACGAGAGTAGTTTTGATATATACTTTCTTATGGAACTAAGAAAATAGAATTTTACGTTTAAACATTTAGAAATAACGAAGAGCACTAGCAATACCAACTCTACTGATATAACATAAGGTTCAATTTAACTTAGCATGTTTGTGTAAATTAATAAAGATTAAATATCGTAACAGTCCAGTCTCGTGGTCTTAAGTAATTACTTTCAAAGTGCCATCAGTCTTCTCCTCAGTCTTAAATATTTAAGATTATATTATTTTGTACACAGCTTCAACATGCAGTTTGTCATTTTTAATATATATAATTTTAATTCAACCAATTTTTTGTTAAGTATTACAGTTTGTAACATGTTTAATCGAAAATTTGTTCGATTATGAAAATGTTTTAGTTTCAAATATTCTATTATATATTCTTATGATATACCTATATATTATTTTATAACCATTAAATATTATATATTATAACTAGTTATAACTAGTTCACGATGAAACGAAACTCGACAACAACACTAACTAACGAGTCCAGAATATGTGACTTTCTTTATTTGTATTTATTGTAACAAAAGACATTATATAATTTATCAAAATACAATATATTATAAATCATTAAATCATTCCTCCTTTTTTGCCTTGTGGAATAATCTTGTAAGAACGTTGATGAACTTCGATTCCCTATTTTAACTTTGAAGTTGACTTATTAAACTATTCGAAACCTATTATGGTTTCGAAGACTTATTAATAAAATATAATTGCGATTTTTTTCAAATCTAGTGCTAACCTTATGGATTGATGATGGCAGTCAAGAGTTCTGGAAGCTGATCACAACTCTTAAACTGCTGCCGTCAACAAAAAAAAATGTAGAGGTAGAAGCATCTACGTTTTTCTTTGTCAAATATAATTTTGCATCATATAAGTATATGTCATATCCGAAAATCAAACTAAAATATGTATATTATATACAAACTATTGACCATCCTCATAATTGCATCGTATTTATTTAAAGCCAGGCAAATTATTCACGATACACACTGACATTCAAACACAGCGTTTACTAATTAAATAGGTAGAATACCTATCGAAATTAAATAAATAGTATCTAAATTAAGTATTTAGTAGACTTGACTCATGTTTATATTTAAATTAGCTTTCGCAGGCGGTTTCGCTTGTTTTCTTTTCGCTTCGAATTAATGGGCCAATAAATTGTCGTTTTATTTCGGACAACCATCTAAAAGCTAATCTCCTGACCCTCTGTACTTCTGTTTCGGTTTGCTAAGTTCAAGGTACCCTATATCATCTTCTGTACACCTGACAACGTGTATACGTATATGTTTGAGAACTTAATGCGTTAATGCGTAAAAAACAAACTCACATTGGTTTATATACCTAAAACTAGCTGTTGGACGCGAGTTTGTCTGCGAGGCCTTAAAAAAACTAGAGCTCATAAGAAATTCCTTCGCTCGATTTTTTTTGGTCATCTTTATTTCTAAAATTGCTCTATACAAAAAGACCTATTATTATTTTAAGGGTATAATATAATAAAGCTTAGATCCAACGTGAAAGTTAATTCTAAGTACTGGTTAAGATACTTTTAGACTCGGATAAGTTACTTGGAAGATTACCTCCAACAAATAAACTTATAAAGTAGGTACATGTTAATGTGGGGACAACATTTTATTATTGAATTATTTTCTTTAGATTGCCATTTCTAAATTCGTTATATGTTCGTTCAATGTCCGATTTTAATAATTGATAAAGATATTGAAATGGTTTTTAATAAAATATCGTTTAATAGGATAAAGATTAATACAGAGGTACGAAATACAGGAATGTGGATGGATTATTGTCGGCACTTTTATCAACTTTTAAAATGTTATAAAGTAGTTTTGGTTGTGTAACTACACTCGTTGGACATATTATTAGATGTGGACTTTTTAGAAGATGTTGATAATTTCTATAAGACCTACTGTAGATTTTTTTTATATCATCCATAGTTTCCGCAGCGCACGCTATGACAATTTCGGTAAGAGTAATTTTTACACACCTTTTATTGCATTTTTATAAGGGATCCCTTTTTTTTTAAGATGTTAATTTGCCTATTTCACTAAATGAAGAATCAGCTATATATATTGAAAATGTTTATAACAAAAGCGCATAACATGCTTGTATACAATTTTGCTCTCAAACATATATATTTTTAAAGCAGACATACCTACTCACCGTCATACTTTTTTGCGGCAGCTTATCATGACAAATGGTGGCATTATTATAATTTATTACAATTAATCGAATTGTGATTATTCACTCGAATATAATATTAAAAGGCAAGAGTTTTTTTAAAAATTAAAATACGATATCGAAATGATTATGAAGTAATATCGATATCAACAACCGCATATTAGGTATAAGTTTTTTAAATTGAAAAGTAACCCTAGCATGTGATCCTTAAAACTTTGATTAGTTTTAAAGATCTGAACCCCTCTTAAGACGGGGTAAACCAATTAAAGCTTAGATTGTTTACCTAAGTTTACTTAAGTTAATTGGGATGTCCTCTCTAATATATTATGTCCTTTGCTAAGTGTGTTATTGAAATCATATTATCAAGTATTATGTATAATGAGCTCGGAAAACGTCCCTTTTTATTATTAGACACATCATTTTAAAAAAATGTCTGCCAAGAGTGACCCGATGTCATGAGTGGGGAGTGCCGTTACTACCAAATACATTACTTTTTAATGAACAAACTTAATGATATTAATTCATAAATTTTACTTTCAATTGTTAATCAACAGATTAGGTGTATACCTATATAAGTTTTCATCTAAATATATATACATATATTTTATTATACTACGTATTTTGTCTTCATCTTCAAAATATTCTGCTACCTAATTCCTTAAAACCTTAACACTGAAGACGCTATTCGTTTAAAATTTAATTAAAGCTTGAGTGGTACATCCCAAGTTAGCCTCAAGTTTAGTAATAAGTCACCTCTCCAGATTACCACGGAAACGATAAAGTTTAGTTTACATTGCATTAAAAAGTAGAAATCTGTTAGATAACTTTTAACGTAAAACTTTATAAGTTAAGATTTTTTTATATATCAACTAACAACTATTGTTGTATAGTTACATTATAATAATATTTTTAAAGTGTTATTTTTCGTAAGGATTTAGAATACAATCTGTGAATCAATCTAAAAATAAAACAAACAAACAAACAAACAAAAATTTCTACTATGAAAGGACTACCTATTTACATTTTAAGTGAAACGCAATTGCAATTATTTTGTTGAATAGAGAAAAAAACATAATTATTAAAATAATACGATAATTAAAGAGTAAGTATGTAAAATCTGCATTGAGTTTGTACTTTGTTATTCAACAATTAAAATTTTAAAAGACCATCTTGAAAAGTGACTTGCGCATATCATCTTAAGCTAATACGCTTGCGCGAGAACAATGGCGTTAAACAAATGACAGTTTTGACAATTTAGCCAACAGGGCTACATATTGGTTTTGATTTGATTTGGTGTAATAATGTTAGTTTCGCGTAAGTGAGTAAATAAAATTTTATGTTTATTAATTTGATATATGCGAAACTATTTATAATGATAAATAAACATGTTATTTTACTCACCTTGATAGGTTAGTTATTGTTTACATTTTACTGTGATCGGTTTCTGTGACCGTTTTTAAAACTTTCCTTTTCATAGTGGATTATTTACCACGTGGTTGTGTGATAAACAGTAATTACAAAAGGTGTAAGATCTAGAAGATATCAAATACTCGTTCTGGAACAAAATAAATAAAGGTACGTTTTGTTTGTATTTTGTTGCTATGTACCAACGTATTTACTTATTATCCTTAAGCTATTTGAAACAACTTCTTAGGCTGGATATAGCATTATTTAAAAAAAAATACAATAAAACTAATTATTATTTTATAAATAAATATAAAATGAACTACTCGTAGGTACCTACTATTAATAATTTTGAAAACGTTATTCAAAGCAGTACAACCTCAATATAACGACTTCCTCGATATAACAATATTTTGGTAATTCCCTTGAATTGCCCATAAGAATTAATGTAAGATAGACCTTTACATTACATTTTTTTATGAACAACCTCTATAAAACGAATTCTCAATTATCAACAAAAGTGTAAAAACTTCTAATTAAAGAATTTTGGCAACTCAATACTTCTACATAACGTTCACGAATAACGGCCCTATATGTGATCCCTAAACCCTAGTATGTAACTCAGTCGCGACAGGTTTTTACCTCTTTATAACAAATTTTACACCAACCTTACGTCAATATAACAAACCTCAGTTTAACGAATTACTTATTATAACGAGTATTTACTTGTCCACTTGCGATTTGTTATATTGAGGTTGCACTGTATTATGAAGGACTCTCACATATGAGTTTATTTTCATTAAATTAATATTATCTCTCAAGCTCTTAACCTTCGTATAATCTAGAGATTTAGCTATTTTGTATTAGAAGGCAGAAACCTACATGTATAATTATAAAAAACCGTGTGCTTCTAGGACGGGTCCTAAAGGGTCTTGGCAGAACCCTATCATTTTGCCAAGGGTCAGTAACGGGGCGTAACGGTAAAATTGTTATATATACGTAATAATAAGGCGACCGAATTCAAAGATGTTTGATATCTCATCCTATTAAATAACATCTAATTGAGGTCATAAAATAGTAAAACCTTTTTATTATCTTATTTGTAACTGCTTCCAAATAGGATGTTACTATATTAAACAATATTATTTAACAGGCTTTGGTGATCGGATAGGAAAACTTTTTAACTTCAGTCTATAGGATTTTTTAAAGTTTTTATTCAGATGTTTTCCGACAATATTTGCTTTCATAGAACAGACCAAACAATTGAATATCAATATCACTCCGTTTCCAGTTATATTTTATCTCGGCCAGGAATCAATCGGGGTCCGCTTTTTCATTTATTTTTACAAGGGTTGAAATTCACTGTTTATATAAATTACACTATATAGGTATACACATAGGTATAAAAATGTAACCGTATATAGATACGGTTATATTTTTGAGACGCCTGCTAATAATAATGTACAGCTACTTACGAAACGGGGAAAAGAACTCATTACAAATTTATTAAAAGTTAATTGTGTAGGATTCAAAGAGCTCTAGGCACTTAAACATATAATATAAAAAATAAGAAAATATATCCGAATCTAATAACCACAGTTAATTGTATGATGAAATCATACGATTTGACCTTGAAAAAAGGTAATAGGCGTCTCGACCAATCAGAGAGAAGCACTAACTCACTAACAGCGATTTATACCAGTTGAGATAGAGTGGCTTAGATCGTATAAAGAAATTGAACCATAAGAGAAATATACCATACTTTTGTTTGGATTAGGTAACAGGATACAATAATTTAGTATGACAGTGCGGTAGTTGTGGGTGAGCTTAAAGACTTTTATTTATATTTTGAGAAACAGAAGCAAATCCCTCTAGAAATTAAACATGAATTTACCCAAACACGGACAAAGATAAATTGCCTAGACGTTTCTAATGCTGTTTGTAGTCATGAGCGATCCTTGTGCGGTATTTTTACTTTGCTTGAGCTTAATAGGAGTACCTTATTTTCCTTAAAGTAATACTTAATGCACCCTTTTTATTATCCCATTTAAGCAACACTATTTGACCTTAAAAAAGAGCGAATAGGAGTCTCCACCAATCAGAGAGATGCGTTAACTCTCTAACTGCCATTTCACAATGCGATGTTAGTAGGCTAGTTGAGATAGTGTTGCTTAAAATGTATAATCAAATAATCCCATAACTTAAAGTTAGTAATTGTCACATCAAATCGCGAAATTAAATATTTTGTTAAAAATATGCTTTCGATTTAAATACCTTATCTCTAATATCATGTGGTCGTAAATGACTTGTGATTAACAAATAATATGTTCTTACGTTTTAAGTAGAAATATCTGGGCTACTAAGATAAAGTTTCAAACATTTTGTCAACTTCAGTTTTCCTTTCATTCGCTAGTTTCGTCAATATCGCCTATTTTCAGTCCTTTCAACTTTTGCCTTTGACAAAAGGTCCGATTGAGAACGCCTGAAGTTTTTCTTCTTATCGGGTTCTAATTTCTTTATCAGCATCTTATTTCTCATTTTTTTTCTACTCTACGGAGACGGCCATCCGCCGTTACAAATCTTGTATCAGTTTCTTTAAAATAAACTAAGTTTAAATTGTTTAATCCTACGAACAATATTTGGTGTAGATACATCAATTGTGAACGTGAAAACTAACGAACAAAATTATGATAACATATATATACCTATTAGTGTCCGATAAAATAGACAAAAGACAAATCAATTATATTTCATTGTTGGAGAAATAATAAAATTACTCTAAGTCTAGAGTAGCGAGTGAAATATTTTTTAGTAGGTGTAATTCATGCTTATGGGTTTTCCTAGAAGAAAGATTTAGCCGTGGCACTTTCTGTAGTTCATTTCATTTTGTTATCACCGAAATGTTAAAAGTACGAAAAACGTTATATAATTTCTCTTTGAAAAATATACTATTACGCTGTGACCACTAGTATATACTTGAGACTATGAGGGCACCTCTCTCCCTAATTGATTTTGACAAACTAACGATGAGAGAAAAATACACATGTAGGTGTGCTTTTCACACGGATTCACACATAGCCAATTATTTCTTATGTCTTTTACCTATAACACTATGATTACATTTTCTTCTATGCATGTCTTAATAATTATATACTCATAATCTTGTTCGGTTTATATCATTCATACTTACCTGAATAGTTCACGTAGATAAACGTAGAATGTTCACAATTCAATACCTTACATATTACCTAACATTTCAACTTCACCAGACTACCGAACTTTAACAGACATAACGAAAGGTTACGATGACCTTTAGGTCAGTATCTTTAGAATGGCATTTCTTGAAATTCTAGAATTGACAGTTACAAGGTCAAACGTTGCGTTATTTGTCCTCAAACACATATAATGTTCCAAATCACAAATTTTAAAAACTATAGCCTATAGAGAAATTCAAAGCACATAATGTGGTCTGTAATTTATAGTGATGGGAATGTATCGATTAGTTTTGGCGAGTAATATATTATGTACTCAATAAATACATTAACGTCTAGTGTATTGTGTGTTGGTTTAGATTTTGTTACGTTTTCGTTTGTTATTTCATTGTAATGTTTTTTGGGGAATATAAAACGAGTATGTCTTTAATAATATTTTTAATTCAATTCGACTTATATTCAATGTACAAATATTTTCAATGTTATCTAAATAACTGAGCGTGAAATATATATCACGCAATTTGTTTAGTGGAAAAATTTCCTCGAATACTAAAGTATCAAATACATTCACTTACGTTAGTGCTACTTTATTAGTCAAGGATCTAACCACGTGCATTATATTTTTTACTTATAATCTCTATGTATTCTTTGAGAAATATTTTTATTATTAAGGAAAAGTTAATTGGATAACTCTTCAATTAAAACAATAGTTATTAAAAGTACTAGGCTCAAAGTTTTATAAAATTAATAATTGTGTATGTCTCCGAATTATTCAATATAATATTAATAAAATTTGTCTTTGATTCATATAAAACCGCACTTACATAAGATTTATCATTTATATATCTTACTAATTACAAGCAGTATTATATATTAAATGGTATAATGATAAGTTAAATTTACCGAATTCATGCTTCATAATATCCACAGTAAATAAAAAAAATTGCCGAAATTTGATAAAAATTAATATTAAAGTAATATATTAAATTAATATTTCCTTATGATAATTTTGTAATGCTTTGTTATTATATAATTTTAATATCTATGCAGCATATTAAGGACAAATTGAAGTCGTTTAATTAGAGACATAATATTTTATGAGATTAGGACGAGACCAACCACAAAAGCTGTAGTGGCGACCAGCTAACGTTACATGAACGTCTGGTGTTCTTGATGAATTTCCTAACAATAAATAATGTCAAGAGCTTTCAAAGAGGTTTTTGCATGCGAGACGGACACGCTTCAGCTCCGGCATTTTGTTCGGCTTTAATTACGAATTATGAATTCCGCACACGAATCAACTATTAAACCATCATTAAATGCCGCAAAAGCTTTTCGTATGGGCGACGGGCTTAAAAAATGAAAAGGCCATGTTGGTCAGCCTATTTTTTTGCATCTTTTGAGGCAGAAGATTGTTATTTTGTACAAGATAAATTCCTTTTTTTAAAATATTATTTATGAAATTTAATTAAATCTATTCTCATGAATGTCTTATATTATTTTATAAACTATGTCACTACTTATTTTTATATATTATATGGATTCATATAAATTGTAACGGGCCCGAAAAGCTATGTATGTAAATATATTAAGTTAAATATTTTTGCGTCATTAAATGTGCGATATATTTGCGTCAATAAATATGTGATATTAAATAATCTCGCAATAATATATAAGCCTAAAAAATGTACTCATTCAAAGGCACAGGCATATACTATGGTTTTTCAGAATTTCGGTATGCGGGGTGTCCATTATTCTCGAGGGCATTTTTGTTTGTTTTATGTACTCCGGAACTCCCATTTTACCCTCACAAGGACTCTTCTTTAATGGAAGTGCCTTTATTACAATATTTGATTATTACACTCGGTAACTCGTTTTACAGATGAAAGTTATACGTTATTAATGGATTAGTGTTTACGAGTAACATAATAAAAATAATAAAGTAACAAGTTATCAATAAATGGAGAGGGACGATTATGAAAGGCTAAGAAATATATAGTTAGATATTTTGATATCTAGTAGTAGTATTTGTACTTAAATATTGTCTCAAGCACTATCCTACTCTAATTTCGTAATTACAAGACTAATGGAGATAAGACGTAGATATAGTAGTTAATGGATCATCGGACGAAATACGAGTATTATATCTTACATAAGGGTCATGTCCAGATAATGCGGTTTCCATGTCTTTGTTATTTGAATGTACAACAAACAGACAATATTTATGGCGCATATGGAAATGCGGCGTGTGAAAGGTGATCGTAATGCGTGATCGTTTTCCAGATAAAACCGACAGGCGGCGTATGTATGGTTCGTACGGTCGTTTCTCTCGTTATTTACTTTTAATTTTGCATAGTTGATGTTTTAAACAACAAAATTAGTTGAATTTATTATGTTCAATATCCTTAAAGAGTTAATTTATTTTGGAACGAATTTATACCCATTGAAGCATTTCTAGGCAGTGTATTACTTTTAAAATGGGTAATTAGTTAAAGTTATTAAAGTTTTTTTTTTTCAAATATATAGATATATGTGCCATATTTGACTTCCATTGATTTGTTGTTATATATAAGGCTAATGTATATTAATATTAGTACAATGGTTAAAAATGTAGGTTCCTAATTTCAATACGGAGACTGTCTAGAGACGCCAAAATTTGTAAAGAAATAAAAATAATTATTTAAGCGTTTTGAAATAGCTTGAAAACTGAATATGCTGTACAGGCCAACATCATATTATATCTATAATAAGTAACAATGAAGTAGGTAGAAAAAAAACTTATTTAAATAATAATTGTTCTGAAATGTGTTGATATTGTAAACAAAACAATGGATAAAGTAGCTAAGACCGTTTATGCAATCATAGCGTTGAGTTAATCTTCGTTAGCCACAACTAGTTAAAGAGACTTATGAAAAATGTTGAAGAGTAATAACACTTGTAGACTAGTGTTATAATGAGGAGAGTTCGAGAATATTGATATAATAATTTTAATAAATATATATACAATATGTAAGTAAATACAATAGTAGGGGCTTATAAACTAAACATAGTGAATATAATTCAATGTTATTTACATTGTAATAAGGTATCACAAACATTTATTTTATTATGTTGCATTTGAGTAATGGATATAATGAATATACGAAAACCGCTAATAATCAACGAAAACCAATAATTGAATAGACCGGATATATTTAGAGTCGATGTATAAAGGGCTCTTCTGCGCAGAACGCAAAGGGTCCTAGCGGTGAGGGTGATCAGGTCCGTACAGTGTCCTTTACTGCGGTCACACTCCTGGCGAGCGATCCGCCTTGGGAGCTACAGGCGGAAGTGCTCGCCCAGGTCTATTGGCTCCAGGTAGAAGCTAGAGCCGGGAGGGTAAGGCTCGAGGTGGCGCGGGTCAGGGCTCTAGTTCACCGAGCCCTGATCCGACCGCCAGTCTGGTGACATACACACACACACATAGATCGTTGGATCAATCGGCGGCACGGGACCTTGTTTTTCCGTCTTGTGCAGGTATTGACAGGGCAAGTGTGCTTGGGCAAGTACCTGCACAAGATCGCACGCAGACAGACGAGAAGATCTACATGGACCGCGTCATAAATATCCGATAAAACTACTACAGGCAATAGGCCGGATATCAAATAACACTAAAGCACGACAAAAAATACATGTTTAATAGATATTGGTATCCCAAGTATTGGTTTAATAAGAAAAAAATATACTGAAAAAATATAATATAAAGTTAAAATTGTACCAATAATACTTTCACTTTCAGGCATTATTTCAAAATCACTTCACATATAATTGACAGACAAACATATTTACATCGGATTGAAAAAATCACACTAACTCCATAGTCAGGCGATCTCTCACATCGACTGCACGAACACCTTCATCGGTACGCGATGAGCCAAGACACTTGGCATGACCCGTGTTCGGCTTTCACCACTAGCTATTATGCTGAAATTGTAATAAGTGTAAAAAGTCTACATGCTCCAAATGTGTTACGAAACATTAAACATACAGAAAAAGAATTAAAATTAAATGTACAAAAGGTGACTTTATCGCTAATAAGCGATCTCTTTATATAGCCCTAACATTATAGTAAGATATGTCGAAGAGGTGTGCAGCTGATATTTAGATGGTAGTGTTATTTAACTTTACTAAGTACATATCATAATAGGACAAGGTTGGTTGAGTTATATTTATATAAAGATTTTATTTTATCTGTTGTTTTTATTGTTATATGATTATGCATCCCAAACTGACCTAAACTTATACTGTCCACACAAATGCATATTTGAAATATTTATATTTTTTGGAATATTAAATTGTTACTGCTACTTTAAATATAATTTTTATAAAATTTGCACACGGTATATCCGTAAATAGGTAGCCGCTTGTAGACTCAATCATACTAACGCTGGATAAATTTGGAAAACCTTTTAAGTGCAATTAGTCTTATCCACCTTTGTCGTCTATCCCGAAATATTATCCAGCCGTTTGTATATTTAAACTACCATTTAACTGACTAGACCTAATTGAGTCGTGACATTTAAAAGTCACCTCCGACATAGAACCACAAATAGTTGTTCATATCGGTGAGACTGACCCACTTCTATTTTAGCCATATAATCGTAGGTTCGAGCGTCTGGTTCGAGGTTCGAGCGTCTTATTTTTGCTATATATTATGTAATAGTATATTTATTACATACATATATTATTTTTATTGTTATTATTTTAATCTCTTTCATATAACAAATAGTTAAATTCGTTTTATTTCAATATGACTATACCTTTTTTAAATAAAGCCGATTTTGTTAATTCAATTCCTTAAATTAATACAGTTATTAAGATACTGACTGATGATTCCATTTCAGACTCATTAGTAGGTATCGATCGTCTAAGCTGAAATGACGCGCCCCACCACTTATTTATTTGTATTATATGTGTGAGTGTAAATATTAATGATAAATACTTGCCTGATAAAACTGGAAATGCCCAATGTATGGAGCCACGCATGCGCAACAACAATTAAATATAGTTTTGTATTAAAATTAAAATAGTTTGTATAACAGCTAAACAATTTATTTCAGTTAGTAGTAAAAAATTGTCTTTTATTAAATTATTTAAATAATCATATTTGCATGAGCATGTTTTAAACTTGTTTACTGATAGCTGATCTGCTTGAGGAATTGGAAAAGTTTATTTATCTCTATGCAAAAAACACCATCTTTAATATTTTATCCTTTCTTCCAACGAAGTTTGCTTACATTTTTTCTAACTTAGCTTTTGAAATTAAATTAAATATTGATTGAAATGTCGAACGATAGTCATTTTCTTTTGAACTGGGTAGATTCAAACTTATAAAATATTATTGACGTATGCTAAATATAAATATCTTTGAACGGAGTAAAATCTTATTATTTCTTACGTTTGTGCTGTTTTCATTAGGAAAATATGTTTTGCAAACACTTTAGAGAGTCTTCTATTTTGTAAGTAATCTCAAAACAGATCTAGTCTCTATTTCTTCACACGTCCTCGTCGTATATAGCCTTTATTGTGTGACTCGTCTTAAGCATCCAATTTTCTAGTTAGCAATTTGGATTTTTATGTTATTATTGGCCATTGTTTTTCACGATCTCTTAACTTAATAGCATATACTTAGGCTGTTGTAAAAATAACAACATTGGAATAAATAAAACATGACAGACACATTTAGTCAGATCAAAATCTACAGTCAGACACAAAAGTAGTTGACCAGATGTCATGTTGCCATACCATATAAAAGTCACATTACATGTCAAGTACAGATTGGATGAACATCGTAAAAATAGTTTAAAGCTTTTTGATCTATAGATAGCGTAGCGTCACCTGTCACAAATATCACTTAAGGTATTGTTATTACAGATTTGTGTCACTGAACAGAACAGAACAGAACAGAACTGTTGATAAAAAAAAATCAACGTATTCCAAGTTTACAAGTAGACATAACTATTTCTAATAATATATAAACGTGTTCCATTTTTAAATAGGTATATGACCTATGTGTTTGTAGATTTTTAAGAATACAATCAAAGTTTATATGTAGATCAATTATAAATTTCGACCGTCAAAATTTATGGTTTCAGGTGTAATATGTGCTTATTTGGTAAAATTTTGTTTTAATTGCTGCTTGCTGCTAGCTATCCATTTAGTAATTTTCAGGTAAACCTGTAAGTATCTTCTGACCGCGTATTAGACTAATTCATGGTATAGTTATGGCTATTATATGAAACAGGCACAGATGAAGTCTGGAATAAATAACATTACGACACTCACAAATATCTTACGTTATCAGTATGTTATCGTCGTTATGTTGTGTCAAACGAGGTAGTAATAAAAAATGTTAAAATAATATTAAATTATTATATTCATTCTGATAATTGTATGCTAGGGTGTATCTAACTGTGGTTAAGTGGTATAGTGGGTAATACAAACAAGGTTCTGACTGAAAACGCCTAAAAATGTGGTCCTTATCCGGTTATAATTACTTTTTCAGCATCTTATTTATTTCCTATACATACTTTTTGTATACTAAGAAAACAGCTTTTAGGAGGCTAATTTCAAGAGTGCATTAAAACTATTCAATAAAAAATGTATAAAATGTTTATTGTGCCACATAAAAGCTTCATTTATTATTATCAAAGGTACAATTTTAACAACATTAAAATAAATTGATCTAGTTATAATAATTGTATAATTTTGTACACTGAAACTATCTTTATTTAATGTGTTTCGGACTACTCAAAATTTCAAGACGTACCTACTTGAGGTATGAAAATAGATGTACTCGTATCTTTCGTATTAATAGACCTATGGTTATTGTATAGATACCGCATTATATTTCAGTTTCATTAAATGTATTCATTACGTTTGAACTATTACAGCCTTGAATAAGATTTCCTTGTAAATTTATTATGACCGTGAAAAGTAACCCACATAAATGTGGAAAATTGCGTACCTTCTAGACTCCGATAAAATAAACAAAACATAAGCCAATTAAGTATATCTTATTTTTTTGACAAGTTTTATACTTTCATATAAGATTCTGTCATCCACTACTGTAGTTGGTTGCATTTTGCTATTTACCATAATGTCAAAAGACAAGAATCAGGTTATATAAATCCTCTTTCAAAAAAAATACTGTGACGTTGTGACCACTAGTACCTATTTGTGACGATAGAGCATTTCTCCTCCTTATTGATTCTTGAAAACTATTAATGAGAGAAAAAATACAAATGTAGAATCAATGCAGTTGTTTTTATTCATACTTATCAACCTAAATTATACTTACGCATTAAATGCCTGTTTGAAATACCCCTTTCTATGTAACGTAATATTACGTTATACTTTTTCGTATTGTTCTTGCAAATTTTATAAACAACATCTGCAAAATTTTGACATTTTTAACTATAAACTTCGTGTATATGAGAAGATTAAGCAGGCAATATCGAATAATTAAGTGTGATTTTTTTTTCAGAAAGGTCTTATTATTGTTTGTTTTTTAACGTTTGTACTAGTTTTAATTTATTACTAAATGTTATAAATCTATCTGTATGATCTCTGTATTTATTTTTATTTCTATGTTAGTTCATTGTTTTGAACTTTGATATTGTTTGTTTACCAAATAAAAGTAAATAAATAAAATGTAGGTCTGTTTTTCATACTGGTTTAATTTGGCTATGCGTAATTTCTTCATTCTTAGGTCCAGTACATGATTATGATTTTCTTTTACTCTATATAGTAATATCTAAAATCATCTTGTTGGATTTATATTATTCATACTTACCCAATAAACCTAACTAAAGGAATCGTTCTCGCTTAGATAAACGTAGATTATTCACAACCTAACACCTTACATATTACCAAACATTCCAACTTCACCAGACTACCGAACTTTAACAGATACTACGAAAGATCACGGTCTTTAGATATTTTTAAAATGTAATTTCTTGAAATCTTTAAATTTATATTTATGTTAAACAATGTGCTATTCGACCACAAACAGATAATTTATTCCTTAACACAAAAAAAAACAGTAGCCTATAGAGAAATTCAAAGCACATAATGTGGTCTGTAATTTATAGTGATTGGAATGTATCGATTAGTTTTGGCGAGTAATATATTATGTACTCAATAAATACATTAACGTCTAGTGTATTGTGTGTTGGTTTAGCTTTTGTTACGTTTTCGTTTGTAAATTTTATTGTAATGTTTATTAGAGGCTGAGACTATGTTATCTATGGCATATTTTCCGTTTAAAAGTATTAAATCGAATTGAAATAAAATAAAACTAATATGTTTTTAGTTAATAATATTTTATGGTTATTATACTATTTTAAATATTCTCAGTCTTGAGTAATATTTATGTCTATAATAATATTTCAAATGTAAGCTAGTAATAGTAATAAGTGAGCGTGAAATATAAAACACGCAATTTGTTTAGTTAAAACCATTCATCAAATACTAAAGTATCAAATACATTGAACTACGTCAGTGCTATTTTATTACTCAAGGATCAAACCATTTACTATATTTATATTAATGTTTATAGTCTATATTTATTCTATGAGAAATCTATATATTTTTATGTATATAAATTAATGTAATAATTCTTCTATAAAACAGCTTTCCTGTAGTTATTAAAAGTCCTAACGAACAATTTAATATATTAACAAGCAGAATATATATTCCACGCGATACTGATTAGGTGAAGTAAATACCGAAATCATATTTCATTATAAATTTCACAGTACCTAAATATAAAAATGCCGAAAATTTTATTTAAATAGCTGTTGCCGGTGACTTCGTCCGCGAGGACTTCAGAATATAGAGCTCATAAGAAACTCATTTTTATTTCCAAAATAGCTCTCCACGAAAAAACCTATTTTTATTTCCTGGGAATAATACGAGTATAATATAACCTAGGTCCACCGTGCAAGTTATTTCTAAATATTGTTTAGGGAATTATTGGATTCGGATAAATTATTTTGAAGAATACCTCCCAACAAATAAACTTATAAAGTATAAACTCACAAACATAGAAACTTTACCTCATTATACTATTCGTAGAAACTAAGTTCAAGATATTAGATTTGTCACAGTTAAAGTTTATTTTGGATGTATAAGGTCTATTGTATTTTATTTTGGATGTCTATTGGATGTCTTTTGTATTGTATGGATTGCTAAGAAGTCGTAAATTGTCACCTGGCGCTATAGAATAAAAAATATGATATATTTGTATTGAATTTCAGTCTTGCGTTAACTGTAATATAAATTTAACTTAACCACAAGTTATTGTAGACCGTCCTTTTCTTTTTAATAATCTAAAATTAATGGTATACTGTTAATAAGACCTTATTATAGCGTACAAGAGTACAGTCAACTGTCGATTTCTGACCAGTAGAGCAGCATTCCGGTCTGGTGGTAGTTTACTCACGGACTAACATACTGACATACTATACTGACATTTTTATAATGTAATAATTGACGATTCAAAAGTACATGTAAATGCCTACTTGAATAAAAATATTTTTGAAACTTATACTTTAGTCTCAGCGATACGTGGTCGGTTATCCTATTAAATTGTAGAGCTCTACTGGATACTTACTAAATCCAGTCTATAAATACCCTTATACCGCCATCTGTTATAATCGTATGGAACTAAAATATAATTGTGACTCAGATAATAAATAAATAATTTGCAATTAAATATATTGAGATATAAATTATCCTATCTTTCAAAATAGATCAAACTGCACACAGTGTGCAAATAATTAATATGTATTAATATATATTTTCTTATGATAATTTTGTAATGATGCTGTAATAAAATAATTAAACATCTTAAAACATATTTAACCCAAAAATTATCAATAATATTTGGATATTAAGCACAAATTAACGACAATAGAGTTGCGACCAGCTGACATTACATGAAAGTCTTGTGTTCTTGAAGAATTTCCTAACAATAAATAGTGCGGGCTAGACGGACAAGCTTCAGCTCTGGGTTTTGTTCGACTTTAATTACGAATTATGAATTCTGCATACGAATCATCTATAAAATAATCATAAAATACCGTAAAAGCTTTTCGTGTGGGCGACGGGCTTCAAAAATTAAAAGGTCACGTCGGTCAGCCTAATGGACGGAAGATTTGATGATTTGTAACTTTTGTGGTATTATGATAGTTTTATTTATTCTGTTAATGTACATTGTATACATTATTTTTTATAGAAGATTAATTGCAAAATTTCAATTAATATATTTTTATGAACATTCAAAATCATTTTATAAACCATGTCGATGCATATTTTTAAACATGTTTTCTAGTTGTAATGTTGTAATCTAGTAAAAGTTATTCAATCTGGAAAGGTATAAATATTTCTAGCTACCAATTCCTTTGTTATTAAATGTGCGATATAAAGAAGAAAACTCGAAAAAATATATATGGGCAAATATAATTTATTAAACAAGTAAAAAGCACCCACAAATATTATGGTTTTTATTGAATTTCGATATGCGGTGTGTCCATTATGATCAAGGGCATTACTTTGTTTATTTTTACATTTTACTCCTTAATTCCCATTTCACTCTCACAAGAAGCTCTCTTAAATAGAAGCTCCTCTATTACAATATTTGATATATCTTTAACTATAATACTGTCCATCAAATATTAATAATAAAGTTATTGTAAATAAGGCCTATTTACAGTTTTATCGCCAATGTTAAGTCTGTACCTACTTTTTATACTTTTTAAGCGTACAATGCCTAGAGATGCCTAAGTCTGTCATGAAAGAAAAACAATTATTTGAGCGTTTTGAAAATAACTTAATAACTTAAGAAGCTTAATTTCAGGCCAACTGAATTTAAGGGGCTCTTGAAAAATGTTGAGGGGTAATAACACTTTGTAGACTAGTCTGATAATGAAGAGAGTTCAAGATTGGTATAATAATTTTAATAAATATTTATAGAACATTGAAATTACACGATAATAGAGGTTTTAGATCGTAAACAAGGTAATTTTTTTTATTGTTTTGTATTTTAAATAGGGAAGGACATAATAAATATACGAAGCATAATAAACGAAAACCAATAATTGAATATATCCGGTATATTTAGGGTCGATGCAACAATGAAACAGAACGTGTACACCAATATTAATAAATATTATTATTAATTAACGAATTGAGCGGTTGAAACTTAAAACTCTGTTTTTTTAAGAGTTGGTAGCGGTATTAATAATATTTAAACCTATCAAAGGATTTGAATTGAATATTTCACTTGGAAATTGCGGTCGGTTTGTCATTTCAGTCCGCTGTATTTAAACATTCAAAACGACTCATATTTCATTGTTCATGTTATATATTCTATGTAGATATTACGATAAGATTCCATTTTATTTTTTAAATTTTAACTTTTTTTTTAATACTCTAATTGTTGCGTCCTCAATCTATATTGCGCCATGCGCACAAATTCGATTTATATATTTATGTTTTTTGGAATATTTAGTTGTTACAGATACTTTTGTCTGAATATGTATAAAATTGGCAAGTGATATGTCCTTAAATAGATAGCCACATGGAACCGCAATCAACGCTGCATAAATTTGGTAAACTTTTTAAGTGCAATCAGTCTTTTCCACCTTTGTCGTCTATCCCGAAATATACCGCTCTTTTTATATTTAAACTACAATTTGACTAGACCTTATTGAGATTTGACATTTTAAAAGTCGTCTTCGAAATTGAACAAATAGTTAGTCATATCGGTGTTTGACCTACTTCTATTTTAGTCATATAAGCATCTTCACTAAGCGTAGGTATCGGAATTTGTGATATGTTTTTTGTTATAAGTAAATATATAGTGTAGAGATTATTTTTATTATTCGTGTCTATTTTATATAACAAATGATCGTTAAATCAATTTTTCTATTAATATGGCTAGTATTAAAAAAAAAGCCATGTTTGTTATTTAACGTTTTTTAAGTGTTTGTTATTTAAGTAAGTTAAGATAATGACATGAGTCCACATAACAATATTAGAGACTAACGAGTCTGCTATAGACTTATCAGTTAGTATCTAATATTGTTATGTGGCTTTTAAGTTAATATATATCATATCATTTTATATATATTGTTACTTTAAATATTTTTGTATACTGATGTATTTTGTTTTATATTGTTTTTGTTTTATTTCAGAAGAAGTTGTACAGTGTTTTGTTTCTTACCAAAAGCAAAAAATAAATCATTTTTTGTTATGAAAAGTTAGATACTTAGGTGTATATAATGTATTTTGTAGGTATTTTCACTGTCATGTAAATTTAAAAAAGCGTTCTAGTGATATTTTAAGTAAATGATTTCCGTCATTGTTATGTTATTATAAAGATACATTTTATATAAGAATTTTATTTGATATCTTTATTATAAATCTGTTTCTGGTCGAGATATTTTCGATTCGTGAGTTCGCTACATTAAGGAAATAGTTAATTTGTTTTGCGCAAAGCTTTTCCACTGATAGCACATCGTCTGCTTGAGGAATTGGAAAAGTTTTTTTATCCTTATGCAGAAAAACACCATCTTTAATGTTTTATCCTTTCTTTTGACGAAGTTTATTTTTTTTTTAATTTTATTTTATTAGATGAAATTAATTGAAACGATAGTTACATAGTTATTTTTTTTGAACTCCGTTGGTTCAAAAATATGTAATACATACCTGATGTACATACAAGTATAATGTAAAAGTCTTTTACTTAACGGAGTATTAGAGGTTATTAACGGAACTCTTTACAACAACATTTCAATGAACTTTTGCAATTGTAATACATTAGCGACTCCACAAATTTTCAAGACACATGTATCAAATTATACTACTAGATTTTCAGAACTATTGTTTGTGTCTAGATTCCGCATTTTATCTCAGTTTCTTTAAATTTGTTCACCAAGTTTTAAAAGTTAAAATCATTTTTTTAATGTAAAGTTGCACATTAAAATTCACAGTGAAAACTAACCCACACATTGTGAGAAAATTAGTACCTACCTACTACAATCCGATTTTTTATGGGTACTTGTGTTCTAAGTACTTGTATGCTAGGTACTTGTGTGCATACAAAAATGACAATAGACACGAATCACGTTATATAAATTCTCTTTGAAAAAATACTGTGGAGTTGTGACCACTAGTACCTACTTGTGAGGACGAGGGCAGCTCTTCTCCTAATTGATTCTTCCAAACTAACTATGGGAGAAAAATGTACTTGTAGATTTTTTATTTATAAAGTTAGCTAACATATCTTTCAAGCTAGTATATTACCCATTACACTATGATTATATTTTCTTCAATATAATAATTATATACTGATGATCTTGTTGGGTTTAATTTATATATGCTTACCTAATATACCCAACTGAATCGTTCACACTTAGATAAACCTAGAATGTTCACAATCCAGCACCTTACATTTTACCAAACATTCCAACTTCATCAGACTACAGAACTTTGACCTTTGGGTCAGTGAATTTAGAATGGCTTTTCTTAAAATCTAGAATTTACTATCACAAGGTCAAACATAGCTTAGTTAGCTCACAAACAGATATAATATTTCCCAACACATATATAAAAAATAATAGCCTCTCGATAAATCAAAGCACATAATGTGGTCTGTAATTTATAGTGATGGGAATGTATCGATTAGTTTTGGCGAGTAGTAATATATTATGTACTCAATAAATACATTAACGTCTAGTGTATTGTGTGTTGGTTTAGATTACGTTACGTTTTCGATTGTAAATTTTATTGTAATGTTTATAAGAGGCTGAGAGTATGTTATTTATTGCTTATTTTCCGTTTAAAAGTATTAAATCGAATTTAAATAAAATAAAACTAATATGTCTTTACTTAATAATATTTTATAGTTATTATATTATTTTAAATATTCTCAGTCTTGAGTAATATTTATGTCTATAATAATATTTCAAATGTAAGCTAGTAATAGTAATAAGTGAGCGTGAAATATAAAACACGCAATTTGTTTACTTAAAACCATTCATCAAATACTAAAGTATCAAATACATTGAACTACATCAGTGCTATTTTATTACTCAAGGATCAAACCTTGTTTTTTTTATTCATAGTCTCTTTTTAGTCCGTAACACATATTTGTATTTTTATGTAAATATGTTTATGCGAAAACTCTTATATAAAAACAGTTTTGCAGTACTTAGTTATTAAAAGTCCAAAGCTAACAATTTTATAAATTGTTGTGTTTGTTTGGGAATACAGAATATATTAATATTATAATTTGTCTCGGATTTAAATTACTTACAAGTTATTAAAATATTTTACTACTTATGTACTATTACAATATTTATTAAACGAGATAACGATAAGTTAGTGATTACCGACACCATACTTCAAAGTAAAATTCATAGTTAATAAGAAAATTATTTGTGTCAAAAATTCATAAACAAAAAAAATGTACGAAGAATTTTTATTCCTTTTAATAATTTTGAAACGCTTCCGTACAAATATAATTAAATATCCTAAACATCTTCAACCCAAAATATAAGCAGCATTTTTAAGATATTGAGAAGAAAAATATTTTCTTTAATTAAAGGTACAATATTATTATTTTAGGGATGACATCAACGACAATAGACTAGAATTACGATCAGCTGAGACATTACATGAACATCTTGTATTCTTGAAAAATTTCCTAACAATAAATAATATCAAGAGCTTTCAAAGAGGTTTTTGCATGCGAGACGGACAAGCTTCAACTCTGGGTTTTGTTTGGCTTTAGTTACGAATTACGAATTCCGCACATGAATCAACTATAAAACCATCATAAAATACCGTAAATGCTTTTCGTATGGACGACGGGCTTAAAAAATGAAAAGGCCACGTCGGTCAGCCTAATGGGCGGAAAATATGATGATTTGTATCTTTTGTGGCATTATGTTTTGTTACACAGTACACATTTTATTCTAAAATATGTTTATTGAACAATGAAATGAAATGAACATATTAAATATTAATCATTAAACCAAAAAAAAAATTGAAAATAAGCGGCGTGTTTTCAAATATTTTTTTTTATTATTATAAAATATATTGGATCTAGAAAAATTAAATTAAATTAATTTTACTACCAGTTCCTTTGTAATTAATTGTGCGATATAAAAAAAATCTCTTAAAAATTAAACGTGAGCATGAACAACTTAAAACTTAAGTCAAAAGGACAGACAAATACTTAATCCTTTAATCGACAAGATAAAAACGATAAGTATCGAGTGCAAGCGATGAATCCAGAAATACAAAATGTATAGGTGAGCATAGGTAACTTTTGTATTCCATCAGCTTTGAGAAGCCTACTTCATAATTGGTCTCCAGCCTTATAGCAATTCTAGTTAAATGCATTCCAAATGACTCTCCCAGTTCAAAGTAATCTAGTAAGCTGAGATAGAGCCACCGAAATGTCTTGCAATATCTGTGGAGAGGCAGTAGGAACAGCTAAACACTTGTTGGTAGTGTATGGTGCTACGGGAAAATGGTCTATACTCGCGCAACAATAAACTATTAGGAGGCGTTTAGTCTTTCAGTAGCAAGAGCGCAAAAGGGTATAACAACCAACCAAAAGATTAATAGAATTCGTTAAAGATGGCTCAAACAAAACAAAAGCCTCAAGCCAGCTTGGAGGTGGCTCGCGATTGGACTATAATGATGGATCCGTATGAGGAACTGTATATAATCGCTGTGGATATTCTTGTTTTGTCATCCAGGTGGGACATATTTATCTAGACAGTTTAAGCGCCTGATACTTGTGGAGCTTACTGTTGCAGGGAAACAAACCAAACCAAAGAGAATACATTTAAAGTAACATTTATTACAAACTGACCAATAAACTGACCAGGAGTAGGTATATAGTTAATTTATTCACGGTAAAAGTGGGAGCGAAAGGTATAACAGCTATATATCTCTATAATCTACTTAAAGATCTTGGCCTTTCTAAAGCTATCAGCAGTTTAGAATTAAAAAGAATGTATTTCAAAGGTGGCATTAGTAGGTTTATTTCAAATTTAGTTAGGTAGGGAGAGACCTGTAACCAATAAAGCTGAACGTTAATATGCATTTTAAGGGGGCTCCTTAAACCTACACCTGAGTCGCAAGTCCCAGTAACCGTTTGCACATCTCTTCCTGCAACGCGATGGGCCCAGCACCCGCATGGTGAATCCATGGAATTCTGAGAAGCTTCGTCTCATTCATAGTTAAAAAGATTAAACACTTAATAATTTAGCAATCTATAGGCTGTTAAATTTACTTTTATTTTAAAATTAGGATATTGAACTTAGTTTTATATTACACTAAAAATAGTTTAGTGTAATTCATCAACAAACAATCATAAATTGTTTAAGCTTGCGAGAGACCGGACGTCTTGTTTCATAAGATGCGCTAGCGCAGCTCCATACATTGAACATTTTAGGATTTATCACGCAACAAGTCCACCGAGATGTCTGCATACAAAATATAGTTTACGGATCGGTCGACGCTGCCAAACAATGTTTATCATTAATATTCGCATGCACACTTCTTATTCAAAAAAATAATTAGTCGGGCGTCATTTCAGTTTAAACGATATAACTAGATAAAACGACATAACGATATTATAACAGATCAACTATCAACAGATAACAACAGATAAGAACAGATATCAACAGATGGCGATGGATACTTAGGAAAGGATACAAAAATAATAAGTTGTTAGTACTTAAACATAATTCAGGTATGTAAGGTATATAATCTGTTTCCAGATAAAACCTACAGGCGGCGTATGTTTGATGGTCATTTCTCTCGTTATTTACTTTTAATTTGCATACATACTGACTGATGAATGATGGCTTAAAATAACAAAAATTAGTTGACTTTATATCAAACGATCGTTTTTAATGTTTGATACCTTTATAGTGTAAATTTATTTAAGCGTTCTAAGCAGCGTATTGCTAAATCAGATGTAATTTTTGTAAAGTTTATAACTGTTCTTCAAATATATAGATAGGCACATACATATGCCAAAGTTTGTGAAAAAATAAATACAATTATATAAGCGTTTTAAAAATAATTTGTAAATTTAACAAGCTCAATAACAGGCCAACATCTTTTTTATCTATAATAAGTGTTGTAACTGCTTACAACAATTATAATTGACTTTTATTTAAATAAAATTTATTGAAAAAAAAAAATTCTGTAATCTGTCGATGTTGTTAATATAACAATGAATGACGTTGCTAAGACCATTAACGCAATGATTGATAAGATAAATTAATGATAAGTGTTCGAGAATATTTATATAATAAATGTAATAAATATATATACAATAAGTAAGTAAATACAACAGTAGGGGCTTATAAACTAAACATAGTGAATATAATTCAAAGTTATTTACATTGTAATAAGGTATCACAAACATTTATTTTATTGTGTTACATTTGAGTAATGGATATAATGAATATACGAAAACCGCTAATAACCAACGAAAACCAATAATTGAATAGACCGGATATTTAGGGTCGATGTATAAATGAAACAGAATTTAAATACCAATAATAATATATTTGAAAAGATATTGATATTATATTGAAACTTAAAACCTTATTTTCTGAGAGACATCGGTAGCGGTGCAGTAATAATATTTAAACTGATCAAAGAATTTGATTTCAATAAGTATTTTAAGTGGAAATCGCGGTCGGTAAGCGATAATATATATATATATATATATATATATACATAAATATAGATAAAAAAATATATGAACTGTATGTAGAAAAGCAATTTAATACTGGTAAGGAGATAAAAATGATGTTAAAATATGTTACAAATTTTTAAAAAAATATTTGTAACGTAGTTGATACACCATTTTGTAATTAAGAAAATACAAAATGGCAATTGGAAAAAAATAAGGAAAAATAATAACTAACGTAACAATAAGAACTAAGTCTAAAAGGATCGATTATAAATTAAATATTGGCAGTTAATTTGTTGAGGTTTCTTGAGGTATCTTGAGGTAGCGACTGTTTTTGATATCCTCTTTTCTGCCGCTCCAGTTATTCCAACTAAATCTTTAAACTCTTTAACTGCTGTTGCTCTGACGTAGCTTATAGACAATGTTTATAAAAAAAATATACGTTTCAATTTTGAAAAGATTATATAATAGTAAAAGTTTTAAATTAATCAGTATTAGGAATACATGTGATCTATAGGGAATATCCGTTAAATCCCACAGTCCATTAGACCCAACTAACTATAGACTCATTTCAGATTTACCCCCAATTAGAAAGATCTTTGAAAAAAATCCCCTAGTTCATTTTTCAGAATGGGCCTACCAAAATGTTCTATGCTAGGACCTTTCTTGTTTTACATAAATATAACCTCATATATTGATACTATACTTCAGAAGATGTTTGGGTGATCATTAAGATGAGTCCAAGAGAACCGTTACGAAATAAATGCAAAGAAACTTAAATTTATCAGAACCACCACCAGGCTCCACAAAATAGGGAATTCTTTAAAGGATATTTAATACGTTTATAATTATATACGTTCTGACTATAAACTTCCCAATAAAGCTTTAAATTTTTCATTAATTAAAGTTAAATTAAACGTTAGAATATAAAAAAAAAAACCTATTTCTAACCTGCGCAATTCGTTTGAGGTTGTTAGTTACTGTTATTTGATCAACTAGCTGCATCACAAATTCCCTCAGATATCCTTACTTGCGGTAGCGTTGGGACCCTCTCAGATCAGGAACATTTGAAACCCTAATTATTTAATTTTAATGTCTGATTGTCCTTACAGAAGGACTTATTTAGATATGCGTACTATAAAAAGGTCCTCCTAACACTTCCATTTGACGTACGTAGGTGTTTCAAAGTGGAAAAGATATAAATAAATAAATTTCAGTACGATGTACTTACTTATATTTTATCATGCATGTTATTAATACTGTTGGTATATATTACTGTACTGTGTAATAATAGGATGCTAGACTTTTTTTTTCATATTTTTTTTATTGTTTTACGTTTCTGCATCCCGAACTATCCTCAATTTATATGGGGGGACTTATTTGCGTAAATATTTGTACAATATTTGGGTGAAACTTCAGATTGAATTTGTATAAAATTTGCACGTAATATATCCGTAAATGGGTGGCCATATGGAAACGAAATCACACTAACGTTGGATAAATTTGAAACACCTTTTAAGTGCAATTACTTAGTGTTATCCATCTTCGTTGTCTAACGGTTTGTTTCGGTGTTGACAACCAAGCTTTGTTTATTATGAATATTACTATTTTAGACTTTTAGGTATGTTTATCTTAAACGGCAGAAACGGAATATGTAATAATGAACGTTATAATTAGACTATATATAAGTAGTATAGTAAATAGAAAGGCGGCCATGCTGTTGTAGTTGTTGTACTAGAACAGAAGTTAATCAAAATCGGTCAGATTGAACGAAACATGTATTTTACTAGGTTGTACTGAATAACTACCGGTCGAAAATGATCTCGATTAAAACATTTGGTATTTTTTTAATTGTTTTTTGAAATTACTACAAACAGAGTAATTTTCACTACTAACAACTGTTTATCGATGAGTCTTTTATACAATACAAAAAATATATTTTTTTCATAAGTCGGCTAAGTCTACACAGGTCGAATAACCGCCACTTTTTCTCCGCTCGGTATGAAAGTATGTATCCTAAAACAAAAAAACGATTAAAGGACTCAAGCTACTATATTAAAAAAAACTACCCGCTAAATATTTTGGAAAAAAGAAAAGAACTACGAGAACAAGTTCGGATTGGAAAAGAGAAGGGAAAGATAGCAATAATAAAATACGACAAACTAGTTATACTGAGAGAAAAGTCAATGGGTAACGATAAAATTATATCTTTCAGAAAATAACCCGATTATTACCAATTGTAAAAAGCAGCCGCAGGCCATTAAGAAGAATAAAACCCAGACATTGTTAAAAAGATCTTCTATTTTCTTGAATGGAGTCCTGAAACCAGACATTTTGACCACAAAAGGCCCAAAAACAATACCACCGCAACAAGATAACAAGAAAAGGAATATATAACAACCAGCGTCCCCTTCTGCCACAGAAAATGCAAGAAAAGTAAAAGTATATGGTTAAGTTATCTGTATGTGATACCTACTATTGGCTGTGTGTGTGTGCTTTATTTTATCTGATTATTTAATGCACCAACTAATGCTTTTTGCACTATAATAAAATTGTCCTTTTAATTATGAGTTGCCTGTAAGAGCTAAATTTTGTTTATAAGGCCATCTTTACATCAAATGTTCTATAAATATTTAAGTTGTTGTTTCTTTTTTTATTATTTCATATTTTGTGTGCAATAAGTGTTTTAAAAAAATATATAAAAAACAAAAAAAAACATCTTACAATGCTGTTGGTCACCGTGGAAGATCTCTCTCTTTTTCTCGCTCTCTACAAACTGGGCATTAAAAACATAAAAATAGACTACAAGCTTTTTGTACACAGACAATATAAAAGGAAAACACATCAACATAACAGGAAGTACAAGGAAAGAATTTAAGGTACTGCGAACACATAAAACATAAAAAAGATGGAATAAAACGAAATGAAACGCTACTTAGCAGCCGAAGCAATATCATTACAGTAGCAACTGAATCTTACAAAAATGTACACAGTGCTTAGCAACTACAAGATATCAGTAATGCTAACCTCCATACTAGCAATCAGAATAAATTCGCAATGGTCCCGTTAATCGAAATATACCAAGTCATAACAGCATTCAAGATACGAAAAAGTCTTGCACCAGAAAATATTACCAGCGAAACCTTAAGAGAAGCTTCAAATATTCTCGCCAAGCTATTAACAAACTTGTTTCTTTTCTTAATAACGGGATAGACACCTATCTGATGTTCTGAGCCTAATACAATCCTTATTTACAAAAAAGGAGACTCAAAAGTCATAGCGAACTATTGGCCGATAAGTCTACTTCCCTGCGTCTACAAACTCATCTCTTCGATCATCATCCAAAGAATAGGTAACACTTGATGCGAGACAACCCATAGAACAAGCGGGCTTCCGGAAGGGAATTTTGACGTAGATTTGATTTAGATCATGAACACACGTTGGAGTTTATCATTGAAAAATTCCACGAAATGCGAAGACTTACTTTCATCTAGATGGGAAAAAGAAGATGTAATTAAAGTCGCCGGTGTAGATTAGGTTAAAAAAGCCAAATCTAGAGAACTCGAACCCCCTAGGAAGAGGCCTTTACCTGCACAGGGTTCTTGCAGAAGAACAAAAACATACCATTGATTGTAGTTAGTCTTTTTCTTTTACTTTATATTTATTATTTTTTAAGTTACCGTCTTATTAATGTTGTTTACTTCTGTCCAGAATAAAATGTCTTTTTATTTTATTATGTATTATAGTGATAAGTATTACAACTTGCAGAAGCTTAACACAGATTATTTTGTTTTTATTTTATAAGAGCATATTAAAAAATTTATTCCTTTTATGCAGAAAATATGTTATCTATTTAGTGAATAATCTCAAAACACATCTAGTCTCTATTTCTTTGCACGTCTTTGTCGTATATAGCCTTTATTCTGTGTCTCGTCTTAAGCATCCAATTTTCTAGTTAGCAATTTGGGGTATTATATTATTATTGGTGATTGTTTTTCACGATCTCGTAACTGAATGGGATGTTATAATACCTAATAAAATTGGACACAGTAGGACACGTTAGACGGTTCAAAAGTATTTGACCAGATCCATATTGACAAACCATACGAAAGTCACTTAACATGTCAAGTACACAATTAAATGAACAGCGTAAAATAACCAAATTACGCTCATAAAATACAGTAAAAAATGAATAAAATTAACTTACACTTTCTGATTTATAAATAGCATACCTTCTTACAAATAACACTAGACATCATTAGTATAGATTTGTGGCAAGTTTTAAATAAAATTAAATGTACGTTAATAATGTTACGTCACAACTCCTTACAACTAATGTACTAAATACTTACAACCTTTACTTTATATATTTTTTTTGATTGTGGATTTTTTTCATATTCCTAAATGTCAATTAAATTAATGAAACGCATACTTAATACTGGTAAATATTCGACCAGTCCGAAATAAAACAATATTTTCAGTTTATTCTGCCTTTTTTTTGCGTTCCTCTAATTATGTCCATGAGTGTATAAACGACAAGACTGAGACTGAGATCCCAAAAGTTCATCTTCTTTATTATTAAATTTAATTGTTGTCTTTTCTTAACAATAAACATCATTAAATTTAACAGACAACGTCTATCGGGTCCACTAATACCCAATAAATACATTACCGTCTAGTGTATTGTGTGTTGGTTTAGCTTTTAAACGTTTTTGTTTGTTGATGTTTTTGAGAGACTGAGAGTATGGTTTTTTAAGGCTCATTTTTATCTTGTAAACATTGTATGTGACAACTCGTTAGTGATTTCGGTTGTAAGTATTAGATTGAACTGAAATAAAATAAAACTAACATGTCTCTAATAGTATTTGTATGGCCATAGTACTGTTTTAAATGTGCCTACTCAGCCGCAAGTAATGTTTATGTGTATAAAAATATTCATTCATTCAAACACGCATTTTTTTTAAACCATTCATCAAATGCTAAAGAAGCTAATACATTGACTTATGTCAGTGCTATTTTATTAGTCAAGGATCTAACGTTGTATTTTTCATTTATAGTCTCTATTTATTATAAGAGAAGTAGTTATTGTTCTGTAAATATATTAAAGCGATAACTAAATTCTTTAAAAATAGTACTCAGGTCGCTATTAAAATTCCTAAGCTAACAAAATATAAAATTGTTTGTAGATGTCTCGGAATAAGTAATATTATATTACAATTTGTCTCGGAATAAAATCAAACCTCATTTACATATTTATCATTTATATATTTTACATTTACAGAATATATATTAAACGTGATACTGATTAATTTAAGAAATTACTAAAATCATATTTTAATATTATAAAAAATTATTAATTCCAGAGTTAATTGATGCTTGTGCCGAATTTTTATAAAGGAGAAAGATTTTCCTTCCTTTCTTATGATAATTTTGTAATACTTCCGTATTTATACAATCAAATATCTTAAAACAACGTTAACCCAAAATATAATCAGCATTCTTCGGATAATAAGCACAAATTGAAGGCCTTTAATTAGAGGCAGAATATTTTAGGGACGAGACCACGACAATGGTCTGGACTGACATTAAATGAACGTCTGGTGTTCTTGAAGAATTTCCTAACAATAAATAATGCCAGGAGCTTTCAAAGAGTTTTTTGCATACGAGACGGACACGCTTCAGCTCCGGCGTTTTGTTCGGCTTTAATTACGAATTATGAATTCCGCACACGAATCAACTATAAAACCATCATAAAATACCGTAAAAGCTTTTCATACAGGCGTCAGACTTTAAAAATTAAAAAGGCCACGTTGGTCATCTTAATGGACGGAAGATTTGATGATTTGTATGTTTTCTGCCATTCAGATTGTTCCGTTATACAATGTAAACTTGATTCTAGAATATACTAATTGCAAAATTTAAATTAATCTATTCTGATGAATCTCTAGTATATTTTTTATAATCAAGTCGCTGCTTATTTTTAAATACTATTGGACCTGAAACGGTTTAACATAAATATTTCTCGACAATTCTTTTACTATTATAATAAATGAGCGAAATAAAAAAAAATCTAAAAATTAAATATGAAAAAATGTTATATATTACTGAAGTCAGAGACAGACAAATACCATGGTATTTCTGAATTTGTGTATGCGGTGTGTCTGTTATGCTCGAGGGTCGTTTGGTTTTTTTATGTACTCCGTAACTCCCATTTTACCCTCACAAGGACTCTTCTTTAATGGAAGTGCTTTTATTACAATATTCGATTATTATACTTTGTATAAAGTTCTCCGTTTTCAATTTTGATTAGTGTTTACGAGTAATATCATAAAATTAATAACGTAACTAGTCTCTTCACTTTCAAATTACAAGACTTATAGAAATAGGACACAGATAGAGTAGGTAGGTACTTGATCATCGGACGAAGTATTACATCTCATCCCAGGGTCATGACATAGTCATGTCCAGATAATGCGGTTTCCATGTCTTTGTTATTTGAATGTACGACAAACAGACAATATTTATGGCGCATATGGAAATGCGGCGTGTGAAAGGTGATCGTAATGCGTGATCGTTTTCCAGATAAAACCGACAGGCGGCATATGTATAATGGTCACTTCTCTCGTTATTCACTTTAAATTTGCATAGCCGAGGAATGATTGTTTAAAGAACAAAATTAGTTTATTTTTAATGCTTAATATCCAATTTTATTTCTTGTTACTGCTTTAAACAGTTAAGTATTTCCAGGCAGTTTATTATTTTTCAAATGAGTGAGTAGGTTATTTTTTCAATATTTATTTTCTTAAAATATACACATAGGCACAGATTTGACTTTTTTTATTTGTAATTGAATAATTTACAGGTATATGAATACCATAGATAAATATGAACCTCATTTCAATACGAAAGAGTACTATGCCAAATCTGTGAAGAGATGTCAGAGTCTATGAAGAAAGAAAACAATTATTTAATCGCTTTGAAAATAGAAAACTGAACATGCCCAATTACAAGCCAACATCTTATCTTGCTTGCTCAGATAATAATCTATAATAAGTATTGTAACTGAGAAGTAGGTACAAGAAATTTTATTTCAATAAAAATAGTGCTGAAATTCCGCAACTACTTCAAGACTCATGAAAAATGTTGAGGAGTTATAACACTGTAGACTATAATGACGAGAGTTCGGGAATATTGTTATAATTATTTTAATAAATATTTATCGAACACTGTAGTTAAATAATAAAGTATGGGTTTATAAACTAAACACGTAGCTTAAAATTCAAAAGATATTTACATAGTAAACAGGGTATCACAAATATTTATTTTACGATATTGCATTTAAGTAATAAATATTACTATTATTAATACATATCTCATGTAATTAATTTAGTAAAAGAGAAGTTGAAACTTCAATTCTTGTTTTTTAAGAGACATCGGTCGCATTTATAATGTTTAAACCTATCAAAGGATTCGTATTGAATATTTCACTTGGAAATTCCGGTTGGCTTGCGAGTTTTGTATTCTGTACCCACTTAAAAATCCAAAACGGGTCATATTTTATTGTTCATTGTACATACTAAATAAATATCTTGATTTGATTTATTTATATAAAGGTTTTATGTAATTTTTTTATTGTATCACGTTTTTGCATCCCAATCTGACTTCAAACTGTATCGGGTCATACCGGCACACATATATAAACTATATGTTTTAAATTGTTCGAATATTTTAGTGCTTCGCGCCTTAAGATTAAATTTGTACAAAATTGGCATGCCATATGTCTTAAATAAGTGGCACATGGAAACGCCCACTAACGCTGGATAAATTGGGAACACCTTTTAAGTGCAATTAGTCTTATCCACCTTTGTTGTCTATCCCGAAGTGTATCGCTAAACTATATTTGAACTACTACTTAACTTACCAGACCTAATTGAGTCCTTACATTTTTAAGTTGCCTTCGATCTAGAACCACAAATAGTTGGTCGGTCGGTGTGTCTGACCTACTTCTATTTTAGCCATGTAAGTATCTTCGTCCGAGCGTCTGAATCTGAATATGTAATAATTAATGTAATAACTAAACCTAACCTAAAGTACTTATATATATTTTTATGTATATTATTTTTATTGTAATGGGATTACCGGTTCTAAATAAAGCTGTGTTTGTTTATTAATTTTCTTTTATATTAATAAAGTTATAAAGATACTGACTGATGATTCCATTACAGACTTATTAGTATGTAATATTGTCGTGTGGGCTTTTAAGGTAATGTGTATTTAGAAAATTGTTACTTTGAATATTTTTGATTTATATTCTAGTGTGATATAAAGGCTTTTTTACTTACCAAAGCTAGCTGCATAATATTTGATTTATTTTCAAATTTCGAAAAGGTAGTATTGACGAGTAGCGGCGACAGGTTATGAAGTGCAAGAGCGGCCATTGGGAATTTAATACCTACATTGTTTAGTAATAAACAATGTGCGTTCTTTCTACGCGAGTACTAACGTAACAACAATTTTATTACTTTAAAGCAAAGAAAATATTGCGCTTGTTACAACATACGGCGTATAAATAAAACTCTATTGAGTCAAATGATTAGAAAATGGGTACAGGTGGTTCGAGGGGACAGGTTCAATAATTAAATTCAAATAGCACAGGAATGAAAGCCTCCCAGGCTCCAATTTGCAAATGAATAGGTAAAATTGTAGGTATTGGAGTGACGCTAATCTTGAATTTAAACATCAAAGCCATTTGAATTCACCCAAGGTTACTGTATGTGCCCATACTTAATCAGTAAGAGGCATTATCGGCCCATATTTTTTTGAAGATCGTCGAGACCATGCTGTTACAGTGAATACAAAGCGGTATATTGCCATGCTACAGATTTTTTCACCAGCGCTACAGAATTTTGAAGATTTTACTCGTAATTAACGATTGTGGTTTCAGACAGAAGGTGCAATATGCCATACATCCAATTAGTTAATTTAAACCATCATTCGAAATGTAAATGAACTTATGGTCCAGTCTGTGGTATAATTTTATTCAGTATCTATATTATAAATCTGTTGGTGGGTTGAGGTGTTTTCGATTCGTGAGTTCGCTACATTAAGAAAATAGTTCATTTGTTTTGCGCAAAGCTTTTCCACTGATAGCACAACGCCAGCTTGATGAATTGGAAAAGTTTTTTTTTTATCTTTATGCAGAAAAACACCATCTTTACTGTTTTATCCTTTCTTCTAACGAAGTTTGTAAACTTTTTTTTTCTAACTTCGTTCGTTCGTTTCGAAAGAAAATTAAAGTTTAATTGGAAAGATGGAACTCAATAGATCAAATAAATAAAATATTATTGAAGTAAGAAATATAATATTGAATTTCTTTCTTTTGCTATTTTCATTTAGAAATGTTTTGCAAACGCTTTAAAGAGCTTTCTAATTTGTAGGTAATCTCAAAACCGTCTCAAAATCTAGTCTCTATTTATTTTCACGTCTTTGTCGAATATAGGCTTTATTATATGTCTCGTCTTAAAAATACATTTTTCTAATTAACAATTTGTCGTTTTACATTATCATTGTTCATTGTTTTTCACGATCTCGTAACTTAATGAGCTCTTGTTATAATAACATTAGAATGAGTAAGAATTGTTTCAAAATGTTCAACCCGTCCTAAAAGTAGTTAAACAGGTCCATATTGCCAAAACGTACGAAATATTATGATCAAAATTAAATGTTGATCAAAGTTTACATAAAGACTTCTTTACTCCATAATATGTAAACATAAATCATTTCACGTATTAAATTTCATATATGTATGTGTAGGTTTATATCTATCTCAGATTGTAGGCCGATTATTAATTTGGACAATTAAATTTTGTGGATTGCGGGTTGATATCTATTTATTTTGTCACATTTTCTTTTAATTGCTGCTTGCTATCCGTAGTAATTTTTAGGGTAACCTGAAATTACTGACCTGATATTAGGATTAATTCAAAGTAACCACAATATCAATCATAAGCCAGTTATCATTATTATATCTTAGAAATAGGTATAGAGATAGTGTCGTGTAAATTTTGACTTTTCTGCGGGAACATTAGTAAAACTGGGCATCCCTCAAAGGTCAATCCTGATTCACTTTTTGTTTTTAGCTTATATTAACGATTTATCCTATGTGATGACAAAAAATTTACACTAAACTTATTCGCCGATGATACTTCGCTATTTTTTAAAGTGGACAAAGGCAAAGAACGAGAAGAAGACACACGAAGTAAAGGATTAGGAACACGAAGTAAAAGGTTAGGAAACGCTTAGAAAAATTAAACAGTTTACTGATGTTACCACAGCTAGGTTGGTTTAGTTACCATACTTCAACAGTGTTATGTCTTACGGTTATGTCAGGGGTGATCTGGGGCAGATGTAGATTCATTTTTTATTTTATAAAAAATAACAGGTCCAGCTATATTCCATATGGGTTCTTGGGAGTCCCTTGTAAATATTTTCAAGGACGCTGCAACACTGAAGCTTCTATCTCTCTATATCTTAGAAAATATTATATAAGTTAGGAAAAAATTTCAAACATTTAATGTAAAAAGTACCTTGCATAATATAAATACTAGATTTAATCATACAATAGTAGGTTCTTAGACAAAATATACATTTTTGGGTAATTAAATTAGTTTTTGCAATAAATTTACTACATTAAAATTACAATTGCCAAAATTTGTCACTGACTTAGTGGATAAAAAATGTAAAGCTTTCATTCAACGCACACATACATATAACGCTAATTATGATACTAAAGAATATGCTGATAATAGGGAAGTTAAGCCAATACCAACTTACACTTCACACATTTACTTACTGTATTTTATCCGGATTGTTGCCAATTGGCATTCTTGGTACGAAGTTAAGGCACTAAATAATTACTTTTGATTTGAGTATTGAAAGTAACAAGAGAAGTAATAAATGTGGGAGCATCATAGAACTAGTAGCATTTTGGTTGTTTATTTTTGTGTCCTTTTCGAATACACGCTTGACTTGAGTTCTCATTTATTCTAACATAACAATTATAACTGTGACTTAAATAGTCAATACCATTGATAATTGTAGTTAAATAAATAAATTAAAAGAGTATCCATGGAGTTTCTTGCAAGTTCTTCTCAATGGAACTTCACCTTGCTACCATTCATCCAGAACCTGACGTTTCATAAGCGCAATATGTGACTATTTGAAATAAAAGAACTTGACTTTGGAGAAGATCAATAAAGTTCCTCTACGGCAAATAGTAACGTCTTTTTAAAATAATTGTAATAATATTTCATAGCGAGGAAGAAAAGAAAATGTAATAATGTTCAATTATATCACAACTAACAAGGCGTTAGGGAAATGCTTACACAACAAAGATTTCACAAAGAAATTCCTCAACTAACGTGTTTAATGTTGAATTATGGTGGGAACCATGTCAATCTTAGACTACATTTATTTTACTGTGTTGAAGTCTAGACTAGATATATAGGCTGTATCGACGAACAATTTTAATAAAGATATTAATTAAATTATTTTATAAATTCTAATAATTGCGGTCTAGGGTTTCTAAATGTGAAAAATAAAACCGTAAATAATTTTTCCTATCATAAATATATGAAAATTACATTTTACAACACTTTCTTATAAATTAAAACATAAATAATTTCTATTTCATAATAAAGTTATTTATAATAAAGCTATTTCATAATAAAGTTATAAGTTTACAGAAATAGTTTTGTTGATTATTGTGAAAGATAATTATTGTTGTTATATTGTATAGCAGTTGAGAGATTAATTGTTTTGTATAATCCATGCAGTTGCTTTTTGAGGTTTTCTTTTCAGATTATATTCGACCAGGTTGCAAATACAATAATTACATAGTAATGATGTTTTTTTTCAAATGGGTTACTATTATCTCATAATTGTCTCGTAAAATTTGCTAGCTCAGTGCAATTATTATTTGAACTTTAGTTCATCATTACTATTTCAGCTCATAGAGGTCTATAGAGCCGTTAACTAACTAAATAATAAATTGGAAGAGAGCTCATTTAAAATTTCTGTTAACTGAATAGAATAAAATCAACTGTTGGAGTTAATGAATGAGGCGGAGGCTATTTCCCCAGTATAATGGGATCTTTTTAGCCACTATAAGACAGCACTTTAGCGTAATGAAGTGCCATAATTCATTTTGACGCGCCTCCCTAACTAAATGAATGGCTTTAGTCGCTGACGCAGTAATTAGATCTATGAGATTTTTATAAGTATTTCAATTTAAGATCTTCTGTGGTAGTAAAATATTTCTCATATTTTTTTCTGTTCAAATAACTTTTATAATATCATATTTTTATTGTAAAAGTTCATCATTATCATACTGCAGTACTGTTTTATAAAATCATTTTATATTTAAGTACTCTTATGAAAAGACGGTGGAGCCAATAAAACGTTCAGTGAGTGGCTTATCAGTAAAACGTTTAAAAATCGGCTTTTATAAAAACGGTCCATAAAATGCCTTAGATGCTTACCTTAACGAATTTTGAGATAAGGGTGGTGATAAGAGGTGCCCTTCAGACATTAAATTGTATTATGTATCCATGTCTTTATTATCATCATCCAAGAATATAATGACTATAAATAGTGTAAGACTGCTTATAGAAGAGTAAAATGTTAAAAAAAATATGGTTTTATATGTAATGAACATAAAAAAGAAATATATCTCAATAGCGTATAGAAGTAAAGAAATATATCTCAGCAGCTCCACCTACCGTGTCCAAATATGATTTAAAGTTTAATTTATTATTTATATTATTAATTAAAATTGTTTTTATATTATGGACTATTCAATGACAATGAGCGAGATTAAATTAGAATTTAAGTAAACCTAAAGAAGACTAGAATAACTAATTACGTTACTAGTAGTTCTATGAGCCTCTCACATTTGCATGGGATTCTAACTTTTAACTTATAAAGTAATATATTTTTTTTAAAGAGCTATGATTTATATCAAAAATGTTAATAGATAATACCTTGAAAGTGGTTACAGTGAAGCAACAAGTGCAGAATTCTTAAGAGGTTAATTCCCTATCGTTATACCAGTTTTCTTAATTTAATAAGCTTTGGATACCCACGTATCTTTTATGTAAAAAATAATAATAAAACAGGAAAGCAGACGAATAACGAACTGTATTTTATGTATTTCAACTAGCCGTTCCCCGCTTCTTGGTCCGAGTGGACTACAAAAGGGCGTTACGCGGTTACACGGAGCATTTGTTCATCACTAATTATTCAACTAAGAAGGAAATAGAATAAATGGAAATGGAACCAAGAGAATAAATTTGCTTCCAATATTTTGCTTTATTTTTCTAAAAGTAAAATTTACTAATACTTGTTATAATTTTCATGTTTTGATGTAAAATATGGTTACAACTAACCGCAATAATTTGGCTATCAACGACCAGATACTCGAATACCTTTTACTTATCGTATTGTTATAAAGTATTTCAAACTAATTGTTTTTTTTAATGATAATATCTTCGATAACATGACGAGAACAGTCACGGCTATTCTTAATTGTTTTTACACTTTGGTAAACTTAATTATGTAAATTTAAAAACATCAACGTTATATTTAATTGAAATTGCATTTACTCTTAACGAGTCGATATTTTCAAACTGGATATTTTTCAATATTTTCAAACATTAATCAATAATGTTCAAAATGGAAGTCAATATAGCTTCCTATGTCATCAAATATCTACCAACTTTTGATCCATTAGATCGAATTTGAAGGAATGTCAATAGAGTCATCCGTAATTCGGTAAGCGCTAAGTCGAACGTCAACACTGTACGGCAATTAGTGTATAAATTTACGTACTCGGTTCCATTGGATGGAACCGCGAATATGTGATGAAGCAATTAAGTTCTCGTTCCTAACTTGCGCATGTTGGGAATTGTTGAACATGTACGTGGAGTGGAATTGTTTTGAGTTTAATCGTTTTTGTACTAGAATTTTATGAGTATAAAAAGAGGTTTCGGTTTGTAAAGAAAAATCAAAAATGCATAGGAATAAAAGTCTATGTGTCCGTTAATTCAAGCTGGTAGCTGCTAATTGAGGACATTATATAATCTGGATAAGCGAATTAGACATGTAGAGGTAAATGTAAAGTTTACAAATTTTTTGTATACATTGATAGATATTTTCATCTGAGTCCTAATGCTAGCTTAGTTTCTTTTGTTTTCTAATCCTTATAAAATATATAGAAATATTGAGATAAAGAAGTGTAATTTTATTTTACGCCTACAACGCCTCGAATCACAGCAACGTTTTACTATCTGTGTCACTTGTCCATGCATACATATATTGGTAATAACGAACCATTCGTTATGTTGGACAAGCACACATGGTTAGTGGAAAGCAAAAAGCCAATCTTGTCTTGACCTAAATTGCGTTTAATATTTTAGGATTCCTGAATATTAGCCGCTAAAAACTCTTATCCTAACCGTCTATCAAAGATATAAAATAAAATGAAGACTGAAAGATGCGGGATAAAAAGATATTGTTTTGCTTATTTAAGCTATTTTTATATTTGTAATATTTAAAAATGAATATATTATAATTTTTTGACATAGGACAAAACAAAGGTTTTTTTTTTTTATAAATATCTTATATGTTTTCTACATAGAAATATAAACTAATATTCAGTCTTACGATAAAAAATATATATTTTTCTTATCAATTTATTTCAAATAAATTAACTATGTAAAACTAAGGCTTAAATAAAATTAAAATAAAGTAATGAACACATCGTTCCTGCGGCTTACGTAAAACAGCCGCGTTTAAAAGAGGACAGCTCAAATTAACGCACAAACTGACTCTGACTACGTCATAATAATAAACTTATCAACTTGATAAATGTGTCGGGCGACCGCGGGAGTGGTCCCAGCGTCAGCCGCTTAAGATATTTTATGATATTAATTAAAAATGCTTGCGTTTTCAAACAGATAGGATAATTAATTATATTTTATGTATCGGTACGAATAATTAATATATTTATAGCACACCGAGCCCTCATATAGGATAGAGATAAGTCGTCTGTTTTCATATTTTATGTAATGTATTAAGCTATGCATTTTTAAGCGTTTTGAATTTTATTTTATAATTATGCATTTTATTCTTTTTTAAATTAAGTATAGCTAAGTAATACAAAAACTATTAAAATATACTTGTGTAATCGACAGTCGACACATCCGATCTTGGTATGGTTTTAAGTCTTAGTTTTTATCTTTCTTTAATAATAGTTAATCAATCATTTTGTAATGAGTTGAAAATGGTTTCAAAAAAATACGTTATTTCTGTATCCCCTACAGAAACTTTTTTTAACATATATTGAAGTACTCTTTAACTATTGTACATACATTTGTCGCACAGGATATTCAAACATCGTATTATTTTAAATTTACAATTGCTTATAATTTTCATTCCAGTGCAATACAAATAAATGATATCCTATTTATCTCTTACACTATCCTAATAACTTAATATAGTAAGGCAATCATCTCAAGTTACCTCAGAGGCCTAACTATAATACAGACTAATATCTCAGCTACCCCACTTTATTCTATTTACTCAAGTAATGTGTTTGTTCTCAACTAAAGTGTTTTAGAAGTACACCTACAAAACAATGACAAGTGTGTCTGTGTTGAGGTAGAAAAGTATATAAGAGTATAAGAATAATATAGTACCTTAAATTAATAACAATATATATATATATATATATATATATATATATATATTGTTATTATAATATATATATATATATATATATATATATATATATATATATATATATATATATTGTTATTATAATATATATATATATATATATATATATATATATATATATATATATATATATATACTTAAATAAACTGTTACTGTGTTACTTCAATTTGATCTAAGGATTGATAAGTATTGTGATTATATCTTCAAAATCAAATCTGAGAAGTATATGTTGGACATCAAAGGTAGATATGTAAAATGTATAAAAAATAAATAAGACATTTTATTATTTCGCATTTCATACATTAACAACACATATGTAAAGATATGTATTCTGTATAAAAGTAACTAATATATAAAGTTTATTTTTGTAATTCCTAATTCGGTTTCATATTGGCTATTCTATATTTTATTTCTCGTAATTTTAATTGTTTCAGTAAACATTTTATTTATTTTGTGTAAAACAAACATAAACATGTTGTTACTCATTGTTAATAAAAATACATTGGATGTTCAGACTTTAGATAATAAATATTCATCAGAGAAATTGGCAAAAATATTAATGAAATTATGTGTTCGGTTTCCAAAATAGTACCCTCTTATTCAGTATAAAACTTCTAAGAAACATGTCCAGCAACACTTTCAGAGCCAAATTTATAATAGCGTTAAAAATACAAAACTCTATATAATATTAAATTTCAAGTTATTTGTACTACATCTTTGCTCACAAAAGATAATCAGAGACTTTTGCTGCATGCCGTCCGATCGGACCTCGCTTTGGGCAAAGTTGGAGCGCTATTGGACTGAGATTCATGCAAATTGTGAGACGAGTGCTTTGGGAGTTTTCCGACTGCCACTAAACTATTATTCATTTTGATTATAGGGGTTGTTTGAAATACTTATACTTTTTTTTATTACGAACCACGCTCTTTGGTTTTTTTTTTACAAGAAATTAAATACAAATATAGTATAATAAATTTAGTTCATTTATAATAACCTAAAGGAACACAGAAAATAGATTTTAATATGAAATCGCATTAGATATATAAGCATCGTTTTCAGTAGTTTTGTTATAATATGTTTGCATAATACATGATGTTAATAAGAATAATAAAAAAATACCTTAAAACTTTAAAGTATTATTCATATACGTCCAATATAATTTCATCGTTTTTTTCCTAAATAAAACTTATCAATTTTCCACTAATGCGAACTAAAATTTTACTATAATTTCCCACCCATACATAGAAATCTTAATTAAGTTGTAAGGGTTGAAATAATATAAATATGATATATTGCGCAACCATAAACAAATTTTAGCCCGCCTTCCCTTTGGACATATTAAGCTAATAGTTGAGGATTTTACATAATAAATTAACGACGGTGTAAGGGGTGTTGTCGCAATTGTAGATAACAAACAGACGTTATATAAATATATTATGGTCAATAAAACACGTAATATTTTAAATATAATAGGTATAATACATTTATTTCATTTATAATTTGCGCAATATCCTAAACGGATACAGAAAATAAACAAACTTGCAATACTTGTAATAATAGAAATAAAAAAAGATTATAATTATTTAAGTTGACAGTTATCATGTTATCGATAACTTATCATATTATAATCCATATTTGATAAATACATATTATAATACATATTTGATAAAAGTCTCATGTAACAGTCCCGAGTGTGCTTATTTATATTAATATTAACGTTTTTGTACATTATCCAAAGCCTTATATTAAACGGTGAACCATCTTAAGATGTGGGTTTGAGTGTTATGGATTACACCCCACCTTACTCTTGTTACGCCTGATATTTGCCGAATTATGAATATGGGGTTTTTGCTACTTTGAATTTTATTTATTATTTTTATATTATAATAACCTAGTTCTAGTGGCTTTAACAAATTGTATAAAATTAGTTTATTTTTCTAAATCTACCGTCATAACCATTTTACTTTTTACGTTTACAACTACTTCTATAACGAAAACAACTAATATTTGCACACGAAACGATTATTTAATGAAATAGTATTCTACAATGATCGCGATATATTTTATACATTAATACTTACTAGTACCCTAAAAAAATATATTTGTTATTTTTCCATTTTGTTTTCGTTGATCCTTCAATAGCATAAGCCTGTCGTTTAGTGTCCGTTGTGCTTTCAATGTCGATGGTGCCATTTTTGTTATGATTGCTTTAGCTCGTAGGATTTCAATGCCCTAGATTGATAGCCTTACATCACTGAAAACTAGATTCCAATCGATTTTACGTGATAGGCTTACAGACAACCATTGAAACAAACAAGTAAATATATACATTGATGATTTTCAGCTTCTTTCAAGGGCTTATTTTTTTAATTTTTATATTTTTTACAAATGCAAATGTTTAAAAAATCAAAAGATGATTAAAAAAAAAAATATATATTTTAAGGAAAAGATAAAAGAATAGCAATATAATGATTGTGATTATTTTTATCTGTAAGTAATCAAAATTTGATAAAAATCGCTATTTTTTAGGTAATAAATTTATTTCACATATAATATCTGTAATATTTGCAGTTAATTTTCTCCAAATACTATTTCTTTTCTCATCTGTTTGTTTTTCGACAACTGTTATAATAAAGTAGACAATATAAGAAATAAATATTACGTCAAGGACCTTCTAAATTTATATTAACATTTCGATATTTCAATCTCAGTAATGTAATGTTATTCTAAATAGATTAAGTAAAAGAAAATGTAGCGCAGTCTCCGAGTTTCTAACCACGTATATTTTGAACTAGAATTAAGTTAAATCAAACTTTGTCTGCTACGTTATCAATAGAGAATCCAATGTAAAAGCGGTGTTTCTATTCCTGGGTCGCTCCGCTTTCCTCTGCTATCCAGAAGTTTGGATCTAATGAACTTATGTAATCCCAATGTGTATTACTTGCATTGAATTTATGTGTTTCTGGTACAAGACTGTATAAGTTGTAATGAATGGAACAGTAAACAGTTCCCCTATTACGAATTTTATATAGTAAGAAACGTTTATAGTTTTCGAGCAGTCACGAAACTCGTTCTTGGTTGTGATTGATTGACTACCAGTCAGAACCAAATAATAATCATTCACAACCAAGGACACTTTTTATGACTGCTCGATAACTATCAACGTTTCGTACTATCAAACTCCTATTAGGGGTACAGGTGTGTTTCCATTTACAAAGTTATTGAACTCGAATTTCGTGAAGTAGCTTGTAGAGGATTAAGTCGGATCGGTAAGTTTAACCACTGCCGTTCGGTTGTTCTAGGAAATGTCTTGGCAGAGTCTGAATGGATCTCTTGTTGGAACTAAAGTAACCTAAAAGGCATATAAATTAATAATAAAGTATTGGCGATTTTTTTAAATGAAAAAAACATTTTATATCAATAAAAACTGAAAAGAAATCGCGTTCCTCACTTTTATAAAATAAAATAAAAAATTGTTTGGTCTTCTATTTCCACAATATTAAAAAACTTACTTACAGTTTAAATATAATAAAAACCCGAAACTCCTGTATAAAAAACGAGTCTCGAAATTCTGTGTACAAACTAACCTGCTTTAATTTCAACAAGAGTACAGTACAATCAAAATGAGTGACAGTTCCCAAGCGAGCGCACTGTTCGGTAAACCGGAGTGAATGCCTTGCCATAGATGGTACTTGCCATCCGGTGGAACAGACTCCTTGATTATGACCGCTACTGACACACTGCAGACATTGTAACTGCCCTCTGAGGACGCTTTGGCACTGCAGAAATAAATACTTGTTTGTTTGTTTGTAAGTATATGTTTTCACGTTACATGTTTCCATAAACAACATTTTGTGTTTTTACTTATATATCTGAGATATTATATTTATATTTACCTGATTCACGAAGAACACAGCCGGGTAAATATCAAAAAAATATTTGAGATAATCTTTAAAATGACTGAATATTTTTTATTGGAGATTTGTCGGATGTTATTTATTCAATTCAATTTTATTTTAAATATTTTTAGGTTTTAAAATGTGTTTCCGACTAAATAAAATTTAAATATAATAAAACCACGGCCAGATGTCATTAGGTAAACGAGAACTTACTTAATTTTGCCTTACTTAATAAAACTGATCTAAGTAATGTGTGTAATAATAATGTAAATAATGTGTGCGTGTGTGTGTGTTTGTGTGTGTAATAATGTATGGTTATACAGATTATATAAAAAAATATATATGAACCTAATAATAAACATTTCGCCGCTAGTGAGCTTGAATTCTTTTTAAAGAATTATTTTGCAAAAATGTGTAATCATTGTAATAAAATCCACCATCCCCAACTAAGTGGACTCGCTGTAGACATTTATTACTTTTATTATTAAGATGTCATGTCCCTTAAGGGCTATCATTATGTAATATTATCTTTAAGGACAAATTCATAATAGACACAAAATTTAGATGCTTAAAATAAAATATACATTAAATATTTATTATATATATATAAAACATTTTATGAAACTATCATTAAGTTTCACAAAATGTATAATATATTATTATTATAAGGTTTATAAAGTTTTTTTTCAATGCCAAGGGAGTGCCTTGAACTGACCACCCCATACTACCACCATCGTCCCCTCTATAAATCATCTAACATCAGTCAAAAGGAAAATAAATCCATTAGTATCATTTTGTTTATAGCCCATGGCAGTTTTTTATATTTTTCCGTATCAATGACATTTATTTTTCAAAATAAATGTCATCCTATATGTTGACTTAAATAAAAAACCAACGCTACAACGATATTTATAAAATTCTGTCCAATAAGTTAATTGTATTCAACCCAAAATTAATTTATTGAGATTTTTATGTACCTTTTTTTTTTGATAATTTTAATGTATACTAAGTTAATGCATAAGTAATTTCACCTGATGGCAAATGATACCTTATGTAGTAGTAGGTGTTAAATCACACTAGCTTAGTCTTAGCCTATTCAAATGATAGCCTCAAAGGCCCCCAGATTATTATCGAAGTGAAATACCGACGCAAGTGAGTTGTTTCAGTCCCTCGCTATGAAAAAAAGACGATGCAAAGCGATTCGTTCAGACAGGTGGGATGTCCACGACATAAGGGTGACAGGCGCTGTGTGGGAACGTCCGTTGATGGAAGGGGGATGGGGCAAGGGAAAGGAATTAATTCGTGCAACTCCTTCATACCACAAAATATGTTTAGATTCACTTATTTGGCAAATCTTATTTTTTCGAATTAATTTAAACTTAGCATTACCCCTATTTTGGTTACGGGGGTGAGTACTTAGATACCATCTCGTTGACCGTTTGTTCTGTGTATTACCTTGCCATTAGCATAAAATATCTTGATTAATTAGTTATTTTAGTTTAAAAGGATTAATAGTTTTGTACCCTTTAATAAAACAAAATATGTGAAGCAAATATAAATAATATGAGTATAATAGATACTGAAATAAATAATTCATGAAAGTGTTCAACAAATAACATATGCAAATCTTACTCGTAATCATGCTACGTATACATATAATATTCGACTATGCAAAAGTGATATTTAAGTAGGGTCGGAAGGTGTTCTATTTATATACGCGACCATGATGATTTGTGACCAAACCCATTTTGTAGGCACGTCGCGACCGCTAACTTCCTTTTAATAACACATTTAGTTGACGTTAGACATACAAACACACAAACGACCACTATTAATAATAATAACAATGAAAGAAATGCAAATATTTAATATGCATCTCGTAACCTGGTCCGGGAGCATTCCGAGTATAATAACAGTGATTCGCTAATTTGCTTCAAATTACATTGAAGTCTTATTACTCTGGGTACGTATATACACTGTAGATTAATATGGTACATCTTTTGAATGCATAGAATACGAGTAGAAAACTGTATGATGATTTCATATTTATTACGAGTATGTTGCTTTTGTTGTATAATTAAATAATTATGATAATTAATTAGCCTTGAAAGTAAAAGTTGTACATTCGTTACTGTGTCTAATAACTGAAGTGAGATGTTAATTTGAATTTTTGCTTAGTTTCATTTGTTTTTTTTTATTATATCATAGTTTCATTCTTTTGTACAAAAGTCTTTCTAAGTAATGTTTCAAATGAGTTTAATAGTTTTCTGTACCAATGTATACGATATGTAAAAATATGTGTATACCATCTGCTAGGCTCGATGCGATATAATTGCTTGAAGCTAGATCCATTATTGCCTTTTTTTAAACAGAAATCCCTGTCTCAATCGAGAATTCAATTTAGTTCTTACTCGTTTCACTTTTTGACTATAAAAACCGAATGGAAATCGATGAGTATGATATTATTAGAATTGCGAGAATCTACTATATTAGAAATAAAATCTATTCTTATATATCCACTTATGAAAAATATATTTATAACCAGCCGTATAATAGTAATAAAGTGAATTTCTTAAATTAATTTATTATAACCGTAATTTATTGTAAGTAATGTTGCAATAATTTAATCTAAAATATTTTTTTTCTATTATTGTGCTCTATTAGCAAATATAACCATCCTTTGTACAAAGCTTTGATAAAGATACGACGGGGTGGATAGGGTTATATTGGGTTAGGAGTCAATTGTAATATGGATCTTGATTTAGAGGGTCGCAGCAATAATGAAGTTAGTATCTTCATTATTAACTGTATAATTTATCGGGTTTATCGAACACATATCTGATGTCCCTATTATATTTGAATCTGGATAGTAATATGTTTTAAAATATGTATAGCAAAAGTAGTCTGTAATTTCATAGTACTAAAGGCTTACAATTGAATCAAATTATTTAAAAAATATAAATATTTTTAATGAAAAAAAAAAAATTGCAAATTGTGATAAATTCACTCTTGAAAATGTTAAAGCCGTTTCAGAGAAAGAAACTTTACAAGAGTTGCTGGTTGTATTATATAATATCTAAAAAAATAAAAAAATATTTCGTCTGTGATAACTGAGACCTCAAGATGCTGTTGGTGCGTAAGACTAAGGAAAAGCTTGAGGTAGGTACTAGTGATGTAAGGAATGTAATTTTCGGGACTAACGTGGATGCGAATGCGAATGTGACTATCAACTACCGACAATTGCGAATACGAATGCGAATATTGAGTTTTGTGAAAATTTCACAAAATAATTGGTTTTTGTTGGTTAACGTTGCATTATATATTAATTTTCTCTCAAATTCTAATAAAAATGTAATTGTTAACCTCCATTGCCCAGAGTAAAGAAAATAAATAATAAAATACCAAATGATACAATAAGTCCTGAGAATGTGATTACGAGGTTATGTTACTTTTTCTTGTATTAAAAAACATAAGAAATAAATGTTATTTTTATAGTAACATGGATGAACCTACTATTATCATCAAATTGTTTTTATTCTTATATTCATATCCGCTAAACATTCGCAAAAAATTGCGAATGCGAATTAGGAGGTGAATATATGAAAATATGCGAATATTCGCGAATAAGAATTCGAGTGCGGATATTCGTTACATTACTAGTAGGTACATTTAAAAAAACACTAGTCGTATACATCCTCTTTGACGAAATAGTACATCAAACTGATACATGAAATGATACATCAAACCTAAAACTAAATAAATACAATATAGTTTACATAATAATACATGGTACGAGGATTTAATCATTCTTCATATTTTTATTCATAATTTAAATGTTTTCACTGCAGTAAACCAGCTCCACCTCATCGATGCGAATGTTTTTAATTAATTTTTCAAACATAACAAAATCCATAAATCTACGAAACGTTTGCGAAATTTACAACAACCGCCATAAAATTTCATAATCAACTAGAATAATGCGATTGCGCTCTGAATAATTTATCAATATTATTCATTACTTTCAAACTTCTTTCAAATGAACCAGAACTTCCCCGAATAAGGAGTTCTCCAGAAGCTTTTACTGTTTACATTCTGTTGCTGACTTTACAGAATATATCTTTGTCTCACTCATCTATTCGTAATTTATTCTCTGTCCTTTTCCCCTTATAACTGGATGAGTCCTGAAGGTTGCTTCCTGGCACATTTTATTCGATTGATTTGATTGTATTGTTTCTTCTACTTAGCAAATTCAAGATGTTCTTCACTTTGTTCGGTATTTTTTGCTAAGACATTTTCGGATATTTTTTAAAATAAGTGTTCTTGTATCTTGCTCAATAAATCAAAGGTATAGATATATTTGCGCTACAAGTATATTATGAAAACTCAATAAGCTGAAAATATTGTAGGTACAATTTTCACAATTACGTTCTTTCTGGCTTTGAATATTATACCATATAAAAGAGAATAATACCTACTTCACAATTGTAGCGGTATATTGTATTTGTCATGATACCTTGTGTTTTTTGCCAGAATATCCTTCAATATACTTTCATGTTTGTCAAGTAACAAAACAGATAAAACCATGACATAAACATAGCATAAACATGTTTTTACTAAATATTAATGTAATGCAATCTTTCGCTTCAATCTCCCATTTCCAGAAACTTCTACGTACAATCAACGTTTATAAGTAAAATTTTATGATAGATGCGTTAGGTCGAGGTCCGATACAATAGTTTAGTTGAATCGGTACGATATCTTGGCAGTCGTAGCTCTATACCGACTCGTGTTGTTGACGACGTTTTCAATATAAATTTATATTAAAAAAATAGGTATGTATTATGTTATCAAATGTATGTGTCAAGTGTATTTAATTATTTGTTTGATTTCTTTGTTGCACAATATACACAATAATCCACAAAAGGTCGGCTTAATGCCACAAAGCAGTAAGTATGTAAGAAGATAGTTCAGGAATCTAGATTATTTTTTGCCGATGTTCTTTATGGAGCACTTTATAAAACTCTGCGAAATAAAATTCTAAAGGTTTGATTAAGCATAGGTAAAGAAAAACATAGGTATTTAGTACCGTGAAGTTTTTAACACTATAATTATTTTCTGATGAAATTGTGTATAAAAAAAAAGGATTAAATGCATTAAAAAGTGGATATTATTACAAATAAATTCAATATACCTACCTATACGTACCTGTGTGTGTTTTTATCATATCTTAAATTACAAAACAATTTAATTAGCATACTGTTAAATAAAATTTCCATCTTTTCAAATAGACGTGTGTTTAATATGAAGTTGTGACCACGTTATCAAATGTTTGTGCACAAATATATACACGCTGAGGCTGATTTGAATAGCAGCTGTGACTAGATAAGTGTTCTGGAACTAATATTTAAGTGTTATCAGGTGTCCGGAACATGAAATTTTGATATTGATAGTAGGAACGTAACTCATATTTAAACTATGTTGCAAAGAGGACATCCTGGCAGTAGCTTTCTTATGGTTGTAATTATTGATATTTTTATTTTATTCTAATCAATGACTGGTTATAAGTGAGTAAAATAAATACTACTCAAATTTGTGATTATAAATATGTTATTTATAAGAAAAGTGAAGGTAAATTAATTTCTTTTAAAGGTTCTCCGAATTTAATTTTAATCAAGAGAACCGAGAGTCGGTAACACGAATTACTCTAATTGAACAAAATTAACCGCAATGGGAGAAGATTGCTATCAACGGAATTGTGTCTAATTGCCGGATTTTAACTGTTATGTACCTATTCAGATTACACTATCTGTAATAGACGAAAATTATCTGTTGCTGGGTTTTAAGCATTCATGATAAATTTAACCATGCCATCTAACTTAACTGACGAACAACCAATGTAAGCTAGCCTAGATACCTAATATTTAGGGTAAATGTTCCTTGCATTCCAGTCATTTAAGGGTATTTCTAAGCAAAATTACAAAATTGAACTCAGGAAATCTGTAATAAGGGTAACAAAACATACTTTATATTTTTTAATGCAGTATTAAAAAATTTGAAATCCTTTTCATCTTTAGTATAAACAAGGTTCATGTATTTTTTTTTACTTATAATTTAAATTTGAAGTTCAAACAAATCCTAAATAAATAAAAGAGAAACAAACGGTCGGCGACCTAAGTCAATTCCGGCATGTAAATAATTCCTGATAATAAACTCTCAAACTGACCTGCTGATAACTTATCACAACACGCAGCTGCAATCGGAAGTTGCCATTGTATTCAATGTACTCGTACTGCTGGGATTGTATGCATCTCGTGAAATAAGCTATAGTGTTCCTAGTCTGTCCATCTAGGATTTATCTTATTTTAATAATTATATTGTTGTTAAAATTGTTGATATCGTAATTCATTTGTAGATACTTTTTTTTTATTGTTACCAACAATATTCATATATTTTATAATAATAAATTTAAAATACTTCTATAAATAAAAAAAATACTGAAAAAACTATTAAGTATCTCATATTAAGGGTATAGGTTCCTACAATAGTTGTTGTTTATATAAAATACCTGAAAACCTATAAAAGTAGAATAATAAAAATAAATGAAGGTTTTATACAAATATTATTGAAGATACGAAATTTGGTAATAGATGGATAAACATATAAATTTAATGTATAGCTTCATAAAAAAATAATAAAAGTTCTAGTATAATTTTGTTTATTTCTTATAATCCAAGGTCAAATAATTACCATCATCCATAACTATAGTAGACAAATAGCAGTCTTTTGGAAGAGAAATCTAACGATTTAAATATAGACTTTATTATGGTGTCCTCAGTGACAGTCCTTGTTAAATAAAACCAATAATTTGAAGATATTTTAAATATAATGCTAGCTCTTATATCATCATGTTCATATAATAATTCATTTTTTTAGAAGCACTTTTAGTATCGTCGGTCAGTGTATCTTTTTCATTTGTGTATGACTGTTTAAGACTGTTGATTCCGATACGGGAGTGGATCCCTAAACGGAATTCTCTATAAGTGTATGTATCCTCAGTAGTTCGCACTCGTGGCGACGCATGCCACTCTTCGTTATAAGATCTGCTTTGGCTCACGCCAGGTATGATTTTGTAGGTAAAGTTAGCTGTAGCTATTTAACTGCAACTCGTATACAGACTGGCTTGATTGCGGTTTCCTTATAGAAGAGCGGCTTTATTGAGCTTCGTTCTGATTGAGAGAGAAAATATAGCCACAGTTGAACTTCCTGTCCTTGTCTACTTCAATCCACCACGTAACATATTTATCTCCATTTGTAAAATGTCCATGGGCACTGCTTTCCATCATAGGAGCATCAGCTTGTTTGTCATGCAATTCCTTACAAAAAAAAAAAATGGTGGTGGTATCATTAACGCGCACAGGACATCGCCATTTGGCATGATCCTCGGTTAGCTTAATCCATTTCATCAAATGGAATCATTTTGTTCTTGGAATGTTAAACCGTACCAAATCGCGCTTGGCCCACTCTCATGCAGCATGGGGTCCCCGACAGGCTTTTTTGTATTTGCGATCCCACCTATATTTTTGATATATATTTATAGTTGCCATATAATATTCTACATAAACTTCCTCTATAATAAATGGGCTATCAAATAGAAAAAAAAACAAATTCGATTTATTGTTCTAGAAATCATTGTATCTTTGGAATACTTAGTAACTTAGTAAGTAGTACTTAGGAAAAGAAATTTCTCCTAACCCCAATATGCTCGGTTCATTGAGCCTAGAGCAAGAGCAGCCGCAACCAAGCTTGGCGTCCTTGCAAAGGTCTGACAGTGCTTCACACCAGGACAACTGCTAACATTATATAAAGCACACATCTGGTCGTGTGTGGAGTACTGTGGCCATATATTGGCCTGTGCCGCAAAATGTCATCTTGCAGCGCTGGACTCCACTGAGAGGCGAGCAAAGTGGCTAATAGGCGACCCTGATTTGGTTGAAGCCAATCTCCACAGCCTCGAACATAGACGTAGAGTTGCCAGGCTTTCAGTACTCTAGAGGATACATTTTGGTGAGTGTGCGAAGGAATTACATGACCTAATTCTTCATCCCCCTTTCATCACCGTACGTTTCGACGCACGACGAGAATCCATCTTTTTTGTAGTAGACACGCCGCATGTCCGAACGAAGCGCCATACTTCATCTTTTTTAAATCGGACAGCGAAGGAATGGAACAGCTTGCCTGCGTCGGTATTTGCATTCGAGTAAAATGTGGGTCTTTAAGGCAAGAGTGAATAGGTTTTTACTATGTTGATGCGTCTTACCACCTACGACTACATTTCCACTTCCGATCGAGTGGAATGTAGTCAGGCGTCAACTTAGTTTAAGTGAAAAAATAATGCTTTCCATGTAAACAACTTTTTTTTTCTAATAATAATACTTACAGATTTCAGATAATATATAAGTTGAGACAACACTAGTGCAATATATTACTTACTTACTGTATGTGTTTCCTTTATTATTTTTATAAATACGTAAAAAAAACTGTCGTTAATTGCTTGTTTTCGAATGAAAATCCAATAAAATAACGATGTATATACTGAAAACTTGCACTCAATAAGCAAACGTAGAGATGTGATAAACGTGCGATACGGGAAGTGAGTACTTGACTGTCGATGTACTGTACGGGTCAAGTAGGTATTATAGTTTTTTGTGTCCTGTTATAGTTATATACTATTACCTTATAATCAAAACAATCCAACAATAACAGAAAAAATATTGATACTTTTATAGAATTGTGGCTTAAACTCGTTACACTTTTAATGTGTTAATGTCTAAGCATGAAGAGCAACTGAATTTACAAACTGCACGGTATTCAGAGATAAAAAAAACTTGATAACAGCGTCGTAAGTATCAGTGTTTATAAAAGTGTAATGAGATTGCTTCTTTGTCGGACTTATCCGGTAATAAACCCGGCTTAAGATTTAGCAAATTGTTCCATTTTGTACCCTGTGGTTATCATTGCAGTTTTTTTTCCCTCCATAAAATCTGTCTAGGTTAGGTTGTTTGTGCTCTATGGTGTATATTATTATGAATTGAAAGTTAATATTTTATTTTCAAATGTGTATTATGCCAAATGGCTGTTTAAATAGATGTTCGTCATATTAAATTAAACCATAACTCAATATAATCCTTAGTATAACCCCTAAAAAAATAACAAAATAGAAGGATTCTTTTAAAAAGTTAAACATTACCAGTTTATATTTGGTTAAAAGTTTTAAATAATGTTTTTAAAAATAATTAAATATGTAGTCTTTAAGTTATCTTTAAAAATAAATGTCAATTTTTGTTTTTATCATCTGAATAAAGACGGTACTGTTTCTCTTTTATCAAATCAAATCAATCTGTAGAGGACGATGTGAAGAATAATGTAATGTGATATATAAATAATAATCACATAAGTTGTTTTAATATTATATGATAGCTTATATAGCAAATAGTATCAATGTAATACTTAATAATTCAATAAAATACGGACAAAGTTTGTTAAGGGTGTAAAATATAATAACCGTACCTACAATTAATTAAATTATTTTTGTTTAGTTGTTGCTAATATTATTTGATATAATATTTTATTCGAGTGAGAATGCTTTTAAAATATTATAAAAGTGCCATTCTGCGATATTATAATTTATCTCTAGTATGTAATGTACTCAATATTTAGTTTGATGTAGATATTAAGTCCTTATCGCATTTTAATATCTAATTTAAATATTTTTTTATGATATAATTTAATATAAGTATGTTATATCCCTGCACTATAAGTTTTTAAATATAATATATAATTATCAAAATGATTCATGCCAATTATAGTTAAAAATTACAACTTACTGTCTTACATGTCAGTAACCAGAGTTTTGTTAGTTTTTTGGATTATTATTATTTAGTTTTATAAATAATTTAATGAGCGTAAAAAGAATATCTAGATGAATTTTTTAATATCTGTTTGGAAACTAATTAATCAAAGTTTCATATAAATTAAATCCGCTAGTCGCTGTGCAATCACTCAAGTTTTTCCTATGCGAAATTTTATCAAACGCTTCAACGGAAGCCGGGTGCGATGCGCGCATCTCTGCCGCATCCCGTTTCACCATCCTCAGCCAATCGCCTGCGACCTCCGACCAAACGGACCTCTATACCTCAATCCTCCTCAGTCGTATTCAACGCGCCGTCGGGGACAGACGCGCGCGAGTGCTCTGCGAGTTTGCTTCGCGAGCTTTCGAATTTACCTGTGGATTTTATGTGGCGTGCGCTTTTATAATTGATTGTATAAACATTTTTGGATCTATCTGGACTAGTCTTGGCTGCATCAAGTGTCCAGTTTATTCAAGGTCGGTGTACTTATGCTTTGCGAATAGTAATCCTATTGGATGCATTCGGAATGTCACTTGTCCGGTCTTTATAATGGACTCTCGGAGTTTTATAAGTAATCGTTTCGGGTATTTCCGAATGTATCTCAGTTTATATACATCAGCGTGTCATTGACTTTTTTAAGCTTAAGGTGATTTTTTTCCTTTTATACTGTTCATCATATTATTATTGAATTATATATATTATCATGATATAAATTATTGATATATCTTAATTGAAACAAAGATAAAATCAACAATTATTATAATTTACGCATTTCTGTGTCCAAGTGGTGATTTGTAATTCAATTGATGTTTTCTTCCGTAAGCAATAGATCCGCGTCTTTAATATCTAACAACAGAGTTCAATATCCTTTAATTAAAAAAATATTCGCTCCATACTTCCCGTTCATTTACCACTTGTATAATCTACATTTGTTATACTTCATTAAAAAAGAGGCAATACTATGTATATTATTTTAAAATATTTTTGAAACAACAATTTAATTAATGCTTACTTGTTTATCTATCACAATATTTCATATCAGAAATCTATATATCACAGTATGTCTAGATATCAAGCCACTGATAATATAATATACTATCGTAATAGATTTCGTCTGACTCAATTATTGTATTTACGGCTTATGTGCTAATGTTTTTAAAAGTAATTATCAATAATTCAAAGAACTGATATCTTTTTGATTTATCTATTTCTATGTCTGTTTTTAATAATTTATGTAAGTATTCTATTCTTAACGAAGAAATATTAATAATTGACATTTAAAAAAAAATCATGTCGTCTTTGGTTTGATAGATTTATAATCTGGCCATTAAAATACAGCAATAAAATCTTTCCAGAATATATATTATATACCTACGTAAGTTTATTCTTTATCGAACACACCGACGGAAATACATTATTTATGATGTTAAAATAAACACATATATATGGAAAGGATGTAAGTATCATTAAAAAGCTTTGTTTGCTTTGAAATTATAAGGCTGAGGTATAGTAGTCATGATGCGTCGGCGCACGATGCTTCACTCTTAAGGTCACCGACATGTCAAGGAGAACCGACAATAATGTAAACGGTATTTAAACACCGTAATTATAACTTCAAATATTCCGTCAATATGTCTACCATTTGGAATCAGGGATCAAGTAAATAGAAATTAAACATAGATATTAAACACTTAAATTTTAATTGATGGACACTTCGTTGTCCAAAATAAATAAATGAAATCTCATAAATACTTACGTATAGTATTCCTTATAACTTAAAATAAATTTTAATGTTTTTCTCGTAGCTGTCTCATTTTGAATAGGTAGGTACCACAGTAAATTTAATTTTCTTGTTTTTTTTAAATTATTTATATTTTTTAATTAAATACATATTAATGTAAAATTCAAAACATTTTCCTTTATCGTTTACCGGTTTTGTTAACGAAACTTCCTTGAATTTTTTTTTAGTACATATTTTGCTGTGCTGTTTTTTTCCTATAACAATATACTGTTCATAATTAAGATATTGCTTCCACAGAAGGTTTCTTAACATTCAAAGTTTATCCGAGAAGACTAAATATGTTAGTCATTCTGTTAAGCAGAAAACAATCTCCAAAGATATTATTACCGGAAAACTAATTGAGAATAGTTTGCTAAGACTTCCAAACTTCGAGACCTTGAGGAGTTCAAGACGAGGTAGGTGTCCGATGACTTACAACTTTGTCTCAATGAATGTTCAACGGATGCCTCCAAACTTCTCGTTACATAGAAGCTTCCATCACTGTCAGCTTTTGTACGCCATGTTGAAGTATTGTTTCCTAACCTTGATATTTAAGGGTAATAGGTACTAGCTGTAAATAATAATTACATTTTAATATTATAACACATCTGGAGTTACTTAATTTATTTTTTGGACCTTTCTAGTCTCTTGAACTATCATTTGAATTTATCGAGAGGGATTATACGCTGGTACAAAAATGTATGTTCCAAAGGTGTAATACTATTCAGTACAAACATCCAGTCCTTTATAATTATCATTTTTTTCTTTTAAATATTAAGATAATAAACAATTTTTAATTCCCCAATCAAAAACGAGTCGCGGTCAGCATTTTCCGAACATAATTTTGAAGAGGCAATCAAGTTTGCTCGTACTCATGACCATAAATCTGAACTGTCATCGCAACAGCGGTTTTAGGAGTTTGATTCAAACGCGCACACAGTCCCAATTGCCGACCCGTTTCATACAATCTTCATAAATTTGTTTTAAAGCCCGCCGAGGTGTTTAATTATACAGTGCAATGCGTCTTAAGAGCTCTTGTTACGTACGCATTCACAGGGCTATTTGTGTGTAAGCTTTATTTATACTCACAAAGTTTTGGGATTATTGTTTTCAAACAAACATTTATTTTGCTTATCCGGTTTATTCGTATTTATTGTATTCCTTCCTAGCGAGATAATTCAATGAATACATTTATTTCTACATTTGTTTTACTGAAGTTAATATAAAGTAAGTGATTACTTATTATTCTAATTAATTATAAAATGATAGTAACTTTAATTATAGGTAGTTAGTACTAAGTAATGGTAGTATTTCGTTTACGCGTGTTTTAGGTTCGGGCTACGACACACATGTCACAAATCTGCATTGCAGTAAAGCGAACAAAAGTGTAATGCTCCATGACAAGTTGTCTTGTGTCAGATAAGTTGCTTAAATATGTCAGGCCTATATTTTTAATTTCTTATACAGCTTATAAGTGCAATATGTATTTATATATAAACATAAGTTATTCTATCTGAATATTTATAATATTTAATTGTATTTATCATAAATTTGGGTATAATGGTGCTTGTCAAATAGTAATCTATCTAAGCTTTGTTAAGTGGAATTAAAAATAAATCTATTTTATAATCCGATTAATCTTGATTAAAGTCGAAATGCTATAGTGCATTATAAACAATGTGGTGTCCGTATAATAAGAACAATAAGAGAAAACATCACTGAATGTTTAACAAACCTCAGTACAATATACTACATAAAGATAAATGACATAATAATAACTTACATAGAGTTATGGTTCGAATTGTTTCCGCTGAGCCGGGAGCGTGGTCCGTGGGAATATTCTGGATAATGAGCGTGTTAAAATTTTTCTAGCGCAAATAAGTTTATGAAACGGTTTATTTCGTATTACCACTTATTTGCTTTTTTTTTTTAAGAATAAACATCTAATAAAAGAAAATAAATATGAATATATTAATATATGAATATATCTTGATTTATGTATGAATGTTTTTTCGTCTATATTGATGGCCTAATTGCAATCGTGTTTGATTAGATTTGAAAGATAAGGGGAAGCAAACAAAGTCGGAAGATATTTGATGTCTATATGAAATCCTTGCCTCAGAGTCCCATTCAGACACGTATGAATTACCAGTCTTCAAGGACCAGACAGGGTTTAAGTACTACAAGTACCGAAAGCAAATGTTTCCCTCATATTCAATTATACAATACATGTCATTTTTATCTTCACATTTGATAAAACACTCGACTTTTAGAATATATTTAATTTATTGATATTTCTTATTCTTTAATAAAAATAAAGGCTATAAAATATATCTTTTATAAAATCGTTATCGTATCGACTCATAATAAGTGTAAAATTTCGATAACATTATTAATTATATCGTGTCAGGCGTAACTGAAATATATTTTTATACTGATAAAACGAGTACGCTTCCGTCCTCTATTTGCAGGATATAGTTAATGATTATATGTTATATTGTCGTTGTAAGAAGTCTCATTATTTTTTATATAATAATATAATATATCTTTAAATGAATATCCGTACGAGTAGGATTTTAAAGTGTGACTTTTGGTGTTTGTACCGCTACTCTAGGGGATCATATCAAAACATAATTAGCTATGCATTTTTATTATGATATTAGTCTAAATTATATTTATAATTAGCCATTTATCAACAAAACTTTAATTATGTTATTTATAAACGATGATAATAATGGAAATACGATTTCTTAATTACCAGTTTCAACCATTATTTTTATTTAAAATATGTTTTCTACAATATCTAATATTATTTCGTTCAAATTATATACGTTTTAAACCATAAACTTTCTGTATACAAATATAATTTTGCGATAAAAATATACAGTTTTGTAATACTGAAACGGAACAAATATATACTTTTTTGCATTGTCGTATGACTATTAGGTACTATTTCATACATATAAGCTAACAACGAATCAAATTAATTTTAACATTGCGAAATGTAAATTGCAGCATACATTGTTATACATCCGTCTATTACACTAATGTATATTTTAAATCGCCTCTAGAAAGATAAAAATTGTTATAGAGCGTTTTGCATATTATATGCGGGTGTTTTCACTTTAGGAACAATTCTACGCGAGCCTGGAATTGGATGTATAATTTTACATATTCTTTTCTAGTACAGAATATTTTTTTAAATATTACAATTTTATTGCACGAAATATAATTTAAATGTGGTATCAAAATTATTTACATATTTGTATAGATTAGTTGATAAGGTATTTGTTTTTCGAAGGAAATATCCTTTTGCCAAGCGAATTTGTGATTTTAGTCGTCTTCAGTTGAACGTCGGTGCATCAATCTTGTTTATCTGTTTATTTTAAACTGTTTGCTGCACGCGATTCCGTCTGAAATGCGTTTCACGTTCAGAACATTATTTAGAATTGATCGAACTAATAGTAAGTATTGTAATTGATTATTTCGTTTGATTGTAGATGTCACGATTTTTTTGTTGAATTTCATCCATTGCATCATTATTCATGATAAAATATCTTTAAATTATATAGCAACAATATGTACCAACGAAGATTTTCACTAAAATGCATCAAAATTCCATTTTACTTAATTGACTGATTGATATACCCAAACCAGTTTTCAGTTTCCGTGAAGAGGTGATTTCTAGAAAAGAAAAGTGTTTGTTGACTCGAAATATGAGCTACACCACACATATATTTTTTATATGTCCAATATTTAGTTAGTGCGAGATTCCAAAAAAAAACCAGTAGAATCGACAAATTGAGGTCTATATCATCCATTTTTTACTTACCTCTGTATTTATTATTATCGCTAATCATAGACAACATAAGAGAAATAATTCTTTTGTTTTACGATATTTTTTTTATTTTACAAAATTTTATTAATTTTTTGTAAAACACATATAAAAACGGTTCTTTTATTTATCTTCATATCTTTAAACAGGTTTGTTTTATTATTAAATGCACGCATGCATAAATAAATTACATGTAAACGTCGGAAAAACCATTTAGTATGTACTAATACTTTAACAATGTTGAGTCAGACGTGTCTTAACTATCCAGTTGCAATAAAATAAGATAAGGCTAAGTGCATTTAAAATACTACTAAAAAACTAGAATCGTAGTCGTACTATGTAAAAAAAAATTGTTTCATCTTGAAAGACTAAGGTCAGCAGGCGTACCATTAACTTTTATAGCAATATTACAATAATCTTACTTTCGAATACGTCCTAAAAGTAATACTAGTTCAATAATGTTTTTATAAGAAGTTTTGATGACGTCATCCAAACTTTTTCAACATTTTAATTATTAATGAAACATTGTTTTTTTTTTAAATTTAGAAATTTAAAGAAAGCATTCATTCTTTTGCGTCACTAAGCAGAAAAAATAATATTATTGTTTTATAATGAATGTACGTAATGTACCAAAGTGATAATTTTTAATATCTTAACCAAACTCATGACAGATTTATAAAAGTTGGTTTTATGCCTGCAGTTCAAAAAAGACAAAATCACTTTAAATACATAATATAACGAAACCAAAATCATTTATCCTCGTGAATGCGCTACGTGTATAGTAAGACTTGTTAGCGTACCAACCTTTATTCTAGTTGCAAAAGAGGCAAAAAAATAAACGTACGAGTTTATTTATACATTCAGTGCTCGGTTCCTTTGGAGATATCATTAGGAGTGCCAGTATCCAGTATGCATATATACATATAATTATTTACTAATTTATTAGTTTCTTTATATGTTATGTGACATACCTATAAATATTTTAATATAATACATATTGGGATTAAGGATGTCTACTGCTATGAGAATTATTCCATATATAGATAACATATTTTTTGATCCTATAATATGGATATCTACATATACAATGATTTAATTATAATATCTAACCCATTTTGATAGACCTTTATTAAAACGCATGTTGAATGTATAACAGGTGCATGACAAATACCACAGAGGTTCATTTAAACTGGTTTATCTGTGATGATCAAATCAATCCATCGACGCGTACCTGTAATAGCGTAATATGCCTTCTATGAATTACTTATTATTTTATATTTGGGAGAATAAATTAACATAATATATGCATAAATTAGAGTTTGTAGTACATTATTTAAAATTCATTTTTGAAAAATATAATATCCAAGTATAAATGTTGAGTAAATACTTTTAGAACAGGAAACTCCAACAAATAATTAGTCTACAATAACAACTAACATATATTAAAAAAAAATATACTAGTAATACCTACGCAATCAATACTAGAATAGTCAATTAAAATGTTATTATTACTATTTTATTCCAATCATTTAAATTATTTTACGGTGGCTCTTCTCTTCTCGATTTTTTTAAAAATATGTTGCTACTTTAAATATATGGTACTCATATTTATTAAGATATTGATAGCTTGCTTTATAGTAAAGCTGAGACTAGGTAATAACAAATCGTAAGTCTAACATCTTAGCAGTAATTACCTCAGCTCGACTTGTCTTGGACGTTGTCACCCCAAGTCATTCGTCGGTCAAGTGCGCATGTTACACCACAAAGCCTGGCTTACACTGCACTTTGATGCATATGTTATAGTGATGTGGGACTTATATCAGTAGTAAACTAGGTCTGATTAGATGCTGCCATGGCTGTGTTGGTTAAATGCCACGGTTAAGACGTATCACTATCCCTGATCATCCTGTCGTAAAAACATCTTAAGTCATCACATCACATCACAGAAACCTGCAATGTTTGATGTGTATGAGAAAACATTGCGTAATTTAAACCTCATCATATCGCATCACACATCTGGCAATATTTATATATATGAGGCAACGCATTTAAATTTAATATTATTTTGCATGTTTTAAAAGAACAACAAAAGTTACAAGGACTTTATTTACAGACTTGAATATTTTTTTTTTTAAACACATAAAGAGTTTATTTTTTTTGTTAAAAATGTGGAATGGAATTTTGTTTTTACAAAGTGTTTTTTGTATTATTTAGTTCAGGCTGTATTGTAAATGAAATACCTTAAGATATGTACAAAGAGGAAAATTATCATATAAGTTAAAAATATTTGTCATTTAAAAGGAAGAATACGTTTTTATTTTTATATTATTTAAATTAGCTGTGTGATATCTAAAAGAGTATAATAACCGTTTAAAATAGTTTTTTACAAAAATTGTGATGACTAACCAATAATATGACGGAGATTTCAAGTTGCTTTTAAATAGTGATTGCTTAATATCTGAGGTATGAGACTTTCTACAAACTTTGTTGATGAAGTCAGGGGCTGATGTCATTCCCGCAATGCCTAATATGTATATTTTCATTTTATCTTAAGGCTTATTTATATATTGCATAAAGTTCAATTTCAATTATTACATAAGAGGCTTTGTCTAGTATAGACAGGATATTCAAATATAATATAGCATTAGATGCAACGGACGACAACGGATGATAGTATTCAGTATTCACCTTGAAATTGTATTGTTTGATTATTAATTATAATGCACTTATTTATGTAAATTGTTCGGTTAGTCATAGTGTGCTTTACGTTTGCTAGTTTAGGTCAAAGATTTAATATTATTATTATACTGTAGCCCTAGTACGGGTTTTAAAACGTTCATAGTTTTCGAGTCACGAAACTAATTCTTGGTTGTGATTTCTTCAAGTAAACTATCAAAACTATCGTTCTATCAAAAAACGTACTAAAGGTACTGAACAATCAACCTACAATACTTTTTAATTTTTCTAAGCAATATTTTGTAAATATATCTTACTAAAGATAGCAGTAACGTAATCGCTTGAAATTTATTATCGATCTTTAATCCCTGATTGAAATCAACCTTAGACTGCTTTCCAAAAACTCAAACTGAACTTGCTCGATTATTGTACACTAATAACTCAAATAACGTATCACAATCGTAATCTTTGGTATTAAAAATTGTAACAGGATAATAAGTTATTATATTATTACAATGAATTATTATTTGCTTGTTAATGAACCGCAAATATATATATTCTTATATTTCAAAGTCGAAAGAGTGGGATAAACAAGTCACTGGTGTAAATGTTAATAAAAAAGTATTTTAAACCGAAGAATAAAGTATAAAATTGTTTTTTGTAACATTCCATAGTAAGAAGAAGAAGTGAATAATCAAAAAAATATTTTAATCAACATAAAATGCACAGCGTTATATCGTGAGCGCTAATAATCATTAGTTTTCTAGCGAATGCTTAATTCGTCGTTTATTCGTGTAGTGTATACAGACCGTTTGTATACACGATCCAATCTTACTAATGCATGGAATGGTTATAGTGCTATCCAATTGTTTCTAATTGAGGACAGATATTAAAGTAACAGTAACGATATTAAAAGTTTACTTTGTTCATTGAATATAACGAAATGTCTGTTTTATTTCTGCTTCTTGTGTGACATTTTATAAATTTCCCTTTCATATTGATATAGATTAAAAAAAAATCGTACATTCATGAAGACCTTTAGTTAATTTTAACAATGTACAATTTTGTTAAGGGTCTATGAAAGTTGTATATGTTTCTATATATATGTATATTTTTTTAAATGTGTAAATTATATGAAGGTGAGCTATTTATCTGCCTCCGTTTGTACTTATTTGGTTATAAATACTTTAAAAAAAAAAGGAAGATATTTCTGCTTGTATTTATATTCATTTTTGTGTTTTATTATAATATTAAAATAGCATTATATATAAATAGTACATAATTGTTGTAATTTAAAAATAGCAGTGACATTTTAATGAAATCGAATGGCGGAAATAATCAGAAAAACAATATAAAGTTTATTTAAAAAACCGTTAATGTATATTTTTGAACACGGGTTTATTTTTGGTTTATAAAATTAAAAATACACTTTAAAATCTAAACCTAAATATAATTATTATTCAAGTAAGTAAAAATATTTTATTTCTATTTTATTTTTTACAACACATAAACAGCAAAACAAAAGTTTAACATAAAAATAAAAATGGCGTGCATTGCAACAGCGTTCTTATCGTTATTCGATTATACTACAACCATTGCAATACAACGAATAAAAACATTATTTCCTTTCAGATGTAATTTTGAGTACGTGATAACACAGATGCAATTGCCAAGGAACTTTCATTGCAATGTAAAAGTAGATTAGATTACGTTATTTATGTGATATTATTATTTTCTCTTATAGTTATGAACAAAAAATAATATCATATTTTCTCTTTATTCAGATTCAAGTGAAATCACTTACTACATACTTAAAGAATTAATGTCTTGCTTGTGTGTAACGACTCTAATAGTTGCCAGCATGCTTCTTTAGTAATGTTTAACTTTTATATATGTGGAGATTCCGTATCATTTTTGATGTTTTAAAGACCAGATCTGTAATATTTATATTATCAGTATCAATCACAGCTTGGAAATGAACTGGACTGCAGACTGAATGTAAATACCTACCTCATTGATGCGGCTTCTCATCAATATATATAATAAAACTGTAGATGAGGTCAATTCCTTACATTGAATAAAAACTAAAATAAAAACCCCTGGGGGTCCTTCACAGAAGTAATACAAGCCAAAAAAAAATTTTTTGAAATTTTTGTCTGTCTGTCTATGGTTCGGCTTTCAAGCAAAAACTAATCGACAGAAAAAAGTGTTGTCAGTGTCTCCTTGCCAGAGAGGAACTTCAAAATTGGGTATAGAGTTTAAAGCCAGCGCCATATTCGATCCCTGAACTGATGAAGTCGCTGGCAACAGCTAGTCCTTAAATATATATATATATTTTAAAACCTGTCTTAGTATGTGAAGCATTTAATAACGATAAAGTTATACATATAATATAAATCTATAACGTAGGTTTAGTTTTGGAAACTAATAAAATAATATGCAAGATCAAGGAAGCAGTTAACCTTATAGGAATACTGTGACATATATAAATACCTGAACCTTATAAGAAGACTATCACAAAAAAGAATAAAAGAAATATTTTATTCATGTACATTTAATGAGCTTTACATGTTGTTGTTATGCGTCCATGTGGTGGTAATATCTGAATGAGGACGGCGGGTGTTTGACAAAACATTCATACTGTTCTCAAACATTACAGATTCGTATTGTAACTGATCTTCACGACTCGAGCGACGTTTTTTTAATTATATAGATAAAATATTTATGTTAAATATTTTTAGCGCGTCGTTAATTTTATTCTATTCGAATGTATTTGAATAAAATTTTATCATCGCATAAATTATTTCTATTGGGCCCCGAGGAGTATAAGCTTTGGTTTCTTTTTAAATAGAAAGTAACTGTTAAATCGCTTGTTGATTTGATTATTAATTTGACGGTAAATATAATATACTATGAGATCTTACATCTTTTCTATGTTATCCATATTTGATTCCATTTTTACTTAATATATAGCTACATATACATATATATTATAGTTCTAACTTTGTGTGATAGAAATGGTTTAATACATTCGTGCTTAAGGTGTCCTGAATCGTAAATTAATTCTACAATAGATTTGGTAAACGCTTATTGCTTTGTAGATATGACATATGACATGGAGATTGAAAACTTTGCTTAGGTATTTAGTTAGGGTAAGAAATAAATCGTTTTGGTATATTTTAATGTATGTTCTTGAAGTATTTTTTTTTATGTAGAAATAAGAGAAAGATTTATCTTTTCAAGAGAACTTGAAAACAAATGGTTTGAGTAAATTATCGTAGGTTGGTAGTTAGTTATAGATATTTTCCATGAAAAATTCTTTGTCTGTTATTTTCTGTATTAATGCAAATAAGTATATAATATAAGCAATTTATAAAACATTTTTCAAATTGTTGATTGCATAAAAATATAAAGCAGTTTATAAATTGCATCTGCTTAGTTATTTACATGCTAAGTTCATTCTCAAATCGTATGTCTCGTTTTATTGAAAATGTATTTAAAAACTTGTTAATCAGGTTTCCTTACGTGCAAGACAAGGTAGGATGCAGCAGATAAACCCTCGCTATTACCTACACCCAAGTAATAAATTCAGCTTTTGTACTTTTTTTATTCGCTTTTGAGCAATCTAGATTTATAATGATTATAAAATGAACATTGCCAAGGTAGATACTTAAATGTTACTCGCAGATAATACTGAGGTTGAAATTGTCTATTTTTATATTTTTAATATCGTTACAGAAATATATACTTGATAATATTTAACTTATCCACTTGTCTATTAACATGCGTTACTCAATTATTTGTTGTTTTATACTAAACACGGTTCTATGAATTATAAATATAATAACTTATATATTTAAAACTTCGCTCGTCTGCAAAATGGCACCTCTCAAGGGCTTAAAGCTCGGCACTAAAGGGACAGCAAACTTGGAAACTCCCATTTATCCCTCACCGTTAACATAAGTAACTACTTTGGGTCTGTTATATGGATATATGAACACATGCTCGGTAATATAAAGGTAATTAATGATTAATTAACTAAAACTCTAGATTTAATGGCTTTATAATCATTTATTATTTAAAAGGACTAATCATGTGATTATGCTCTTAATGTTTTAATTATAATATTTAGCAAAATATTTTTGTCAAAGGAAACTAAAATATACATTTTATTTCTAAAGTCGTCTACAATATTATTCTGTTAATTAAAAATGGTTATTTAAAGTACGTTGGAAAATGTTACAAAGTTTAACGTTAAAATATTTTTCGTGTATGTATTTGTGGCTTGACATTCTAAATGAGCGCATGAAGTTAATAGTTATAAATAGTAAAAATAATGAAAAGTGACAGACTATATTATTTGTATTGGATTTCGGTTAATCCATTTCACAAAATAGTGGCCGTATTAGTGATTAATTTTTGCTTTCGTATGTTAATTTGCAAACGGTAAGTGTTCATACAAAATAGTCTTAACCAAATGTATTGAAAATGTCTTTGGAGGTGGATGTTTAGGAACCAATTACAGAGGTTACGAGCCGACCACACGACCCGTTTTCTTGATATAGTGACTCCGAAATCCCATTAGTGACCCGCTCCGAAGTGAAACCATCTTGGACCATTAAGGATATGGGTCCAATACTGACAACGATCTGCCAAATGAAGCCATACACATCCCTAACGACCCAGAACAAACTGAAACTAGACATTATAAAATAATATACTAAGAAAAATTAGGAAGAGTCCAGAAAAAAGGGGCACCTTTTCTAATCGTTTGTAGATTTTCTGATAAAAAAAAGGTAATGGCTATAAAATAACAAATCTAATTTAACTTTTCTTTGGTTGGGGAAGAATATTTTTTTATGCGTAAAGTTAGTAATTATATTATCTTTAGGTTGCCTCATTATAATTTTTGAAAGCTTTTTATAAGTTTTTAAAAGTAGTTTAATATAAAATTTTAATATTAGTTTTCGTGGTCAATATAATACTTAATGGTTTTGTATTATAATATAGATTGCGATGGTTGTAAGTCATCATGTCAGTCAAGTTACCAAATTAACGAAACAGTCGATGAATCAGTTTCAATATGTCATTGTACCTAGCACTTATGATGATGACTTCGAATGTTCATTAGAAATAAATAAGACACCAATCAGTACAGAGAAAGCGTGAAATCCATTACACAACAGAATATCCATCGAAAATATTATATTATCTAAACTTTCGATACTTTCAAATATCGTCGTGATTCCACGCGGAAGTGCAAAGGTCACGTGTCGTCTGTCGCTGTCCTTACGTCTCTGGTCGCCATTATTTATTGTTATGACTTGTATCAACATGTCGTGTCCATTGTTTTCGTGTTATCAAATATTGTTTGAAAATAATGAGTCATTTCTATTCATTGCGAAACGTCTGTCATATATTTTTTTAACTTGCAATTAATTTTGAATATGGTATATTTTATTATGAGTAGCTTTGTGTATAATTTTGATGCAGTATATTTCTTAACGTAGACTCTGTCTTCCTTTTTGTATAAATATACAATGCTTTGTGCTCGTCCAGTGTACAATTGATAAATGGTTCAAATGTTCTCGCTCCCTTCTCCTCGGTGATTGTGCGTTGAGTTGGCTCTTTGTTGAAATCAAGTGTGGATTCAGACGTTAATGGTGTTTACTGCTGGTTTCATTTTACTATAATGGCATCTACAAAGGTTTATTTTTGATGTTAATCATTAATAAAACGAACGGCGTATTTCGTTTTTCAATATTTTCTTTATCGTCCCATTTCATTACACTGTCTTAGTTACTCCATCTCAACTAATGTAAATCGCATCGCATAGTGAAATAGCTGCTAGTGAGTAGTGCTTCTCTCTGATTGGTGGAGACACCTATTAACTATTTGTCAAGGTCAAAATAAACTGTTTAATGAAATGCGGCCATACGACACGTCTTTACAATTTGAAATGAGTGCCTATAACTGTATAACATATCTAAATGTGCGTCACTGCGAAGTTTTTCTATAAAAATACTACAACAATGTGTGTCTCTTGGGTATATAGAACGAACTGAAAAAAAAAGAAGAACAAAAGACACTTTTCATACCTATCTAGTTTGTAACGTAACCGACTTATACAAAAACGAACACCGTTATGACCGTAGAATATGTAAAATCTTCCAAGCCCCGTTAGAACGCTTGACCATACTGTATTGTTCTTGAATTGAGTGTGACGTGATGCGATTGAAAGCAATAACCTTTATGATACATCTGTGATAGAGTCAATGTTAGGAATTTGTTTTATTACAAATATAGTGTAACCCGTGTAGGTGGTATGTTATAGGTTTCATATTTTATATGTTCTTTGATTTTAACCGTTATTTTTTTGTATAATTTTTACATTTATATATAACGGATTATACCTTATATTAAATTTGTGTTACATTCCACATTTTTTATAATTTTCCATTAAAAATAAAGTTTTGTTCCACATTTTTCTTTAATTATAAGTATTTAGACAGCATTGTAGATGACAGAAATAGACAAGCGTATAAATATACCACAGGGAAGATTAATAGCTGTGTAAGATTCAACAAATCTTCAGAAACCGCAACAAGAAGTTATACAATAGTTTACAATCTCTCTGTGAGCTCGTTCTGGAGTCAGCATCCCTGGAGGTAGATGATAAATAATCCTAACTAAATAACATAAAGCGTTAAATTTTAGTTTTGTTGAAATCATTGTTCATTTCATTTCAATGAATTAATTAGACGCAATTATAGTTTAGATTTTATATATTCATGTCAGATTTTTAATGAATAAATTATTATTACACAGCGAAGTGCTAAATTCTATGTAAGTTAGTTTAATAAAAGATAGTTAGGGATACAATTAATATTTTGTTAGGACAGGAACACGTATTATTACAAAAGCCAGTCTGGTTCCAACTTTATAATCACGAATCTTTTGATTCAGAATATAATCCTAAACTAACGCTAATTCTCATGCGGATATTCACTGGCACATCAACTGTGATGATAGTTTTGTCTGTTCAAAGTTTGTATATTATGGACTTTGAATTGTTCTTCTCTCTGACAAACATTTGATATTTAAATGAAAAACTATTCTATATTTTAGTCGTCTATTCTATATTTTAGTCGTCTATTCTATATTTTAGTCATCTATTCTATATTTTAGTCGTAAATATGTGTTTGTATGTCACATTAGGTATATGGTATTATAAATATATACATATTTTGTAAGATATTAAAAGATTGTATAGTGTTTGTTATTCCGAATATTAATATCATTTATAGTTTTAGTTGATAATATTGTATTGTTCAAATATATTATGTATTTAACACTTATTATGATTCACTCATTTTTAGAATTGGAGATAAATTATATGGAAATATTTTGTTTTGACAGGTTGTGTCTATAGAGAGGAGTAACGTACTGGTGATGTAACGAATGTCATTTTTGGGATATTCGCGTATGCGAATGCGAATGCGAATATCTGCTAATGACATTCGCGAATGTGATTGCGAATGCGAATATTCACTTTTTGTTCAAATTTCATAAAATTATTTATTATTATTTGTTTTCGTTGCATTATATATATTTTTTTGTTTATAAAATTAAAATTAAATTGTTAAGCTTCAATGCTCTAAATAAAGAAAATAAATAAAAAACTATCAAATGATACAATAAGGATTAAGAATGTGTTTACGAGGTTATATTACTCTTTCTTGTATTAAAAAACAATACAAGAAAAAGTTTTTCTTTATGGTAGCATGGATGAATTTATTATTCATCATCAAATTGGTTTTTTTTCTGATATTCATATTCGCAAAACATGCGAATGCAAATGCGAATATTCGTTACATCACTATAACGTACGACAGTTAATACATCTTAAAAATATATATTTAAATACACCAATGGATATTGTGTTTCAGGGTACACTTAAAAATAATATGAACAAAAGAAGGTATAACGATAACAGGAGTTTTCATGTAATATTATTGTTAAATTAAAATAACTTGGTATTCCTTAAGTGGCGTAAAATCTAAAACTAACAGATGACCACAAAAAATATTATGGATATTATTATTTTGAAATAAGATTATTTTATATTAGTTATTCGTAAAGTACTATCGATATTATTCCTATTGATAAATAATATCAAAGCATTAAATAACAAGTATCCATTATAGTAACGAGTTACGTAATTTATTGCTCGGTCTAGATAAGACGCTGTGCCTTAGGCTCCAAGGTCAGTGTCAACGACCGAAACGGATTGTATCCATATTCAATCCAGTTTTTTAAAGTAAATTTATATCTTCCTTTTTCTATAAATATTATATATGGGTGTAATAAAATGTTGCTCATAAAATTGTGTATCAAAGCAATAAATTTTATAGGTATATTTTATTAGAAATAATATAAAAATGATTTGTTGCGATATGATTTTAATTAATGTAAGACATTGATAGAAAAAAAAGGACAAAAGATAAAAGATTTAAAGGGGAATAAATAAGGGAATAAAATATGTTGTTATCTACAACCTTACTTCGGTTATGGAATGGGTTGATTTAAAACGTGTAAAACCCTTATTCAATAATAGGTACCAAATAACTTCTTAATATTTAATCATATTAAAAAGTACGGAACCATTATCTTATCCTACATATTCATTTTAGAAGCCATGTCTAATTAATTAATGATTAATATGAAGGTGAGAATTTGAGGCGTTTGGTATGCGCAGGTGTAAAATTCTTTGTGTTAATGAACATTCAAATGTGAACTCTGATGCTTAGGTAATAAAGACTTTTCCTAACTGATACTATTTGATAGGATTTTACTACAAAAAGCGTAATTTTAGTATGCGATGAGACTTCCTCCTTATTATAGCAATTAATACACTATTTTTAAAATTCTCAGATTAATATTAAATGAAGGTAGACTTTGTTTTGATTTACTATTTCTAAAATAAACATAATTTTTTACTAATTTCATTAATAATCAAAATCAAATAACGACCTAGTTTGTATGTATGTAGGTCGATGTCGCTCGATAAAAAAATAATAATCGTAAATGTGAAGGTGTCAGTGATAGAAACCTGTCAAGACACCGTTAGGTGTAGCCGTTTGATTAGGAGCTTCACTAATCTCGTATTATTGAATAGAGCCGGGGTCAACGACATGTATTGTGTCCATGGTTATTGTACACGTATGTACTCTCAAAGGGCAATAACAATATATTCATCATATATTATTATTTATTATTACCGTCATTTTGTACAATTGACATACTTACACATACATACACACACACACACACACACACACACACACACACATACATACATATATGTGTATATTAAGAATATTAAGTAATTCATTGAAAACTTAAATCTATATGAAAGGACCTGCGGTATTGTTTTACTTAATTCAAGTTTAATTTAAATTAAATTACTTTTTGATATAGGTACAGTATAATTAATGAAATTAGAAACCACAAAATGCTAAAATATTTTTATGAAATTGCTAGTTTGATTTCTTAATTCATTATTTTATAACTTGGCATTTAAGATAATATAAAAATACTTGATCATTTTTATGGTTAAGAGAAGATTTGAGTAAAGTATGATAGCTACTTGAATATAAAACAGCGTATTTAAGAATAGCCATCATTATAATGACTTCTCGTTTGAATACGCTTAGAATAATCGATTGCGCGAGCGCCATAATATACCGACCGATATATCGATGTCTCGATGGCTTCCATCACATCGATATCAGTATATCATATTATTGTGATGTGTGGATTTATAGCAATCATCACCAATTGAATAATCGAATGGCGAGCTTGAATGTTCTCATTGCGGTTGAATTATGATGAATACTCATTGTGCTACATTCAATCTTTTGTTCGGCGAAATTATTGTGGGTATTGCGTAATTCCATTGTTACGTTTATAGCTAATATATGTTGTGTTTTCGCTCTTGATTGAGTTTAATTTTGCACTTCACTATGTGTTGAACCGAGCTATTTGAGACCATTCGTTTGAATATCCACCTCGTGACGTGTTATGTCATCTGGGTCAAAGTAACTTTGTTTGATTCGAATGGTTTATCTTTCTCGTTAAATTTTCTTTTCAAATACACAAACCTGTTTACAAACTTTGATGGTTTTTTGTATGTTAGGACTCTAAAAAGATATCTTATAATGACCAAATATGGTTGAGACACCGTGGTGGTGTAGGATATCGTCTTCCAAAAAATTGCATGTAAAAATGTTAAACCACATCAGCTTTTTGTGGAACAAAACATTAATAAAATAACAGTTTGAATATTTATCTATGTCCAAGGAATACTCTTGACATTCGATGTTAGTTTCAAGTTATTTATATGACCCTAGTGTAGAGATAATAATAATTTAATAGTCAGTTAGAAAATAACTTTAGAATATATTTTATCATAAACTTCTTGCACCAAGTGCATATAATGAACTAAGTTGCAGAGATATTCCCATAACCCCTACACCTAGTAGGTACGAGTTCTAATAACACTAAACGTTGATAGTTTTCGAGCAGTCACGAAATGATTATATGGTTGTGATTGGTAGATAGTAAACCAATAACAATCAAGAACTCGTTTCGTGACTGCTTGAAAACTATCAACGTTTAGTATTATTAAAACTCAGACTTGGGGTACTGTTCCTCGAGGACATCTCAAACTTTTCTATTTATCGACGTATCGTTAGCGATCGTGTAGAAGCGATGATATATCATGTTCTTAAGAACTTACTACCTATTGTTTTGTTCAATTATTTGTCTGAAATTTTCGGCCTTAGTGTTTGATTGTATAATCAAACACTATGGCCGACGTATGCGTATGCATTTAATGTCATTTAACATTTATTAAACAAATATTAATATACTTTAATCATTATTATCAAAATCAATTAGTAACAATCACCTATTCTGTTTGCTCATTTGATGACAATCTACTTTGGATAATCTAAAAGATAAATCGTTATTTTTAACTTATCATCAAAATGAAAACACGGTCATTAAATTAAATCGAAAATTTAATATTTACTTAAAAATTATGATCTGATTCGACTGTAATAGCATCACCCTCGTTAAGAATATCTCGTGAAGTGTTTTATATGATATGATGATAGCAGGATGCCAGGTCGCTTTCCTCTTCTGGCCTTTGATTTTCAAAAAAAAAACAATGCATGTCATCTACCGATATAATTCTCATCTTAACTGTATATAATTGCTAATACTGCTGCTGCTGCCATTTCGAAAATATTTTTTATACTGTTACTTTCAAACTTTGTTGTGTGTAACAATTGTGTTAGTTTTATATTATACCAACCTTTTTCCAGCTGCATAGTTCGACCTGAATAGGTGGAAAGAGATTGTTTCTTGTTAAAAAATCAGCTTTGTTATGTCGGACGGCCATCTAATAGTTTTTTTTTCTACCCCTGATAACAGTACTTTTTTTCCAAGATAGAAGTTACCTTATATTTTTTACTGTATGTGTAACTTCGTGTCTAGACAGTTAAGACATGAAATGATAACAAAATTCACAATCGCATTTATAATATTAGTTAAGATTTATACATAAATCTATATTTCGTCTAATAAAATTCAGTTTTAAGATAATGAAGTTATTTTTTTAAAAGATAAATGTATTAATTTATACAATGTTTTGTACTTTTTGAAATTATAATTAGCTTAATTAACGTCATTTATTTCAAACAGCGTTCAGAATGGCTTCATTAATAATTAAATATAGTGCTTATTTATTATACTTTACTTTGTCTATGATTTGTTAATAACTAGGTCTGTTTAGTATTTTGGTCTGTATTCTACTTTTAACTTTACAAAATTGTTTTTATCCGTACTTATTTCAATAATAATACAATACAAAAATCAGTTAAGTTATTTTTATGACTTAGATATGAAACCAGTATAACCAGTATAACCAGTGACAACCTTTCCGTGTTAAAAATGGGTACTAAAAAAATTGTACAGAAATCCATCATTTTTGAATAACGAAACACGTCATGCGTTTTATTATATTATTTGGAAATAAAAAATGATGTCCTAATAATTATCAAACTCGAATCATATCCTTGGGGCGAGTCACGACAAAAAGCTAGTCTTATAAAATAATACCTACTAAAAATGTTACCAAATTTAAGTTATCAAAGAAGCCAATACCGATAGCGCAATCTTTTAAAGCATGTCGAAAGATTATATTAATTTTATAATAAATTTTACTATAAAGTGTTATTCGCTGTTATTGATAAGGATCTGTTGATATTCAAAAAGTCATTTTCCTCTTAGAAGGCTAACAACGACTTCAGCTCCGACCACTTCGTTATTAATTACACTTTAACAATCGTTTTCATAAATCTGAAAAGGGTTCAGGAACATTAATATTCTATTATTAAATGTGATTCATATAAAAAAATTAGAATAGTGTTACTAATTACATTTCTGAAATATTATAATAAAACAAAGAACCAGATAACGATATACTTTTAAATACGTATCTAATTAAGATTTCTATTGTTCAACCATAATATTGATTAAGTACGCTCTCTAATTAATAAGTACCATGAAATGTGAGAATGTATTCTTATCGAAATACCTACCAAAAAACGGCTCCGGCTCTACACGAAAGCTGACTAATATATTATTGATATTCTAACCCCCGACGCAAAAACCAGGGGAGTTATGGGTTTACCGTGAGCGATTGTATTTGTGAGTATGTCTGGTACGAGTATCATATCTCCCAAACCTTTGATCGTTAATATTATTCTTATAATCGAAAGCAATGCTATATTATAAAGACAAAATCTTATTTTTATACAAATTTAGTTGAACTTACATAGAACATTTAATAGCAACACGCTAAATAGCAGAAAGTCCATATACCACTTTCACGCGCGACCTTTAACCAAGCGACAGAGGAATGTCTTAGAACCGGTCAAATCTATTATTTTATTTTATAAATGTTAACTGAGCGAAAGTTGTAAAAAAATGTGCGTCAATCTAGACGGTCTAGGCAAATGTCATTTACGATTGGCGAATAGAATGATAAATATATGGATTCGTCATAAAATATGGCTGTAGGTAGGTACTATCGCTTATGGCCATATTTTTAATAAGAATTTATAACGAACGTTTTCCATTTGTCTAAGCCATTACCATCCAACAAAATACTTTGAGGTCCAACATCCAACAAAAAACTTGATAACATCATCCCGTCACATTTATATACTATTTTCTATTAAATATGTATAAAATGTACACATTTAGTCCCATACGTGTACCGAATTCACTTTTACATAAAATACATTTAGGCCAGTCTTCTTACTCGTACCCTGATAACATATTCAAGATCCTTCGGTGGCCGAAATGTAATAGGCTTAGCTGGCGAAACATAGCTGCCGTGGCCGACAATCCACTTGCCCTACTTTACCTATGTTTAGTGGTTTCCTGACCCGAAAGTATTAGGTTGCCTCCATACCGTCAAGACGATACGATGGCTGTATAAAGCTATAAATACAAACAGAAGCGATGTTTCGAATACTATATATATATTACATGCTGAAATAATTATTTCACAAATTAATTGGTCGTTTGTTTTATTTAATTATTTCTAATCATCGCTTATAAATAACATGGTAGTGAACATTTATTTCATGAATTAACTGAAACTCCTTTTTAGATGAACCAAAAACAATTTATTTGTCCATGTTTAATATAATATTGGAACACACATTCACACTTTTAGTGAAGATACATTTCAATTTTCGTATAAGCGGCAGCGATCCAATTAGAAAGTACACGACGAGGCGTTAAATTGATTTGTGATATTACAACAAAAAATTTGCACTTGTTAATAATTATAGCCGATATAAGCGTTTTGAATTTAAAGTATCTCACGTTACTACTATTTCTACGTACACTTTATAGACAAAATTAGTAGCAATTTGTCAGTAGCTGCCTTATTGGCTATCATTATTTGTTCATAAATTATCATTTAATGATGTACGCATTTAAATTATTGTCTATAAATAATATTAATGATGTTGGTTGTATAAAAAAATATATTATTTGGTTGTATAAGAAAAAAATATATGTCACCATCAACACGTATCTTAATAAATAAATAATATAAATAGCGTTATTCTACATGTAATAAGATCTGATGCTCGATTCGAATACATAACAGTTTGTCAATAATATAGATAGCTTTACGATCTCCGACAATGATCACGACATGCCTTTATATGGAAAATTATATCCTATACAAAAAAACACGTTTATTCACTATTCCCCCTTAAAACACGTCTTATATAATATATATTAATTTATACGTTATTGATTATTATGTGAGCCACGATAAATTTTTGTGAAGCGTCTTACGATGATATAATACTTAATAGATAAATACAGGATAAATGTATAGAAAAAGCCAACATAATATAATTTGGATCTTTACGGCGTAAGATGAATTCAATATTATTTGCGATGGTTTTTTTGAAGTCTAATATATTACAGTAATGTGTATTTTTTTTGTAATAATTAAATATTAAGAATATTCAATACACATATTAGAACTCTTTTGGCGTGATATTTTCTTCTATTGAAATTTTTAGTTTTATGTCCAATATCCTTGACAAACTAAATTAATTACAATAATAGAGCATCTGAGAAAGCTTAATGAAAGTAAATTTAATAAAATTTCCAGATTATATTAATTTTCTTTGTCAACCCTACTGAAGGTATACTGTAGGATACTATTCGTGGATACAAATTGACTACTATATTTATTCAAGTCAAATTTCTCAGTCGTTTCAAATTGTAAACGTAATTTAATGAACTCAAGTTTTCAACTCATAATATTTCGAATATCTTAATCCATCAATTTAGGTCGTAATATAAAACTTTAAAGACGATGAAAGAATGAAAACACATTGCCTTTATGTACATATTGTAAAAATAGATTATTTCAAGTAAAAGTATCTGATAATAGACTACATAATAAATACACGCGCGCTGCGTTCACGGTAATGTAGGCAATATTTTTTCAGACTTCGCAATAAATCCCATGAGGCGTGTGATCACGTACATTCCTTGTGAGTATATGCTTACATAATATTAGAGACAATATATACTTTAACATATGTTCTGTGAATTGAATTTTTCGTAATTGTGTAATAAATAAAGTTGAATGTACTCCTGTTACGAGTATATATAGTACGAAACTTTGATAGTTTTCGAATAGTAAGGAAACGTGTTCTAAGTTGTGATTGATTGTTATTTGGTAGTGATCAGTAGCAAACCAATCACGACCAAAAACTCATTTCGTGTCAGCTCAAAACTATGAACGTTTCGTAAGTTCATACTCGTTCCAGGGGTAGAGTAAAATATATTTGAACATAGGTATGTTTTAGTGATCAGTTGCATAAATTTGAAGTAATAATTCAATGGCTATGTTGAGGGTTTATATCATGTACGTACGTTAATAATTAATGTATTCCCATTTAGTGCGGTAAATTATGATATGATTCATGATACTTAATAATTAAATTCGATGAGCGATAATATTAATTTTGTAACTTAATTGATACAATCTGCGTTATTCACGGGCTGGAAGAAATTAAATTGTGTTTCCTTTCTGATTTAATTATGAATACATTATACTTTGATTGAAAAATTATTTTGGTATTGTATCATATTTCCATGATATTGATTTTAAAATTTATTTGTATTTTGTGCTGCTTCTGTTTTTGACATTTTCTTCGTCCTCCGCGTTTCATTATTTTATTGTTATTTCAGCGAAAATCAAACCGCACACTCACTAGGAGATATTTATTTAAATGAAATGCTGTATGAATTATATGTTGCAATATTCGTATTTAACAGCAATACACGTAAAGTATATATTTCTAAGAAACATTGTTCTAGGAAAATGAAATTGTTTTGTGGCTTTCGGTATTGCGAGACTGAGTTCTACTAAAATGTGAAAATGATTTTAAATGTTACATCTGAAGTAGCTTAAATGGAGTAATCACAATTTAAAACTCTAAAATGGTTTGAAACTTTGTCTTTGTATGGAACCAATAGAAGCATATAACGTTAAGTAAATAAGTACTTAGACCATTATTAAAATAAAATCATAAAAACATTACTAAAAATATTCATTTTTAAAAAACCATTACATGTTCAATAAACATCTGGTTTTAATACTATTTTCTCTTTCCTTACAGGAAATTCAGGCGGACTTATCTTGGCCGTTTCATTCATCATATATAAATAAGGTAAGAATTGAGAACTTCCTATACATTTGGTACTTTAAGATGGAAGAAATATACAAATTGTATATATTTATTTTTCTAAGAAGCACCTCACTACTTATTATCTCTTACAAAGAAACAATGCAATTTAATTAATTATGGACTTCGTATCTATTCCAATGGAAGGAACGCTAAATGCTTCAATCAATCGGCATGAATGGATCGTGACAGAGCTTATATCCTATTGTTCCCTGTAGGTACCTAAATCGAATATTGGCGAAAATGGTCTTTACTACTGGAAAGACTTAATATATTATTAAATAAAACAGACGAAATAAAAAGCGAATACTAATATAATAGTATGTGAAAGAGATTTTTTATAATAATAGTATGTGAAAGAGACTTTTTATTTTATATTTTTCTTTGTATGTGTATTAGTTTTTTTTTCTTGAAATACGAAACAGACGTCCAAATTTATTGGAGAGAAAATGTTACAAGTCAAATGTAACAATATATATATATATATATATATATATATATATATATATAGTGGTTGCCATCAAAGGAATTTGTTCTTTAAGTTCGATCTTATATCTCAGACATAAGGCTAAAAATTGTGTATCAATTTGTATTAACTTCTCTGTAAAATATTTTTCAACAAGCTTCTATACAAATTACGGTGTAGGGGGTGTCTGAAAATTGCTTGATTAGATATTGTTTTAGAAATAATAACCGGCTTTCTTTGTTTATTAATTCTGAAGTCAATATTATATACTTGTAATATTAATATATCTGACAGAGAAATAATTGAAAGAGGGAAGCAACTAATACAAATTGTTTATTTTACAGAAGGTACCCAATTATTATATTTTTTAAAAATTTATTTACTATTACTTTTATTATATAATAAATTTGCGTTAAATTTCATGATATTGTGTATAATCGATAGCTATAACGTAATAGCAAACTTTGCATCTTACATCAATATTGCTTTTAATATCATCAAGATAGCCTACAGCGTGAAGGAACTAATTAACTCATCATAGCTATTTAGCGCTTTAATTTAGTGCTTCTTGACTGTGAGATCGAAAATCAGCCAAATAGATGGCATTTAAATTAATAATATTAAAACCATATACTGTATATGTATGTATGTGTGTATGTATGTAGTGTGTGTGTGTGTATGAATGTAGTGTGTGTGTGTGTGTGTATGTGTGTTTGTGGTGTATGTGTGTGTATTATTTATTATTAGTATGTAGGTACTATATAACGTTCATCATTTCTTTCTTCAACATTTTCTCATTCACCTTTAACCTTTTATAGCTCTTATTAGGTACATGAAAAATCGATAGGTTTATAGAGTTCGTTTAAAATAAGTTTTGGCAGTTTAAAACACTTTCATAGTTTTTCAGTTAATAGTACGATTTCTAAGATTTATTATTTCTAAAATAGTATCGAGGAGCTTGCAACAACTTTACAGTTTTACAGTTTAAAGTGTTATTTCGAAAATTTATTGTTTCTAAAATGGTATCGATTAAAAGAAAAAGTATATTCTCGTATATTTTAAAAATAGAAAAATAAGAGTCATTAAATTATTTCAATATCAATTTTAAATTTAAATATACATGTTTATGTATGATTTAGTCGTGTGTGTTTTAAATATTATTTTTAATCAAGAGCTCTCAGAACGTTTATGTAACGTTCAGTTTATATAAACTTTACTTCTATTGATTTAATAATTTGTCTCGATATGTATTCAATATTTATATTAGTTGTATAATACATAATATGCCAGTTAGTCCACATTTAAGGGTCATGCGAGAATACTTTTTATAATAATGACCCTTAAATTCTTTGATGATCCACGAAAATTTATTTGATTTATTATTTGAATATTTATTTCTGAATTTTATTATTTATTTTTGAATAAAAATAGCTGTTGTATATTTTAATTCGTTTGAGGTCGTTTGAGAAAAAGCAATTTGTAATTGTTCATTTCCTTGGTAATATTAAAAGTAAATTCAAACGGATATAATTATGTAAATATACATACCGTACATTTCTGAAACGTAAATGAATTGGAATTGAGAAATGAACCGGCTGAAATTAGATTTTCTCAACACGAGTTGGAATGAGAGCTAATTATCAAATGCGGGTAAGAATAATGCTATTATTGATTAATGGACATTTTTATTTCAAAATCTTTCTGCATATAAATATTTATAAATTAATGAGAAATTTATAAAATAATAATTATCAAAAATTAAAAGGAAATGTAAATTTAAAACTAAATGTTTAGAGTCGTCTAAATCTCAAGCAATGTATATTGCCTAGTGAAAGGTATTACGTAACTAACTGTGTAACGGCAGATGACCGCACATGAACCAAACACTCACACATTTACATACATTATATATTTCGTTTTACATGTTTTATATTAAAAATATTAATAAATGTATTGTATTTTACATGACGTAATAAAATATATAAAAACGTAATTCGTATCTATTATTAGTGTTAGTCATAATATCGCTGTCCTCGACTTCATTTGCTTGATAAATGTTTCCTGTAAAAAAGGTATTTTTTTTATACTTCTTTTCAGAAACTTCAAAATATTCCTGAACCACAATTTTGACGTTAAGGAATACAAACAAACAAACAAAAGTAACACTATATAAGACGAAGTTAATTTTATTATTAATTATGAATATTTATTCATGAAGATGTTAACGTTACCCCTCTTTCACTAGCATTCAAACATTTTTACATATTTCACTTTCTATACCAACACTTGTATGTGTAGAAATGTCATCTGGAGTCCGAGTTAGATAATCATTTAACCTTAAAATATATTGAATATTTATAATATACATTAATTATATATCCTCATACGTCGTTAGCATTATGTAGATTTTTTTATTATCTATATAATGTTACGATATTTATATCAATCAGTCTTTTTATGTTAATTTGATTTGAAGATCGTATGATGAAAACTGTATGCCACGCCAAATATTACATGCATGTTAGTTCTATGCGATTTACTCATTTTAATTAATAATCAAATACAAAACTATATCAAATATTTACTTATTTTATTTTAGTACATATTTGACTGAAATATTGCAATATAATGTGACCTCATTACCTAGTAGGAATTCTTTATTAAATTCCATAAAAAATATAATTTCAAAGTATTTATTGCGAGCTCTCGTTAGATGTCTGTATTGTACTAACTTTGTAATGGTTGTTATTTGGTATATTTCATTTTCTAGTTGGGTTACAGAAACCTTAATTAACAAGTTGCCGTCTGACAAGTCTAGTTAGTAGGTACGCTGGAACACTACAAACAAAGTAATATTTGGAGGTATTGTGTTATTAAGAAACTAATTTTCTTTCTTATTACTTTAATAATTTTTTTACATAATCATAGAATGTAACATTGCGCTCATCTATTATTTATTTGTCCTTTTTGTCTAAGTATATAATTTGTATTATACAAGAATTATAATATATTAATCGAGTGGAGGCTAGATGCTATATTTCCTTATTCTAGTAAATCATTCATATATTCGTGTTTCATCTCCCTCTATCTCGTTATCATCGAATTAGCTGGAATGAAAGGCAAATGGTTTGACCTAAACATAGATGACACGGATGTAACGTTGCTTTATATGTAAAGGTCGCGCGATGCAACCACTCAATGATGTAATATACGTTAATATGAAATAAAGAATCGTGTCATTAGATTATCATATTAAATGTTATGTGTGGTGAAATAATGTTAAGATTTTATGATATTACAACAATTCTAAAAGTCTTTAACCTGTTGTTTCAGTCTCTTAATCCTCTGTTTCGGCGCTGAATTACGAGGAAGCGTAGCTGTCTTTTTAGTAGCAATAATGTTTCGAGTTGTTTTTTTTATATGTAAATTTGAATAGAGAGGTTTCTTTATAAATTGTGTTACGTATGAAATTTAGAATATGTTGTGTACTCATTTTATTTTATATTTTAGGTGCAAATTAAACCAATCTCAAGTTTTTAGCTAAAATAACACAATAAAATCTTTATGGGCCAAGTTGAGGGCTTTACTTTCTCATGGAATTTCTCACCAGAGACGAAGTCTTAGTGTGTACACGCAAAAGCTGGTAAACTAAAAGTATTTATGTTTCTTTACTATATGGTAAAAATTCTCGATATATTCGAATATAACACTAAGGTTGTTTTTTATGTTATGTGTTTTCACAGGTATATTCTAATTTATTTTGATCATTACTTTTCTCATATAATTAAAGTCAAGAACCAATTACAGTTCATTCAATAATAGCTTCAATCTATTCGTAATCTTTTTGTATTCTATATTTTGTATCTTTTTGTAATCTATTAATTATATAATACACTGACGAGTATTACAGATATTAACTTAATATCATAAGAATTTTGTCGTAAAAATAATAATGATATTAAATGATAAAGATGACCTTTAAAACTATATTTGAAACAGACTTTCAAATCCTGACATTTTACTATTCATATAATTAGACAAAATTTGAAAATTATTATCTACATAGTTAACAAAAAAGTTCAAAGCTATACGTATCCTAACCTTTGAAATGTCAATGGCTGACCTCATTTACTTTGCAGAAATGTCTGCCTCACAATCTATCTATAGGCGATGCCTTTACAATTTGATTTACCATATATCCTAAAACATAATATATAAGAGTATGAAATTATAACGGGATTTAATTCTATATTACCTAAGGACATTATTTAAATTTAATTCTTCATTTTTTCTATAATTATGTATAATTTAATGATTAAATTTTAGAATTAACATTGATTGCCAACTGTAATGTTGTCATATGTATAAATGAATAAATGAAATTTTATGACACCACTATAGATAAATAAAGTATAAATTTAAATGTAAATTCACTATGGTCTAATTATGAGCCGCACTTATCTAAATAAATAAATTAATATATTAAAATAATATGATATGTTAATATAATTGTTATGATCTAAATCTAAACAGTCTGTCAAATAAATCTTTGATGTGTTTTCGATCTTCAGTTTAACGTCATTTCTGCAAGTTTAAGAGCAATTTTGCAAAATAACTTGGATATTTTGAACAAAGTTTCCTTGACCCGCGTCAGTGTAATCTTCGCTCTAAGTTATTATCCAATAATATATGATTACCTTTTAGCTTGGAGTGTTGAAATATTATCCATCAATATCTGTTAAAATTTAGTTTATAATTTGCAATATCCAACATATTGCATTTTATTATAGTACGAAATAGTAATTGTAATGTCGTTTCTGAATAGAGGAGCTAATCCAGGATTTCTGCTTATGAAATACGGAACATACGAAACGTCTAGATCTATCGTTGACATTTTCATGTATGTATGTATGTGTGTGTGTACTTAGTCATGTATGATGGAACCTTTGATAACCTCCCATCTGGCGTTATGTGACGCTTATAAGGATTTGCCATTTACAGCTTCGGATTAACTCGAATACAATTTAAACAACAATGGTTGAATAAAAAAAATATTACCACACAATGGCACAAGCGACCTTTAACGGTATATACAATAAATCAAAAACAGTAATGACTTAATAGACGTACCTACATGTAGATTTTAACATCTTATTATTTTTTTGTGCCTTTTTCTCGTTTTGTTAAAAATCTTAGTTCATATCAACTTCCTTTAAGAATATATTAAAATTTATAATTTGTTTTAACAAAAAATAACCCTGAATTTTCCTGTTTGTATGTATTAATGATACTGTTATATTAAAGATACAATAGTAACAATTAGAGTCTAATTCATAATAAATAATAGTTAGTAATTTAAGGTTTCGTCTAAGGTTGGAATGTCAGTCATTGTGTAAGGTCTCTAACACTGTAACCTTTAGCCGCGATGAGTCTGCACCGACGACCTACCTCTCTCTCTCCGAAGTACCGTAAGGTGGTTTTGTCTATAGAAATATGTGTCTGTCTGTGCGTCTTAGAAAACTTAACTTCCTAATGGATTTGCTATTGCCTCTTTTAATGTCTTATTTTTGTATTCTTATTATCTTTTTAGAATGCATATTATTATATTTATTATTTATTGTTATAAATGTCGTGTATACAATTTGTATAAGACAACTTGTATTACTTTATTCAAAATGTCTATATATGTAATATTCTATAATTCAATATGTATTCGACAGTTAACAAATTGGATACAGAGAAAGCAAATACTTTCGAGAGAATGTATTAATGATATTAGCTCTAGCTTTTAAATAAAGAATATACAGAGAGTTTGTTATATTCTTTGTGCGGTGAAAAGTATTTGCAAATCATTTATTGAAATTTGAAATTATAATATAACTCCCGCTCACCTTATCAAAGCACACTTTCGAAGAATCGCATTTGGATAAGTGCCTTTGGATTTTACCATTCCATCTTAAAACGGTGAATGGACTTTTAACTTTTACTTTTAAAATAGGTATTTCAATAATCCCTTTCCTCAAACAATAAATTATTTAATTTAAATAAAAAATGGTTCTTTTCGCAAAAACGCAATGTTACCTAGCAGCAGACACGTTTTAAATTTTAGAAACGTACATTTCAGTTTGCAATCTGAATGAAAATTGCTGCAAAATCCACTAAAAGAGGTTCAGTTTGATTGTCTCGTGCAATAAAAGAATACGGGAAAAGTCCTATAGTTTTAGAAGTTCCAGCCACCGTTATGAAACTTCCTCTGGCGGAGATTGAAATTAAATTAATAACGAAGCGTTTCTTGGCTTTTACTTAAAAAATGATTTTTCGTTGGATGTACGTGAGTTTTTGTTTGAATATCGTTTAGTGATTTAGCGTCCTATATATGTTCCAGGTTTTTCAATTCATAGCTAATGATACGAAGAATAAGGGATGGAAGATTGATATTTTTTTTTTTGCATTTCCCCGGCTGTACCGACGAGGTCGTACAAGTGAGTGATCGCTACAATACGTCCCAGCTAATGATATCTAAGGCTTATCGGGTCGCCTGTAGCGCTTCATTTTTACGGATTCGTCGGGTTTTATGTAAATTTGTTTTGTCAGTGACCCGGCTTGTTACGCGGCGGGTTTGCTACCAATATTGATAATATTGATTTAATCGAATTTTTTGTCCAAGTAACTGATATATTTATTTTATATTTTCAGCTACATTCGTTATAAAATTATACTATCATTGAACTTATCTTTTGCGATGTTTTATCTTATATTGTAGTTTATAACAAATGAATGTTTTAAAACAAATACATGTCTCGTGATGGTGCAGCATCCTGAAACTATAGTAGAGTTTAAAGATAGAGTCTCAGTTGTACAATAAACCGTCTTCGTATTCAATGAGCGTGTAGGTGATTGCTTTCGATAGGGTTACAAGAGACTGGAGCGTTATATGGTCTAGCGTCGCTTACACCATACTCTACTAAAATCTTATTTACTATCACAGTTCTAGATAACTTTAGCTCAGTGAAAATGCTTTCTTGTAGAATTGGATGATAAAGAACTATTTTATCTATATCGTGAAAGTCGGGTTTTATTTTATTCCATAATCTCCTTAGCATAATTGGGATATTTATATGATAATTCATTTTTATATCATGAAATTAGATAAATATTGTTTTTAAAATATACGAGCTATTCAAAGTTTTTCAGTAAATTTTCAGCGTAATTAACAGAAAACTTATAATTAAATATCAACGCAGCTTATGTTATAATCGCTTTAATTTATTTTATAGAACTTTGCGTTGAGAAAATATTATAAAGTAGTTTCAGTTTTCAGTCGGGAATTTAAACATTTTACAAATTTGAACTGTGTTTTAAAATATTATCCAAACTCTAGCAATTGCAGTATAATTTTATACTTATATATTTATTAAAACTCCTTGTGAATATAGAAAATGTATGAAATCTGTTTATTTATAAAGAATAAAATTGAAGTTTGATATCCTTATAAAGCTAATACGTACTTGCGGTATATACATATTTATAAATGTAAAACACATATATGTGTATATACAGGTTGTGGAGGTTTTGTAATCTGATCTGGTCGTACATATCGTATTCAAGTGAAGCTCCCAGCCTTCATTGGTTCTTGGTAACAACAGTACAGACACAATACAAATAAATACATATGTGTCATCATCATTTTATAAATATTTTATTGCTAATTTTATTTTAGGTTTGTTTATTTATAATAAATTGTCCTAAATTCTTATGAATATATTATAAATTTTTTATTACATTTTAAAAATGGAAGATTAGCTACTTTCTTATAATTTCAATAAGTTCAACAAAACAACGTGCTCTTTTAGAAAAAGCTTTTCCTATCACATAGTGAAATACTTAGCAGTAATAATAACCAAAAAAGAAATGAAAAATATATGCAGACAGGTGAAAAAATTAGACTAAGACACATTGTCATTTATCAAATAAACTAGAGGATGTCAAAATATCAGAACAAACATGATTGAAGTAAACACAATTGTAATTTAAACCAGACATTATCAAAGCTGGTGGGCGTGAAGAGATAAACGTATCCCGTGCACGGTTTGTTGGACAAAACGATTTGTCGGTCAAAAATATAACTATTGTGTATATACATTTTAAGATATGTAGACTGAAAAATAAATTAATACGAGCCGGGAATCGAATCCGCGGCTACTGAAAAACGGGATATTTATTTGGAATTGAAATGAGCTTACCATGGCTAAATATGATTATAGAATTTTCAAACAATCGTTTATATATTTCAAAATCGTTTATATATTTCAAATCCTATTTATTTATAACTTTATTTAATATCATTGTAACTTTATAAGTTGCTGTTCTTTGATTAAGTCGTATCAGAAGAGAGACTTCAAGTTCTGACAACTTTTATAAAATTGTGTTTACAATTTATAGAATATCTTAGAATAAATATTAAACATAAGAATCAAAGTAAAATTATTTGAATACTGCAATAAAACATATAAAGTATGATAGTTTTTAAGACTTCATGGCAGCCCTGCTGATTTTAATTATTTTAACAAACTAATGTAACTGTTTGAAAATCAACGAGCCGGTACAATGCTACTTGCCCCAATTTAAAATTTCAATAGCGAAGATCAAAGTGATTTCACACGATGCCTTCATATAAAGTAAATTAAAAGTTGACTAAGTTCTAGTTTTCATGAATGTATTGTGAAATCTAAAATGTAATAGTGTTACATAATCTTATATTTTTGGTAATAACACTTATACGTACAAAGTGTGCTTATTTTTTTGGTAATATTTCTCATATTGGTAGTATGTAAGGTTGATGGTTCTTTTCAGTTGGAGTGAAATAACTGAATGCAGTTATAGATTTTAAGTGTGTGAAATTACGAGGTGCTTGGAAATGTTCCAGTTAGCTGTATAGTGTGGATCTCATGTGTCGGGAGTTATGCCTATCCACAAATTTAACTCAACTAAAACTTTAGTGGTAGCTATTATTTTAGAGAAAACTTTAGTTTAAATTTAAATTTGCACTTCCTTTCGCACTGTTTACGAGTTGTTTATTAAATAGTTACAATAAATCTCACGGGTTGTTTGTTGTTAAAACCTTAATCTAATAATAATAATAACAATTATTTTAATCAGCCATTTATTTATGCAATGCGCTAGATCAAATGGCATTTTAATATCGATAGCATTGTGAAAAAGCTGTTTTTGAGCTGATGCTCAAACCTCATTTGTGGAAACTCTTCATTGCTATTTTTTGGGATCAAGTAATGTCACTTAAAAATATGAAATGGCCCTTTTAATCTTCTGATGTCATTAACTGGTAATCTTAAAAATACTCTTAGGTTTAATTTTAATAATTCTACAAGTTTAAAAGCATGACCGAACTCGAATGTCGTATACTCTCAACATAAAGACAGACAAGCGAAATCGTTCGTACTTAACTAACAGACCACATATCCTTACTCATGAACAAAAAGATACTACCAAAATGCTTCGCAATGCTTTAAAATTTAAAGTTGGATCCTAATTTTACGGGAACATGATTGCTCACTCGAAACGTCGGATAAAGAGCAAAAATAAAAAAAAAGTACTCTAGTTAAAATCCGTTAGTTTTATTTAAACTTTAAAATGGGTTGAATTAGTTTCGCTGAAGTGCAAATAACCATGTGATGTTTTATGAAATTTGAATTTATATGAAACTTAACTTTTAAATATTTTTATTTATGTAACATATATTTTTTTATATAACGCACTAAAGTAATTTTTAACAAATGTAATGAAATATAATATCATTTAAGAATTTTAAGGATAATAGCCATTATATTAAACCCTGGTATTGGCCGTTGAATCGCCACTGTTCTAATTCCTCGATAATTTTCAGCTATGTGCGATTCAATTTACCGCAAATATCTCGTAAATTTGATTTTCAAGGAAGATTGAAATCTAAAGAGTTAAGATAAGCTGTAAGTTATTCCCATCTCGATGTTATTTGGTTATGAGTGGTTTAAAAAATATTGTTTTCTCTTGCATAAGTAATACAAACATTTCTTAACAAAAAATCCAGCATTAAAATATGAAAAGAAATAATAATTTAACATTATCGGTATTTCAAATAGCTTCATTTCTCTTTACCAATGTATATAAAAATGAAATAAATACAATATTAATTTTAATACAATACCTTTTTACTGCATTAAAAATTAATATCGTGTTCCTTCATTACACAGACATCCACTTTAATAACGAAGTTATTTATTTTTATATGAATACTTTAGATATACTAATGAACGAATGGTAATTAGTACTCAATAACTGCTACAATGAAATAAATTAAGTAAAGGATTATTGTGGATTACTTTTATTAACATTAAAATATGAATTTTATTTATTAGAAATTATGATATCATACATAATAGTAATTTACCTTATGTAGTTAATATCATATTAAATATTTATTTCTATAATACGGGCATACTTCGTTCAGAAACTTATATTACGCTGTAATATTTAACTTTTGTACTCATTAGTATCTAGCACCATATGTGACTATATAATGCGTAAACTGTTTCAAAAATATTTTATATTGTTTACCTTTATAATGTAAATTAATTCAAGCATATATTCCACTTAAAACCTTTCTACTACAAAGTAACAATCGCACACTTATAAATATCATATAGAATTCAAAGACTAATTTATTTAAATACGTCATTAAATAACATAAAACTATGTGTTCTCATACTTTTTAACGACCTTTATAATTTTCTCATCAAGTGCCTTTGACCTTTAAAAATAATTCGCTTCGTTTAACTGAGTGCAATTAAATTATTCGGCTTCAATGCTATTATAAAGTAATAAATAGAAGCATACATATTTTGCTCCTATGTTTCTAACAAAATAATATTGCTGACATATTTTGCAGAGTGGAATTTCTGCTGTTAATTAGTGTATATTGTTTTGTTGTGTTCTGGAGCCTTTGTCTAAGCGTGGCTTAAAATTGAGTAGAAATTGGGTTACTCGCCTTGCCTACTTCCACCGCTCCTTTTTGAGTTTAAATACCAGAACAACACAGACTCTGCTCCGAAATTTCGTCTAAGGGTGGGATTTGAAATATCTTTGAATGAGATTCGTCTAGGGTGTGGTTGAGTCTTAATGTTCTGCTTGAATTTTAAAAGTATTCCTATTTTGTAAAATTGACTGCAATAAGTTATAGAAAATAATTAATATTAACCTAGTTTTGTTTCCGTATGTGATTACGTGGTTATATTTTACAAAATCGTAGCTAAATTAGTGATCTAATTCCATTCAAAACCCGTATTAACCACATTAGAATTTCCCATTCATGTTTCTGTCAGTAGTTAACTTCGATTATCTCTAAACGCTGTCAGTGTGCGACGCAAATTGCGACTCTATAAATTCCACACGACCTGTGAACACAGCTCCCGATCCCCAGGCGTTTGGCGTCCGACCAATACCATCAGCGACGACCGCATGTGGTATAATAATGCCATTTGGTAAGGAACACCTCGTTTGGTATTATCAATATGGCCAACGTTTGGACCAATAACACACACGTCTAACATTGAACTGGTGCTGTAATATATAATCGGTTGATAATTGCATGCAATTTGTGATCGTTTTGAAGAATCGTGATGTGTAATGGGAGTAATGAATGTTTAATATATGCCTTGTTATTATATATTTTATATTATATTTGCTTTATTTCAAATTCATTAAAATTTATATTGTTTTATAGTAACTTTTCTTTTTACGTCAGCGACTCTAGCTGCGGCTCGTAAAACATTATCTTGCCAATTTATCTACTTACAATTATTTTCATTTTCTTATTTTAATTAATATAATATAAAAGTACCTATAATTTAAATTATTAAGACGATTTGAACAATTGCTTTATTTATTAAGTTTATTTTCTTTTCAAAAGTATCTTATGATATTCATTGTATTTATAATTTAATTGTTTTAAGTGTAACCTTTTTACTTTTATTTTATTATTTACATGTTCTGTGTTCTTCTTTTATACGAATCTGTCTGCAGAAAAAGGAAAGTAAATACAGTAGATGTTGGAGCGTTCACAACAAACACAATTAGCAATGATCCAAGACAACGCTCTCACGGCGTTAGGTAACACTGTTCACTCGGACTATTATAGTTTTAGATCTTGATACTAGAATGGCTTTGTATTTTGAAGGCTTATAGTCTTTAATTATTATCTGGATTCTACCATGCACTCTTAATTAATAATGTTTCGATAAGTTTTGATGACGTCATCCTAAGTCATTCTTTCTTTTACTATAGGAAACATTATTTACTCGTACCATGAAGTATCTTTTTGTAATGTTAATTTTATATTGTATTTATGTAAAATTTTGACTTTTAAAGTAAGCATTCATTCTTTTACGTCACTAAACAGAAATAAAACAATAATGTTTTATGCCTGATTAGTACTAATTACCATACATTTTGACCATAAATATGTACCATTCATATGTATCATACTTTGGTATGTACCATGAACTCTACTTATGGTACGAATCAAAATAATATTATGATATTTCTTAAGCATTCATGGTGGGCCAGCTGACCGAGTGGGTAAAATGAGATGCAGTGAGCACATAGCATTGGACAAGCTTAATAAATTAATGTTAAGATTTTCGCCATAAAATATAATGATAAAATTACAACATTCATATTTCGTTAGTAATTGATATAATAACGTTGCACAGACTGGCCTCTTCATTCGTTGCCCAATAACATTGGGTACACATCAGTAAGCATTAAACAAAATAAAACATGTCATTCTTTTTTCTATATATCTATATATATATTTACATATATTTCAGTGTTGTTTCACTTCATAGAAATGTATGTTAAATATTACGAAGGAAATGGAGTGTGACGTCATTAGCGCCGCGTAACACACATAACAATGTGCGGGTAATCGAATTATCACGCTACAATGTTTCTTGCATGAGATACTGTGAATACATCCTTATACAACTACTATCGTTATCTAAACCGGGGGTGTGTTATTTTATGTGCATTTTGGTAATAACGGGTTCTTAATTAACTCACACTGACTTTTTTTTACAACTACCTACCTACCTATCGTTTTTACGATGTGGTTAATAGACTATTATTTTGCTTTTGTTATCAGCGTTTAATGCGGATGTTTCGAATTGTTTTATTGAACCACTCAAGTTTATGTTTTAGTGCAAAGTAATTATGGTACGAGGTACTTAGTACTTATAGTAGCGTTAAGTGTGGATGCCTGCACATACCTTCTATAATATATTATTCGGAATTAAAATTAATTCTAGAAATAAAATACAAATCATCTAAAATTTAAGGTAAAGTATGTTTTTGGTTTAATAATACTATTTCATCGATATGAAATTAGTTTAAGGTAATATATAAGAGGCTTGCATTTTAAAATTGATATGTATGTTAACGATAATTTTGCAATTTAGCAATTCAGCTTATATCAAGTTGTGGTAATAGAAATCTTGCAATTATAGTAAAATTGTTTTGTGAATGTCGACATTCCCACTTGTTTTTATGCTATAATGTGGAATAAATTGACCATTCAAATGTATAGAATATTTATAATATTTTACTTTATCAAAATAATTTAATTAAATAAATCTTAAACTAGGGTTCTCACATTAACACTATCGAGCCTCATTTTGATATAACATCGACCTCAGATATGAAACTTGTTAGTTTGGAAACTCATAAGTGTCGAGAAGACGTGCGGCTTACCTTGACGACACACGTATAACTCGATGCACCTCGCAGCTGGCTTACCGAGGCCGATAATTAAATTTGCTCAACTCGACTAAGGTAGCCCAGGGGTTGTGGTTGTGATACAAATAGTATAGGACACGGATTATCAAGTTGTGATCACGTGCTTCGTCAAAATGGTGCTTGAGAAACTCACTCAACACGTCTTGATAGTTGTTCATATTACTCGGTTAAATCTAGAGCGAAGTGCTTATTTTATATGTATTCGTCGCTCTATACGATATAGGTCCCTAAGTGTCAATCAGGTCGAGGACTTAACTTAATGTCATTCAAAAATCTTTTGCTTAGATCTTAGAATGTAGTTTGAATGTATGAAGGATTAACCCCTAATGTGTTTCATAACTAAGACGGCAACCGCTATATGATATTACAAGTAATATTAACAATTCTCGTAAGATAAATTAGTAGACCCCAAATTGATACAGGGATGATGTTTTGAAGATGATGTTGATTTATGGCTATTGGTCTGAATGTTTGAATTTACCATGATTAAGTATTATTTATTAAATTATTATTATATAAAATAATAATTAAATTAACGTATATTATAGAGTCTTAGTATAGTTTTATTTAATATCGCATGCAAATACCGATATGACGTTTATACTTTTTAATATGTACAACTATGTCAGATAAGAGCTAATCCACCCACGGCTATGTCCGTGGAAATGTAAAAACCATTGTCGATCGAAATAACGTGCGGAAAATGCAGTGGGGGAATAGTGGAGCATGACTGAAGGTTTAAATTCTTGATTAAGGGCTTATTATATAATAAAAAGTACATTAAACGAGCTTATTAATACTCCAGATCGATATTCATAGACAATTAATACATGGAAAAAATTACACGAGTAAAAACGAGAACGTATTTGAAACAATTGAATGAAAATACGAATATAAAGAATATATCTAAGAGCAAAAGTGAGTTAGAGAAAATTATATTAGGGCTACGTACATAGGACGCGGTCACAGTAATATCAGTTGGACGGGAGCTCTGTATCGTAACTCAATTGTGGATTTGGATCGATCTGGTATTTCGATGTTGGAATTCGAGTGTTTTGACGAGTGGTGGCGTATTACTAATGTACATTTCGTACGTGTTTGATTCAGTTCGTAAAAATTTTATTCCGTACGCAATAACCTCGATGGCAAATTTTTCAAAAGCATTAAATAACATCTAATTTTGTAAATAAAACGAACTAGTGGTGTTGATATTTTAGGTAAATAACGCTTGTTAAATAAATATGTAATTTTTAACGCTCATTACAGTTGTAGTTATTATTTGTAAGTCGGGAATAGGACGTCGTTAACATCAATAATATAATAGTATTTAAATAAGTAGATAAGTATATTGTTAAGTTAAAATATAAATAGTAAGTCAGTTATTTACGTTTAAATAAATCTATTTTCTATATGTATATATACATATAGTTTTTTTTTATGTTGGTCTTTAAAGAAAAAACATAAATAGTACATTTTTGTGGCAGTAAATGGACGTATAATTTAAATTGGATAAATTTATGATACAATTTGTTCGCTTATATTTCGCAATATGTTAAATTATGTTTACATGCTGTTAACGTTGAACGAAACGTTATTTTACAGTTTTATAAATAACAAACGACCAAGATTGATAAGTTGGTATATGCTATACATTTAATTTCAATAATAGCCTCAATTCAAGAAACACTAATTTATATACAAAGTAAGATTTAATATATGAGGATAGGTACAGAATAAAAGTATTTCATACGAATTTGTTTTATTTAATATCTCGTATAGTGTATCTTAATTCTATCAGAATGGAACACCAAAGTGTGCACGCGTCATGACAGATCATAAGCCAAGTGAAGTAACAGGCTGACCGCAATATAGCAGCTATATCCACGTTAGTATGTCACCTGCCAGTAACCTGGTTGCATTGCGAACTAGACATCGTAATATTGTGATCTCCTTACAGTTCTCCTTACATCTCCTTGCTATATTGACAAATTTAAACATTAAAGTTGTATCCATCATATTCTTTCTTTTATTTGTATATATACTAAGATGATTCTAACATGGATACGACAAAAGCAGACCCAAAACACGAATACCAATGTTGCACCGTTATCTGTTTAGCATAATAGTGTCGGTGGTGAAGTTTGGGACGCCTCGTTTGGTGAATGACCTCTTTTTTTGGTACTTTAACTCTTTTATCGCAATTTCTTTTGAAGTGAATAAGTTGAATGGTAATTGATTGAATACTGTATACAGGATATTTGGCGCTCATACGTTTTTGGGTATGAATAAGTTTATATAATATATATATTCTTTTTTTTTTGGTACAGAGTGAGACATAGAGCATAAAATATACGCTTAGTAACTATTAGGAACGTTATGAAAATACAAAATGCGATAGTTCAAACAAATGTAAAAAAACTTTGCAAATAATTAAAAATTCTATACCGCAAATAAAACAAATAAATTTGAACCGTTAAGATCAGTTCTTTAAACAAAAATACATGACACTGTTTTATTGTTCTTGTTCAATGTTACGATCTTTGAAACACTTCGACACGGTAACGTTAGAACTTTTACTGACTTCTATTCATCCGATTCAATTCAAACTTTCGAAGCATTGCTGCAACTTTTATATTTTTACTTGTTTGTCTTTCAGTTTTCTTATTATGAGAATGATATGATTATATAGAATGACTTCTGGATCATCCCTATATTTGAATATAAGCAGTTTAATGCCCATTTCCATGCGTACGGTTCAAGTTACGGCCTATAAATATTTATATGAAAATAAGATGTAATGTGAGTCTACCTTAACGTCTTAAAAAGTAATGGTAAAATGTAACGCTTCGAGATGAAAGTTGAAAATTACTTTTATATTTATTTTGCAAATGAAAAAGATATCTAAGAAGGTTCGTATATTTTATCATCATTAAGAAACCATTTTTACACAATTCACTTGTCTAGCTAACTTTAAAACAAAAAAATAAGTCTCCATTAAACAGTCTAAAATAAGGAAAATTATCTTACAAATAAAATGCTTTCGAGTTTATTAAATTGTTTCCGTAACACAAATCAGTCAATTGCAAAGTTCAAAAATTCATTGCAAAATACTCAATTTCAAACGAGTTGTAAGTTACGGGACTGAATTAGCAAGCACTAAAGTTTAACTTAACTATTAAATGGAAACTGCTTACGTAGTTAGTGAAGTTCTAAAACTGTACACGATTAACTAATGTACAATATGTTGCCGAAATGACCAATACTGTTGCAGAATTAACAATAGATTAGATTAGAATAATTGTATGCAGGAAATCCCTTCTAAATTGTTGTAATTTTGAAGGTTATAAACGATTGGATCAAAGCATACTTTCTTCCTTTTTTTCCTTTCTGAAATAATTTATGTAAGCGTTTCTCTCAAACAATAAAAGAACATTAACAATTATGCTTAATCTGTACTTATCTTTTCATTCAGCCGTGATCTGACTCCATCCATCTGGATGGAGTATGATCTCATAAGCGGAGTAAAAAACCCAGAGTTCTGATGGAAGCCAAAATACGTTTTCTAAGCTCTTAATGAAGCAACGTTACAATTAATTCAACCAGTTTTTTTACCGTTACCAAACAAATAAATAGAAAAAAAAAATATGTGAGTTCTATGTCATTTTTATTAAAAAAAAATTAATCAAAAGTGATCTAATTGCGTATAACTTTCGGGCTTCTTGTAGTTTTAAATTTTGTAAATATTTTTTCTCTTGTCTGTTCTTGTAACGTATGAAGAATATTTAAATGTTTAATTCCTTTATTTATCTAGGAAGGTTGAACTAGATTGAAATTAGCTCACACAAGTGGCATCCACTGGAAAGTAAACTACTACTAGGCGGAGATATATTTTCCCTTTTCAGAAATAGAAATAATCGCAATGGGACTTACAATTTTGTTATTTTTTCAATGTTACTTTTAATTATTAATATATTAAATTTATTATAAATTAAACCATAGCTTTTTATTATTTTTTTATAGGACACATACGAGAATTGTATTCATTATACCGCATTTGCGTTTATACTTATCATTAATTAAAAAGTAAATAAGTATACAACAAAGAGGAAGCAGTGAACGACAGTTAGTGAAATCAATATATCTTACCGAAATAGCCGGCAAGCCTCAATAAATCTCTATTAATATTAAAACCCGACGTTAAAACATTCAGCTCGATTTGAATATAACATAATATCATTGAAAGGTTTTTTCAGTATCCATCACTTTTATTATACGATATATTTTAATTGTATTCATTTACAATGTATTATATTTATTTAAAATCCCTCAAAAAAATATATTTTGATTTTTAGTTCATGCCATTAGAGTAGTAATTGAGGTAATTTGAAATTATTCTTTGACAGTATATGATTTTGATACTTGTGATTAGATAATGTAAATAGAACACACGAATCTCATATATATCAATACTATACTCTTAGAAACAAGTTTACTAACATTGATAGCTAAAATACGACGTTTTATTCTGAGTTTCAACAGTGAAATTTGTTCTTAAGTTCTCTATTAGTTAGTGAAAAGATATACAAGTTTAACAATTTATCTTATTGCACCTCGGTTTTATTTATTTTCAATATTCAGTTGAAACCTATTCATATTAAATTTGTGGCATTAATATCGGAAGGTTTACTGATACTAAGTAGAAAAGAAGCTTATGTATTAAAATAATATTTATGGCATACGAAATTCGAGTACTATACATCTTTGGACACGTTTTCAAGTAATTCCAATAATTTTATTTTATTGAATGGAACATAATACTTAAAAGGGGGTGGATTCTACGAAACTTTATTTGAAACATTTATTAAAAAGAGCTTATATAAAATTTCATCTTGGTTACATTTTTTTTGTGCCCAATATCCTGAATAGGATGCTATGATAAAATGGAATTTAAAGAACGCTAGATAAAAGTAGCAACTCGTTACTGCTAAGCTTCCTCTTTCCAAGATGAGATCTTGAGTTGGAAAACCATTTTTAGTTTACCCCTTTTATAAGAGAATAGTTTGAATCGTTCCGTAGCCTTCGGTAGAAAATCGAAATTACACGGTCAGATCAAAGTTGTCCCTTTTGTACAAAACTGATTTCAGTTCAAAGGAATTACTTGATTACAAGTTAAGAATTCATTGTGATTTGCTGTTCGGCATTCATATTGTTTTTTGTTTCTTTCATCAAAACTCAATCCCTAATATTTGTTTCTGCTTCGACATAAAAAAAATCATCATCAATCCTAATTATATTGTTGTCTTTGAATACTATTCATTTAACTTTGTGGGATATGGCTTTAAATACAGTAAAACATAACTTCTGTAACTTTGCTCTGACAACATTCACTTTATCAAATGTCTATTCTTTACTTCATGGAACCGTTATCGCTAAGACGATGACGGTATATGAGATTTTTACGTACATATAAGTAGAAGTTTAGTATTCTAAGAACCTTTTTGCCCAAATTACTTTTTTTTGAAATCCCAATGTCCTAGCTCCTTTTACCTAGCTCATTTTTAATTTACATTTTAGATGTCTATGTAGGATAGCACCACTTACATCATAGGAACCAAATGCTCACTTGGCTTTGATAAATTTTGGTTCTGAAAAGTCTCAAAAACGCTATTGTTCCAAAGTAATTTTTTGAAATTAGTCATTTTGGCAGAGTACAAATATTAAAAAGTGGTTGTAAGGCCCGTTGTGAGGTTATATAATACCACCTTCCTTATTAAGTGGTATACATATATATTTTGAGACATACAACTTGAAAAACCATTTAAAATGAAAAAAGCCTATACCATTATTTTATTAGCCAAAAGGAATATTATATACCGTCAATTGATCATGTTTTTAGGACACAAATAATCTGGATCTATAAGAATAAAATATTACTGCTTTTAAGTCCTAATTAAGCTGCCAATAAAAATAACTGTTCAAAACACAAAAAAATAATGGAAAGAAAGATAAATACCTTATAACATACACTTTAGATGGAAACAAAAATATAAATTAAGAAAGTGGCTTTATAAGTGTACCTCTGAGTTTATCCAATCTCTGAGGACATTTCGCGTTGTCTGTTGAAAATTAAGTTTTGCAAAGATTATACCAGTGAGCTCAGTAATTTTGATGAAATTACGCAAATTGTACATTGCTTGAAGCGTTCGCGCGCTTCGGTGCCATTTTCCAAGAACTACACGCGATTTAATTTAATTGTAACTAGACAAATATACTAGAATCTAAATTCTGTGGTATAATCTGAAAGATACATTATTTCATTATTGATAGTATGTCCTTAATAGTTATTTACTTTGGTGCCGAAACAATTCCTTCTGATAATATATTATGTTTTACACATATATTTTCGTGAATGCCTCGAAGTTGTAATGTCTTACTTAATTTGCGGAAACACCGAAACTTAGAGCAAAGTTTCGGTTATTTGCCGCAAAGGCGGTATTGTTAGACCAACAATACCGACTTTGCGGCAAATACCTACTCTTGCTGTAGATATTCAGGAACGCAAAACTTTGATACACGACCGGGCCATAAAACGCAGCGTTTCCCACGTGTGAGTATCTCGAATGTAATCCAGACCAACATATGAAGTGGTTCGGTATATATATGTATCTATGTGGTGGAATATATAAGTTGACTTTGCGTTACAGCTGACCCATGACATATTTTTGTTTTATTCTAACTCAAGGACTGTTTCTTGTTTTGCAGGTACGTTGTTTTAACATCCACAAATGAAATGAAATGAGGTAAAATATATTTTAAGATGCTTTAGATTGTTTCAATGATTTATAAATCTCTTGGTTTTGGTACAGGACCAGTTCATGGTCTGCATATTATGAGAATTAAGAATTGTTGTTGCAATTGTTGTTGTCGCTGATGTAACTGAGGGACAATTGAAACTTGCTAAAACTGTGATACTTTGAAACTTGTGCTATTATTACCTAACAAATATTATTAATTTAAAGATTGTTCAATTAGTAAGTACCCCGTAAAAATACAAGATGTACACAAAGCTAAATATCTCATAAGTAGGTATTTAGAAATCACTCAGCTACAACATTAACAAGTAATTTAATAAAGTCTAAAAATGTTAGTATCTCTGTATACTATAATAATAATTGTTTAAAATGTTTATGTGTAAAGTTTTCTTTTTTTATAACTGATGCATACGCTTTATGTTTTTCGTGTAAAAATAACATACAATATTGCTCTATTGCTATGCTGCGCTGCTATTGCGATGTCACCGAGCCGAGTCGATGTCACCGAGCCGAATTTTATTTTCCCCACGAGTGGGAGTTTCGTCGCTGTTTCCGGACTTGCATCCTAGAGCCTGTTTTAATTTTATTATTCCCTTTTCGACGCATCGGTATCTATAACCCGGCTAGTCAATACGGTTTGTAATGCACTTTATAAGTTACGGCTTATAACGTTGGCCCGTGAGTGCTTTTGCGAATATTTTTGTTGTGTTGATTTTCGTTGTTTATTATCCGCTGTGGCAAACCTTTTTTATAAGTTATTTTTATGTTGAAATTGGAATTGCAATTGTTTTTTTTTCTTATGTTATATGATGTTATAATTTATTTTTGTTATACTTATAATATTTTATGATTTTGCTAGGACGTTCTGATAGAAATAAGCAGTCGTATCAATTCGCCTAAAAATACATTTATACGTTAATTGCTTAAATGTTGTTAACTAATCTGAAAGTTTTAGTAAATATAAAAAATAAAAATACCCACTAACCCGCAGTCGATCAGAGTCGTGGATTATAGTCATTTCTATTTCCGAGCCCAGCTGTGGGATATGTATAGACTGAACATGTCCTTGTTCTTATTTCCGACTTACTTATATATACTTACTTATATATCATACTACTTTAAGTAGTGCTTGCTGCAGTCGTAAATCACAAACATTTAATATTCTTCACCAAACTGGGCATAAACTTCAGACGCTAATCCTATCGTATTTATATATACATAGTATTTATAAGTTTCTTGTTTGTACGGCATCGATCACAAAAGGGTTCGTGCTTTTAATAACCGACGCCGAACCTCCATCAAAACTGGGATTGATTTAGTCGTAAGACTTTCGACAGACATAATTTACGATTCATTAATTATATCAAATTGTTTTATAACCGAATAGTTTGGATACTATTTGTTTTAAATAATATACTGCTGCTTATTAATTAAAAGAGTAAAATAAAGTATATTATTTAACATTTCAAATACGGAAAATTGTAATTGAGCTGAATAGTGGTTGTCACTTCATGATATTATACAATACTGACATAAAATCAGAAAACTGACAAAAATAATTTAAATTTTATATTTTGTCAACCCATAAATATACTTATTAAATTAGACCTTACATAATGAATTGCTTTAACGCTCTTTAAGAGCTTGTGGCCTTTTGATAAAAGCTTCCTTTATACACTAAATCATAATAACAATAATACTTGACTGACCTATATGAATTTTGACGCTTCTAATGACGTAGTGAATGGAAGAGACACCTAACTATGAGAGCACGTTTTCACGAAGCGAATATCAGAGATGGCTACAAGAAAAAAAAAGGTCACCTTTATATAAGATTCTATGTAAGATTTTGTTTGATAAAATATATTGTTAGTCATTGACAAAGCTTATTTGTATAGAATGTCCAAAATATATACAGAATTTTAAAGGAAATGCCACCCTTACCGAAGTGTTATTACTTTGCAAGCGAAGTAAGATATAGTAATTTTACAAATTCTAGCTTGAAGAAGCTATAAAAGAACCGTTGAGGGTTATTTTCCGTGAAGTTTACCAAAGTCTACAACCCTGTGAAATCTTTGTTAAAGGCGGTATGAATCTTTGAGAGTTATTCCTGCTACTGCATAGTTTATATCTTTACTTTATTGGCATGTTATATTTGGAACCTTTATCTTTGAGATAATATTTATTATGTAGTAGTATAAAGTAATAATAGTATGTTATAACGAATGTTTTAACTATGGATGAAATATGTAAGTGCTCGGAAACTATTGTTTTTAATATATTATTAAGCTTTATGGCTAGATAGTAATCAATGGGATGTAACAATGCTGTAACCCACATTGTGTGACCAGCGTTGAATGGAGTCACGGAAGAGCATAATGTTCACGCGATGTAAGGAAAATTTGAAATGAATTTGATAGTGTGTGGTGATTTTATAGTTGAAAGCATAAATTAAAATATGGATTAAATTATATGAATAGGTGTTTGTAGCGTAAATGTGTGTGTAAATGAAACTTTTTTATATTATTTATGTAATCTTAATACTTTCAGGGTAATTTAATTTGGAATCAACCGTCTTGATAATTGTCAAACTAATTTTATTACAATAGTAAAATGAACTGGTACAGATACGGTATATATATATGCGAATTAATAAATACATAAATGTTTTTGTGATATATTTCTGTACTTATCGACTTGATAGGTCCTATAAATAATTATTGCTAGTGTAAAGCTTTGGTATCATGGACCGTTCACTAATGAGTTATTTTAGTACTGTTGAAATTAATTTATTTTATTATTACTCCGTTGCGGACTGTAAATTTATTTAATTTGTCGTTCGCCGAGCGTGCGGTCATTGCGGTCGCCTCCAGCTTCTTGTTGCAAGAAATAAATATGTCCCTTCCACCAGTTAGAACCCCTTTATTTAATTTCTTGTTTTATGAGCAACATCAAATGTTTTAAACAAGGAGCTTCTTAAAATTAAAGTGCTCTTTATTTGTTATAAACCAAGTGGCGTTGTATTGCAAAGGCACGTAAGTTACGCTATTAAATTTTGATGAAGAGAAGATTTGGAGGGAAGTTTGAATATCAGAGAACACTTGAGATTTTATCGCGTTTTAATCCTAATACTTCACAGTAATTATATTCTTAATGATTTTGATGAATCGAAATATGATTTGCATAATTTATAACACAAATATTAATAATAAAAACGACAAGTTTCGTCGATCATTTATATTGTTTATTTATCAATATATTGTGTGAATGCAGTGTTCGGATTTTTGGTGAAGGTACATTCGAATGAAGACATAGGAGTATCACGACAGTAGTGGGACGTGCGTTGTTTTCTCAATATCACTTTACACCGGCACACTCGCAACATTAAACGCGGAAAGAGCGATCGGCCAGAAGAGATTCAAGGGACAAGACAAATTATAGAAACTATTCGGAAAACTCGCCTAGAATTTCGAATGGAATTGTATTATCTAAGTTTTTAAATAAATGAAATAACTTGAAACTATTTCACTATACTTGAAAATGTGTGAAACAAATAAAATTTTAGTTTTTATAAAGACATTCTTTAAAAGCATTATAGTACATATTCCAGTTACCAAAGTAATACTGGACATTATTTTTGTACCTATAAAACCCAGAAGCTAGGCTCCTTCAGTTGACGTTTTTTTTTTATAGTAATAATGACAAAGTGTAAATGATTAATTCAAGTCATACCTTGTTTCTGTGCGCTATTAAGATGTTTTCCAGAGTTATTATGAATTATCTCGCTGACAGGTTTGACGACTTTCAACCAAGACAGGCTGGATTGTTTTCAAGTTTCAACGGAAGCTTTTAAGCTTTTTGTAACGGTATTAATATTCATGTCAAGGATGTGAATCTCTTACGTGTTTTTTTTTTCAAATAAGCAGACATTGCACCTATAAAACTTCAGAGTCTTGTTGCAAAGACCAAAAAGTAGGTCCATGGAGAAGAACTGTTCAGAAACTGCGGAGACAGTTTTTTAGCTTATTCATAAACTTTAATGTTTCACTCCACTACTTTGAGTGACAGTGATAATTGATTTATAAGAATAAATTAGAATTCAAATCCTCTCACCTCACCTGCCATTGATTCCTAGAGAAAAAATACATTATGTAAATAATTTACCCTTTAAAAATAAAATGAGAAATCATCCGAAATTATAGAATAATCTACACTTTTATAAAAGAGACGTACTGATGATAATATTGTGATATTAATTCGGTTATTTCATGTTTATTATCAAAAATTCCACGTCGCAGGGTTAGAGTACAAAATATATATACCAAATATATCAAGACGACTGGCAACATGGCAGTTAATTTTGCAAAGCGATGAATTGGTATTCTAAGTCACAGTTTATAATCATGTCATTTTTAGGGTTTCATAGGATACGATTGAAAAAAACTGATTTCGAATTTTTATTCAAGTAAATATTTAGAAAAATGTGAACTTTTAAAGTCCCAAAATATATATTTGTATTTTTTGTAATGAACGTGGGGTCTTTTTTGGTTTGTAGGTATTTGAAAGTGTGGACTCTGTAGGATTTATGGACTTAAAATACTCGCGGGAAGAAGAGGGAAAACTGCACATGGTTTTAGTATAAGAATATTCTTGTTTAATTTTAATTTATATAATAAAAGGCTCCAATCATCTATTTTATAAAATATGATATTACCTAGTTTTAGTACAAGTATTTTAGTACTGTATGAAACATAGATGGAATTTATTTATATTATATATTTACACTGAATATAATTAAAAGATATCCATAGAGTTTTTTGCCGGTTCTTTTCAATTTACCTTTCTTTTGTAATCATGCAAATAAACAGCAAATTATTGTTACATAAATACTAAATATTATTTTCACTCAAGTATTTCCATAATAATATGCTTCATCATTAACATTTCTGCTATAAAAAGGAAATGGTCCCTTTCCATTAAAGTTGAAAAACAATATTACGAAACACTACGCGTGACTCTTAATAAAAACCCTGGTGTCGTGCCGCGCCATGTGGGGACGATATCGCGGAGTAACACAAAATTGGGTGTTTTATACGAAGAATACAAATACTGAATTATGAGAAATTGGATAAAGGTGGAGTTGTACTCATACAAATAATCATCGAATATATTGAAACTGTTAAAACATGGAAATGTGTATTCGATATTTTCTTGAGCACGTATCTTATTATTTGTGCTAAAAATCAAAATTAATTGCAATATTAATTTTATCAAACCTAATAATATCTTATCCTATGTGTACCGAACGCTTGCAAAATTGATCCTGAACATTTAAGTTGTTTTTCGTAATAACGTTAAAGCCCAAAAAAAATAAATAGTTTAGGAGCGTCCTCATAAAATACGTTGGTACTGCCGTGACAATTTGCTCTGCCGTTGACAGTGTTGAAGGAACTAAATAGTTATTATCCGGCGAAAACATATTCTACTTCCCTGGGTCCTTTATGAGCACAGGAAACTGCAAATGGAAGTGCTGACGTAAATGTTACATAGTATTTGGTTCTTTCGAAATGTGTGTTAAAATTAACGAGGATATCCAGTCAGTATTTGGCTCTTTTAAAAATTGTGTTAAAATCAATTTAGTATTTGGTTCTTTTGAAAAGTGTATATAAATTAAAGATGATTATTGTAAATAGTAAATAATTAAATACTTGCGATAACAGTGTTACTAGCTGGTGTTGGTCGATGTATTTTATAAAAGTAATAATATAATATTGACTTATCTATTTATAGATGTATAATTTTGTTGCTATCCTTATATGGAAATGTTATTAAAAATGAGCAGGTATTTATATGTTTGAGCACGAAACAAAAGACAGTGCTATATAACATCTAAATAGAAACAAATTTTAAAAGATTCTTTTATAGCCCCATATCTCACTCTGCATACAGATTGAAACATTTCTACGTTTCTCGAAATATCCAACGTAATGTTTCAGCAACTTTAGCCGTTTTCCATTTATTTACGATCCCTTTAAGACTCAGGTGTGTCTCAGCTAAAAACTTTTGCACGCGCAATCAAATTATTTTTTGTTTGGTTTTTACGTTTTTGTTAGGTATACAATTCAACTCTTATCGATTGCTGGGTATTTTTATTTTCTGTTCTGTTTATTAATTGTTATTAAATCAATCTTAAACTCAATATTTACACGTAATACGAACATTTATATTAGAACAACACGATAAGCTTATTAAAAGACAAATTAAAATATTTTATTTACGTAACTTTTCCTAAAATTACCCAGCAGTAATAGTACTTACGCTTTGATATAAATATATTTTTAATAGCATCTCGTCTATTTATTTGTAAATAATTCACATCTTAATTTGACCTATTCGAATTAAATTTTATGTATCCTCCCTAAGATTTTCGTTACAGGAGTGGTCCAGAAAAATTGTAAGAATCATGCATTTTTTAACATTTGGCGCATATTTTATGGAGGTAAAATGGACTTTAGGTGTATTGGTTTTAAACATTTTATCGCATGATAAGGTTTAATGCCTCAAAGAAGATCTATCTTATGCATATTACGGCGTTTTGTGAGTTCACTAGCGTCTAACACCAATACGCTTCTTTGACGAGTCATTTCTTTGAGAGCTTAAACCTCTGATGTTAGCTTTCATCTGCAAAATGAAAGGGCTTTTATAAGATCCACCACTACCTCAGATCATTTCATACATTTGTTACAGCCGAAGATTGAAATATTAATATCAGAATTTTCTTTAATATAGGTTCATGTAACGTTTGTAACAGTAATTTAGTTCTACAATAACTATTTTACAGATTTAAGTATCGTTATGATATACAAGTTTATAATTAAATTTTAAAATAAACACTTGTAAAGTTTATTTTGATTAAAAATAAAAAAAAAAACACCACGTAAACTCATTTGTTTTCATTTAATTACTAAAAACCCTAATCTTTTTACTTTAACGGTATAGTAAAATCAAACTAACAAAAGTACAATGTAATATACATTAATATTTTACTCAGGTTCTGTTTATTTCTTGATTAAGAACTTTTCCTTCACGCAAGTCAAGTTCCATAAGCAAGATGAATAACTCTCGTGGTCACTATTTTTTGTTTACTTTCATGATAAATTTATAAAAAAGGTAAAAAAGACCTGTGAAAGTAAAAAGTTACTCATTAAATGCATGCTAGCTAGTTTATATTCTTTAAGAGGTTTCTTTAAGATTTTTTTTCTAATAAAACTAATGAATGCTTATGAAGAAATATATTTATTACCATGTTTCATATATTTACCTGATATTATTCCTATGAAATATATTGGTCTGTGCCTGATTGAAATTATCACGAACGATGAACATGAAAGGATATAATTTTACGTGGATTCAGCCGGATAACTATGTTTCTATCCAAAAAAAGTATGCAATATAATAGTCACGGCTCAAGAAAGTTTAAATAAAAATATTACCATTAAATAACTAATCAATGTTTGGCCGTTTATTCCATATCACATACTAATACAATACATGTTTTATGTAGCTACTTTAATATATTTGTCACAGCTCCCGTTTTAGATATAGCGGTCACTAAAAGTCGTTTCATGTTCCCCCTTTTTGCGAGTTTCGGTAATCGCTAAGCCAACAATGAAATATATCCGTAACTGTGTTTGTCGTCGAGTGGGACATGTTCACGTGATTTATGATGTTTATTTCTTTTTTTTTTTTATATTTTATATATATTTTTCGTTTGAAGAAATTCTTTCCATGTATCGCAGGGGAAGATAATTCGGTTTGCATGATGTATGTATAGTATCGCTTCTTTGGAAAATGTAGTCCTACTGGCTTGTGATGTTTGCGAACCGACAACGTGTTTGAAAAAAATGTGTCGATGTATGAAATATTTACTTGTTATAAATAAAAGGTCTTGCTTGTTTTAGATCTCGATTTATGAATACAATTTTATGAATATTTCATTCATATATATATATACATCAAATTCTTATTACGGAACTTGTTTTAAATATAATAGTTTCTTTGTATTTTTCAATAAGCAAATATCACAACAAACAGACTACGGGCAGGAATTAAAAAAAAACCCTGGGATACCGTTCCGTCGCTCTGCCAATTGAACTACCGTGTCTGATTGCCTGTGATGATATATTAGCTGTTTAAAAAGGTTAAACATGGTTAAATATGTTTAAAAAAAATTTCGAATATTTGATATTGAGATAAAACGGATATATGAGAAAAAATTTATTTTAGGCAGAAAAACTGACGGATAAAAAGTTATTAATTTCCGATCTTACGTATTTATTTTTTTTATCTTCAAATTTTTTGTCTAAAAACTATTGACTATTATTTATCAAAGAACGAAACATTGCGAGTTTACCACATATTAAAAAATATTTTTTACAAAAAATATTCTGAAATGAGATCTAAAATACCTTATGATCTAAAATACCTATACCTTGTGAACTATTCAGGGCTTTTGCTCTCACGATCGATAAGAGTCGTGAGCAGGCTTTTGTTTTATTATTTAATATGCAGAAGTGCAAGGGAACTCGCTTACGGCATTGCTGACGTTTAAAAGTCGATTATATAGGATTACTTGATAATAAGCAATATGCCCGTTCGTTTTATCGCTTACCATTTTCATGTTTATTAACTTGTGGTATGTAAATTGAGTTCGTTTACTTGGATATCTGTTAAAAGTACCAAACACTGGTATGAGTGGTAATTTCCATTCCATGAACAAACAGGAAGAAAGACATCGGTGTTCATTGTGAGGAAAATGGTAATTTGTTTTTTTAAGTTATAAATAAGAGACCTTGTACACTACTTTTAAAATAAAAAACTAATATTGTATGTTATGTAACAATGTTTGGTTATATACCCACATAACAAAGGCTGTAGGATATTCTTATAAAATGTGATACTGTTTTCATGTTTTTAAAAATAAAACACTTAAAAATAATAATCATCCCTTTAAAATATAAATTACGTCCTTAGACGTAACATTTATGGCAGCAAAGCAATAAGAATACCTTTCTGAAATAGTAATTAATTTAAAGCTTGTATTTATGCGTGATATCGTTTATAATATAAATATTAATATGCGTTAGATAGACTATTCATCCAGCAGCTTCAAGTACTGTACTGTGTCAATTAGGAAACAGGGAAGTATCGGGGAAGTGTCGTTTAAGCCAACATTACTGGTAGTCCACTGAGTACAGTGAAGCGAACAACTTTACGACAACAGACAAAGGAATTATAGATTCCAACGATTTGTCATATGTTTCTCGCTTCATGAGAATCTTCAGGGAATTCGCTTACTTTAGTTTCTATATCATCTTTGTTTATACGTCTCTGTAATATTTATATGTATATATATATTTTAATAATAGTATATTATATTTTATAAGAAATTTTACTATGCACGGACGTGTATTCCAATCTCAAGATGCCTTGAAATACGTACATAATATGCGCTTATCTTTTTGGCCATGTTTGAAGGAGCCTTAAACCGGAGTTTGCTTCTTTGTGTCTTCAAACTAGAAAATATCAGCCTTGTTATCATTTTCATAGGTATTTGGTTTATATAGTTCATATTTGTTTGGACTTTTATTTTTATTTTATGATAGAAATAAATCTTTATATATATATTTAATAAACATTTACAATAAAATGATTGTTAAGACGCTATAGTCTTAATAATCATTTTATTGTAAATATTATTAAGACGTTATCATATTGTTAAGACGTACTTAATTGATTTTCAGACTATTAACGTCTTGAAAATATTATATAAAACTATATTTATTAATTAGGATTTAAGCTGAGCTATAATTTATGAGCCTACTTAAATAACGTGATAGTGTTTGTTTAAAAAGAAAACAAAATTCTTGTAAATCATATCAAGTTATGATTTATGCTAAAGTATAGCCTATGATTCCGGCAGGGGTTTCACATTTGCAAGACAAATGTATGTCAACCGGCGTCCAGATTACGTCATTTATTATAGCGACAGCCCTGATAACGGTTAGGATTGAATACGTGCAAAATTTATATGCTATAACAGATAGCACTAAATCTTTGCCAAAAAATTGTAGCGTTACTTGTTTTTTCGACGTCAACACCACCGTACGTAGTTTAGATTTGTGTAACTATTTGCTAGAAGTAGCTTTGTTTTTGTTGACTACTGACTGACTGACTCAATAATATTTTAAATCGATTTTTTACATTATTTTCTTTTTCTTTATAAGTCATAATAAAGCTGGCTTATTGAAGCAATTGATCATCTCATTTAATAGGACATTTAGGTTAAAGTGGAAACGGAATTCCCTGCAAATGCAATTCTTTAAATGTCACATGTGCTTTAAAAATGTCCACCGCGCTCTCTATATATCGCAGGTTTCAATTTGAAATCAGGTACTCGCTGGGGTATACGTAAAATCCAAATCGAATTTTTAATAGAACACTATCGCTTTGTCCAATATATCTAAAACCGAATCCTTGCGAGGCCAGATCGGATGTTTCCGCAGACATTTGGCGTTGACTGGAAGCGGTCCAAGCTATCTGCAGATACGACAAACCGAATAAATTATGTGGAAACGGAGACCAGCGCGGCACCAAGTAATCGGCTCATGCTTGCATCTTGCAATTTTGATTTTAAAGTTTAATGTAGCATCTATTTCGGTTTCGTATTTTTATTTTTAGCAAAACATTTAAAAAAATATTTAAACCTGCATAAAATAGATCTTTATTTTGTTTCAAAAATACATTTGTATGTATCGATACATCTTCTAGAATTATATAATCTCCTAATTGAAAATCATATTATTATACATTTGGAATGACACTCTCAGTAATCATATAACGATATTGCACTTAAATTCAGAAATGGTCTCTTACTATTATTGCTCAAACGTAGGTATAAATTGGCGAGACGGTTCAAAAGATGATAGAGCTTACTCGGCGATTCGACTTGATTTATTGCCTTCCATACCGCTGCCGGTGAAATCTTTGATTGCTTGCTATGAATGTCGCTTAGATTTTGACACGAATCAAAAACGGTAAAAGCAATCAATAAATTTTTGGACGTTTTCTATTTAACGTTTAGTTTTACATTTCATACTTTTGCAAATCCAAAGTAAGTTATATTCTCAAACCCGTTAACCGTTGCAAGTTTAAATATAAATATACAAATTAAAAAAATATGGAATCGTGTAACATTCATGAGTCTTGATGTCTCTATTATTATTTAGGAGGATTTGTTTTAATCGCTGCTTATATCGAAAGTTTAAGAATGAATAACCATATATTAGATTGTGCAATATACATAAGTATGATCATCACTTTTTTTTTTAATAAAATGTTCGTAAAAACGCTATGAATAAAAGCAGTCTCATCATACTAAGAGCATTCAGTTCTACACCAATTAATTTTGTCGCAAATGAACATTTTCCGTACTAGAGTGCGAGTGTTTCATTAAAAAAATTGCATCGCTCGTACGTGCGATCCGGACTGACCTAAATATTACCAGTCCTGAAAATATGTGGAATTTAATTTAGCGATTTTATAGTTTTCAATCGAGGCTCGGAAATGTGTTTAATATGTAACTTTAATGAGTTAATAAAATATGGTTATTAATTGTAATATATCTATATTTTGTAGAATTATTTTAGTATTGTATTTTTGATTGGTTCAATTTTCAGTTTGATTTATTGTATCATATGGTGTATTATTAAATTGAGTAAAATTATTTTTAAATTGTATTGAGTTTGACGGATTTATATAGTTTAAAATTTACTTTTTTATTATTGATATAGTTTAAATTTTACGTTCTCGGTTGAGTTTGTTGTGTGATTCTTTTCAGACCAGGGAGCGTTTGGAACCCTCGTAATTTTAATTTTAAGTTGAGGAATGTCCTTAATACAGGGCTTGTTTCAATAAGAATGATATCAAAATAGGCTCTCCCAACATTTACCTTCATTGCACGTTCACAAGTGGGAACTGGTAATGATTCAAAGTGAAAAAGATATAATTAAATTAATTCATTGATTAATTAACAATATTGGGAAAAAAAAAACAAAATAATATTAAATGTATAATTTGTATGTATAGAATTGCTTTATATTTCATTTATATATCTTTTCATTTTGTTTGTTAGTCTTTGTGTAATATGCGTTGTCAATTTATATTTTCCATTGCTTTTTTAATAATAAATATATATGCTAATAGTTTCTATCTTTCAAAGCATATATTAAATTGTCATATAAAAGACAAAAAAGGGCTGCTCTTGTTTATGAAATGAAATTGTATTTTTAATAAATTAACTATAGCAATATTTCATTAATAGCTTATTGTAACGTATGAGAACTGTTTTAATCGATTCCGTTAACTCCTTATTAACTATCAATATACATATCAAAAGTTATATTTAAAAAACTTTCTATTGTACATATAAATGACTACATTCTAATAAAACAGTCTAAAACTATTTTCATACTTAATTAAGTTTTTAAATATTGTGTTTGTTGTAACACAAAAGTGTCAAGATGAGAAGCATAAGCCACGTTCAAGATTTAGGTTTGACGTCCCCGCCATCTTTATGGATCGCATTATGCAAATTGGGACACTGACGAAGTAATCTATCATAGCGTGCCAGGCCGCGTCTACCCTCTCATTAACTCAGCACATGATAACGAAACGACTTTATGCAATATTCGGAATTCTTAGATCACGTTTTTATAATGGAGTTGTTGTCGAGTATGACTATGGGATGAGATGAGACACTGATATTTTTTTTTACATAAGTTTATATTTAATTGTAAGGTTTTTTATACCAAGAGCTCAATTTGTAACATATACACACTCATATTCATTTTGATAACTCAAGTCTGTTATTGACTAATTCATATAAAAAAAATAAAACCACACATTTCAACGTAAAATTGATTAATTTTGTGCGTCAGAATCTTCATACTTATTCAGTCGTGACTTACTCGGTGGCCAAAGCTACATTAATGACGTCATCATCACATTCAATTTTCAATGCCAGTTCATAATAAAGCCGCCTTTATATCTATATTATTAACTTTAATATTTAGTTAAAATTATAACATTGACATTCAAATGTTTCTTATGTGAATATAGAAACAACAACATCACCAGGTTTCAGGAAAGTCGTCCAAGTGATCTGAGAACTTATCTATGTTATTGCTCGTAGGTACGTCTTTAGTATCGCCTTTGGTAAGGAGATAAAAACACACAAAAACAGCCATAATTTCCACCTCGCGGAAGCGGAGTTTTATATTCAAAAATAATGGATTTCTATCCCCCTTTCAACCCTAAGTTCTAAGTAGAACTTCGAATCAAAAGAATGAATTTCATCATACATTACCTTCTCGTAACAGCTTATGCAGGGCTGAGTCAGATCTCTTCGTGGCAGGATTTTTTCAATGTCGTTATAATTTATAACCTATGTTATTCCAATTCCTAAGTAATATTACTGCGAAGTACGTCAAAATCTTTGGCGACTGATTGGCGCTTTGGCACACCTCCGTTTTTTGGTGCCTGTGGTTGTGGATTCGATCTCCAAACTAGAAAAATATTTGATATGAAAACATGGTATTTTTCTAGGATCTGGGTGTAAAATTTATAATAAGTGTGTATTTAAAAAAAACAAATAGTTATGTATGTTTATTAGTTGTCTAGAACCAATAATACAAGCTTCGTTTGGTGTGGGACTAGATTGCGTTTTCCGAAAGTGTATTTATTATTTATTTATTATCCTCACGTAATTTGGAGTTTATAGTGGTAGAATAATATGTATTTTATTAAATGTATTGTGTCCATACGAGATAACACTTGGCGAATATTTGACTCAGACACGATTGCATACGAATTGCCTAATTGGTGCTATTTTTGTTTCACTAATGTTCTTTAATGTCTGTTATTTGGGTTATTACTGCATTTACATACTAAGTAAATGTACCAATATCCTTTCAATATATACATTGCCGTGAAAACCATAATCACAAGTATATTTTCATTAATTAGGTAGCTGGCAGAAATAAACTTTTTTGTATATTAAGCTTATTATTTCAAAGTTTAAAATAAAATCTCCACCGAGATATTTCAAACTCGAAAACAAGAAAAAGTAAAAAGAGCCAAGAATAAACTCAACTTTGGCAATGAAAATGAAAAGTTTTAATTGACGACTCCTCGAGAGCACGTACTAGAGGTGAGAGGATGTTACAGACTTGACACTCACATCTTTAAATGCCAAGGGGCTCGTTGTTGAGTGTTTCTGGAGTAACACACATTTTTGAACGTATTAACAAAACATCGCATATGTGTTTTGTGTGTTGTGTGTGTGTGTGTGCGTGTGTGTGTGTGCGCGTGTGTGTGTATGTGTGTGTGTGTGTGTAGTTTAATTAGCTAACACTCTGCTATGTAACAATGGTCTCGGCAATTGTAGATAGAATTCATAAAATATAATTGTAGAGGGTTGGTAATACAAATGAATTTATATGAGCTCTTATAAAACAATATGTTTCATATTTCTAAGTACTACTATTGTAAAATTACAATATTATGAAATGTTTTGTTACTGCTGGTATTTATTATATATATTTTAATATTAAAGTGCTTTTTCAGTCTAGATTACCTACTAAAGGGAAATTATTTCCTTAAAAATTCATAACCCTCTAATACATTCAATTTAATCACAGACAAAGGAGAAATTCGTGTACAGAGCCGCAAAGTAGATGTAAAAAATTCATTCTCCCAGGAGATTACCCTCCACCTGAACAGATATTACAGGAAAGGCTTAAATATCGAGACCGTTGGGTTATTACCGCTGCGGGTTTCAGAGGTAATATGAACAAAACTATACTAAATATTAACATATCTGCAACTTTAGTCGTAATCACAAAATTATGTTTCGCATTTTCCCTAGAAATTATTTTTCTGTCATTACCTAGTGCAGTTTTGGCTCTATTTATAATCTTACTTTTATAAAAACTCAATTCTTTGCATATTTTTCTTTAAACTAAGCAGCTTTTAACTTATCTCGAAAGCTTTGATAGACGTGTTTCTTTCTGCGGCAAGTTGCTCGTATATTTCAATAACTGTCTAGAAATGAAAAAGTCGAGAGATTTTAAAAAGTTTCTTGTACATGCCTTGTTTGAATTTTATTTTACAAAAGCAACGTTCAAATCGAGCGGGAGCAAATGTCTATAAAGTTAGAAGAAATTTATATGAAGTTAGTATTAAAATAGTTGTTTAAAATGTTGACACTTTTAGTTAATGTCACTTTTGGTTATTTGTTTTAAAAAACCTTATGTTTTTAAAAAACTTTATACTAAATTGTGTAGGTTTTCTTGTGTTAAAGAAGATTTTATAATATGAATTTAAAAACTTTGTCTATGTGAAACTATAAGTCCAACTAAGTTACTTAGTCATTAGTGAACGTTGATGATTTAAATTATACGTCAGACTTGACTGTTTATATTTACGGATAATTGACCTCAGTCCATAAACATATTTTAACCCTAAACCGTTATTAATCCTATGTTAAGTCATTTACACGTCGAGGCCCTTAATAAGGACGGATATAAACGGTTGTATCTATGGAGAGTGTTTAGGAAGCGACGACTCGGAAAGTAGAATGATGACCGCTAGAAGAGTATGAGTCAATTATACTCTGTTAACTATAGATCCATTTTATTTGATATTTTTTAAATTAATGGATTTTTTTATAACTTCAAATTTATGATCAGAAAAAAATAAAAAATATATTTTCTTTCTAAGTAGTTTTTCCTAAAGTGAACTTAGGTTCAATTGTTTGAGAATATTGTTAATAGAAAAGGCTAAGTGCGTTGAGAGTTGTGTAGATAAAAGGCAAAATCTGGGACTGCCGCAACTAATGCGTCTCTGTAACGAGCAGCGACGAGTACCCTCGAGATCGCCGACAGGGTTGCGACAGGGCTGCCAAAGTCACTATTCATTAAGATACAGAACTTGGCGTTCGTGCAAAACTCAAGGGAGATTTTAATATTTTTTGCTAAGTTATGTACCTAGTTATATATTTATCCATGTTAAAATTATTTTCAAATTTAGATTAAAATAGAGTGTAAAATTGTAGGAATGGTAGACTCGATTCTTCTACTAAAAATACAAAAAAAATAATTAAAAATCTGAAAAAATATATTACCTTTATTTTGCAGCATATTCTGTTCAAGATATGTCATAATATCGAATATTATAAAATAAAGAGAAGTAATATTTATTTCGTAATAAAAAAAAGTAATTAAATTAAAAAAAAATAATAAAATAAAGCACATCCCTAAACGTTCCTGTTCGAGTTGACCTCCACTAGGCTTTAAACGAGTTCAGTACATGGAGGGTCCTTTGAGTACTCTATGATTTTCGGTCACCTGACTTTGTAGCGATCGGGTTAATCCGGACTTGGGTCCTTTATGTTATTAAATGACTTGTATTTTATATTCTCGAATGATTCTCTCAAAAGGATAATCTCTATTAGAATTATAAATATAACTTTCATACTTATTATGTGATCGTAAAATTCTAAGCCGTTTTCGTTCAAAGGGTTAGTTAACGACTGAAAATATTTTGCTGTTCAGGAAAAAAAAATCAGATAAAGAATCCAATATTGATAATGATTGATATCTGATAAAAATCTGACATAAATAAAAGTGGATTTTATCTAACCTAAGATATTGGTTTTCCCTTAATGGATTTCGAAGGTCAGGAGTCAATCGCTCCATATCTCTTTTACAAATCCGTAAAAAACACTAACACACGACATCACAAATATATTATCATTTTAAATTGCTTAATGTTTTCTGTATTTATATAAATTGTAATAAAACTTATTGAACATGACTCTTAAACAACTCTTACATTTAATTTACGAAAACATAAAATTTGTTATTAAATTATTGGTTATTTAATTTCAGTTTCAATGAAATCCATAAAAATAGAACAATTGAGCGTTTATCTCTCATGTACCTATTTTAATTGCAGAACAGATTAGCTTATATGGATTTACTACCTTTAAGCCGTATTTATGTCTTGTTTGTGTGTTTTTTATTGTTTATTAGCTGTTTCGAACGACTAATGACTTTATCAGTACGACTCTCCTCCCTCCTCTTTTTACAAATCCATACATTTTTAGTTTTATTACTAAATTGAGAGAAAATATCTCAGATTAAAAAGTATAGCAAATGTTAATAAATTTCCACATAATCAGAAGCAAAAAGAAACAAAAAAACGATAACAGTTTGATTTGCTTACATTCTGACTCTTCCGATTTATTGGTTTTTAATATATTAAACGTAAATAAATACGATCTACACATTTTTATTATTGGTAAAGGCAGATGGGCCAACTTTCGTCCAAGCCAACATGTGTTGGTACTAGTTAGTTAGTTTATTTGTTTTGTCGCGAATATCTTAGTAGTTGAGAAATATACTTCGTAATGATGAGTGATATTTACACGTGTCGGTTTACGTACATATATGTAATAAGCGAGAGAAACGCAGCGGTATTTAAAAATACATATTTCACTTTTTACTGATGACATATTTTCTTTTCATTGTCCTATTTCAATATGAGTATGTTATGTTTATTTTCAAGAACTGTCGGTTATGAAATGGCGTTTTGATTGTCATAATTGCTTATTTATAGATATAAATATATAAATAAGCAATTATGACAACCAAAGCGTCCAAATTGTAAATGTTTCAACTTAACCAAATTGTAATTGTTTCAACTTAAAATGCTATTCAAAATATTTTATACTGAGTTTTAATTGAGCTTATTTATTTATACAGCGAATTTATAGTAGGTAAGTAGAAGTTTACGAGGAAAATTACAACGTTTATAAAAACATTCCGCAAATTAAAATAATTATTAAACAGCCGCAGCCATTGGCCGAGTTCACTAATCGTTTCTCTATCTATACTTTTATAATAAAGCTGAGAGGTTTGTTTGTTTCAACACACTTATCTCTGAAACTATCAGTATTTTGGTATTTTTGTATTAATTCGACTACACATTGTCATTTATCAAATAAGATTTCTTGTAAACATCCCAGACCGAGTAGTGCCATAGATAATTATTTTTTGTTTTTTTTTCCCTTTTATCACTCCTTACTTGGGTTTTCGGGTTCTGATTTTGTCTAACATGTCACTTAAAACTGAAATAAAATAATTATAAATAAATGAATAACTTAAAAGATATTCATGGCATTTCTTGAAGATTCTTCTCTATAAAGCTGAGCGAATGAAACCATTGAGAATAAGCGCTTAAAATCTGAACTTTAAAAAGTGCAAAATATTCCCTTTTGAAAAAAAAAAAGCTTTGATTTACTTTGACTATTATAACATACATAACATTACTGTACGCGCCTTCCTAGTAATGGTTTTTTTTAAATATTGCAATTATATCATGGTACTTTGTCCACGCAGACAGAGTCAGCGATAACGGCTAGTAATAGTACGAAAATAATTTAATAGCTGTACTTATTTAAAAGTTACGAGCCTTATAAAAAATATGTTTAATATCAGTAAATTATATATAAATATAGTATCTAAAATAATAAAAAGCTTCATCATTAATTGTATAAAGGTTAACAATTCCGTTCTGTATAGATAAATGTTTCTCTTTGTCCACAGATCCACCCGTGCCAAGATAAACAAAGAGGTATGTTTTGCCTTTGTAAATAGAAATCATAAGAAAATACATTACCAGACCCTAATGGAATGGAATGGATAAAAATACAGAGTACCATTAAACATTTTTCTATAAAGGAACGATTGATGTCATTTCTTTTATATAATTCGGCTATTGTGAGTGACGTCGGCTATCGGCTATCGGCTGCTATTCAATCAATTGACCCGAGCAGCCGCGGGTACGGGTGAGAGTTTCCCGGCCCTGGAATGATTACTTTGAGCGTTATTAACGATAGTGTTACGCCTAATGGGAACGATTTGGTTACGAGATAAATTTAATGGGACGATTCCAATAAATCCCGACCATTCCTACCGCTATCTATTAAGCGTTAATGTTTACTTTTCCAAAATATCCAAAAGGATTAATCTTTACTGTCTAATCGAAAGGAAAATCTAATTAAGCCACTTATAAAATTGCTAAAACTATTTTATTGGAGCAAAACAAATAAGTTATGCCTAAACAAAATTTTCGATATTCGAATAATTAGAAGGTAGGTTTATAGGTAGGTAGGTAACAAAATAAGGCTTATAATTTAGTAGAGACTTATCTGAAGTATTAATTATATAACTTCTGTTACATTTACTCACACGTAGAATTGATCGATACTTAAGTTTATAAATATTAGTATTGTTGGTCGATGAACTTTGACGAGATAACTACGTTTATTTCATCATATTACAATAAAATTGTATCACATTTTAACTAGGATGTGTTGTGAGACGAACTGATTTTATTTAACAATATCACCATTTCCATCTGTTTCTGTTTATTGAATAAAAACTACGGGAAATTTAAATGACTACTATAAAATACAATTACACAGAATTAAATCTTATAAATACTACAAATACAATGCAATACGTCAGTGGCATGCATCAGGATAGTGAAACGAACGCAAAAAAACCCGACAACCGTATGTCGGGCTACATATGTATGTGCCTTACAACGGTCCGCGTTGAACCGTTGCGGTCAGCTAGCTCTACTGCTCTTGTTTTTACTTTATAGGTACTACTTGAATTGCTGCAGGAAGTTTGTTGCATTGCTGCTTATACAGCTGATTTATTAATTGTAACCTAGATTCATTCTTTTTTTTATTATTAGACAGCTATTGAAATAAATATTTTTTATTTAGCTAGCTTGATTATTGAAACGCTCTTTAGATAATGATCTGATGTGTCCATGACCTTGTGGAATAGAACGTCTGCATCCGTGTAATGTAATCCGATCGTGAACACTATTCGATTGAAATATTAAATATAATGCAATAACGGAATTATAAAATAGATAACTACTGATTGAGGAGTAATATCGATTAATAAACCTTCACACAAAATTTTTTATGAAATAATATTACCAAGTTTGTATCAGCAATTTAATATGGTTTCAGTTGTATAGTATGATTATTTTATTGTATGTTAAGTGTAAACTAAATGTAAAATGACTTCCATGTCAGGACTTATGGATGTGCATTAATATGAATAGTGAATGAATTATAAATATTTATATTTACTGTTAAATTGTTTACATATTTCTATATACATTATAAGAGAAATGGAAAGTGTAACTGAAGATGTAAAGAGCGTAACAAGAGTCGGACTTACTTAGTATACCAGTGTCACTTACATATGTTGATTTCAAAATGTTTAATTTAGAGATTTACCGTCAGTTGCAACATCTTCATGTGTCTTGATTAGTTTTAAAAATTATTGCTGCAAACAAAATACACTTACGCTTTAGAAAAATAATAATTTGAAAGTTACGACATATTGACGAATAAATGTATAAAACTTAATATTTTTACAATGTATAAAAATACATTGTAAAAATTATAAATAAATCCATTCTTAAATTTATTTTTACATTACAGTTTTTTTCTTTGTATTTCTTGAAAATTCAAGGATATGTAATAATATTCTAAATTAACTGATCCACACATATTTCGATTTTAAAAATTTCATCTTATGAGAACAAATTCCCGTAATCTATACCGACATATTGACAAGAAATATTGCATTGGAATTAATGCGGTGATATCCGTAGCACGAAACTATAATACAATGCTTTCTTTGACACTCTTCTACTTACTGTATATAAACACAGTTAAGAATTGCTGTTACATATTAAATTCAAATTAAGTACAATTAAATGCAGTAAGTATTATCGTATATATAATATTACCATTACTTTTAAAGCTCAAAAGTATTAATTTATAGAATAAAATCAGTAAATACCTTATAATAATATTTCTTTTTTGTTTTGTAAAAGTTAATTTTCTCGTTTGTGATCCAAACCTCGCCATGTCATGATGTACATTCTAAAAGGTGTGAGATGTCTTGTATTTTATAATATTAATATTTTTTATTTTATTTTTCATTTGTGTATCTTAAAATATTGTGCACATATTATATTTGACTTCAATATATTATATTTTATTATTTTTCTTCGCACAATTAAGATTTAATAATATTAAATTATTTTATTTTTGTAATTAAACTTGTATTGATAGTCCATAGCAAAATATTTTCACAGTGATTTGTTTTGCGTTCAAGGATTTATCTAAAGTGTCTATCTATTTATCTAAAGTGTGAAATAACTATTCTAAGAATGTTTTTGTAAAAATGACAATTCTTTTAAAGTAAAATCCAATAAAAAACTGAATTTTAGCGTATAAATTAATCTTTTTTAAACTACTCTTAAATAAAATAAATACCTTCCATGTGAACGTTTGCACCGTTATGTGTGAACTGATGATAATTGTTCATTCCATCCCGTATTTATCAACTGTCCAGTCCAACTGTTCTAATACTTAAATAAACCCGTACAATGTTTGTTCATGTTAAGTTAGCTACATGTCACGCGGCGTCGATTTATCTAGCAAATTGTTTTGAAAAAATATTGTACTAGCAAGATTCCGTCTTGGAAATATCTATATATCTATATTTTTTTATTTTATTCTGACGTTATATGTATATAACAACATTTTTAATATATATATTAAAAATATTGTTTTTTTAACAGAATGAAGTTAACGAACTCTTGAACAAATACATGCTCGTATAAAGTTGTAAATAAATTTAAAATGAAAACATTTTTACCGAGGACTGCAGCCAAACCGCAGAATGCATAAATTGTGTCAGTGAATACATACTATAGGCTAACGTAACAATGCAAACACAGTAGTGTAGCCCTTATCAGTGGAATGTAAGAACGAAATTTGTTTGTTTCAATTTAAGATTCAAAAGATCAACGTCACGTATACAGTGAGCTCCAATTCATAAAATGGTCACATGTCCTCGTATAAACTAGGAGAAGTAACGTACTGTGAATGGAATATACAGAGCTTTAAGAATTTATAAGCAATCTTGGTCTGTTGTTCGGAGACATTGTCTTAGGTGTTTGAATTTAAAATAGGGAAAATGTATGTATGATACTTTAAATATTTGATCCTTGGGTTAAGATAAATTATACAAAGTGTACCTTTTTTATATCATTCTATTTGTTATTAAAAGGCTATAATTGCATCAAAGGAGGCGTTATATTACTTTATAATATTACAGGATATGACTTTAATACCTAATAATTCCTTGGAAATAATATCACCTTATCAAGTTTATTGTACTTATATATTATTGTTTTTTATGAATCCCCCCCACAATCATATATTTGCAATCCTGAAGAAGAATACTAATGAATTAATGAATTAATGAAATGTATTAGCAAACAGGTAATAACTATTTTTATTTCAAAGTATGTTTATATTTTCAAATTTTTAGGCCGTCTTGAGTGCCAATCAGAACTGTCACACTGAATGTCGCTGAAAAACTATACAAACCTCATTGTTACAATTACGAACACAACAAACTAAAAACAGTTAAATCAGTCGAGCCGTTCTTAAGTTGAGTGTATAACCTTACATTCATAGTAAAAATTATAATGAACAAATGAACATTTGCATTATACAACTGAATATTTAGAAAATATGTCCCAATGTATGTAATGTTTTTGGTGATTTTGAAATTCACTAATCTATTAAAACTTCAAGAATTTAACCGCCATGCTAATAGTCTAGTTTCTCCCCCTCCCATCTGTTACCATACGGGTGAGGATATAATTAGTAGAAACTGAGTGCATATTAGTATATGTACTAATGACCTGATGGCAAGGGCGTGGTCTCTTCTAACACTTCAGGAGAAATGTGATCGTGACGTTGATGAACAAATATTTTACCTGCCTTGCTATTTTCATTTGGCAGGCGCTTAAATATTTATATTAAACCATGAAAATGTTTATAATATATCTTATATTATAGACATTTTAATAGTTTATTATATTTTTAAACTTGGTAATTAAACAGAAATCGTATCGTCCATAAATCTTCGTCATTACTATTTCGTTTAGTGCCGGCTCAATTATGTCGCGTGTACGAGTAGCGACTATTCGACGCGCAAGGTTGTGGTCTCATTAAACGGTTGAATCCTCCCGTCAATGGAGATTAGAGCTATTTAAATGCCAGAAATGGAAGTTAACTACCCTATATAGATTATTTCGGTGAAATATTTTCATACATGTAGAAATAGATGTGGTTGAAATGCTCTTATCACACAACATATTAAATTTTCTTTAGCATTTTTTTTTTCTTATTTTGTAGTTTAACTCGACAAGCTTTTTTAATTTAATCAAAAATCCTAGGGTACAAAAATAATTTACAAAAGTCAGTTGATTATCGGTAATAATAGGTTATGCATTTATTTATTTTTTAAAGTCATGGTATTGTCTTAAAATTATTAAAAGAAATCAGTGTTATTTAATCTAACAGATTTGTTATAAAAAGGCATGGGAATTTCTATTTGAAGCGGAAAATTATTACCTCATAGTATTACGAATGCAAAGAAAATGCATTGTGTGGTTATGACACTTTAATCTCATTGAAACTACGAGCGATAAGAAAAAAGAAGTCTAGATTATTAAAAAAATACTAAAGTTAAATATGAAATGGTTTATGTTTGAAGTTTAATCGTATTAATATTTTTAATTATGACTTATATGGATACAAAGCAAACCATATTAAAAAAATAAAACGAAACGATACATCAGTTGTTATTCTGCAATAATTTATTAAATTTTCCAATTTAATTCTCTCTTGACATTTTACAGTCGCGTTAAAATGAATGATGATATAAATTGCAAATTAATTGCTTCTTAATTGCTACTAGTTCGTTTATGATATTGCGATTGACATTATATAACTATTATAAATCTCAATAACCTGCTAAATTGTTATGAAAACATAGAAATTACAATAATTCAAGGAAACAATATGTCAATAACTGTTTTTTTTTTCTATAATAATGTTGATATATCTTTTGTGCAGTGATAAGTTTTTATGTAACTTAAAATGAACAGCGATGTGATAGACACAATCCAGAGAGTTTAATACCTCACAAATGTCATTAGCAGAAATCCCTGGAGAAAAAGGGGGCGGTCAGTGACCTTAGTTGGCTTGCAGGTCGCATTCTAGGCTATGTGATATATTATTCTATATAGATATGGATATATACGTATATATAAAGTTACATTTAGTAATCAATCACGCTTGATTGAGTGGAATTTTAAAAATATTTCCGTTATTGGTTTGTCTATCCAGTCGGAAACTGTTGTATTCTTACTTACATATATTGTGAAATACCTTTGAAGATTTATAAAATCAATAATAAATGTTCCTGCAATGTAATCTAAAATAACAATCTCTTCTATCAAACAACTGAGTTAAATACAAACGACAATTTAGTAACTAATCGGATTACTAAGAATCAATAGCTCTCATACTAGTTAATGGAATTAAATGATTCGAAACCGTTCAGCCAATTACGAGGGGAAGTTCTGGTTATAAATGTAGGGCGTTAGTGGTCTCCTACTCTATATATAATTGAAGACCTTTGTCCACCGGTGGGAATACATGCGGCTTAGTACATAATAAAGCTACCGTTGATATTGTACGATACACCATAGATATAAATGAAATCTTGGAACTTTGATATGATGAGACGAATACGAACTGGTATTGGTTGTTTAACTTAAGTTAACAGTTTCAAACTTACACACACAGTTTTAAATTTACTGTATTAAAAAAAAAAATAGTTTTAAATATATAATTCAATTGTGATTAATGCTTTTGTTACAATGAATAAACAATATGTATTTGGAAAATGTGACTGAAGGGATAAAAATATAAAAGTTGTATGGAACAGAATGATACGAAAGAATAAGTTCAAAGGCTTCTCAAATGCCAACTTTTGGATGGATGTGTGGCGTGACGAGAATGTATAAACTAAGGAAGGTGCACGTAAGAGGTAGTTTGAAAGCAGCACCGGTGATAGAATAGATGAGAAGTAATCGTTTGTCCTGGTATGGTCACGTAATGCGGGGAATTAAAAAGGATGTAAGGAGAGTCTTAAGTATGAATGTGGGAATTTTCAAAGAGATGTAACGAGAAGAGTATCAATGTGGTTATAAGAGACAAGTGTGACTTAAGAAACACGGATGGAGTGAAGAAATATATGACAAAGTATCACGCCTGCACTGGGATGATATATGGTAGTAGAAGGAATTGATAAATTGCGCTGACCCTAAATCATTGGGATAAGGACAGTTGAATGAAGATTATGGACAAGAATAAATATTTTTCATACGTTGCGTGAATAATAATTGACATAAGCGATAAAAGGAACGTTTTTTATACCTTTAGAGAAGTAGGTAACAGTAGTTCTTTTTGTGATGTTTATTTAAGTGTATGGTGCGTGTGGAGGTAGATTGTGTTTTTATTACGCGCCGACATACACGGCCAGGATGCTATTTTATTAACAGACAACACACACATCGTGTGTATATGTATCAGCCCTAGATAAAAAACATATTCTTATTTTTCATTACAAAAAAAGCTAAAATAAGCAGCCCTTAAGTAAGGTATATTCTAGTCGTTATTCTTTTATTATCATTTATCCATTAAATTTCTGTGAGTTGGATTATATTATGATATAAGATGTATTGACTGTATCATATGATGTATTGACTGTGTTATATGTTGCATTGACTGTATTGTATGATGTATTTGCTGTACTATACTGTATAAGATATATTTACTGTATTATAATGTAAATGGTATTCGACTGCTAGCTCTCAATAGAGCCTTCATTAACTTGGTTATAATTTGTGGCATGGAGATTATTTCGAGGAGATAAAAATTGTCTATATTATTTCCCGGTTTCCTAACACTTTATTCCAAAATCAAAATAGTTGCTATTGCTATTTTAGGAAAAAGACGAGCAAACAAACACAATAACATGTATAATAGCTAAAATTGAGTTAGTTTTCAAATCTGAAAACCATCACCCACCTAAATTTGTTAAAATAATATGAATAATTAAGTGGTTCTTTATTGGTCCCAAACATAATGTACTTACCCCCAAAAATATATATTTATCAAGGCATACTTAAATAACTCAAGAATGGATTTAAAAATTATCTAAACAACGCATAGTCCAAAGTAGCACATCATTTTACGATTCAAAAGAATCTTCCAATCAAACGCTACAAATTTCACTAAATAATTTGAACTTTGGTTTCTACTGCTTGGATCTATAGAAATAAGGGTGAATTTGAATATAGAATTTATTTCATAAATTATATTAAGGAAGTATAATAAAATTCCTACTTTGTACCCGTGCTGTAAGATTTTTGCATTTTTTTTAAATATACATTTTTTTGCTTACCATACGCCCCTATATGAATTTTCTTATTTCTGTCGTTTTTTTAAGAATGTTAAAGTTACTAATGAGCTCATTTCATTATCCAAAGCGGCACTATTTGACCCAAAAAAATTGCGAGTAAGAGTCTCCACAAATCAGAAAGAAGTTTTAGCTCACTAACCGTCTTTTCACAATCTGATATTAGTACACTAGTTGACCTAATTTTCTGTAGTGTGTAATTCGAAACAAAATATATTTGAACGTATTTTATTTTTAAAATAAATATACGAGTATTACAATATCTACAATGTAACAATTGACGTAAAACACAATTTTACCAAATGATAACGGCATTTTAATACAAACGTTTGTAATAGTTTCTAGTTGTTTTCTACTAATGATATATTATCTGAACTGAATGAACGTCGACAGTTCAAATGAAAGTATATTTCACAATAACACCAAGAGACCAAAGTTTTCTCAACTTCATTGCGACTTAACTTCTGTAGCGGGTGAATTTTATATTACGTCTCCAAAGAGTAATTTTGTATTGTTTAAGTTGAAGTTAAACATTCTTGTCAGTTCTTTAAGTTTCTTAAGATTATTAGATTACTTTTGTATTTTTAATTTCTCTGAAAGGGTTTTTTTTCAATTTTAACGCAGATCCATCCATTATTATCTGTAGAAATGAAATTATTCTTATTCATAACAAACTTAAACAACTGTATCAATTGTTTCCTTAAAAATAAAACACCTCATTCATTAAAGTTACTTTCAGTTCTTCTGATAAATATAATCCAGATATTTTCGAGCAGTATTAATGTCATCGCGTCCTCAAATAAAGGTGTCAATTTGAGTAAGCAGTACGGGATTCACATAAAGCAGGATACCGCTCCGGTTTTTTTATTATTTGTTATCCGTGATACGAGGAAAAGTCAAAAGGAATGTTTAAACTTCGCTGCATAAAATGAAACGCATTTCACTCCGCCTTTTGAAACCGAATCATTTTCCACAATAAAAGAAATGATAGACATTTAGCTGGCGTTTCGCTAGACGTTCTTATTTTTGTGTATTTCGCATATTTGATACATATATTTTCATCGTATATTTTATATAACTTACTCCACTTTTATATGATATATGGATATGTCTTGATTGAATTCTCGATTATATGTTTTATTCATAAAGATTTAAATTATGTGATCTTTTAGTTGCTTTTTATTAATACACAAATAAATTTTTAATACATACCTCTACATTGTGCTTTATACACAGATCGTCGAAAGATATATTTAAGAATTGAAAAGAACGTTCGGATGTTTAAGGCATTCGATAAAATGTTATTTATGTCGCGTTGCAAACCGAAACGTAAAGATTTCATCAAATTTATGGCTGTGTCTTGGATTTAGAAATCGTATTGAATTGTTAACTCTTTACCTTATTTGCAGTATATTTATCTTTAATATAATTTATGATTTCTTTGTTACAGATTCTCAATTGTTTCTGATATATCAACCCTTCTTGAGGAAAAAAGAGGTTAGTCTTTTTAAAGTTAAAATAAAACCTCTTTTTAATTTTTCATTTCTATTAATTTAATTGAAAGTATTAATTAATATTATAATGATATCGTTTTTGTAGAAGTGACTACTTTGTATTCGTTGAACCATTTTAAACTGTATAATCGAATAATGTAAATGATTAAAATGAAAAACGGTTTTTGCTACCACACTCCGTTCATGTCGGTTCCACGAAAAATTACCATGAATGGATTGGTCCCTGCATGAATTGGTACATTAAAGATTTATCAACGATAAAGTTTATTCAGTATTTCATTTGCGATATTTTCCTAAAATAATGTATATAATTTGAGCACGAATCGTAGTTTTTTTTTAATTAATGAATTTGATGTTTAATATACATATTTGTTTATTTTTTTTACAGATTCTCCTAAATGATTTCGCCGCGGACTTTACAATTAAAAATCGTCAGAGATGAATCAGAAAACTAGAAAAAAAATCAGTTTTCGATGCCACAGCTGGGCTAAATTATAGCCTAGAAAGTGTGCGTAGGAAAGTATTTAAGACAAAAATTGAAATTCAGTAACATATCCGAACATATCCCGCTAATATCAACGTCAATTTTTGTGAAAATATCTCTTTATTTGACGCTAGTCATCTATTTGTGATTATAGATAGTGTTAACATTATTGCTCAAAATTTTATTTTAAAAAAACATCCTATATTAGCTATAGTTAAAGAAGCATTAGAACTTTGAGACTAAATTACAAAGCTGAAGATATTAAAATTTAGAAGTTTAAATAAATATACCGAAAATGAAATACTACAGTGTATTCTTTCTTCGAAGAAGGACCTTGATCCTTAAAGCTGTTCTTATTATAACCGCTCTATGGTTTATGGTTGCTTTGTTAACTACGAATGGTGGTACTCGAAATGCTATAGGAGCACCACCAATCGAATACGAGGATCCAGAAGCAAAGCCTCTCAAAATGGCAAAACCAACATCAACGAAAAAGAAAAGCGAGTCATACGGCAATAACTTGTCTGATGGTAAGTTAATATTGCTTTTATTGCATGCCTTATTAGAGCTGCTATTATATAATAATAATTTGCTACAGAAAATTATCCGAATTGTGCAAATGTTTCCATTCCACTAACTGTGCATGTTAAACTGTTTGTATAAATAATATAGAGTAGTTAAAATATATCAATTAACTTAGAAGCATTTAATATTGCCGTTGTAAATAACCGTTCCTGTTCGTTTTTATATACAACTATAAGTATATAAAGCGGTGACCAACTAAATTTATTGGACTGTCGCGATTGTAGCCTCACTAAATCACAAGTATATTAGATTTCACTGGTGTTGTCCGAGGTAGCTCGAAATTCCTCTGTGATTGTCTCGAAAGGCACGCAATAGAAATGCTAATGAGCGAAGTCTTTTTGGATACAAATAAAAGTATCCCAAGAGTTTTATACGATATAAATTTAACTTCTAATTCGGTTTCCTTATTTTATAGAAGCTTGTTACCGAAGCTTTACACAACAGCACTTAAGTTGAAAAAAAATATGATAATTTCAGTATTCACACAAATTGATTTAACGCATAAAAAAACTTTGTTTTTTATATTTCGATTTGTACACGAGAGCACAACTAAAAATAGTTTTAAAAAATATAGTGACATCCAATATACTGTGTTGTGTTGGTCCATGTAGATATAATGCATGATAATAATCCTTTATACACTTCAGCACCAAATCGAGTCAATTGGATGGGTCGGATCGAGGGGAAAGAAGGTAAAAACTAATTGCTTTTGCTTTACTTGTACAATATTTTCTATTTAAAACATTACTCATATTATAACATTATGGTCTGATATATGTCTGGTACAATTTAAATGTTCTATAAAATAATATATTTTCATTTGTTGGCATTGCAACAATAATACAGATAACAATTAATATAATATCTTTTACATCACTCTTTATTCACAATTAAAAGCAAGTTAATAGGCAACAATATCACGACCTAATAATCGCTAGAAGCATAGCCCTATTCCACATACATCGGATGTACGTGCCGACATCGGATTTCCGATTGAGATCTGGCCTTGCAATGGGCTTTCATACAAATAACCCTTAATATGAGGTTAGGTTGACGAATGGCCATTGTAAATATATTATACGCAAGATTCAATATATGACCGGGTTGGACTATTCATTTATTTCTACTCTTCAATTATTCATCAATTCCGAACCTGTTAGAGCCCCATAAAAACCCTGTTTATGATATTGTCATTGTGACATATCAATGGTTAATAATTTCAATGTCCCAAAAATTTAAGGTTGATGATAATCCAGCATAAAAATAATACTTAATCGATTATAATCAACAGGACTAGGAGTAATTGCTGCTCCTGGATCGGACAACGCTCCTGGTGAACTCGGCAAGCCGGTAGTTCTTCCTACCAATATGAGTGAAGATGCAAAACTAGCTGTGTCGGAAGGTTGGAGAAAAAACGCCTTCAATCAGTACGCGAGCGACCTGATATCGATTAGGCGGAAACTACCCGACCCCAGGGATGAGTGGTAAGAATGATTTGCGCAATTGATTTATTACCGGCCCTATTACTTGTTTGGATTTCATTCGTGTAATGCTTGTGTTATTAGTTAATTACAAACAGGTAAAATCAATATATGAATACATATACTTTAGTATTATCCTATTGTTATCAGACAATATATACAAGTTTTTACCTTTTCTTTGTCTTATTTTATTCCTTTTATAATAGGTGTAAACAGCCCGGACGGTATGTTGAAGACCTTCCACGCACAGCTGTGATTATATGTTTTCATAACGAGGCATGGTCGGTGCTTCTCAGAACTGTTCATTCAGTGATAGATAGATCTCCTGCTCATTTACTAAAGGAAATTATTCTTGTTGACGACTTTTCTGATATGCGTAAGTAAATTAGGTTATATAAAAATAGATAAGATAAATTATTTAAAACATATTAAAAAACAAATGCTCGTATGCTCTTTCCCCCCTACATAAATCCCAGTGTCTTGTGTATATTTCATTTATGATTAACTTAATATTGTAACAAAAACGGTAAATTATTAATACATTTCTAGCGCATTTGATGCAACAACTTGACGATTACATGTCCTCGCTGCCTAAAGTGAGGATAGTCCGCGCGACTCGACGCGAGGGTCTCATTAGAGCGAGGCTGCTGGGTGCTAGATACGTTACAGCGCCTGTACTCACGTATCTTGATAGTCATTGTGAATGCACTGAGGGTAAGTAAAAGCTTATGTAGTCGTCAGTAACTGAACCACTTACTGTTTCACCCAAAAAAAAAAAACATTTATCATGATTGTTTGTAATACATCGTCTATCGCTGTAACAAGGTCAGATATTTAGAACAAAAATATATATTTTTTTAATTTAGTATATTTTCTTTGCAGGTTGGTTAGAACCGCTTTTAGACAGGATTGCTCGCAACAAAACAAATGTAGTTTGCCCTGTTATTGATGTTATTGATGATAATACACTAGAATATCACTATAGAGATTCTTCTTCTGTAAATGTTGGTGGTTTTGACTGGAACCTACAATTTAATTGGCATCCAGTACCAGCAAGGGAAAGAGCGAGACACAAACACACTGCTGAACCAGTTTGGTCACCGACTATGGCTGGTGGTCTCTTTGCGATAGATAAAGAATTCTTCGAGAGACTAGGGACATACGACAGTGGTTTTGATATATGGGGTGGTGAGAATTTAGAATTATCTTTCAAAACTTGGATGTGTGGAGGAACTCTTGAAATAGTTCCTTGCTCGCATGTTGGTCATATATTCAGAAAAAGATCGCCTTATAAGTGGAGAACTGGTGTGAATGTTCTTAAGAAAAATTCCGTCCGACTTGCTGAGGTATATAAATATTATAAAAAATTTACATGTCGCCTAAGCATTGAATGTGTATTTACAGTTTTCTATTTTAAGGTGTGGTTGGATGATTATGCAAAATATTACTACCAGCGTGTTGGAAACGAAAAGTTTGATTATGGTGATATAAGCAGTAGGAAAACTTTAAGAGAAAACCTTCAATGTAAATCATTTGAATGGTTTTTGAAGAATATCTATCCAGAGTTGTTTATCCCTGGCGAGTCCGTGGCTCATGGAGAGGTTTGTATAACTCACGTTACAACATATTAGTTAAAATCATTTAATTCATCTTTCATGATTCCAGGATTGAGTAGATAGGAAACAAATTTAACTAAATCAGAATTATTAGAGTGCAATTATATATTTTTATGGTGTACTTCAAAATTATACAGATTAGAAATGTCGGCTTCGAAAAGACATGTCTGGATTCCCCAACGCGGAAGTCCGATCACCATAAGCCTGTAGGACTATACCCGTGTCATCGTCAAGGAGGAAATCAGGTCTCCTGTTATTTAACACCGTTGCGGCAGTACCAACGTTGACTTATAAATTGTACCGATTTTCCCTTTTTGCACTCTATTTCCTTGTATCGTTGCACGAGATATAATGCATTAGTTTTTGTCATGGTGTTAGATTCAAAACGAAGTGTACGGACGTTGTCTCGATGGTGATTCTGAAGAGAATTCTAACGAAGTTAGACTAATGATACACAAGTGCCATAGCGGTGGTGGCAGTCAGGTATAAATACGTGAGAGTATGTGTTTCTTGTGGGTTTTGCACAAAACTTATTCTAATATGAGGAATAGGTCTGTTGTTTAATCATTTTCACTTCCATCAACATTTTTACTTGTTTTATTCCAAGTAATAATGTCATCAGCACGCTTGCTTGCACTTTTTAAATTATGGATGGCATTAGATCGCGAATCCCTCTTCGGATATGTGCGTGGACTCTGCCGCTGGACCAGAGGATATGAAGAAGCCAGTCAACCTTTGGCCTTGTCACGGAGAATACGGCAATCAGGTTTGTCGTCCTAGACTCTGCCTTTGCTTTTTTTTGGATTTTGGTATTCATCATCATTTGTAGTTTTGAATATAATGGTGTGTGTGTCATATCGCAATGACTAACCAATTAAGCTTCTCGAGTTGGTGATTTTTTAATTTTTTTTATGTATATGCTACTAATACGGTTGCTATAACTTAACGAAATATATTTGATCATATGTTCAGGTATAATTTTAACAATATAGATTTCTAATCTTTATGATAGGATTAGACACGCACAATTGCCTACAGGGAAAATTAATTTGGTACTTCTTTTAACTTGTATCATTATTGAATTGTTATTTAATATTAAATACATTTTGAAATTTTGGTACTGCCGCTAGGTATATTTATTAGTATTTAAGCTTAGTTAACATATAGATTTATTTAATTAACTTCAAAATATATATTATGTATAAATATTGATTTTATATAATAAATTTCACATTCAAGATTTATATTTTTATGGATATTAATATAGAGTTGGTTGGATTGTGGTTATCATAAACTATATTATTGAGTATAATAGTATATATACTTCTATTAGAGCCATAAATATTGGGTTTGGTTTGGGACAATCAACGTACATGTAATTTAGAAAAGTATATATTATCAGGAATTTCATCATAATTCAATTGTGCTAATATCAAAATGTTAACCAAATATTTTCAGTATTGGATGTATTCCAAGAATGGCGAGATTCGTCGTGATGAAACTTGCCTCGACTATTCAGGTCACGAAGTTGTCTTGTACCCTTGTCATGGGGCCAAGGGCAATCAATTATGGCTGTATGACCCCTCTGTGAGTATACAAATTTATTATTATAAGATTAAATATATTTTTGTTGATTTGCTATGAGTGTATATTTTACTTAAGTATCTTAAGTTTTTTTATTTTGAAGCAATGTATTTTTTTTAAATTTCTATGTAATTGTTTATTCAAAGAAATTTTAAATTTCTTACAGACAAAGCTCTTAAAACACGGTTCAAGCGAAAAGTGCATGTCGATATCCAGAAACAAGGATAAAATAATGATGGAGACGTGCAATGAAGGGGAGAATCGTCAAATGTGGAAAATGGAAAACTTTAACGCTGATAGACTGAATCCGGAACTTACGGCTGAGTAGCCGGAGGCCTACGACGAAGTTCTGTTCATATAAACAGACGAATATACAATTTGTGACAGTGTAATCATTTGTTGAATGCACGTGCTTTAGAGTCTATGTGTATTGCTGTACATTGAATTGTTAGAGGATTTCATTATGTTCCTTTAGTATACTGACTCTAATTGGGCCTAATATATATATATTTTATTGTGTTTTTCATTAATGATTAAGTCTATGTCTATGGTGATGTCTACGTTTCTGAATATATTTCTTTTCATGTAACTGTTTAATGCTTAATTTCTTATATTAATTTGACTAAATGTTACAGATCTTTTGTATTATTATCAATTGTGTAAAAAAATATTGTTATAGTATTCAATATCAAGTATTAATGATAGGAGCTAGAATTTAATATTTACTGTACATATCTTGATACATATAATAAATCTTTGTATTAACTGAATTTTAATACCTAATTGTATTGTATTTATATGGATAACATTGGTGTTATAATCTAGTTTCGATATAGGTTATTGTGATTTCTTCACGTCTTAGTTAATAAATGGCTCTAGTGAAGAATATTTATATAAAGTACTGTAGTTAGGTATTCGATTAATAAAATATCATATATTAATTAGTTTACATTTCATATAAGTGAATATTTTTGTATGATTGAAGAGTTTCAAAGAATTTATTTTATAATGTAATTGGTTTCTTAGTTTTGGTGTATTTTAAAATATTTGTCAAATAGGACTGATTTTTGTTTGTATAAAAGTTTTATATACAATGTTACAATTTTATTGATAACAACAATATAAAATATTGATTCATTTTCTTATTTAAATTTAGGTAGGTAATAAAGCATCTTACCACTTTTGTATATGAGATACATATTTGGTTCTCAGTGCAGACCCTGTGTAACTCCAAGTCACCCATACTAAGGTCTTAGTTTGATTGCATCCTATTTTTATTGTCAATTAATTAAAAAATATATTATAACTCCTACTTTTAATGAAGTATCATTAATATTATGTGGCAATAAATTTGTATTAGTTCTTTTGATTCTATAATAAGTCATATTTTTGATTTTAATACAATATCAAAAATACAAATAACTTATTACAATAAATCACTATAATTTAGTTAAAATATTAAAATTTGAGTTGACTCTTAATAGCCTTGAAGATAGATTGTTCTTGAAAATATTTAATAGATTCCAGTTTGTGATTTTAAGGTTAATGCGTAGAAAACTGCCAGTTACATATTGTAGTGTAAGTTTGTAAAGATATTGTAGAAATAAACCTTTTATTGCTCACATTAGCAAAAGAAGATCTATTCATATCAATGAAGATAATAAAAATTATGTGCCAGTAGCGTTTGATTTAGTTTGATTTCCTATCTATAAACTTGAATCAAAAGTCTTAAACTTATCGATGTAAAAAAATATCATAGTAAAGTAAGTTTGGTTTCGAAATTTCTGTAATTTTTAATAATCAACTTAAAATATAATGTTGAGAGGCGGTTTGTAGTTGTATTTTAAATTGTTTTAGAGATAATTTAATTTTTTGGAAACAAAAATAAATTTATCAAAGCAAAATATATTTTTCAAACATTGTTTTTTTTAATGTAGCTTGAAAACCTAAAAAAATGTGACAAATGAAAATATTATATATTGAATATTTCTGATATTATTATAAAAAAAACATTCCTGATTATGTTTCCATAGAAGATATAATATTTAAATCTATCGACATATTTCTTGTTGGGTTAAGACGTTAATGTGCCTTATATATTTACGTAATATTGATGTTGAAATTTCTGTACATAATGCAATGTCTCTTGTATAAACGGCGTAACGTTAGTTGGTATTTGTAAAATAAAGCATATGTTGGATTTGTACGTTTTGTGTTTCAATTTATTCCTAATAACAGAAATATATTAAAAATATACATAAATGCAACAAAAGTATTTGTCCATTTAAACTAAACTTAATTTGTCGTTTGACTTCTAGTTAGTTGATTTTTAATAAATTCAAAGCCGATCAAATCAAAGAGATCAAATGTTAAAATATGTCAACCGTATAAATATCCAACGAATACTATCTTTTATTAAAATGGAAAAACAAAGTCTGCCTAATGGGAATAGTTATTTGAATTTTTTTTTTAATTTTAGGCACTGTATCCTTTTTAACAGATTAGTTCTTTAAGGCCTTATTTACATAATTGATTTGATACAGATATTTCTTAAGACTATCTCATTTATTTTTCTCACTAATTTGCCATGTTGTTTATACAATTTATTAAAACAATAAGTCGAACAGTGTACTGGAGACGGTGAGCAGGGTGCATCAAAGTAGCACGCGAGCCTTTAAGTGCTTGATATCACAAAACTTTTTAAACAAACAAGATGCAAACATTAAGAGCACCATAAAAAATATTATAAGTTTTTTCAATAAGTTAGACCGTTCTCGAGTTACGAACATTTTAAACTTTTATCTTGAGTTTTCAGACTGTGCAATAGGCCCAGTTGCTCGTATTATAGAATACGAATCCATAATCTCTTCCAAATTTATTGAGAAATTTGATCATGTATGTCCATATACCCCTACGCAAATTACAAAAGCCTTTTAGGCTAGTTTCGAAGCAATTGCCTTCGCTTACTTCGCTCGCTCAGTCAATAATTTGTTTATAACGTGTTGTTTAATATGATCGACAGTTCTTTAATATAATACAGGACTTGATTGGAGTTTCCACTAAATATATAGTTTTAAAATAAAATTGGAGAGTGAATGAATAGTTTTTTAAGGACGGTTACATCTCATTGACTGTTCGTTTTGCGATTCTCATATGTTGGCATAGAATTTGTTGCCTTTAAAATATTAATCCATTTCTTTTTTTGACTCAGACGTTAAGAATACTTTTTTTTTTGTTTTTTTTAGGTTTACCATTTTCTTTTGTTTTAAAAATTACTTTGCAGTTTTGTCACAGATAATGAATTGACTAATTTTTTACAGTGCTATTAAAATGTTCTACTTGTCGTATTTTTTTTCTAATATCATGTTTCCTTTTTCTAATAATTTTTAATGATTGTGAAAAACAATTGTGACTGTAATCAACGGTTCTTTGTTCCTGTCTAATTGCAATTATCTTGAAAGTACACAATAAAGAATTTTTAGATAACAACGGTACAAATAAAACATTTATGTCTTGTTTTACGATACTGTAAACTCTGAATCTATGTTATTCCCGAGACACAGTCCTTACATCAATATTAAAACTCACATAAAGTTGCAATGGACCCTGACCGATTTCTTCTTACGTTAGACTTTCATTTATTTCCTTTACAACCTGAAATGAATAACATACAACCATCCCGCGTGTCGGCAAGTCTCGTATCTTAACGTCTCGGTCATTGATTTATTGTCATGAAAAATGTATTTTGGAATAATTTAATTTACTGTTTTTTTAATAACCATATCTACAAGCTATTATTTTTTTCTAGTAATCTAAGAGCAGGACAACTTGACAAGTTTTAGACATTAAATTATTCCATAAGTTCGCTTCGGGTGATGTAAACACGCGGACAAAAAGATAATTAGATAAACCGACAGTATAAATTAATATAATAAGTTTGTATCACTTAAGTAGCTACTTAACGCGTAGCCATTACTTAAAAAACATACCTACTTAATCTAAACTCGTTACTATTCTATTTTATGAACAATAACGAAGAGTGTTATAGCCGTTATAGAGTAGACGATATGGTTGTAGCCGATATCTCTTTGTGTGTCAGTTCGATTGGGGCATCGTATCTCCCAAACGGAAGCACAGTTTCATTACGTGTAAGATTCAAAAACGTCTCTTCATGGCATATACATTATATATCAAAGTGTTCCCTAACTGATATCTGACGACGATTGCAGTTTTTACTTATATAATTGTACATACTGTAATATTCAATGAATATCAGTTTTTATACAGAGATTAGTTGAATGCTCAATAAGCTTTTCTAACTTATTCAAAGTTTTGCCATTTTGCAGTTATTTGGCCACTCACAACCATCGAACACTCACAACCATCGAACTTTTTTATTCAACCTGTCGGACGTAAATTTTAATATAATATGAGGACGAAACCATAGAATTATAAATAATTTTAACTGAATAAATTATATTATACTTCACAGGAATGTAGAAACTTATATTAAGTTGATTTTTATAAAATATTTTATTGCTTTATATTAAAATGGGGAAACAAGGTAAGCCAATTGGGAATAGGTTTTGAGAAGCAAATTTCCCAATTCAAAGGAACTGGATCATTCATAATAGGTTAGTGAACTGAAACTTTACTTACATAATTGATTTGTGAAAGGTATACTTTACAGCCATGCATTCATATACATTTTGTCCTTTGTAACCAAAAACTTACTTTTTAGATCAACGATGTACTTAACATAAAAAACTGTAAAAAATAATTAAAAAAAAATCATTCAAGATTTAATCGTTCTCATATTTAAAAGTTTTATCTATATTTTGGGGCTGTGCAATGGGCCTTGTAACTCATATTTAAGAAAACGAATCCAAAATTCAATTTCATATACTTTTATACTATGATCACAAATCTTAAACAAAATTAAATGTTTTAAATAACATACAAATTTAGCTACATATATGTATAAGATTTTTTTGTGAAATTACTGACGTAAATAGAAATAAATTCCAAAACGATATAGTTAAGGTATTTTTTTTTTGTTTTTGTGGATTATTTGATGTAAAATGTAACTTACTGAAGATTTATTGTACCTCTTATCAAGTAGAGTTAAGGCTATTTACATTTGTTCAATAACCATTCGAAGAGTACAATCTGAGTATTTCAATTCAAGTTTCCATTGAGGAAACCTTAAATTCAATGGATATATCCTAGGTCGTGATTCAAATTGAAACGTTATTCTAATGTTAACATCTTTATTCCATACGATAAAAACGTATGATGGAAAAGGGTGGTTTTAAAACTAACTGCATGAAATATCTGATGAATTGAGGGAACTAATACATTTATTTGCAATTTAAAAAAATACTATAAATAATCATATGATAATAACAATAAATACGGGAAGACTTACTTTTATCGTAGGTAAATATAATATTCAAATATATTTTAACTCAAATTCAAATATAAATCGGCTATCGTGTTTCGAAACATCCGTCCGTACTCGGACATAATCAAATTCAAGAAAGCAGAGTGAAGCGATGAATCGTATTTCCTTTAGATCCCGATACTAACTGCCAGTGAAATTTTAAGATGAACTACTGCATCTAAATTTGCTATGTCACCAAATGCCAAATTTGTTTGGTTAACTCCTATTTTATTAACACAATAGTTGTTGCCTCAAATAGGTGTAGCAGAGGAAACAGGCCATCTATTATACAAGCAAAAAAGATACAAATCTTTATTAATAAACTTTATTGTAATTATATCACAAGCAACTTTTTGTTTCTTCCCCGTGAAATGAAAGTTCCTGTGGTAAAAAGTATTAAAAAATAATTTACCATACACCAAATTTTAGTAAAAATAGCTCTAGTAATGACTTATGATTAATTGTAAATGAAATAGTTATCGCTTCAGTCTTATTTAGTTTCAAATTAATTGATTAGAATATGGGGGTATACGTTGAACAATTTCGTTTACAGTGGGGATAGATTTATCAGAAATCAAGAAACGACACCTCAGACTTATAATTTGAAATCAGTTTTATTTACTTGCCGTAGGAACAATAATTAGACTGAATTTATTAATTGTATGTGCTTTGGTTTAATTTAAGTACATTTTTCTTAAATTATATATTATTTATATTTTTATAGAGTAATTAATTCTGTATATTATATAATTTATTTAATTCTGTATATTATTTTACTATTTTCTTTACTGGAATGCAATATTCGCAATATATAACATGAAAAAAATCTTTTATATTGATAGTCTGTCATTTATAATATATTTGAAAACTGTATGAGGAATCTACATACAATTTTGAGTTTTCAAATATTGTAGATGCGTGTTCATTGTTTTAATTTTTTTAAAACACATCATGATTAAGTTTATACCTATAAAATAACTAAAAGTAAATATGTTAAGACAGAAGAATAATTATATTTAATTAAAAAGTGTAGAAATATACCAAAAAGCTTAAGTTGTTTTTTAATGTTGTATCCCTAAAATGTTTACTTTAGTCACTCTTGTTAAATAACTAGATCTTGCCAGCTTATGAAAACCGACCTATATGTGGAATAATAATCTAGATCAAATAAAATTTAATTAGCAACTGTCGCATAGTTTTGTTGTATTGTTATTGTAACCCAAATCAGTTTGTGTGTGTTTTAATGTAAAAGGAGATATTTTTTTAAATTATACTGGCAAACTATCAAACGGATTACAGATGGTTAAATAGTTGCACATCTGCAAATATGGGTTGCATCTACCATATATTTGAATTAAAGACGATCTTTAGCCAAGGACTTAATCCAGCCAGTTTCTTCCACTATAACATTCTAAAGTATTAAAACCTTCAACTTATTATTTTATAAAAACACAGACCCAATAACAACAAAAACCTCAATTCTGTTATAAAAGCTGTAGTTGATTGCAACCATTCTTTAAGCGACTAATGGAATTTTCAAATGACTACAAAGGAATAGTTGGACTACCCTCGGCATAATCGATGCTCCTCATTAGTGTTGAAATTTTATTTCATTTGTTATTCTCTTTTATGTTGATTGTATTGTTATGAAGCAAATATAAGAAAATGGAATAAATGAAACATATAACATATATATTTATTTTTTAAATCTGGATAAAATAATCTGGATACATAAAATAGAAAAGTTCACATTCTCTAATGATCTGAATTTCAATCCTCCTTTGGAATGCTTATTGGTGAGTTTTTCACCAATTCTCGGGTAAGTGGTAAATGATAGTACCCATAATTATAATTTTGTCTTAGCCCCCTCTTACAGCAGCTTCGAAAAGTTATGAAACGGTTTTATTTTCTCTGCGTGTTTTTAAGTTATGTGTTGTATTTCGTGTCTAACGACCAAGATAAACGCTTCATAATTAAAAATGTATATTCATTCTTATGTAATATTATTCTATGGTGTTGGTTTGAAAGATTTTAATCCTTTTTTTTTTAAGTAAAATGAAGTTTGTGAACTATAATTTGATTTTAAAAAGCAAGCAAGTAATTGAAGGTATTTTATAAATCAAATTAAATTTTAATTTTCGAAAGGACGTAATAAATCCTTGTTTACTAACAAAATATAGGATGTTAACAGAATTTTATTTTCCTCCTCAAAGTTTTCGCCCAATATTTCAAGTTGAAACGGCGGCATTAAAAGTAAATTTGATAATTTGATGTTATTTTCATAACCTGGCTCCTTTTATAGAAATTATTTCGATGTATTTTATGTGAAGGAAACCAAACAACATAATAATAAATCTTTTTATATTTAAACTTTCGTGAACCGTGTTCAAAAAGATAAGACTATCAACTATAGTTTGTTAATGATAGTAACTATGGTGGGAGAATACGTACGAATAAAATACGCTACCAACTGATAAATACATATATTGATTACAAACGTAAAGGTGGAAATCTTATTAATTGTGATAATATAATTTAAAAAATATTAGTACATATTCTAACGGTTTCAAGCAATTTTAATACACTATGATAAATAAATATTCAATAATACTTATAAAGGTCTCTTTTACAAGGAATCAACCAGAAATTAATAGCCTATTGCCCCCCAACGGCAGCCTGTATGAAATTGATAGCTTACTTGAATCCGTCGGAGCTATGTTCAGCAGACAGTCGATAGAGAGTAACAAATTGTTCAGAGATCTAAACCCATTTCAAACCTAAGAGGTAGCATGTTCAGGTCTGGATGCCTATCTTCAACCTATTCCTTTTTAACAGAGGAACCGATACTAGGTGTATGCGCGGTCGCATACAAGGGAGTTCTGTCGTGGACATTTAGTTCGGCACCTGGAAAGTAGTCGCGTTGCCAGGCTGTTGAAGAGTCGAAAACGAGCCGAAAACGAACCTGTCATATCACCTCTTTATCCGTTTTGAGGTTTCCATCTCTGGCGTGATTCTGATCGGGTCACCACTGCAGTCATTTTTTTCGTTCAGGTTTGAAAAGTTTGAATCGAGAGATGTCAAAGGAAGCGACCATCGTTCAAGGCCAGGCGTATGCCGATCTCCCACACAGTGGTCGCCCGAAGTTTCTGAATTTTGGATGAATAATTCCCAGCTCGAAGATACGTTGTCACCGCCAACACGCCTCTCTCTCGAGGTGTTATAGTTTATCTTGCATGTTGCTCAGACAACGATATGTGTACTTATGGGGTTGGACGTTAATTACCGGTTTAGTAGTTTGTGTACGCCTGTTCCTTTTTTCCCTTTCTACTGTATTCGATTCGGTCCTTATTATGATTCCAAACATGGTATGGACTTGTTTGACTAAATAATAACCGGTGAATTTGTCTTTATTAGAATTGATCTCTCCCTCAGAAAATACTTGTTGTTGTCTATTTATGTATCCTGGACATACCGAACGGCTTTAATAGTGTATATTAATAACTTAAATCTATTTAGTTAATGTGTATAAACTAGACTTAATTAATTTATATTTTATTTCTGGTACTCGTACGTTAAGATAATTCAATAATATAGTACAACATTAATAATGTTTCTTGAACTAAAGTTCATCTGTGTCAAGTTTGTTGTACTTTGTTTATAACTGTTTATGAACCTAATAAATAAAAGCAGTCTGACCCGGTTTATTTTATTTGTTATGTCTTTGAGTTTGAGTTAGTATTACAAAATTCTAACCACGACAGTTTTACAAAAATACTTGTAAATCCTTAAAAAGTAAAAAATAGGGAGAAATTTTAGAAAATTGTTTTAAATCATTATACTTGCAGTTTTCACCTTAGTACAATAAATTTTTCATTTTACATATTTTGGAGTTAAGTAAAATGTTTTTTTATTATAATTATTTTAAATCTTATTAAATACTTAAACTATTGTGGACTATAGAATAATAAGAGCCAACAAAGTTTAATCTTAGGTTTTATTTACCGTATCGCGTTACTTCTAATAAATGGCTTGGCAAGGTCATCTCTAATGATATAATAAATATTTTAAGCAATATTTTAAAAAGGCCTCTTACAATGTTAGTAATATTTCAAGATAAATTATATATAGTAAATATAGAATGAAAAATAAACTGCGATACGTTAGCTCAATTGGTAGTGCGGTACTTTATTCAGACCCATAATAAAATCGCTGTATTAAAACGTGTACTTTGTAACCCTTTTAATGAAATAATAGGGGACAGAGGAGTACGAAATTTGGCAGTGCTAAAGTTTATATTTAGCAGAATTGCAAAAAATATGATATTTATATATAATAGAGCATTAAAAATAAAATATATAATAAGTCCTTGCAGATATTATAATTATTATATAAACTCCCTTATTTTTAACGTCAGCACTGTCAATGTCAAGAATATATTAGTCAGATGTCAAAGAAGAGCTGATGTCAAAGAAGACGTAATTGAATAAAACATTATATATTATGCATAGATGTGTTGGTCCATCTTCAACACATTAAAAAATTATAGACATTTTGAAAAGTTCATGACACAGACGTAGACCAAACAAGAGTTTGTATGTTTGTTTATATTTTTGTACCGGAATCACGCAGATAATACTGAACTGCTATAATCACAATAAAATTAGAAATGTAAGGATTTCTTACACATTTTCTGTTATGATAGATGGCTAATTATGCGGTTCAAGATCACTCTTTGCCCTTCTGTTTCTCTGAAAATAGCTTGTCATTTACATGTAAATCTGTGAAAGCAGTTTTACTTATTTACAATCTAAGACATTTTTTAAGATATATCTTAAAGAAATGGAGTCGTCCTTTTATTTGAGATTTTAAAAAATACAAACATTTCAAGTGAATGCAGTTTCACTTGCAATTGTAATACATCTTTCAAAATATCTCTTTTAGAAATGAAATCGTCCTTTTATTTAAGACAAAATATAAAATGCTTAAATCTTTCGTTTAACTTTATATATCGTGGTATATTGTTTTTATTATTGCAAGCTCACTATTACTTTATCTTTGAACACGACCAATAAACGATTTAGAGACAAGAAAATAACTACGTATCTTAGGTTAGTGACCAAGTCTTTACATCAATATTAAAGTTCACTTAATGTTGCCATACACCGTAACCAATCTTTTGTGCGGCATTTAAATCTTGACCATACATCTTCATAACTTTTATTTGTTATTTATATTTGTTAAAGCAGGACAAGAAGTATTTTATTTTCTGTCAAAATATACGATACTTTTATACATTAGCTTTTTACTATGACTCATCTTACGTGAATGAAGAATACAGAGGTCAAAATAAAGAAGAAGGTATGTAAGCGCTACGCTTCCTGGCGACTAATGTAGGCTGAGTACTTTTTATAAATTCTTAAAGAAAATTGGATCTTATGCGGACCAAAAATATTATTTGCATAAAAAAATACATTATTTGCCAAAACTCGAAAGCTGAGAACATATGGAATAGGAAATTTTCAGTTTATCCCATATTTATTAAAAAGACTTCTTGGACTGGTGATCAATGAGTTCTATTATTTTTTTTTTTTTAAAATGGGGACTGGACACTGGAATTCCACTTGGGACCAGTATAAGTTTTCATATTAAATATACTCGGAAACTATATATTTATAATTCTTCGTATTACTTGCAACGAGATTAAAAAAATAAAAATATAGTCTGCCAGAATGTTCGGATTTATTAGGAGATCAACTTTATTTTAGAGACAGAAGCAATTTTGGGATGAAAATAAAGCAACAATCTGAATACTATGAGCACTAAAGAGTTGCAAAAAGACATATCTTCGGAAAATCTCATGAAGAAATAGTAACAACTCTCCCAAAATATAGAAATGCATCAGAGCTCGAGTCACGACTTCAATTCAAAAAACAACTCATGATAGGTGCTCAAACAAATAAAGTAGGATTAGGATTAGGATGTAACGCGATGGGCCCGACACCCTCAGGGTGAATCCATGGAATGCTAAGAAGCTTAATAAAATACGTAAGCAAACAAAAGTAAATTTTTGGCATTGTTTAAGGCCTTATTCAATGTTTTATTTTGATTGTAACAGTACGAATGTCGTACAGTATCAAATGATAAAACACTAAAAATAACAAGACATTGCAAAATACTAACATGAGCAGGAGAGCGTCCTAAAATTGACGATCACCAGTCTTGTCAATAAAATGATCACATAAACACTAGATACGCAATTGCAATTGTACCAAACTGCATATGGTCCTTCAACGCATGTTTTTTGGAAGACCGTCAAATAAGCCCGTCTTCGCAAGTCATGTAAGAGCAGAGCCCGAAAAAAAGCCTTTATTTTATATTTTATATTCTGGACTATTTAAACTTAAATTTAAACTCAGAATAACCTTCTTTTGTATAAGTAATTATTGATTTTTTTTTAGTTCGTTTTCTAGTTTCAATATAAGGAAACGTCAATATAAGGATCACTGGGCATATACGAAGTATCAAACATCTGAACAGTAATTCTGAGCGATAACGAAACCTCTTGGATTCGGGAATGTTTTATTATATACGTTTTTACAAAGCGTCCATATTAGCTAGGAAAAGTTTTTAAAACCGCTATACACAATTTTTGAAAAACTAGATAGCATCTTCCATATAAATTGAATTAGAAAGAAAGGAGTTTTTCTTTTCAACATTTGTATGCTGTGGATACCAAACAGTTTGAAAGATAAATTTTACACATCGTGCTTTCCATTTTACATAGACTATTAAATTGTGCACAAATTGATATTCAAAGAATACGTAAAATATAATTATTTGATTAAAATGCAATTTTCTCTAGCTCACAGTTAATACTAAGGAATTGGTTAGATCAGTAAAAATATTTAAGTTTCATTAATACATAACATACTTGTGAAAATACCAAATTCTTATCGACTTGTAATTCCACATTTTTTCAATTCCAGGAACGCCACGCATCCAGACGGTAGGGATGTTTTTGTAGCCAATGATAGTGTCATCGCGGAAGTAGTAGGCAGAAATCAGATCATGGCCTTGAATATCGAAAAATTCCAACATACGAGTATTATTGGTAAGCAAAAGGATCAGTTTTCTGGATGGCAGTATTTACGAAATTGATGTAAGACAAAATCCATAAAGAACGGCTTTTATGGTCCACCCAGTAAAAAAACTGGTGATCCACTTGCATAAATTCCCTGGGAACTTATAGGTAATAATGCGGGTATTACATATTTTGATAATGTCTTGTGTGCTACTAGTATAATGTAATTTAGTAGAGTTTTTAAAATCAAATCTGAATATGTTGGACATGTTGGTGTTGGACATGTGGATATGGAAATAATTGCCTAATACATATTATAAAGAGTAAGATAAAATACTATAGGCTGGTGCCCTTTATATTTTTATTTACACATAAACTACTATCCAATACTATAGAATTAAATAATCTATATTCATAGTTAAATTGCTTAGACTATACAATAGATTTTGCTTACGGACGCATTTCTTTTACTGTTCATTTTGCAATTTTCCTGCCGCTGTCCGGGAATCGCCATTGACAAATGGCGATTGAATTTAATGTCAAAAAAAAATGAAAATTTTTAAGAACACCTTGTTAAAATGTTAGACAAACGAAAAGTGCTGGCACACATTATACTGAGAGAGTGTATACAATATTTTGTCACTCGAATTGCTATTGCTTAAAATTTCCATCTCAAGGGCTAGTGCTTTTTGTGGTCAATGAACTTGTATCTTCTTTGGAGATTAATAAAAATTCTTACAAAATATCTTAAAATAAATACATAGAAAACCTCGAAGAACTAATGTATGAATTACTACACCTCATATTTTTTTAATAGTAATTGACCTTTCTGGTTTCGAATTTATTGCAAAAAATATACAAATGCAATAACATCTATATACAGCTTAGAAAAAGGAAAGTTAGATTAAGCAAAAAGATAACTCATAGAATGTATACTAGGTCTATCTACTTAGTAAATAAATTCTTACACTTAAAATTGTAGAATTTAATTTATCGTTCAGCTAAATAACGTATCAAAATGGTTAAAATAAAATAAATATTCACTGCGCTGTCATTAAAGTAACGACGGACTTACTTTTTTCTATTATATCTTGTAAATATTGCTTGAACTAGTTTTTACTAATAACAAATATTTTATATTTGTCTAGAAATGCTAAAAGAAATTTAATGTAGAATATTTTCTTGAATAGTGAGAGCAAAGGTAGATTTTTCCAAGTTGTTCGTGTATTTTTGTCTAATCGTATATAAAGTGTTCTGAATAGTAAGTAGACAAACAATTATTTTTATTAAGTACAATTGTAATGCGTGCAAGGTCATTAAATAATTTACTCATTACAGTAGCAAAAACTATAGCAATAAACACGATGGTTGAGATATACTTTTAAGTGCTCATTTTGAAAGGAATGAAAAGTTAACAAATAAATAACCATATGAATAAATAAATGATTTTTTTTGTTATTCGTTTAGTTATTTATTTGTCTATATAAACGAAATTTCTCATTCCTTTTAAAAAGAGCACTTAGAAATATATCTCATACTAGAAAAACACAAAAATATTAAGTTACATGCAAAGTTAAATTGTTAAGACGTTATATGAGATCTATTGAAAGTTTTGAAGGATTCGGTATTTTGGTGGATTTTCTCAAAGTCATTGAACATCGGAACTTTTTCATTTACGTTGTCGGACATCGCCTGAATAATATATGAAGCTAGATTCTTGGAATTGGGTTTAAAGATATTTATTTCTCATAGAGAACATACTGTTAACTAATACAGAGATTAAGTATATATTATAAGAATCAGAAGTAAAGTAGTACACTTAAAAAAAACAATGAATTCAACAAAGAATACAATTTATTAATTCTTAACAAAATTATAAAATAACCTTTTAATTTACGACTACCTTTTAATTTACGACTAATTATCGAATCTAAACAAAAATAACAACGTAACGATTACTTTTAAAACAATAAAGCAAAAATATTTTTTAAAAAAATGGCTTACGTGACCACTGCCACACAATATCACACTAACACCGAATTAAGAACAAAATTAATATGTCCGTTCGACCCGAGAGCAAGATGTCATTTGACTGTCAATATGGTTGACACGTTATATTTATAAATAATTTGGGAAGTAATAAAAAGGGAGGTACTTTTTCTCTTATTATTTATTATATATGCATTATACATTGAAGTTGATTCCTCGGCTATATACTCGAATTTACATTTATATCCAAAACTATATCTTAATGTAATTGTTTATATAAATGTATCTTAACAAAATAAAAGTTGATTAAACTGTAAAAATATAATTAAAAATATATATTTTACAATTTATATATATATATATATATATATATTAAACAAAGCATTTTTTAACACGATGGTTGAGACAATTAACTTACTTAACGAAAAATAACTTATCTAAAAATAACATTACCTATATTATTACTTAAGCCATATCATATTGTCTCTTATATGTAATTTCATCTTATTCTTAAACTTCCTAATATTGTTATAATTATTATGTTTGTGGTAAATTATTATATAATTTTACACCCTCACACCTTATATTTTTATAACCATATGTTTTCGTCTAAGACTGCCAGATATGTATTTTGTTATATTGGAATGTATATTATTATTTGTTACTGTTTAAATTATATAACATGTGTTGTTTGTGTAAATATCATTGATATTCAGAAGTTTTGTATCTTTATATAGGTCTTTAGATGGTTTAAAGTATTTATAGCGAAATGCTTTTATTAGTATATTTTGTGATCGTTGCAGTTTATTAAAATATATTTGAGCAGCTGATTCAAAAATTTCTATTCGATACTCCAGGTGTGGTTTAGCTAGAGCATTGTCAATAGTGGCCCGGAGTTTGTGAGGAATGCAATTATAAAACTTTTCGCAATGTCCCCGTGAGTAATGATAGTTTTTTTATTTGATCAATTTGAGGATACCATGTACATTTTTCATCTAAAACTAGATATTAGTGTTTTTCTTTTTCAACTTTATTTTGAATACAGTTATTGAGATTAAGAATATATTAAGTAGTGTGTAATTAGGGCATTTTTTTATTATTTGCTTTAAAAATGAAATATGACCATTCATGTAGCTAATCTATGCCGCAAAGATACGGCTGCAACGCTGCGGGTTTTATATCGGAATAAAAAATTCTTAACAATTCGGACCAAAACAGTGCTAGTGCAATCACTAATTCTTCCTATCATGGACTATCCTGATGTCTGCTGCTCTAATATCTCTGAAATTCATCTCAATAATATGAATTGCCTATTTAATAACTGCATTTACTTTGTTTTTAACCTTCATAAATTCGATCACATAGCTCTCTATCATTCAAAGCTATTTGCCAACCTATCCGCTAGATATATATATTTATAAGATATATAAGTTATTTATATCAATTGTTCTCTGTTCTTAATGATCCTCTTTCTCCTCGGTACTAAAAGTGTACATTTAATTTATTTAACGAAAAATAACGGAATATCGTAAAAAAAACGAAAAATTTCAAATAAAAAAATAACATTTCTACTTTTCATGCTAAATATGACAAAATATTTCTATATACGAGTATATATGAAAGTAAACAAATAACTTATTCATTACGATTTTATAATCGATTTTCAGCTTTCAGCACTCATCTTCAATATAAACTTTAACAAAGAATAATAATCTTATATTTTGATTTTGATCAATCAATTTTATAAAGAGGTAAAGTTTGTATGTTTGTGGGTTTATAATTTATAAGTTTATTTGTTAGAGGTAATTTTCAAAGTAAGTTATCTAAATAAACAATTTTGAAATAATGTTCTTATGTCCTCGCGGATGGAGTCGCGGGCAACAGCTAGAATTTTATAAATAAAATAAATAATATAATTTACATAAATGACCAACCTTACTTTATTAAGACAAAATATCGTTAGCCAATGATACTGCTCTTATTTAAAAAAAAATAGACAACAAGCAGTAACTTATGATGTAAACAATGTTTTCTTAGATATTGTACAATGGTTTATAGAAAATAAGACAAAAAATAGTAAAGTCACATAAAAAAACGTCAAAAACATCACTACCAATGAACAATTAAATAATTAGGAATTGCATTTAGTAATACTAATATTTTTTGGACCTTAACTTAGTAGTACCGAGGAGTTAAATCGCTACGGAGTTCTCGTGTATGTGATTTCTTGAATAGAAGTAGTTCTACCGCGTACATGGTCCATATAATACGTTGACATCCGTTGAAACCCTAATAAAATAAACTCATCATAAGAACAGGTTTTTATATGGACAGTGTTATATTAAAATGAAACAGATGTCTACGTTCTCTTAAGATAAAGAGCGCCGATAAAGAGTTAACATATAGAAGACCGTCTGGCTCGTTTTTCTTCTTACAAAATTGAAAATAACGAGAGTGGTAACACATTTTCCAATACCTTATTAAAATACCTATGTTGCCCTAATATATATATATTAACTTATTAACTGTTTTAGTTTGGTAATTTTTGATGAACGCTTAAAGATGTCAAACGTAAAAATCTTGTTATTCAAATTCAGTTTAAGGTATTCTGTTTGCTTATTATATAATGCGCCGATGCTTATTTTTACTTCCAAATACACAAAATTAGGCAAAATGCCTATAATGCGATATTCATGCGTTGGGAAATACTTTTATTTAAATAGAAATCTCCCGACGTATCCATGTATATCGTAATTGTTCAATATGCAATTAGAATTAAGCTCATTAATTATAATGGCATATTGAACATTAATTAAGCTCAGATTAAATTATACAGAGCCTTACCACGCATTACTTAGAAATAAATATAAAGATTTATGTGAGGATGGCTGTTGAGAAAAAATATATAGAAACTTTGAAAAATAATAACCAGGTGCAAATTAAGTTTATTTATTGTTATCTCAAATTAAACCCGAGGGATTCGTGGAAGAAATACAAATAATTTTATCGGCGAGCCTATACTATACTTAGTCTGGCCATAAATACTGTTACGCTTAAAAATAAAAAAATATTACATTTGAATTTAGAATTTGTCATTTTTATACGATTGTTCATCGTGTTTTCTCATTTTGGCGTCAATACATTGTACAATATTTTGCAATATTAAAATGGAGTGGGGTGATAAAGTCAACCGAATCGCTGTGATTACATTACACAAAGTAGGTATGGAGCCAAATGCAATTTTTAAAACTCTCTATACACTTGGTTTTAGTAAAATGTTTGTGGACCGGGCTATTAATAGGTACAATAAGACTTCCTCTGTTTGTGACAGAAAAAGATCTGGCCATCCACGTAGTGTTCGTACGAAAATGGTGGTCAAAAAAGTTAGAAAGAAAGCAGAAAGAATTCGAAGAAATCCTGTCCGAAAGCAAAAGATTTTATCTTGAGAAATGAAGCACCTAGAACCATGTCGTGTATTTTAAAAGATGACTTAGGACTTGCAGCCTATAAAAGATGCACTGGTCATTTCTTAACTGATAATTTAAAGAAGAATAGGGTGGTAAAATCTAAACAACTACTGAAGCGGTACGCAAAGGGTGGTCACAAAAAAAATGTTTACGGATGAGAAAATTTTTACAATTGAGCAACATTTTAACAAACGAAATGACCCTATTTATGTTCAAAGATCTAAGCAAGCTTCCCAATTAGTCGAAGGAGTGCAACGTGGACATTATCCGACATTAGTGATGGTTTGGTGGGGTATTAGTTATGAAGGAGTGTCTGAGCCATATTTTTGTGAAAAAAGTATCAAAACTTCGACACAAGTATATCAAGATACCATTCTTGAGAAGTTAGCTAAGCCCCTTAACATCAATAATCATCATTCATCATCAATCATCATAAAGTTCGTCCCACGCAGTCTTGGTTGGAAGCGAACGTTTCGTACTTTATTAGGGCTGAAGACTGGCCATCGTCTAGCTCCGATCTTAATCCGCTGGATTATGATTTATGGTAAATTTTAGAGAGTATAGCTTGCCCTAAACGCCGTGATAATTTGGTGTCCCTAAAACAATCTTTACCATTGGCAGTTAAGAATTTTCCCATGGAAAGAGTACGTGCTTCTGTTGATAACCTCAACGTTTAAGGACTGTGTTGCAGCCAATGGAGACCACTTCGAATAAGCTTTATATATTTTGAATTGTTTTATATTTATGTACTATACTAACATACTGTAAAAGTAATATGTGTTATTTACAGTTATTTTTTTTGTTTTTAAGTGTAACAGTATTTATGCCCAGACTAAGTATATAAATAATATAAAAAAAAAACTTCCTCTCTAGGAAATTATTTTCAAACACATAATAAAACACTATTTTCTTATAAAAATCCAGTATATATGAATTCCAACAATTTTGTTAAGATGTCATTAATTCAGTTGAAAAGCTTAAAAAATCTTTAAGGCCAAAAGGATTCCAAGGATCTACCTAATTTTTTATTCAGTCGACGTCGAAAAGCGTAAATGAAAGTTCCGATGTCCAACTTCTGTGAGGAAAGCCACCAAAATACTGAAAGTCTCAAAATTTTCAACAGATCTCAAATAACGTCTTAATTATTTAACTATGCATACGATATATTTTTTTACGTTTTTGGAGTGATATATACTTCTAAGTGCTTATTTGGAAAGGAATTAATTTTGTTTAGCAAAGATCACCGCTTACAATGTTTTAAACGTGGATTAACTTTCGTATATTTAGATAAATCAATAAATAAACAGATGGGTTCCATTGTGTTTATCATTATATATTGATGACTAAATTAGGTTGATTACCCATATGTCTTACAATTATACTAAATGAAAGAAAGTTTTGTAATGCTACAATAAATAAATCCATAAATTTATTATTACATTTATATATATTTATTAAAATATTTTTCTACTATAAATTAATCTCAAGCTGGAGCTTAAGAAATATTTACTAGATATAATAGAAGGAAGTACATCCGCCATTGCTTTAATGACAATGCAGTAATTGAATCGTTATTTTATTTTATATATTTTTAGAATGATTTTCTTTATGCTTGATATATAACGTTGTTTTTTTTCAATCTAAGTATGAATGTTATTTAATTTGTACTTTTTACCACAAATTCAAAGCTAGAAAAGTTAATAAGTAGTTAAAAATATAGGTTTAGCAAATAATAGTTCTAAAAAGTATTTATTTTGTAAATTATGTATTTGATTTTTGTTTTTGTTTTAAAAAATTATTGTTTCATTATTATTATTATTTATGAAAAAAGTATAATTACATAAAAATTATACATTTTTATAATTTAATTTTTTTTTCATAAACGTGGATTTCTCTTTGCCAAAAAATAAAAACTCGGATCGCTCACTTAATGGGTTACCGATTCAAATATTAATAGCAACAGACACAGCCGTTTACCGTTTGCCGTTACTAATAACTAAATAAAACAAAATATATACCAAAGACTTTCTATCTCTGAAAATAAAAAATATGATTAACATATTTTAAATGAATTCTTCACACTCAGGTGCTTTTTGTAATAACAAACGAATAAATAGAAAATGGAACAAAAAAGAAAGAACATTTCATATAAATTAATTATAAATCCTAGCGGCTTACTTTGGCCTAAAGTAATTATAAAAAACTAAAAATTACTATATATTGTACATATATTTCCTGATATAAGTTATATTTATCGCTTAGGCGGTTTGTAATTTATACATTAGAAAAAACTAACTAGAAATATAACAATGACGTAAAAGCGTAATTTATGGCTGATTGCATTTATAAAATAAAGCGTCAAACGAACAATCAAGAATATAAAATAGCGATATAAGGTGGTTTAAGAGTGTCATACGATAATACTATTATCGTATGACACTCTAAGCCACCATCGATTGCTTTTAGGAAGAAAGCAGTGCGAGGTACATGTGAGAACATGTAGGAACACTTCTGTGTGTTTTCCCAAATTATCCTTAAATATATCTGGGGAAAACTTTTTTAATGTCGTTCCTGATGTCTTTCCTTAGCAAGTAAAGTTCGCTATCTGCTACAATCACCAGTTTAAATCCAGCTTCTTTGTATCTAGAACTGCTAAACCCAAAACAATCTGCAAAAAAATACGAAAACTAATATTTTCATGCTAAAAAATGCACCTTCATATATTTTCTAAATGAATTGAGTACTCTACAGTGACGAAACAATGTCCGGTTGTTTTATTGGAATGACAGTCTCCAATGGAATACAAGAGGTAGTAAATTGATATTTCAACTCCCGTCCGATTCATATTCGTTCGCCGCCTAGTTAGTTAAAGTAAATAAATGAACAGTGTAATGAGCTTTGATTTACTTTATTGGGGCTACGTTTATTTGATGTTTATATTTTACTAATAATATATTTTGGTTTGTAACTATGTGCTGTATGCGAAATAAATGAATTTTTATTTTACTATAAGATAAAACATAATTTATTTTTTTAGAATTATTTTTTCCTCAATGTATATGCTAAAAATATAAAGTTTAGTAGATTTTCCATTCTGTCTGTCTTCGCTGATCCAACTGCGATTAAACCTTTGTGATTTTTTTGATACACCCCAAGATTTCAGATTTATTCTAAAGTTTACAACAGACGGGGCTCGAGTTCATTGGCACTTTTCTCTTAGCTGTTTATCAATTTGTCTATGTTTTCATTATTAGAAATACACAACTATTTCCTTTATTAAGTATAAACGTAATGCATGCCAGGTTATCGAACTAATTAATTCATTAAAAGAAGTAAATAAAGTAGTAATAAACACAATTGAGTTCATCTAAATCTACCAGAGTTTATACATGTATACAGAAATTTCATTTTTATTATTTCTTTCAAAAATAATCTATAGTTTATAAATAAACAGCTATGATATATAGATATGAACGAATCATACCTTGTTTCCCAAATAAAGTAATACGAATTTCTCAGGTGCAATGCCTTCAGACGTATTCTTTTCTACAATTCGTAGTGCTTAAATGTCTGAAGAGGGAGCTTTGAAACAATAAGTGCAATATTGTGGTCGAATGTCGTTTAGATAACTTTGTTTACACTTAACGACATTTTGGTCATTCTCTATATTATTTATATACAATACAATTATCAATGTAATTCTTTTATTTAAAGTAGTACAGGTAAAACAACACATAATGGAAATTAAATAACCAAAGTCCAGTTCACAATGATCTAACAAAAAGTAAATCAAGTGAATTCTAATAGATAATGTTGGTGTTTTTAAGTTTTAATCCACAATCAACAAACATTTTTAAGTAAGCATCTGATAGTATGACATAAAAGCTCAAAGCTCAAAGGCTCTTATGTTCGACGGTAAACTTTTGCTTACAATGCGGTGTAATTATTACCTGACGCTTGTAGACAAACAGAGCCGTATGTACCTTTTTGTTGTGTTGAAGTTGCAATAGAAAATATTCTTTATTATCTTTTGTTTTTATTAGTCTTTTTAAATTAACATTGTCTCTGCGGATTACATTTAATATATTTTTTCTACATCGACAAAGAAATTAGTACGTTATAGGAACTCTTGTATGCAGATGTTATGTATACATTCTTTATTACTCATACATTCTACGAAAAAGCAAGGGAAATATTTTGTAAGTCTGTATTTTTCTTCTTTTATTCAAAAAGCTTACCCAAAATTAAATAAATATTGTATAAAGTACCGATGAATACAATGAAGCTAGCTTAGAATGAAAGAAGTAAGTTTAACAGGTTTGTTGTAAGAGTTAAAATCTAATCTACTTACATCTAAGCTTTTTTAATGGGTTTTTATTTTAAGATTGTTTTTATTTTCGTAATATTTTCCCTAAATTTATTTACACCCTACTAGAAAAAAGGTCTGCATAATAATGCATTGATCATTGTTTGAATACAAACAATGATCAAATGAAAAGAAGGAAACAATATGAAAGAAAAGGAATGTTTTAATTACGCTTCATTGCAGAAACGAATAAAAGCACATTTCATAAACATTATTTCTAAAAACACAGACGTATATGATATTAAACTCAATTAATGATTCAACTAAAAAGAATGTAGCAAAGACCGAGTTAAATGTTTATTAAAATCATTTCAAAACAAAGCATTATATTAATGTTACTGCGATATTTAACTTTAAGGAACAAGTTTTCTATTGTACAATGTATTTCGGAGTTCAGTAAAATGTATATTTATAAGGTAATTATCATAAAACTTACTTATCATTTTATAATCATAAATGCTAACAAAGCTTTATCTTGGGATCAATTTACCCGCTCCCGTAATGTCTAATAAATGACTTGGCAAGGTCTGCTCTAATAGTATAATAGATATTATAGGTAATATTTTAGGAGCCCCTCTAACTCCTACTCTCTAATATATTATATTACAGTAATATAACAAACTATAGTAGTATATATGAGCAACGAGCCATTTGTATATGGTATACGTGAAGAGCATTTAATTCCATAAAACTTTTTAAGCTTTGCAAATATAGTGAAATCAGAATCTGAACAAGATCTTTTTCAAGAAAATATTTACTATCACTATTTTCAGTACCATATAAAATTTTACTTTCGCTTCTATATTAAAATTTAGGTTCATATGTCATTTAGACGTACGTTAGATCTATTTTATCATTATATTATTACGAGAAGGACACATTATATGAGAAGTGGAGAAAGCTTATATTTTTCTATATTAATAATAAATAATTCTTTAGAAATATATTAAAAAATACATTACACTCACTATAATTAAATACAGTTTAATTGTACACTAACCATGTCAATCACTAGTATATTTTAGATTGCTGTCAAATGTCACAAAAACTTAGAATAACCAGTAAAGATATTTTTTTTTAAATACATATTCATGACTAGACGTGGTTGCATAAATCCTTATAATAATTAAAACCTAAAATTATGGCCAAATTTTAGCCACTAGCAATCATGTATATAAAATAAAACATTACTTAATGTTTCAAAATGTTACCATTATCTTAAAAAATAATTAGAAGAAACGATGATTTAAATCGTCTTCACCGAGCAAATCTTTTTGCGGTATCAACATCCACTTACCGTAAGAAAGTGTTGAAAAAGAAAACAGCTATATTTTTCTTATAGTAATTTTCATTCCGTTTTCCTCCATTACTTTAACAAAAAACATTTTATTTCCTTTAGTAGACTTTGTACGTACTTTGAAAACACGACAGTATCGTCAACGGGTTTTTTTTTGGTCATATAAGATTACAAAGTCTTTTTTATCATACTTTTAAGCAGGCGTAAAGATAATTATAATTTTTTCCCGCATATAAGTTGAGCAGAGTGCCGTACTACGTATAACGAGATGAGAGCTCTGCACTCAGTCGGGGAAAATCAAAGGCTATCATTTTATCAATAAGCAATATATCTTGAATGAGTCTTTAATTAATATTTAAAGAGGTTTTAACATTAAATGAAACAAATCTGTAAAGTAATAGGTATGTTTATTTTATTTAAATAAAACTTCTATCAATAAATTTAATTGTTTTTATTAAATCATGTAGAAAGATAATAAATAGCATTTATGGAATATTATAAAGTCGATACATGACATAAAACAACAGTTGACATTTTTCTTTGTATAAATAAATAGACGGTTAACACTTATTGTTTTAGTTTTAAGAAAGTAATGTAAAGCTTATTGAAAATATATTCTTAACTTCCCTCAAAATGTTCTCTCCAATTCCCGTTTATTCACCAATTATTCATTGTCTATAACTATAGCTGTCTTCTAAGATGGATTTTTTTTTTATTAAATAAATATAAGTAATTTATCAAATGAGCTCCAGCTTCGAAATTATTTAACAATTTCTAAAAGCGCCGTACGGTCCATTATTATTTATCGTAAATAATAAATGTGATAATGGAAAATAGAGTAATTCCTAAATAGATGAAAACATGGGGATTTTCCCAGCGAGAGCTTTACTCGGCCTATGAATATAGCATAAGATGCGTGTTGCCGATATTTGAATGATTCAAAATCCATGGGTTTGTACCAATATTTATACTAACATTAACACCACAATTTATTGAATTTCATTTTATCCACAGAGGAACACACAGCTTAGGGCTTTAATTAAAAAATAAACTAAAATACTAATCAGCTGTTATCAGTAATATTTTCTTTAGTATTCCACACGCTTCAAATACCTTTTTTAAGCTGTTTAATAACAGTAAAAATATATAACAACACAGTTGTTATTTTGAGAACCCATTAAATAAGTTACAACTCATTTTAAATATTGTTGTGATTGAGTATTGAGAATATCTTTTAATTTTTGTACGACTTTTAAATATTATATACACTTGTTGTATTTTACTACAGATATAATAACTTAAAATGCTTTCAACATTCGTAGGTGTATTGATCCTATGCCAATATGATATTTACCAAGGGTCCGAAGTTCTAAAAAAATTATACTCATGCCTCCAGATTCTTCAAATGGCATCTTGTTAGACCATGGCTCCACTATCACTTCGAAATTGGTGAATGGGCCAGCTATCCAGAATACAAAAGCTATGCTTTAAAAACTTGTGATCCGCCCAAATTCCATATAACCACCTCTAGTTTCTTTGAAGTTTGATACATTGAGCGCGCTGGATGTCATTTCTCCAATTGTGCTATGAATATAATTAAATTAGCTTCCGAATTGACTCTGGTGCTTACGTGTCTTGTATAGTACTACAATTTGCAAGAACTAGTCGTGAACTCATGGAAACTGCCCTTGTCTATCCAATCCTTAACAAACTTCTATAGAAAAGATTATGGAAAGGCGTAAACAGAATCCTGTTTACTTCTATCCCCAAGAGGTACAAGTTTGCGCTTTTATCTTTAAAAAAAACTGTATTCATCGTGTCATCGAACTCCGAAAACACTTTTCTTAATATTTTGCCAAGTATCGGAGTACAAGCGTAGACATTTATAGTGGTTGTCGAATTGTTATGTCACAGAGTTGTTGGAGAGCTAATGTTTTTTGGAAAGAATCAATCTTTGGTGTTGAGGAAGGATATCGCATTTTTATGCTTCTTTTGCCGCACCTATCACGGGGAGTATTCCGAAAAGCTGTTTGATCTGATTCCTGCTGCCAATTTAAGCTACCGCTCTGCAAGCCACGGCCTACAATAACCCCTACAACTTCGATGTCAGACATTTCACTCTACCATGAACTACCATCATGTGGAACTCCCGCGATGACTCAAGATCGATACGACACTTTTGTTGCCTTCCAAAAGATTGCCTACTGCCTATTTGAACGTACCGCTTAGAAGTATCCTCTAATAGTGCAAAAGACCGTGGGTTGCGGTAATCAAATCATATAAATAATAATTATATAAAACATATCAAGCGATAGCACATTGACCGGTAATTCATAAATTTACCCCACTGAAAACTGAAGATAATTAACCATATTGGATTTTGACGCCAGCACGATGTTTATTCGTTGGCCGCGTAATATGTTAATGTGAATAAACACTAATGAGCTTATAAAATAGAGAACCTTATATGGTTTTGGTTTATTTGTGTTTATATTTGTAAATTTAATTTCACTTAACGCACATTGCTCGTAGTATTTTTAATTTTCTTTTTTTTACTTCCAGTCTGGGGTGAGAAACTCCACCTACTAGTAAAGTGCCTGGAGAACTCTGCTGTTACGGTCGCCGAAGAATGCAAAAGCATGTCCATGGTCCCAATAACTAAGCGGATTGTTTTGTAAGTCTACATAATGAATATCACTTAATTTTATTCACTTTAATGTTATGCTTAGTTTCCTGTTAAAATAGTAAATATATATATTTATAAAATATATAGTTTAAAAAAAAAGATTATTATATTACAAAAATTAATAAAGTTTTTCGTGATGCTTAGAAAAGATAAATATTGTATGTAAATACTAACGCTAACCCGGTGTACTTCGTACCGCCTCAGAATCAATAAATTAAAATGAGTTGTAATTGTAGAATGTTTATACTTCAGTAAAAAATGTGGTCAAAACCTAACTGGAACGCAAATAATTTGTAATTAATAAAAAAGTGCTGGATAAGAATTAGTCTTTATTATTATTATTAATTACTCAAGCTGTTGCTTGCCAGAAAGTTTAGGTAGTAACAAAATGAAGTTTGTCGATAATAATTGCTATACATATGGTTTCAAATTGATGTTGACACACACACAGTTACAATACCTTTAATCAGAAACTCAAGAGCGTAATTAATCTAGTGGGACCAGTTGTGGCAATTTTGTTGTGCTCTTCCACCAGCACAACTTAATCCAGTAGATTCTCCGCTGTATTTTACCGGCTTAAAATATTTACAAATGACTGTCATTTTCCCAGTTGTCACCGATTTGTCGGCATAATAATCTATTCCCGTATCGTATCAAAATTCACACGTATCAGATCATGATTGACTGACTTTCATTTTTCAACGTGAATATTCAAACTTGTGGAAATATAAATTGTATTGATTTGGTGATACGAATCCTTATTAGTTTTTGGTATCACTTGGCTAAATTATCGGTAAATATATAAATACGAAATAATAAGATATAATACAGCTAAGAATAATAGAACCTGATAGATTTCACCATCGCGACAAAGACTATTTGACATAGAATAAATTCAGCACGATGAATTCTGACACAATAGCTTAAAAACAAGGACACAAGTCAGAGTCCTGCTCGTAATGATTAAATTAGTGTATGAATATAGGTATGTTTTTGATTTTATGCAATGCATCATTTTTTATTTTTAATAACCGTTGATGATATAATTATAACAAAAGAAAGATAACTATATGGCCAAATTATGAACTCCAGGAAAATTTGGACTCACTGACCTCAACATTTGGATCTCTGATTAGCTCAGGGCCTTGGCGTGCCTTCAGATATCTTGTGGTGTTCTTTAATGGAGCCGGGAAGGTAATAAAAATACGCACCAATGCGGTTGCTGTGTGTCTGTTTATCAGCGTTCAGAGCCTTTAGATCAGTAGTTGTACGTGAATAAAAATAAATTTTAAAAAGTATATACGTGTATATATATATTATTTCTTTCTATTTTGCTATTTTCGACTGTTACACTGATGTTTCATTTCTACCCTATCGGTTATATTATTGGCAACTTTACCAATAAAAAAGCATCATCTTTCTTATAACGTCTATGAACTCTTATTTGTCTCTCAAATCAGATTTATTTTTTGAACATCTTACAAAAAGCTTTGCTTAAGTAAAACTATTCAAATGCAAAAAAAAATCATAAATATCTTATAAACTATTTACTTTGGCTATCCTATATTTTGCTATAAAAACAATCCGCTCAGGCTTTCAAAGTAATGAAAGCAATTATCCGGTGTGTAGGTTTAAATGTGTTGAATTAGTAACAAGTAATGTAGTTAGTTATTCAGCTTTGAAAACGTCCGGAAATCAAAAGTTACAAAGTGTTATGAGAGATAAATATATATTTTTAATGAAAAATTAGGTGTCAATCTATTTTACTGAAAAAAGTAGTCTAAAAAAAAAAAAAGTTTTTTTTTATCTAGTTAACAACTAAATGTTAAAAACTGGTTATCGAACATATTATGTAAAATATGCACATAATTCATTTCAAATTGCAGATTGAATAATGTTTGAAATATTAGTATTTTTTTTGTAATTTATTTCGAAAGGTTTAAAATATATAATTGGTAAAGTGACATTGTGAATATATACACCAAAGTCAGCTTCATATTTTTTTTTGTGATAGATGAAATGATAAAATGCTATCTATAAGTGGGTTGACATTGAAATATATATTTTTGGGTATAAAATATCAATGGAAACCAGCCTTACACTACATTTATTGGTGAAGGAGTTAAAATCCCACTATCACGCATTCCTGAGAAGTTTTGACGTCCGACAGTCGGTTGAACCCAAAAACTTTTACCAAATCAGTTTTTCTGTGTCATCTTTTTCTTTCAATAAGCAAAAGTTAGGTACCACCTTAAGAGGGAAATTATTTAAATACTTCGTTACAATCTGATCAAAAATCTTAATAAATCTCACAAGAACATTGGGGTTCTTGTCACATTCAGGCACGACATTTAGGATTTTATATGAACTTGATATCTAAACTATGTTAAAGATCCCGAGACGATGCAGATTCCTAGTCACTATTAACTTCAGGAATATAAAGTATAACCATATAATATACAATAATTTTTGAAGGAATTACAATTAGAATAACATAAACACGATATTAATTCAAATGTACTCACATATATTTCATTTCTGATTTCTCTTCGTAAATCAAAGTTTGGACTCGACCGGAGCTGCAGCTGGTCTGTATGTTTAAAATCTACATTATGTGAAAATTTTAGTTTCTATATAAGTTCCGCATATAATTTTCAAATAAAATATAAAGAATGGACTTATTTTTAACAAACCAATATTTTTGTCCAATATTTAGACAATATTTCGTTTTAGTTAAGTAGATGGTAATTAATAGGTTCTTGAGATTTAATAATATTAATTTGATTTTAAAATCGAGATCACTTAAATAGAAAAAACGAAGAGTAACTGTATTATTATTTTATGCAGCAAGTATGAAAATTGGTTTCAGCTGGAAATAAAATGTTATCTAAGCACAAATTTTGAAAAAAGTATCAATTAAATTTCAAATCATCAAATACGTCTGAGCTGTCAATTCTTAAATTCTTATATTCCTGAGGGCTAATCATACATTGTGCGTACATGAGTAAAAATATGGTGAACTACGAGATACCAGAAGTAGAAAAAAATATCATATTTAAAGCATTGGATCTTAATTTATTTAAACAAATATATAATAATTTCCTTTGTCAAAAATTATACAGTTTTTGTTATTGATCAAATGTTAATTCTTAAAAAATTCCTACAGTTCTGTGGAGTTATTAATCCATTTGAAATGTTGAATAATTCTTACAGCGGAAAGGATTTCAAGGCTACTGAGCTTCATATATATAATCTGCGTCTGACAGCTTGAATAAAAAAGTTCAATTGTTCAATGTATGTGAGTAAATCTAAATAAAGCGAAAATCGCAACATATTCCATTATTTTCTCTAGGGTTCGAAAAATTTTAGTGTAATGTGTGTATGTAAAAAATGCAGTGTTTATGTCTGTGTCTTATAAATAAGTATACTTTCTCAAGTGACTATAGTTTTTTATATTAACAAATTTTCTGATTGTTGTCGTAAACTTTTGAAGGGTTATACGATTTTAATATCACTCAAGGAGTTCGTAGGGCTACATATATCTTACATTTTTTTGTTTGTAAAAATAGCTTATTTTGACGAGAAAACACCGGCTTGGGCTTTGATATTTATTAAGTAGAGAGGTACATTTTTTAGCAATATATTTTATAATATTTTTCAATTTTACTTACGTTTGAATAAGCCCGCAATCTCTGTCCAACCGTTCTGTCTCTCTACAAATTGAGCTACTATATTACTTTTACATGCTATACATATTTCTCTTAATTGGCACGGTAGTGATATAATTTCAAACAACTTTTTTTTTATTTAATAAAATACCACAATAATGTATACTAATTCAACTTTATATATAAGTAATTTTTGTCGGCCTGTTAATTCACATAATTATAAAATATGTAAATGGTGTTTAGTGGTTAAGAATTCGATAAGTTAAAAGCCATTATTTAAAAAATATTGCATTATCTATATATAAATTTGACTACAAGGAACAAACGTTTTTCTTCTCAACATTTGTATGCTGTCGGTACAAACCAGTTTGAAAGAGTGAATTTTACAGAAAGTGTTTTCAACTTCACATTGGTTTTTAAATGGATATTGATTGACAAATTGATTTTTATAGAAAACGTAGAATGTCATTATTTGATAAATAGTCACTCACTTCTAAACACATTTATAATATAAATTTGTATTAAGTTGTATTAAATCAACAATAATTATGTTAATAATAAAGAAGGGGGTTAAATATTTTTCCTTCCTGTGGCAATGATGCTCCCAACTGGAAGTATCGAATTGAGTGAGGGTTTTAAAATGTAAAGTCTTGTCTTCTAATATGGTTGTTAGATAATATTGTTTGACTGAAATATAAGTTGTCATCTCAAATATCAAACCTCTCACTGGATCTTGTGTCAGATTAGACTATATTGAAAAAATATATAGGTGATGCCGAGATTTTGTTAAATATGTTTTTTTTTTATTTGTGACAGGGATTTATTAAATAAATATTATTTTAAATTTATTAGATATATTTTTTTTCTATTGCTTTGCAGCAATCAAACATAAGTTTCACGTAACGACCCAAAAACTAAAGATAGGTACTACAAAATCTTATTTTAGAACGGAGAATCAAACCTATACAAAATATTATAATACTTTAATGGTGGTCATACAAAGCATCCTTATATTGTAAAGACTTAGAAACAGAAATACCAGTTAGTTGATAGGTAATAACGTTCTTAGATACACACCTTTATTTTAATAACTACTCCAAATTTTACTCCATATAACTTTATGTTATTAGCTACTTTTCTTACGGACGGTGACATCTCTTTGACTGTTTCATTTTCTTCGCCGTTGTCCGGGAATTGCCTTTGACAAAAATCTGTTATTTACATCTTTTTGTTTGAGTTTTCAAGAATACTTTGTTAGAATGTTTAACTTATCCGTTTCCTTTTGTTGAAGATTATCTTTTGTTTTGTATAGTTTTCTCAGAATCTTTTAATTGTCTTCAACGCTTTTGAAGTGCATAACATTTTTTTATGTGGCTTTGAAGAATGTAAACGAAGAATTTTTTACTATGTAAATTAATGATGGTTTGAATAAGAGATTTTTAAGGGAATTAATTATTCACGTACATTTTTTTATCTTTTATTATTTTTTCTAATTATTATTCTACCCGAGACATTTCTTCTTAAATACGTTAAACAACATATACATTGTCGTTAAAACAAATAAATTATTATTTATAACAAGTGTACAAATGTAAGATCCATGTCTTATGGTCGTGTCTTTGGATGAGTGATAACATTGCCTGCCAGTCACTAAGCTAATTTAAGAGAAATATAAATAGTAATTCGTCATACAATATAAATCGTATAGGATTGTATTTAAAAAATACAAAACCGATGTTATCAGAAATAAAGGTTTTTATTGCCATATTATTATTATGTTTTTACTATAAAATAATATATTTTTCGCCAGTTTGATCTCGGATCGCCTGTTGAGTTGAACTTTATTTAAAATGAATATACATATCATATATCTAGCCTCGCATATAATTCCGTATAACATGTGATTATTTTATATAACTATATGGCATATATGACAAAATGGGAATCAGTGATGTGAACAAGTTGGGTCATTAATATTTTGAAAAGAGTTAAAATCATAGAGTAAAGTTGATGCATACGTTACTTGGAACAAAATATTTCTGCTAGTGCTTTGAGAGGGTTTTAAGATGTATTCCATAAAATGTACGCAAATAGATGATGAAAATAATAACTATACTATACTTGCAATTCCTAATCTATTTAGATACAAAATAAAATAAGAACAAATAGCTTCATGAGACTTACAAATTGATATGTAGCTCAGTTCCTCTCTCACAAACAAAATATAAGGGAAGTCGATGAAGGAGTCTCAAACAAATACGAAAGTTGTTAGAAGTTTTCAGCGAGAGTCAGAAGTTTGTTCCAATCGAAGTTCGCACAAAGCGTCTTTAAAGTAATATATAAAACTTGATTTATAAAAATAGTCAATCAATTATAATATTTAATATATATTGATACACTATAGTAATTAAAAAAACTAAAGATTAATTCAGACTATGGCATACACAAGTCAAATTGGTAAAACAATATTTTTCAGAATATCAAGTTATGCCGTGCCATTATATATTATATTCCTAACTAAAAATTTTTGCATACTAAAGAATCGCATATGACAATTTTGTCGTTAAAACATAGAAACTGTAACTCTCCAAATTAAAATATAATATAATATTGTACAAATTAACTCTTTTTCAGTAAAGTTTTTGTACGAAACGTACGTTTAGTACGAAAAGATATTACGACGTTAACAGCCAAGATAGGACTGAGACTATTTTTAAATACATATTTTTGATCCATTTTGGTTTTTATCTTTTGGAGCCATTTGACATTTTGTCTGATTGAAAAATATAGTGTCAAATAAATCGGTTTCTACAAAATCAGATTATAAAATGATATCAATAACATTTACTTGTATTAATAACATTTACTTGTATGATATCAATAACATTTACTTGTACAAAATTTCTAAACTGTAATCTATTAGTATAGATTACAGTTTAGAAATGTTGTATTTCAATGAGACACCTTCTATTAGTATGATATGATACTCTTTATTGTACTAAAATTAAAACAAAACACAGAAAAAGAACAATAACAAACAAAATAAAAAGATAGTACAACAAGGCGGACTTATTGCTCAAGAGCAATCTCTTCCAGGCAACTTTTGGGTAGAGGAGATGAAGTATAAGCGTGGGCATTTAGGTATTTAAATAAAAATTAGTATTAAATTTTTGAGAAATTAAAAAGTTAAAAGATTTAAAAAATGTGTGACTCATAACATGGAAGATCATTTAAAAAATAAAATAATTAATTTGTTTTGTCTAATAAATTTTAATTTAGTGATTAAAAGTTGAACATCTATGATAAATTAAAAAGAAAGATTTATAATAGTCATGGTTCACGAAAGTTTAAATATAAAAATTACTAATTAGAACACTGTTTTTGTCACTCATATTCATTATTTCTTTTGAATAAGTCAATATTCGTCAAAAATTCTTAAATCCATCAAATTTTTTCTTTGGTGCTTCCAACTTTAACTAATTTAAGCGCAACTAATTTAAGTTAACGTTTAATTCAACATAACAATCATTACACTCCTAAAAACTAATAGTTTACGTTCAGCTTTGATTGCTCCTTACTTGTACACAGTCAGAATGTCCGCACTTTATTTCTGTGAAAAAACTAAACTTTCTTACCTTTTGTATCGCGGGTGCAACAAGTTAACATGTATTCTAGAACCTAATACTAATTTTAATACATATACTTATTTTTTTTGAAACAGAAAGATACGTGGATATTGTCACTTCAAATTTAACCGGTAAAACTAACTTTAAACTGTCAGCAACAACTGTTTCTAGCCCTTGTTGCTAGATATGATTTTTCAGCATGAAGTATTTAGATGGTAATATTTTCAAATGCACCAAAAAGGTTAATATGAAGTAAAACAAAATAAAAATGTATTTAATATTAAATTTCGACTATTTTCTTTGCAATGTTACAACCAATAGCTTGATTAAAAAAATAATGTCGGGAAGCTACTACAGCGGAATCGCCCAGTAACAACAAATTAAAGGCTTAACATTGCGAAGGTGACATTCACTGTTTGGCACTTGATTTATTTCTTTCGCTTGAAGCAAAACTTTTGTGTTAATTCCAGGAGGTTTAAACACTAAGTACATAATAGCAGTTTTTGGAGAATTGTTTGGGAAAAGTTTTAAAAACAGAACGCTTAAATAGTGATCCATTTCTTCAAAAGATTTGCGAAACGACGATGCTTTGTGTTTTGAATGTTTGTTTAATAATATCGTTAAAAATAATAATCATTATAAAAATATCTATAAAAACAATAACTGATAGTAGAAAATACAATATTATATTATGCTATTAAAAGTTTTAAAGGCTTTTAGGATGGCCAGTGAAGTTAGAGTGCATTCTATTTCAAATATTTTCATAGAATTTCAATACATTTAGTGTTTATGTAGATAAATATTTATAAAAATAAATTAAAAATATTATTATACATGTGTAGATAAAACATATTTACGCCATACGTGTAACGTGATTTATAATTTAACTTTCAAGGAAATCTAGAACAAAGAAAGCTTATTTGTTTTCATTTGAATACTTTGCTATTCCAATATACCAATATTATGCTTACTAAATATATTTTAAGTATATTCTTATAAGTAAGTATATTTAAAAGCCAAGAGTTTTTACTTATTTACTGTTAAATTTTGGTATCATAATAAAATTAAGTCTTTTTACATAAATAACTACCTAGTTATTTAGAAATACCTATTTTTAGCAATTATAACCGTAGTTGTGTTTTCAAAATCCTTTAAGTAGTTTTTTAGTGACGCTTTATTAACGAAAAATTAATAAACAGAAAAGCGGACAAATAAAAAAAAACGGATAAAGCAAACTATTTTGGTTGTAATGAAGACGTGGCAATAATAATTATGTATTCTTTTATAAAATGCAATAAAGATTTTGCGTTGCTACCATTTTATTAAATGTTATCATATTATTAAGAGTACTTAAATAATATTATCTTAATTATTACTAAAATAATAATAATTTGTGTATTAAAAGAAAGTGTCGCATTGTTTTAGTCAACCCTATCTCTTTGCGATATGGAAACCACTGCTGTTAAAGAATGTCGGTTAAAAATGTATTCTATTCTTTTGTAAGATTTTTTATAATAATTACATAGTTTCTTTACACCTCTTAGAAGTTTTAATTTTTGTTATTACTTATATTTTTAGGGAAGAGAATATTTCTTATATTTTTAGTAGTACTAAAAATAAAAGAAATATTCTGCATTGGAATAGTGTGACAAAGTATTTATTAATTGTATTTTACCTGTTTGTGAATTGCGCATATCTAGGTGACTGTTAAAGAGATTATAAAGAGTATAGAACTTCCTACACCAAATGCTCGATATACTTTATAAGACTTCTTTTTGACTTAATATGTATTTTTATTACATTTTAGTTTTATATAGAAAAAATATATTTACAGATAACATATTATGTACTATAAAAGACGGATCTTTTGCTGTCATATCGGTGAGTGAATGGTAAAACTCTCAGCTAGTCAAAAGGTTGATGAAATAAACACCATTTGGCTGACACTGGATTTGTGCTCGATATAGCGATAGGTTAGCCCCTTTCAATATTGTGGAACGGGAATATTCAACGATGAAAGGTTGAACATTCCCGGTCCTCTGTCAATCCCTGCGGAAATAATACGCGTGGGTGTATATTATATTTTGTCATTTCTTATCATAAAAACCCGTAGGCTTTACCGGCGACCAAAACTTTACATTAATTTAAAATTCCGTCTAAAAGTCCATAACATAAGCCTAAACAAATCTTTTGCGGACAAAAATTATCTTACAAACTTTAAAATACATAGCAGACCTTGAAGTGTTAATGTTTTAGTTAGTAAGCCTTTTATTTTTTGACTACTTATTGACCTTTCTTATTAAAAAAAAACACTAAAAATGTACAAATGTAATTACATCTACATACAGACTGGAAAAATAAAGTAATAATTAATAAAACGAGTAATTGTACTACTATTGAATACAAAGTCACTGAAATCCTTACACCCAAAAAATTATAATATGCAGCTGAATTACATAGCAAATTAGTTAAAATAAAAAAACATTTTTTTACTCAGAATTGAAGAAGCGACGGATCTAGTCCCTTCTCTTTCTTACATGTAAGTGTACTTAGAACAATAGTTTAAAAATGTGTTTTATTTATGTAATAGGAAATTTAAAGATTTCTGATTTGGTCAAATATTTAAATAGTTCAGTTCATTGGTAGCTGTTCGTTTATTTATTTATGTTTTTATTGTTCTGAATAATAATTACACGAACATTTCCTTTCATTTAGTATGATTGTATTGCATGTCGGGTAGTCACTTTAATTTACTTAATGCTGAAGCAATTAATATAAAAATATAAATGTGTAATATACGCTTACTACGCTTAAATCGTTGTTGTTTTTACCAAGAAAATCTTTGGTTTAGTTTTAGATATAAATAAATAGACATATTTATTATTATTACCAAAAGTACTATCATAATCAAGCAAATCTAAATCTCAATATTTCTTAAAAATACAATACATCGAGGTAGGGATCTGTATACGCCGGTCTGAAACTTAACTAATAATGTTAGACTTGATTATTGAACAATTATAAAATACATGAATACGTAGAGTGATTTAAATTTTAACAAGAGCTCTCGTCGATCCATGAATATCGCATTAGAGGCATGTTGCCGGTATTTGAATGATTCAATTTGGTGGATTTGGAATAAAAGTATCTAACGGCGAATTATATATTGAAGAGACAGAATATTTTAAACTGTATTTTAAAAAAGATTTTTTTCTTTTGACATCTTTAAGCGTTTATTAAAAATGATGAAAAATAGTTAATATCATTTTATTTGACATTGGACCTTGTTTTACCTTTCTTATGTCTTCTTTATGGTAAGTGGTTATCGGCTCTCATTATATTAAGAGAATATGGACATCTGTTCAATTTTAACATAACACTATCTATATAAAAATGTGGTCTTATGATGAATATATAAAGAAGTTATTTTATAAACTGTTTCAAAGTTAGTAAGTCAGCGGATTCTATGGACCGCGTGAGCTGTCCTAAACTAAGTCTGTTTAATAAATCACATATATGAGAACCCCATTGCAATTTGGCATCTAAGTTTATGCGTAGAAAAATATAAGAAATAGCTAAATATTATTCCTAATTATTTTATTACTCATTGGTTTTGACGTTTTTGACGTTTGTAGTGTAAATTTAATGTATTTATCCTGTTTGAAGTTGTTAGCGTAAAGTCATTGTACGACATTTGAGGGAGCATTGCTTATATCTTAAATAACTAATTACTGTCTATTTATTTTAAAACTAAGATAAGTAACGTCAGCAAAACGGTACTATCCCACGTGTATCTCTCACAAAGTAAGGTTGTTCATTTATGTAGATGACTAATTATGACTTGTGGCAAGCCTATTTTTTCAATCTATCCTTTCCATTCACATTAATTTTCTAAATTCATTCAAATTAGATATAAGCTAATCAAACCAAGGTATGTTTACATAATTATCTAATTAGAATTATGTACTCCGCTCCCTAAAATATTATTTAGTTGGAATTTATGTTTGATGCCTCCTTGTGGTAGAAACTACATTCTTCAGGCTCTTCTTCTTCTTCATTCTTCTCATCTGAAATGCCACCGTAGAGTTACATGACCACTTTGGTCATGTAATTCCGTCGGAGTGATTTACATTGAATGCATGGTGCTTGAAAAGTTTAAATATTGATTGTAATTAAGTTTTGTCAATTTTAAAGGAGATAAATACATAATGGAAGGCCTTCACTGATACGTACATAAATTGTTATTTATTGGAAAAATAAACGATAACATAAATAAAATTACGAGTTCGAAAAAAAAGCTTTAACTCCTACTTTCTGAAAATGTTATGTCATGTTAAATATAAAAAAGCGTGTAATCCATATCGGATAATAAATAAACTGCATTCGTGTCCCTTTAAAGGTATTAGTTATTCTGGAGTGCTTTTCAGACAAAAAGTATAAACATGTAATTTAATCACTTGTACATTAAAACATGTAAAATGTCTAAAATAAGCTTTTACTCCTACCCTCCGAAAAAGTTATGACTTGCTATATAAAAAAAACTAATTCTTTTGTCACAGTCACAGGTGGAACATTGGATCAGTGGGCTCAGTGCTTTCAGCGGGGCTCAGTGCTTTCTGAATTCAAAAGTCGACAACACGGACGGATTAGATGATTTAAAATTGAATTAATCTTTATACGAATAAATTGTTTGGTGATTTCCTTAAATTTCTAATCAAAACTGAATTTTATATACTTGCGCCAAAAATAATAATTAGAGTGACTCTCGTCACTGTTTCTGTTATGACGAATTTAAAATCCAATCTGTATTTAAAATCTAATCTGTACTGTATTTAAAAACTGTTTGCGGAATCTACATGCAATCTATTATGTAAGACACATTTTGTAATATTCGTTTACATCACAATTAAAGATAAAATTGAAATATTATACCTATATACTGAACTAAAAGTAAATATATATATATATATATATATATATATATATATATATATATATAGAAATATATAAACCATAAGACTGAACATTTTAATATAAAACGGGGCGCAGTATAATAACCCAAACGCTTATAATTTTATATTAATTAATTTCTTACTTGTGTCAATCTTGTGAGATAACTAGCTGTGGTCAGCGTCTTTGTCTGTTACTCTCGCTCCAATTATGATAGTAGTTATATAGTAGTATTGTAGTTATATTTTTTTTCAAAACAACTTTATTCAAACCAATTTTTCAGATTTGCTGTTATGTCGGCTTTAATAATAAACTAAACTATATATTTTTTGAAAGTTTTTTTAAATAGTTTATAGATAATATTATAGATAATATAATGTTATAAAGTTATAATATAGCAATCAATGCAATAGATAATATAATTTCATTCATACCATTAGTTTTAGTACAGTCAACAGAATTTTATAGAAACGAACAGTAATAAAAAAAATAATTAATTTTTCATTACTGTTCTGTTTTGTAAATATATATGAACCGAATAAAAATAGCAGTCTCAACTGGTTTATTTTGTATTTGTGTCTTTGAGTTTGTAATATTGAAGGGGCACGAAAAATTAACAAACATAATTATAAATCTTTGAATAAGTTTAAAGCTCATCGTTAACTATATAATAAAAATAACTACACAAAGGAAGCAGTTGCAGCAGTTCACAAGTTACGAAGTTGCAGGAAGTCTGCTACGAAGCACTGATTGTTTTTTTTCTTTTTTCTTACAACATGTCATTGATATTACAAATAAGAAAGTATATATTTTTTAAATGCAATCTTTTTATAATCTACCGCTGTTCGAAATTTAATATCTTTATTATATTTAAACTTCACATTTTACCAATATTAATTTTTTCTTAACAATGAAGATTGTTGAAGATATAATTATAATCTAAATTTACAAGCTAACTAATAGACCTTTTCAATCATAACAAATAACATTTTCAACAAATAAGGTATACAACTGTTTTTTTACACATAAAAATAAATAATATCTTTGTTGTCAAGTTGTCCATTGGTTACCATTTAACATCAAATAGATTATTCCTTATTAAGAGGCCAACGAGCTTTTAAAATAAAAAAAAAGTAAAACGACTATAATATACTTGCTACTAACACTATCAAAAAATCCATTACATATTTAAATTAGTATCAAACTACATTGTGTTTTGTATAACAAGTACAATAGTAATAAACATATTTCAGGTACACTTAGACGTATTCATTTTTACCATTCCGTAGTGCTTAAATATATGTAGAGTAAATACGCTTTAGAGCTGAAAAAGGATTTCAAATAAATCGTTTATTGCAAGGACGATATTGTATAATATTTATTTTAATTAATCAATTAACAATATTCAAAAGAATAAAATTGACTAGATTTTTTCAAAAAAATATATTAAATAAATTAAAATGTACTTTCTCAAATTTGTACACTATATTTTCTGTTGTACATCGTATTTTGGAGTTTAGTAAAATGTGTAATTATGATAAGTCTTACTTAAGTCTTAGTTATATTTTGCAGACTATGTAATAATAAATGCCAACAAAGCTTAATCTTGGGATTAATTTACCGTATCTCATAACTTCTAATAAATGGCTTGGCAAGGTAAGCTCTTATAGTATAATAAATATTTTAGGCAATGTCTTAAAAGTGCTTGTTTCTAAGTCACATTATAGTAATTAAACAGACCATGTCACGTTTGCAGCTATATTTAATTAAAGCTCTTACGAATTTGCTTCATATTTACACCTGAAATCGTTATATTTATATCACTTGCTAATAAATATATTAATGCAGTTTTACTAACTTACATTTCTAACACATAATTTCAGATATATAATGGATAATGTTTAAAAAATGGAGTCACCCTTTTGTTTTCCTGCTGTTTGACTTTTTTTATTCGCTGTGAAAGATTTGATTCCATATTGATCCAGCTCTAAAATTGTATTCCTTGATATTAAAAAAATCTTTGAATACATAAAATGTCTTACAGAACCTACGATATGTTTCGTTAAATAATATCTGTTACAGCAAATTGTATGAATACTTACAATCATACTTTTAGTCTTTCATTCGTACAGAAGAAGAGAATCTTGAGTTAAAATTGGTTTGGAAAGGGACAACCTGATTAGTCATTCCAGGAGCTCCATCAGGTACCAAGGAATTGGTTTGGATCGGAGCTTGTTCCAATCTCCGAACACTACCGATGACCTACTGAAGTGACGAGATAACTAACTATGGCTAATACAACTATAGCTTTCTTGGTTTTACACAAGTTAGCAAATAATGGATCAGCAGTCGATTGGGCGTAACATAGAACATTAATTGTTCTATGTTTTAAACTACGCACCTGATCTAGAACCAGCGAATATTTAATTCTTACAATCACCATTACATATGTACATTGGCAGCTTTCTCGCAGTCAACATAGCAACTTTTTCATTTACGCTGTCGGACGTCGACTGAATAATATATGAGGCTAGGTCCTTGGAAACCTTTTGGCCTTAAGGATTTTTAAGCTTTTCAACTGAATTAATGAGTTCTTACTTCATAGGATTGTCGGAATTTATAAAGACTGGATTTTCATAAGATAATGTTTTTAAAATGTGGATAAATGACTTTCCTAGAGAAGAAGATAAGTTTTCGGATTCATTTACTTAATATAGCTTCTAGATCGTAAAAAAATGTTTTTGCCAAGAATGCTTCCGGTTTAATTTGAATCATATAAATCAGCGTAGAGGCGAAAATTAATAAATTAATAAAATTTATTATTTTAATGGTTACTGTTCCATTTATCATTTTATTAAAATATGATTTGTTACAATAATAAGTATTGACTATTTAATATGTGATTTTATTTTGTAATAAATCTGTTATAGTGTTAATTTAAAATAATTGTCAAGATTAAACACTAAAATATATTTAAAAAAATTAAGTAATTAATAATCGACTACAAGATTAAAACGTTTTGTCTGCGCTCTGTGCTTAAAAAAGGAATCTCGTGAATTATTTTTGTAATAGTCATCGTTAAACAATCATTATTGTACAGAAATAAATCAATGTGATTAATGGTGTTGCCTTTTTATTATTAATTTATCATAATTCACAATGATGAATGATTGTTTTACTCCTATTTTATATATCTATTACTATAAAAGTCATTTGCTTATGGTTTCTATTAAGACTTTGTAGCTATTTATGCTTTTTATAGTTTTGATTAAAAGTATGAGTAAAGATAATTATGGGTTGAGACGCTTACGTCAGATTTTAAAAATAGTAGCCATGTGTTTTTCAGTTTTAAAAATTCGTAGTACTTTTTAAAATTCATAGTACTTCTAATGTAACACATATTTTTTAGTAGTCATACACACCTCAATCTAGGAAATGTAAATACGACGCGGTAGGTCGTTGTTTTATCTGATCTGAAGTTAAATAATAATTAATAATGTTATAATGGGATATTGAACAATTGCGAAATACATAAATCGTTGGATTTTAATTTTAACAAGAGCTTAGTTGAGCATTCTAAATATTTAAAAAAACCTATACACATAAACAATAAAACAAAAGAATAATTTAAAAAAAATATCTCTTGTATCTTTTTGTAGTCTTTCTTGTAAAGTTATGTAGGAAGCAAAACGAGGAGACGGTATTAGCTACTTTAAGGTAGCCGGTTATCGTCACTTATTTTTTAACAGAATGTGGACAGAATCTGTTATTTAATTTCAACAGAATACTTTTTATGTAAGAATCTATTTTATGATAAAAGTATTTGTTTTTTTATTTATTTGTTTATATATTACTTTGAATTAACAACAGTGATCAGAGCACACAGTGATAAAATTTATAACAACAGTGTACGTCATATGGAAGTGTCAAATGCCGTACTGACACTTCCATTTGTCGTTTGATACTATATTTACGCAATAAGCTTTTTTATTATGAAAATCCCCAACTTAAGGTTTAAGCTATGGGGGTCCCAAAGTGCCCCGGTACCACCACCACCACCAGAAAAACATCAACCCACTAATAGCCAGGTATTTCTTTATTGTGATTACATTTTCGTAACGTTTCGTTTCGTTATATTTTCGTACTTAGACAAGTAGGAATCAATAAATTAATTTAATTATGAGTTATATTTATATAGTTATAAGTGTCTACTTATAACTATATAAATACTACTTATTCTTAAACTGTAACTGTAACTGTTATACTTAAACTGTATTTTCGACATAGGACCTTTCCTATGACAATACCTTTATTATTACTATTAAAATTATACCTTGTTTTCAACACTCTCGTAATATTTGAGCTCGATTTTTATACCGCTTGTCATATATTTGTGGCGTGCTCTATGAAATAGGCATCCCGCAATGTCTGCCTGACTAAGGTGCAGATGGATTCACCGAAAAGTTATGAAAATTGTATACTACACTGCAATATTTTCTGCGTCTTTTTTAGGTTCTAAACATGCATAAGAAATACACTATTGTACAGATATAAAACGTCATTCGTTTGTTCTATTAAAATTGTACTCCCAACGAAACTTTAAAAATATACCGGTTTGAATTTTGACTTCCGTCAGATGTTTATTCATTCGTGCCTAATTAGTTAATGTGAATGAACGGTGTAATGAGCTTTGAAATTGGAGTCCTTTATTAGGTTTACGATTATTTGATGTAAATATTTGTATATTATACTACAATAATCTAAGCACACATACGGGATTGCGCCATAATTATTTACATATATATATATATATATATATATATATATATATATGATGATGATTGTATCAATATTTCCATATGTAACTGGGTAACATTTTAAATATATCGAATTGATAACACGGGTAACTTTATAAAGTAAGAAGTTTTTTCATCTCGAGGAATAATTTATTTTGTCTCGTTTGTTCGCTTATGGATCATCCATATTATGCGATTAATTGAGTTATAATATATTATGAGCTTAGATTAATGTTTTTAAACTATCGCGACTTGTACACATTTTAAACTAATATCGGGTCTACTTCGCGTCGGGAAATAAAAAGGTATTTCACCTTTATTAATTTTTGTCGCGAAGTAGACCCGATATTAGTTTAAAATTATGAGCTTAAAGTTCTATTGAAATATAAGGTATTTACATTAATTTTTAATATTTATGTCAAACAAAAAGATATGCATTTACGAGTACTTACGATACATTTATGATATTTAGATATATTTTCTATTGCAAGTTAATGAAGTGAGATAAAACATGGTACATGGCAACAAGTACTATACCGAGCCTAGATGTCGACATTCTCTCGCTTGACTGACTTAGTTATTCATTATGAATACAACCCTCATGTGGGCTTAGTGACACGAATCTTTCTTTTTAAATATTTAGTGTCACTTAGACTTTAAGACATTTAAATACCTATTTAAATTTTGAATTAATTAGTGTTTAAATAAAATATAACTAAGTTTAGTAGTTTGAAATAACTTTATAGATGTCATTGTTACGATAAAGACGATTTTAGATAAAAAATAAACTCCCCAAGATGGCTTTCGACTTAATAATTCAGTTGGTTCGGCTTAATACAAGATCACTAGTTTGAGTCATGTTTGTGTTCATTTCTTTACTTTATTTTGTGTATATATAAAAATATTATTTAATAAACTCTTTTAATATAATATATATACTTTTTAATTTTCTTAGTTCTTATGATTTCAAAATATCTTGTAACAAATGATAGCTTTGTAACTAACTGATGTGTGATATTTATAAACAAAATACAAGACAAGTCGTCGAAGTTGTTTCAAAATTAGTTGCAAAACTCCCGCAAAGTTCGCAGTTATTCATATTTTGTTCTTTTCAAAGTAAGTAAAGCAAAATAAGACTTTCTGTAAAAACTTTATCTGAATTTTATATCTTTAAAATTAAGAAAATATCAGACACTTTAAGATCTATTAAACACTGTTATGACTTAAATCTAATACTTTTTATTTACGAGTTAAGTAACCCGCGTGTCCAGTGACACAGGCCTTTTCAAGATATTTCCATTATTTTCCATTATTGACTTCCCTGGACCTGGAAATAATATGTATCCGAATAATCATCTCGATATCATCGGTAGTAGATTCATTTTTTTTCCAAAACTAATAGAATTTTAAGCTTTTATACTGTAGTAAACTAAATCTTTCACTTTTATTGGTTATTGTTGTCTAGCTTTGTTAAAAATATAGAGTGACAAAAAAAACATTCATTGGGAAATAACTCATTGAAAAACGGACTGCACCACCTGGTAACAGATGTATAAATTAACAATCATTTCAACAAAGTCCATATTTTTATTTCCGCAGCAATTTGTAATTCCTTGACTATTTATTATAAATTGTTGGAACTAGCGTGGAACGTGATAGATCCATAACGACTCAACCAAAAGTCAAGTATATAACTATTTAAATAAAATCGTCCCAAAGACCAGACAACACTTATAATAAACCTAAGCTTCATATTCCAAATTAATAAAAAAAGTTGCTGTATATTATTTCTAAGAAACTCTTTCTTTGCATTTAGATTTAATCATAAAAATAAATTATCTGTTTATTATATTTAATTTTTTTATAAATCATTATAAAGGTATAATAATATACCTACTTCTTTCGTTTTACTTTATTTTTAAATTTGGAATTAAACACGTCGACAAAGTTTGGTATGACACACAGTTCGAGACAATCTGTGACTCCGTTCTAACTTTTAAACTTACTAGAACGGCAACAGCCTTCACTTATTTTTTGTTTTCATAGTGACACTTATAAATTTTTCAATATTATTTTTTGTTTATGTTCCTTGAAATATGATTTTAGTTTTAAATGGTATGTACGTGGTTCATACATAACTCTTATTATACGTCTATGTGATTCTAATTTTGTATAGCCTTAGAGATGTTATAGGATTTTATAAAAACCACAGCTATTGCAATTTCTCAGCTACTTAACATTATTGACTTATTTTTTTACTCCCAATTGTGAAGACGTAAAAATTTGTCTGTTTATGAGCGGTCCTGGCCATTTATGTATGGTACGAGATTGATTGACACAGAAGTGGGTAAAGGAGTGGGAAAGGAACTTACGATTCTCTGAATTCAGTTGCGGTCCCGATTCGGTTTCGTTTCATTGAGCGGCTCACGCACGTGTAAGTTACGACGATAATAACGGAAAAACCCTAGAAAATTAATCTATTATATTTATAATTTACACGGTAGCGTGCTACTTGCTCTAGTTTGGAGATAAGACATTTTTAATGGATTTTAATTTAAAGGTGAACAAACAAAAGTTTTATATACAGTATCGTTATATTTTAGGTTTGTGATTCGATGATAAATCATTGCATACAATTTAGTCAGTGATTCATCGATGGACGAAATATGAACAATCGTCTCATCAGCCACGCTGTCTGAGAATATAATAAATATGTTTTTTATTTTATGTTAATAACTTATAACAGGAAGTCATGATAATGCTTTTTTAATTAAAGTTTTTAACCCTCGGCATGCCTGGTAGGGTCTGTCAGACCCACAGTGGCATATAAGTCGTTGTTGTTCACTTACATTTAAATTTCACGTGCTCCCGCTCCCAGTAGCTGGCTGTTACGAACACATCTCCATCCTCGACCCACTTCATCAGTCCACAGTAAGTTTGTGAGGTAGAAGGACCCGTTTAAAGAGCGCGCGGGCCTCTTAGACCCCACCAGGCATACAGTGTGATTTTTTTATGAAAGCGTTATTTTATTTATTTTCTTGTCACTATTGATATTTGAGTGCCAAAAGTTATATATTTATGTATTTTTGATTCAATATAAAAAGGAAACTCCGAGACAATGATATAGCTTATTTATTTCTAGAAGAGAATGAGGACGATGACATTATATTTAATTCTAGGCGAGAGAACTCTAATCATATTTTCCAAGAAATCGAAGAAGCTGATTTTGAGTCCGAAAAAGACGTTTGTTCAGTCAAAAAAGATCACAAAAGACAGTACATTTGTGAAACATGCAAAAGCCATATTTGCAGGATCATTAATTTTTTCAAAACGCAAAATGCTACGAAACCAAATCACAAGAAAATGTTGATGAGAGTGAAAAAGATTAATTATTATTATAATAATATATTAGCGTAGGTATATTAGTACCTTACATAGATTTCATATACTTAATACAAATAACATGTTATCAAATATTTAGTGATAATATTTTTGTTTCAAAAACTGAGTATATTTTAATTACAAAGATCTAAATAAAGATGATTCGATTTATATTTTATTTTTTATTATTATGAATGGTTTATACCCTTAGAAGGTATTGAGATGCCCAACAAATAAAAATATATAGAAAAAGTAAATAAGAAATTCAAATGAAGTTCTGGGTCTGAGGGACCCACCAGGCATAACTTGTAACTTTTTACCACCAGGCATACCGAGGGTTAAAATGGACCCTAAATGATGAGAAACTTACATTTTTTTTTAGGTTTTTTAGGTTTTACAAATTTCACATTTTTTTTTAGGTTTTACAAATTTATATAGTATTGCCTTAATTACGATCTGCAATTGTAACAATAAGTGTAAATTGTTTTTAAAAAAAATACATCGTTTTTAAACAACTTAAGTTATTGTTTGTTTTTTAGTTGTTTAAAAACTATGTATATTTCTTTTTATTAAATAATGAGATTTAACATTCTATATGAATTTTAAAGTCTTTATAATGCGGAGAGCACCTTTTGTAGAATTCAATCTTTCAAACTGTTTGGTACCGACAGCACAAGTATGTTAAAAGAAATATATTTTCTTTTAGGTAAATTTATATAGCAGAGGTAGTTATTTTTGTGTAAAATGGTCGATAACGTGTGAAAATGGAAATTAAATTAAATATTATTTTATTAAATTATAAGCATGTGATTAATTAGATACCGACAGAATGTATTATTTATTTAAAAAATTGAACATGTGGTATACATTACTGTAATTGAGATACATAATTTTAAGATGTACATCTTAAAATTATTTATTATAGTGTATTTCTGAAGCAAAAAGTATTCAACTTTAAATGGAAGAAGAGCTGTCTACATTCTCTAGAAATAAAAATTCATTTTCTGAAAGTTTTATATAGTGACACATTGCCTTGTGCAAAGTAAGAGTGTTTTTTATCATTCATTCTCTTATTTTCTTCAACACGCTAGTATCTTTGTCCTATAAAACAAGAACATTTTCTTTATAAGGAAATTTTGTATGAATGTCAAAATGTTGTAATTAATATAACATAACGACAAAATACAAACACATTATGCTGAAGCGACGAGGCATTTTTTGACAATCTTATAAATTTAAACATTGCCCATAATTACAGGTAGAAGATGGAGAACAAACTTCAGATTCAGCTTCGTCAGAGCTTCAGAGTTTCAGTCCGTTCTCTACGGTTAGTTTCAACGCCTCTAATATTTTCAAGTTAAGATTATCTAAACCTTACTCGTATGTTGGCTGATTTATGCCAAAGAACCAACAGCTACAAAAACCTATCTTTTTTTTTATAAAAGCAGTGGTTTATTACAACCATTCTTTTTAAAGTTACTAATGGAATTTACAAATGACTACAAAGGAAAAGTTGAACTTCCCTCGACATAATCAATGCTTCTCATTAGTGTGACAATTTATTTCGTTTGTTATTCCCTTTCTGTAAATTTGATTGTTGCAGAGCAAATAAACGTTAATTGAATAAAAGAAATGTAAGATAAATTTGTAAATACTAAATACATTTGGCATTCTATACGATATATAATAAAATAGTAATTACGTTACATGTTCAAAAGTAGACTATGTGTACAAGAGCATGACACAAAACTCAAAACACTATTTTTTTGTTGTCTCTTTAACGATTTGTTTGCTGCACATCAATCAAATTTTACGTGACGGATTTCAATGATTGGTCTGGCGTGGAAATTTATCAAAATCACCACAACAAAATTTTACAAAGATCAATTCAGTTTCAAATCGTCAAATACGTTTGAGTTGTCGGTTCTCGAATTGCTATACTCCTTAAGGCTAGCCCTACACTGTACGTACACGAGTAAAAGTAGATATTTAATGAATTTATATAATCGTTTAGATTGTATCTTAAATTATTAAAAATTTATTATGTACAATTATTAATTTCGTCAACGAAATATATCAATTCTTGCTATTTATTAAAAGTCAATTCTAAATAAATTTCAATCATTCTGTAGCGTTCTTAATTAATTTGTAATGTTTAAGCATTCTAAAAACAAAAATATATTTTAAGACCTCATTCGTATATTTAATATGCGCACGACAGATTGAATGAAAAAGTTCAAACATTCAATGACTGTAAATGTAAGGTCATAAAATTACTGCCAAAATATAAAAATTCCGTCGATCTCTAAAGAGTTCGAAAAACTTATTTATTTCGTCTATTGGATAATATTTTTGGTTTACAAGTTATGGATCCAACTTAAAAAAATATAAATTTGCCTAGATAATAAAGACGGAGATTTGTTGATATAAAACTCATAAGTCGGTAAATATTATATTAGTAGATACAACAGTGGTCGTCGGCTCGTTTGTAGGTCTACCTATCTATATACTTATATATATAAGAGAATAGTAACGTAGTCCAGTTTTAAGTTCACATACGATTTAAATAGCAAAGTATATTTGTATAAGCTTATAATGTTTAAATAGATATAGAATTATTAATTGTTCGACAGAACACATGACATCAATAGAATTTATTAATAGATATTCATCGAACAAATTGGATCAGATATTTGAATTGTGAGTATTCATTATACAAATATTTTCTCTTTCAAGCATTGTTTTCATTGCGGCGAATGGCAATATGGCAATCAAAAGATGGCAAAAGGAAAAGTGGTACTCTTTTCTTTTGTGGATTTTAGGGATGTGGATTTTGTAGAATAGACCGTAAAAGTATATCATAGTACGAGATTGAACCAGAAATGAGGAGACAAACTAGGTCGTCTGCGGATCAACAGACATAGCCCAGAAAATTGCAAACCTGAAGTGGCAATGGGCAGGCCACTTATCTCGTAGGTGGCCGTTGGGGCTGTAAATTCCTCAAGTGGCGACTGCGTACCGGAAGACGGAGCATGGGTAGGCGCCCTGCCAAATGGTCCGACGATCTAGTCAAGGTCGCCGGCAGAACATGGATGAGGGCTACGAGAGACCCATCGTCGTAGAGATCTTTGTGGGAGATCTTTGGTCAGCAGTGGACTTCTTCCGGCTGAAATGATGACGATGATATATAAATAAAAACTATTATTTGCTTCTATTTGTCTTGTTTTGTTACTTGTTTTCTTATGAATAATATATTTCTTACTTGATATTTTTAAAGATAATTGTACCCTCTTTAGTACTGGAAACTACAAGGGTTGTACATTATGTTGCAACAAAAATTACACGCTCTTCAAAATAAAGCGGAAATAAATATAAAAGTAAATAACGACACCATAACGTATATTAGTAAAGAGAAAAAACATAAATGTCAAAGAAAGAGATAATGGCAACCCTGGATACCGTTATAAATAATATTACCACCGTAATTTTATTAAGTCCTGATTTATTTAATTTGTATTTTAAATTCAACTTAATTGCGAACGTGAGAAATACCCTTAATTGTATTTACAAACATTATTCCTCTTTATATCTCGGGGGGATAATTTCTCTTAAAAGCTGCAGAGACTAAATCCGTGTTTTAAATTTTTGAATATTTCTGTTTGTACATTATAATAAAAAATACAAGTCATTAAAAAAACTGCACTGTAAATAAATAGTATTCTATGAACATCTAGAATAAAGACTTACGGGGACATTTCTTGTATAAAAACAAAAGAAAGTATGTTTCTTCTAATTATTACACCGTATACTTCGTCAAACTTTCCATTCCTCTACAGTTAAGGATACTGTTGCAGCAAAATTCTTTTGGGACTCCTCTTTTTACGATTTAAATATAACAAGAAGAGGTAAGAAATTGTGTGAGAATAACGATTCATTAAAAAGTTTTAATGAAGTAAATTTCGTATCACAAGGAAGACAACGTTTTTGGTAGACTTTATTAATATTCTGATTACCCTTGTAACAAAAATACTCGTTTTAAAATTACTCTTCAAACTATATCTCAATCATATGTTTAAGTCCATTTAAAACATAATGAAAGTTTCCTCAAACATAAATCATTATTTTTTGAATATTCTTGTATTCAAAAGCATTCAAAAAGAATCTGGCAAATCTTATGACAGAGGTAAGAAAGTTGTATATACTGAGTGTTGCTATTTTTAGTATAATTATTAGTATTGGGATTAGTTGAGAAGATAGGTAGTCTTATAAGCCATTCTCATGCGTTATAACGCTACCTGTCTTCATACCTACCGTGTATCTACCGTACCGTACCATAGTATCTACCGTACCATAGTATAAAATTTGTGATTGTGTTGGGATAACTATGAGTTTTAAAAGGTTTTTGTAATCTCTTCAGTACCATGTGTAAAATACTAGTTAATGTTGACTCCAGAACTAAATGAAAACAGAAACTACCTTATTTACGTCATATAAGTTGATTAGGTTAGAAGAAAATTAATAATGTCTCATTAACATATAACTTTAAAGGCTAAGGAAGTATTATTTATAATAGTAAAACCCAGCACCTTAGTTTCGTTTGAGTCAATACATCAACTTTACAATTAAAAGAAATGACATGAGTGTTTTTTTCATTGCTTAAGATAATAATTCTATTAAATTGGTCTGACATAAAGGTATGTATAGTATAAGTGAAACAAAAAAGGTATGTTATTATATTATTGTGAGAATGTTCTAAAAGCACTGAATGTTGTTAGTTTTATATTAATTTAACATTTAAAACATAAAAAAGTATTTTTAGAGGTTTTATGAAACTGTAACTGATATTTTTTAACTTCTTAATTTAATATCTTTAAAAGACTTTGACAGTCTATTAAAAGAAGTAGTAGACGGTTTATCCGCCAATAAAAATCTTTTGCTTTCAGTTACCGTTCACTTCTTTTAAAGTTTTCGCAATTAAAATATCGAATGCAAACTTAATTTATCGAGATTGAGTATTTTTTGTCGACTAACTCATGAAAGTGTCATTTTATAATAAGCTAGTATTATTTCTTTATGACACTTTTCTTACTTTGCGTTAAAGTAAAACGTGTAACGGTTCACTGCGTATATATATAAACTACATATTTCATTGAACACATCCTTTAGGATGCCGTGAATTAAATAAGCATTAATTAATTTTCACCATAAAAAAAAAACAAATATGAAAAGAATTCAAACTATTAAGAAAGAATACGATATAAAAAAGTTATGAATAGTGATTTCTAATAATATAATATATAAAGACAATCACACACCCACGTATATAGTATGTTACTCGACACGCGCTTTCAATAGATCTATTTTCCTTACCAAAGAGTTTTTGTGTTTTTAATTAACTTCGCTCGAGGCATTTTTCTTTGCACGTCCGTTAAGTCAGGTTATGAATATTGTAAAATACAAATATACCTTTACAATATAACTTTAGTATAATTTGAAATAATCTTAAAAAAAGGAACATATTTCAAAAAGACAAAATCAGCTTAAAATATATAAATGGTAAAATAAATAGTTTGATACTTGATTTCAATACGAAATCAGAATTTTTGGATGTCTGATTATATTTATACATATGTATTTATTACATGTTTTATGATGTTTTTTTTTATTAACAGTAAAATGTGTTTTAGTGAGTTTTCTAAAATACAATGTTCAATGTGTTTAAATAATAATCTAATACCTATCATAAAAAATAAATATATATCAGAAATACCTATTGGCTGATTCATTATAAATCATTATAAATTATAAGTATTTGAAGTAGCTAATAACAATAAGCTTTTTCATATACTCCAGATTTTATATTTTTTAATCCTAGTGTAGAACTTCAGAACAATATGAACAAAAGACTTCTCTTACGGATGGCTATATCTCTTTTAACGTTTGTTTTGCTATTTTCCTGCCGCTGTCCGGGAATTGCCTTTGACACATTTATCAAGTATTTACATCTTTTGTTTGAGTTTTTAAGAATACTTTGTTAAAATGTTTATCTTCTCGGCTTTCCTTTATTTGCAGATAACCCTCTGTTTTGTATAATGAAAATATGTTTAAAGATCTCGCGTATTTTGTTTTTTTTTGTTTGTTTTATGTCTGTGCTTGTGTCATTTAAGTGAACACATTACAGACAGACATATATACCTAAGTTGGTTTCGTTTTTCTTTCGTTTCGTACATTTTTCAAAATTATATAAATCTGATTAAAATTTGTTCTTTGTATCATCGCCTGCAACATGTGTCTGGGATAAATATATAACATAAGACAAAATTTATAAAAGGTTATAGGACAATGCAAGACTCCTAATAAAAATAAACTATAATTTCCTAGCAAATGTAACAAATTTGCCAAAAATATATATATAATATATATATATATATATATATATATATATATAGTCTGTAAAAAAATACATTTATATAAATTGAGCTATACTCCATTTAAAATAGTTATATTTATTTCATTTAAAATATTTAATTGTTCAAAGCAAAGTCAAATTCTTTTTTTTTCATAGGCATATATTGCACTTATCAAACGTCTAACTTCTATGGAGAAGAACTGACAAGAAAGTCGGTGTTATTTATAATGTACTATCTTAAAATAATTATTGTGTAAGCAGTATTGAATATAAGTGCTACGTTCCTTTTATATTTTATAAATCTCACACTCTCACGTTCCTTAAAATTTACTTTTTCTGTTTCAATGATGACCGGAAACAAGAAACAACACAAGTAAAGACCAAGTAGATCATTAATTACTGAAATTTTATAAATTCTTAACATCTTATTGGCTGTTATTACAACGACAGATTACATGCTTAGAAGACATTATGCTCTGATTAGATTTTTCCCTTTGTCAGTTTAATTCTCCTTCCTTACTTTTCCATTTTTATTAATTAAATTACTAAAACATTTCCTTCTCACTACCATCTCTATCTCTTTACGACTTTATTCATTTCTAGCAGAAACACATCAGAGCCTATTAAGGCTGTCAATAATGACCAATATTAAAAAAATAATGCACTGAGTCATTGTAAATAGCAAAAAAAGACAAAAAACTGAAGGCCCTTTTTTTCATAAAAAAACGTACAAGAATTATTGATTAAACCTAAAACGTAATAAACAATATAATAAGCTTAAAATTGTATTCTTACATAAAGTAAACATTTATTTCATGTTTTGTAGGTCTTCAATACACTAGACACACATTAGGGCTTGTATGGGATGCATTACGAAATGAAGTTTAAACAAAAACATTATTATTAACGCGGGTACAGTCAGTTAATCACGAAAGTGTGTCATTACTATTTGTATAGCAATAATTATTTGAAATACGTTTTTCTAAAACCATAATATATATGTCACATTGACAAAATGGTCTGCACTATCGTCTGACATCTTGTAGATAGATAAATAGGGTAATTGAGCCGAAGAGAAACAGCGAATACACTATAATCACGTTTATTAAGCAACGTCTCACACCACTAAATGAACGTTGAGAACACTACTTAGCTTTAACGAAACGAATTACAGTTCCTAGTTAAGAGACCGAAACGTTCGACTTCTAAGTAAAAGGTAAGTATGTTATCGTCTCTGCTGCGCTTCACGTATTACTTCTTCATGTGTCGTAATTGCGCCGCTTCTTCATATGTTCTAATAAATCTATCCAATTAAATTTATTTACAAAAACTATCATTCATCCTCAAACTCGTCCACTGTCAATTCGTTTCGGGATCCAGAGGAAATTTGTTTGACCGCTTCAGTCTGCATTTCTTCAATTTGATTACGTCCGAGTACTGATGGATTAGTATGTATCAGAATGATTGTTTAACTGTATTCCGATATTTTATTTACTACAAAATATTCATTCTATTTAGAATGATCTTCCAACGACGTTTATTATTTTTCTTTTTGTGATCTATTCCTATTAACATGAATATTAGAAATATTTTAGATTAATGACCACGATGTACCTAAAACATATTAAAATCCTCCTAGTGAGGACTGTCGGGTTTATTTATCGGGATAATCATAGGAGCGTTCCTATGATTATCCCGAAAAATAAACTACACACCACACAGGTATACTTTTACAGTAAATTATTTCTCAAACTATGTTACTTGTAAGTATTACACATCAACATTTTATAATATCATTTATCAAAGAATTAACTAAAAAGCGCCCATATTTATATGAATACAGCATAGCTTCTATTCTATTCTATTTAATATAATTCAAAATTCATAAGTTAAAATAGAGTTTCTGGGATTGTACATAGCAAAATTGCTATATATAATGTGTCACTTTATCCGCTAAGGATTCCTAAATTACTGAACCAATTTCAATCAAATTTACATACCGCGTGCAGTTTAATGCAACTTGAAAGATAAGGTAGTTTATATTTATTTATTTATGTTATTGCGAGTCATTTGTTTATCATCTGACAGTCACAGTTATCTATTACTTACATACAATTTTAATATATGGCGTTATAAGGGTCTTGATTGACTTGATTAAGTATCCAATAGATGGCGCTATATTAAAAGTACAAATGTCTTAATATGATAACCGATCATAACCGTAACCAAAAAAAGTCTCGAGCGAAGGAGTTTCTTACGAGCCCTGTGTTTATTCATATATATATTCCATAATTTCCGAGCGGGCCCTCACAAGTCTCTATACCACGACACATTAGTTCTTACTAATTCAACAGAACAAAACCTACACACCGGTAAATTGTTGTCGTTAGTCTGAAAGCTCTTGCGGTTTGTTTGTAGCTCAATGGAATAAGGTGTGAAAATAAATAATTTATACCCATATATTAACGTTAGTTTATATCGCATTTTACAGTATTTACTTAATTTACTACAATTTACTACAATGATTTAATATAATAATATAATGACAAAAATTAATATAATATAAGTATATTGTTAGTAGATATGTATGTTATATATATTAGTGTAATCAATATAATCATTGAAATTGGATAATTTATATAAAATATAAAAAATAATGCTTAATATAAAATATAAAAAATAATTCACTTTGATACAAAGCTTGATGATTTTTTATTGCTTAGTCTGATTCACTATAAGCATTTAAGAACTTTTTTAAACCTAATTAATCCAACAAGAAATCTGTTAGAAAATAAAATTAATAAAAAAGTAAAATATTGGAGGAATATGTCGAAAACGAATCCCGAACTGCGGTGAGATCACAAACACTATTAAAGAGAAAAGAAATGTCCTATTGCAACCAGTTACCCATAATTTTGTAATATATATTTTGTAATAAAAAATATTTCATATACCTAAAAAATAATACTTTGCCACGATATGCCATAGCAAAAAAATCTTAAATTTTTTGAATTTTCTAATAGTCTAATTCGAGTGGAAACGTTGAGGAGCCAAATAAATAAAATAATGCAAACAAAGTTATTTATATAAACAGTTAATTATTAGTGAACATTTGAAAATTAATATTTTAGACCATAATTCAATCAGTAGTAGGTTTTTTTTTTTAATTAAACAAATCCATCACTCATGTGTTAATAGAGCCTATTAGAAGCACCCCTAGCTTCACTTGTATTGATAATACACTTACAAATATTATCGCAAAATTTAAAATGTTTGATCTATACACAATTTTCTGAACACTCTGATCAATTTTTAAAATTCAAAAGCTACAGGTAAACAAATTAAAAAATAAAATGACTTTTGTCCTAGTAACTAAAGACCATATTTTAGGCAAAATTAAAAATTACATTCTGATATTTAACTTTACTAGAAAGTTCCCATCCCAATAGTATTTATTTTATTATTTAACTCGGTATTTACCACTCAAATATTTTTTCTTACGGGTGCATTAGTATTTAATGAGCGGGTATCAGTAGCTTAAACATTAAATATTAGTAGGAAAGCACAAAATAGCAATAATAAAATAAAAACAACCTAAAAAATCGGAAATTAATATAAAAAGTAAATTTGTTACTTCTGACCTTGAGGTTTCAACTGCTGTTAAAATTTTCCGATTATTCTTTTTACTGATACTCGATAATTAAATTTTCATTTTCTTGACATTAGTAACGGGCTATGGCGACACATGTTGTATTAATTATACTAACTAATTTTTCAAAATGGGCTTGCACAAGGCTCTATATTTGGCTTTATATATTTTTTTATTTATCACTTACATATATGACGTACCTCACTTTGATGGGGATAAAAATGATATACTATTGTTTGCTGATGATAGTTCTCTTATTTTTAATGAAAGACAACAATTAGTAATGGACAATGAAAACAACGCTCTCACATAATATGTTGCACAATGTTTTATCACTAATAATCTGTCACGTAATGTGAAAAAGACAAATATTTACAGATATTGATACTATAGTTTTACTGCCTGTTCAAGCGATCTGTACCATGAGGTTAAGAGTTAAAATTTAATAAGTTAGTTAAAAATAAAGTAAAAATGTGATTTATACATTTTTTTGCGATTTGATTGTGATTTACACACAAAACCCTAAACTCTTCTGTCCTACTAGGCTGCACAAAATAATAATTTTTTTCAAGGTTAATAGTATCCGTTTTTACAAAAGACTCCCAATCAAGCCTTACATTTGGTATTAAATACATATAAATTGTATAAGATTCTATTACAGTTTAAAACATTACTTTACCGATCGATTAATCGGTAACATATTATATAAGAATATTATATTGAAGTATTAGTAGAGTATCAATTACTAACTTACGCAATTTGTTTGACGTTGTTAGTTACTCTTGTTAGCTTAACTTGCTCACATCACACCGTTCCCTTAGAAGTCATTACTTATGCAATCGTTGGGACTGGTTGCCTTAAATATGGCAAAGGCGGGTGACGGCTAATTCTTGCGTTATATCTGTGAAAGAGTGCTGTTTGCGGTGATAGTCGTGTTGCCAGCCACGGGTTTAGTTGTATATATTTTTTGTTTTTTTTTGAAATTTTGAAATTTTGAAATTTTTATTGTATGGTTTACTTATTAATATTGCTTCCCTTACAATTAGTTGCAAGGGTTTTAGTTGTTCCTAAATTGGTCACTACACATTAACGTATGTGAAATATTGAAACATAAAATTGAACAAAAATATATCCGGATGAATTTATTCTGTGATATATTTTAGACCAGGAAACGCGGAGACGCGTTTGTTACCCTAAAAATTTAAATTTTAAGTTGAGAAGTGTCCCTACAGAAGCTTTTATTTCGATAACTAGGGTACCAATTTAGCTCCTCCTGATGTCGTTCGTACATACACAAAGGATCACTCGTATTGATTCAATGTTGAAAAGATACAAGTAAATTAAAATAATAAATTGCCTTTCATTTACTATTCAAAAGATACTCTTTGAGAGCGGACGTTTCTATACCGTTAAACGTCATTGCTTTACTTGTATGTCATTGCTATTTTAATATTACTTTTTTATTAAGGGTAGGCATATAAAATTAAATACTTCAACTTATTTTTGTACCATTACAAATGATATTGTCGCAAAATCTTTTGCGTTTTTTGTAATAATGGTTTAAAAACGAATTTCTATGTGTTTACAAAGATTTGTAAATTACACTTATAAATCTTATATATTAATCAATAGTTTCGTTTCTAAGAAATACTTTACCATAATGATTTCATAGTATAAGTAAATGACCAATTTCAGAATTGGTTTTAAAATTTCAAGCTAAAAAGTTAATATTGTTTGATTCACGTGAAGTTGAAAACAATCTTTGACTGACTTCATACTCCGTACAACTTTCAAACTTTCAACAGCTTCACGGAGTTGGATTGTATTTCGTTTGAAAATGTGTCGGTGTTGTAAAATTATTAACTTTTGTTTAGTTTTTAGAAGTTAAGACTAAAAACCTTAAAAAGTCTGAATTTTAAGTAAAAATAAAATTATAAAATTCATCAACATGGGAATGACTCGAATTGTGACTTTTAGGATTTTGTACGTTCACGTGGCACTGACTAATTTAACTAGAGCGTCTTTCATGATAAACCTAGATTGATAAATCTGGCATTATCTAGAAAAGTTTATTTGATTTTCTAGATTTAGCAGAATTTGTAATTACTCGACTCAGATTCAAAGCTGCGTCAAGAAATTACACCCTGATGTATCTAACTTCCTCCTATAACAGTTTCGGGGATCCAACTTCTCCTAAGCAATCGTTTACAGTCAATAACTTATTCCTATACTATCATACCGTGTGATAAGAACTTTATTTCTCCTAGTCAACAACAAGACAAAATATGTCTTCTGATTTTAGTAAATTGCATTTTAATTTTTCTACCGTCGGTTTCATCAACTATCCGAAGATTCTCTTTCATCGTTCCCTTATTGGGTCATCAATTTGGGTCAATACTACTAAAAATCATATTTTATTATTTAAAATAAGATTAGAATGAAAAATACACTAATACTGGCAGAAATTGGAACAATACGAACCCGTGACCTCTGAGAAATCAGTAAATATAGGAAGCAGCAAAATCAGAAAAGGCTCTGGGTCAAGAAGCAGTAAATGTAAGCAGCTTCAAAAGCTCTGGTAGCGTTTTAACAGAGCTATAGTAGAACATGCTAAATACTCTATCAATAAAATAAATCTAAATTTCGAAGAGTAGCACCGTGACAATGAGGCCTATAACATAATAAAACACGTAGCCATGGTGATGAGAATTACGTTTATGCTTTGTTGTTAACAAAGATTACATAAAGTACATAAAAATGGATAATCTTAGCTTAGTTACATGGAGCTAGTACTGTGTAAGCATATGTTTCGGTAATATTGCAACAGGTATTAGACATCATTTGACAGCATGTTAGTTTAGTTGTTGAGCCATGACTGCCGAGTCATATATATGGGTTTGATTTCCACAAAGGAAAATTTGTCTGATAACTAGCTATTATTGTTAAAAAATATGTTTTGCTTTATTTCCAGTAGAAATAACAGTTTAAAGGGAATAGAAAAACTGCAAATATATTTATAAAAACAGGTTTTCATCACGCTATGTAATACTCATAACGCGACGGACGACCGACGACCCGGAACGGTTTCCCAGTTTCCTGTATCGGTTTATTTTTCATTCTATATTTATTAAAATTTAAATAAGCTTCATATGGCAACACATGTTTATAGATATTTTCAAACAATAAAGTTTTACTAGCGCTTTAAATTCACGTTTTCTTCCTTTATCAAAAGTCCTCTGGAATGCGAATTAGAAATTGTCACTGAAACATTTATAAGAAATATATAAACGCCAATTATATAGGTAATATTATAAGTTGTGGGATCATTTCAATATATATTTGTAATATTATAACTTACAATTAGTTTTATAGTTTGTAGTAAGTGACTGTACCACTGTGAGTAAAAAAGGCTTTATATTATGTTTAAAACGAAATTTCTCTAACGCTAATATTTATAAAGAAGAATCTACTCAAAGCTTTTGCAATTTTTTCACTATCTCAGATATTAAGCGAGAAAGCTTGTCCATGTTTGCCTTGAAGAAGAAAATGCTTGAAATAAAAAACACAGACTTACCAAAACAAATCTGGGTATATCGTTGACGTCTAATACAAAAATGACAGTAAAAACCACCAAGCTATTATTGCAATCAATGTCCAATGTTGGAAAATCAAGCAAAAATAAATCTACAAACGCATTGTTTTCTTTGGAGTGAAATATGGTATAGAAGATTGTTTACAAACTTGGGAGCCAGCGTTTACTTGATGCCTGTTCAAAGTTAGTTGGAAGACGTTTCGAGTAACCAGATATTTCCCGAGATTATAACTGTTTAAGAAAAACGTCAAATCTCATTCTAGAGTAAAGTTAGAATATATAAACAAAGTTGTATTATTTACCTATAACTTTATTGATATATATTTAAAAAACTTGTATTATTTTGTTTATATATATTCAAAGTGAAAAGCTTTCCAAATAATTATGGTGAGTTAGAGTTCCTCACCCCAGATTCAAAGTAAAAAAATAATTTTAAAACGGACCAGTATTCGTGTGTGTTGATTGAAGTACAATTTACAAGTATAAGCTTAAAATAAACGTAAACCTAATAAAGCACTTAATTTTGAATACTCAATATATTATTCATTCACATTAACTAATTATGCGGGAAACGAATAAACATTGGACGGTAGTCAAACTGCAATATGATTTTACCAGAATTTAGTTTCCATATAAGAAGAATTATCTAATAAAAATACATTATTAAGCGTTTAAGTATAGGAATAATATTTAAAAGCTCAATAATATGTATAAGTATATATAATTATTCATACTATCATCATATCAGTGTTTTGGTATTGGAAAGTGTTGGTCACCAGACGGTGGCATCAAGATTTTTGCTATATATATATTTATATATATATATATATATATATATGGTTCATGTTATTAGACTTTTATGACGCTTATAGTACTGGTAGAGGTAGGGGATTCATTCTCTCATTGGTCCCTGGCCGTTATCGGAGTCCTACAAACTGGCGTATTGTTTTTTCCACGCGTCCACTATTTTTTCTTTTTCACCTACTCCTAATTGAGTTGATGTATACCTTATAAATAATAAATTTATTCTGACGATCTTAAATTTATTTCAACGTTCATGTCTCTGCGCTACCAGATACAATAATCATGATTAATATTTTTTTGAGGCATAGACCTCATTTTTTAATATATAGTAAATTAAAGTGAGAATAGCTGTAAGTTTTCAATTTATTTTTAATATCGCTGTAACTCCATTTTAAACATAAAGTTTTTCGTGTCGCTATTGTAACTTATATTCATTTAATAAAACAAAATATTTTTTTATACGTTTTTCTTTTTATTTATTTACGTTTGTATTACACTGTGTTAGTGCCGCTACTAACTACTCCTAAAAGCTAATAATTATTAATCTGATAAATAAAATTCTTAAATTATTTTCCAAAAAAAATATTATAATTAAATATTTATCGTATACGTAGATGATATTATTGTTAGCACTTAAACAAAAAGTAATAAAACCGATAAACTTCAACTTTCTAGAAAATATAAAGATCTCATTTCTATAACTTAGACAATGTTTTATTGCAAGAATTCCTCTTATATCGACTAATGGAAGTTACAAATGACTGTATAGGAAAAGTTGGAACACCATCTACCCTCGGTGGATTCAGTGGCTCTCATTAGCGCTAGGATTTTTCTTTACTCTCTTATGTTAAGAAAATTGTTGGGTAGAAAACACATTTCAACATATAAAAGTAATACAATAGTTTTTTTTCATAAAAACAATATATTTACTTACCATAATTAAATGACACACATTTGAGATCAGTTAATAAACAAATTATACATACATTTTAACACACACACATACATTACTAAAAACAACTTGCATACGGCTCTATAACATTATCACTATTTTTTTACTGCAAGCGTAGCTTGAAACGTTAGGAATAGCTGGAGGTACTTGGAAAAATATTGCGACAATATTTTGTGCTGAGGTTAATATTATTACTTTTTATTTTCTTTTAATCAAAAGTGAAAAAGTAAAACCCATATATATTCAAATATTTTTGATACGTAGCATAAACAAACTTTTTTTTGTGATGTTTTGAGATGATTTCTTTCAATTATTTTCTTTTTGTATTTATAAATGTTTTTTTTATTATTAAAATACTTTCTTAGTTAAGGATGTAAAACTGTGAGGAATTAATAGTACACTCATTTTATGCACTTTATTTTTATAATATTTATCTGAAGACCAGTTAATAAAATAGAAAACCTTAAAGCGACACGAAAATATGTTTCTTATACTTCAATAGAAATAAATAGATGATATGAAAATAAAAATTTCCTGATTCATTCATATTAACATTTTAAAATATAAAAAAATACAGCTGTGAACATTCTCATAAAATAATGAGATATTTTCTATTTCTTGCTGTGTATTGGGATGTGCTGAAAATAATTGATTATAGTTTTGAAAGAATGCTACGGTTTTTGTTCAATCAAAATAGAAACGTTTTTTGCTCGTCTAGTCTAAATATAGAATACTAGCGAGAGAATTATAAATCTAATAATAACAATAACAATACACAATTTTCTCAAAATAAATTCAAGCAAAGCTAAAATTATCTTAATCCTCACAATGATTATAACTTCCAGCGCAAATTAATCTAATTTTCCTAAATATATAAGAAAACCATCATATAACTCTAACCTCGCTACATAAAAACTAAAGCTGTTATCTCCTTATTCAGCCACTTTAATAATCAAAATTTATGAGATAAACAAATAAATTAGGACTTCAGTATCAAAATATAACTCTACTACTCATATCTGATATGAGTAGTA